>OY292314.1:26938435-27677988 GCA_958496155.1 Sisyra nigra
AACCGGAAGTGCCAGAAAACTAAAAATATTTTAGGAAGGTAGCTCCAATGCAGTTAGGTTTTAATCCCAATTTTTAGATTTCTATTATTTCAGGTTCTCCGGAAACTTCTAATGGCCGGTCTAGCTGGTACACCCTGTATAAAATTATAAGTAAATAAATACTATATAAAAATTACGATTTCTTTTTATTTCTTTGTTTATTTTATAATTCTCGTTATACCTTAGATTTTAGAATGTTTATGTCCACTGATGTAGGTACCTATTTATGAACGAATATAAAAAACAAGAAGAAATATTCCAGTTTCCAAATTCAGGAGGATTTCACCCAAAATTAAATGTTTTATTTAAGTTCTCCAATCTGGCTTGGATATAGTTTCAAGCACCATTTTATGTACAATAACTATGATGAAGTGAATTTTATATAAATACAACAGTAAACGATACCAAAACATAAACGTTACCTTTAAATACCTACGTCAAAAATTTAAGCTAAAAGTTAAAGAAAAATTAAAAATGTTTAAACGATGTCGCTGAGTGTTTTTTTTTTTTGAACAATGATACTGTATCGAACGTTGAGGTAGGACTTAATCATACGGGCCAAATGTCAACAATGGCAAAGACCTTTTTTGATGAAGATAAAAATTGTTGAGATAGGTTGGTCTTTTCAATTACAAAAATTACTATTTTTTAATAAAATAGATTTGTTTTAAATAAACACCATTTAACAATGCTTTCTCTTTGATTTAATAATTATTATTCTTTAAATACCTATTAGGTATAGGTAGTATTTATTTTTACAATATTATGTAAGTACTAAATAAATGTATAATTTTCAATTAAAAGATTTTGTAACAAATTAGTTAACAATATTGTAGCTAATTGAAATAATTTATAGTTAATTCTATCAATGTGAATGAATTTCAAACAATATATAATTTTTAGTTAATTATTGATTGTTCTAGTTCTTCCTATATTATTTTTTTTAATCAGAATTTACAATTTATGAAAAACACGATAAAAATAAATTAAATATACATAGACTAGTAACTAAAAAAAGGTAATTTGTAACTATTTCTTCCAATTAATTCAAATATGAAACATACAAAACAATTAATGCTTTAATAAATAAAAGATTAATTATTTAAATAAAAAATTTTAAGTGAAAGGATGCAAAAAATGTGGAACGCTTCACGATTTTGCGTGTCATCCTTGCGCAGGGGCCATGCTAATCTTCTCTGTATCGTTCCAATTTTAGTATATGTACTGCCGAAGCAAGTACACTTGGGGTGTGCGACAAGATGTATATATACCGAACACAAAAATTCAGCGCAACTGCGCGCGTGTTTCTATTTAAAATGATTTTTAATAGCAATATAAATATTTATAATTACATTTTCTTGCTAGTTTTAGTTTGTACATACAGTTACGTACATTTTCATATAGTTATTTTACATTTTAATTGAGATTTAGAAAAAAAATTTTCTCCCCTCTTTGCCTAATATTTCGCTATATTCATGATACATATAGGCAAATATTGTTTAAAAATGGTAAACGCCCAATTTATAGTTAGATAAACAATATAATTTTTGTTGTAAGACATAAAATACGTACTAAACACTATTATAAAAAATTAAAATTATTTTTTTTAATGTTATAATATTGTGGTTGCTCACATACTCTTAGAGGTATCTACTACTTAAAGTTTTCATTAATTAATTATAACAATCATTATTGTTACGTGTGACAATAATTATAAATTGAATTTTATGGTTTTTATCAAATGATTTTTACTATTGGTATAAGAAGTTGAACGAAATACGTGAGATAGAACTTTCACAAACCTTGAACTTTTCGTTCGTAATGATGCTGTTGTAAAGCTTTTACACAACATTATATTATTATTTATAGGATTTACAATACCTATATTACACGTACGTATAATATCGGACATAAAAATTTAACGAATAAATTGTATAGTTCATACACAAAATTAAATAAAGTTACCTATCTTTAATGTCTCATCATAAGCATTCACCCTTGTCACCCCAAGATTATACCAATAAAATTTTTATTGGCTTATTTAATGAATTAATTTGAAATTAAATATATTATTACTACTTAATAAATAGTTAAAATAGTAGCAAATCAATTTATTTTCTCAGTTTTTATGATTCAATATTTAAAGTTCCACCCTAAATATAAATCACCCAATAAAAATGATTCCTAGCTTACTTCCACACCCTTTTGTAACAACACATCCCTACGCCCTTCCAACCCTTAATTTTAGCGTTGGAGTATCTATTAATATAAATTTAAATTGTATTATTCTTTTATTCAGTGTACTTGCAATGTATTGTATATGTCATCAGCCATCACATAAGTCGTTAATAATAATAATCATGTTGTACCTACTTAATATTTAAATACATAATACGTAGGTATGTACCGTATTTGCAGAACATGCAGTAGTGAATTAAAGTGTATGACAAATCTTATGGCAGTTATGTCTTATTACAGTGAACTAATGTAAGTATTTATGAAAAACTTAAAGTTTAGACGAGCTTCCCATACAAAGTTTGGCGACAGGGCCATTAATGGCCCATTGCTTAGCCAGAGATGCTAGTTGTTGGCCTAACATCGGCAACTGTTAACGGCCCAAATACGGTTGCCGGCTGGATGATAACCCCGGGCCGCTAATGACAGTCGACTATCGGCCGACTGCAGTAAAAGTTACCGGGCCGTTAATGGCGATTAACAATCGGCCGACTGAAGCAAAGGTTACAGGGCCGTTAATAGAAACCAACAATCGGCCGACTGCAGTAAAAATTACTGGACCGTTAATGGCAAATATTATAAATTAATAAAACTACTTAAATACTGAAAAAAATGATATAAAATCAGCTCAACGATTATTATGATACAATCATTTATTCACTTTATAATACATACAATCTTAGTAAAAAATCAGACAAAATCAATAATTAATACAAAAGTAGAATTTTAAACCTGGCGTACATAACACGCACTCTAAAATTAAAAGGGAATTTTTGGTGGTTTATAATGAAGATTCTCTTTCTTATCGCCCATTCTCACGGTCCACCCAACCAGAAAGCCATCGGGCTAATTTACCAGTGAAATTTTTAGATTCCTCTGCATCCTCAAACTTCTCAGTTACAACATCTAGAATATGCAAAATCAATTATAAATAAAATTGTTTTTAAGGCACAATATTTGTGAGTGAAGGAGTTAGAACTAAAATAGTATAAAAGGTGAAAAAAGGAGATTTATTTTCATAAGGGTATGAAAAAAAATTTTATCTGTAAAACCATTCTTAGGATGAGAAAAAATTCTCTAGAAAAATAACTAAATGACTCACCTGCATAATAGAGAATTTCTACTAGATATTTATCCCAATTTTCATTTGCATCGCTTAAGTCTGCAGCAAACTTATCAACTTTAGGATACTCATCAGCCGGTGGATATTTACAAAGTAAAATGCCATTTTCTTCTATAAGAATCCACTTGGATGGAATTAGATCAATGGTTTTTGTATCGTCAACATTTTCTAAAAAATCAACGACTGCGTAGAGTTACTACCATAAAATGCTTCCATCTGTAACATTAAATTTAACTATTAATATTTTTTTATTTGATTATTTCACACTATGAGAAAACTATTAGATTATCAGGTAAATAAATATAAATTATCTATAGTTTAATTTGAGAGAATATATTATTATTCAATTATTAAATAGAACTACTTACTTTAGTCAGAGACTTTAATAGACTGGTTATCAACAGGCGATATAGTAATAGACGAACTATTCTGAAATACAATAATACACTTTAAACACTACCATGCGACTGTATTGTGTTAACGACAATTTCTGTGTTAACAAAACGAATCCTCTTGCCCCTGTTCACCCGTTAAAAGTATAATAATTTACCGCCAGATAGCACTTAAAAGAAGAATATATTCATACTTTGCGTTCATTGGTTAATTTTGTAACACATTTGGAAAGTATTTATATGGTGCGAATATTTGAAAATAATTGACGCAATTGCAGAGAAAAAAAAATGCATTTGAAATTTATGTTTCAAATAGATTTATTTTGTTCATATCCATTATTAATTTATAATTTAAATGTTCATGGTATTGTGAATGAATATAGCATATTAGTTAATGTTCAATGATTTTTATTAAATCGTCATATTACGTTTCGTCCCTTTCAGCACATTATTTAAAAAAAAAAAACGCTTGATCCATTATCAATTATTTTTCTTTTTACACAACTTATTTTATATAATATTAAAACATATTACACCCTAAACATAAGTCAAATATAATAGACTCAAAGTGACGTATAACTCAGGGTGACTTAGGGCCCCCTCAGTGTACTTAGGGTTTATAGTAAGGCTTCTAACTTTTAATTATTTGCGCATGAGCAAAAAATTATTTAGCCAGGCTTCGGCCTATTGTTGGCCGACGAACGAATATTGAATGATGATCGAATAGACGGCGACCGGCAATTAACCAGATATGGCCCATTAACAAAT
This sequence comes from Sisyra nigra, assembly GCA_958496155.1. Taxonomy (NCBI): domain Eukaryota; kingdom Metazoa; phylum Arthropoda; class Insecta; order Neuroptera; family Sisyridae; genus Sisyra; species Sisyra nigra. The sequence goes on from OY292314.1 coordinate 26,942,993, forward strand.
TCCTATTAATAGGCCGAGCATTGATAGTCAGACATCGGCCGAGAAACGGGGCTTTTGTCATTAACGGCGACTTTGTATGGGTTATGAACTCATAAATCTCAATTTCACATTTTCTGATTTTTTTTTAAACTCCATCATTTTTTTCTATTTCAAATGTATTTAATGTATTTTCCTGTGCAAGTTACATTTGGTTTAAATTTTTTTTCCTACTATCAATTGAATGATGGCAATGTTCGAATAAGAAGAAAGTTTTTATACATTCGAAAAAAGATCTATAAATATCCCCCTATTGTAAAACGAGCGACATTTATGATACGCCAGTAAATTTGATTGATCAAACAGATAGTTTTCACGAAATCGAATATATATCTACGTGTGTGTATGTAGGTACCTACATGTATAGAATAGCGCAAATTTAATTAAATTTCGTAGCCTTGATCATTCGCAAAGCTCGCTTTTCGATAACGCTTTAAATTTAGAACATGACGATACGGTCAACGTCATGTGAGTTTGTACGGTAATAAAGCAAGTAAAAATAAACGACGATGACGCCAAAGACCTTGATGTGACATTTCTGCGTTGTGAATGATGTTATCCGTGATGTCGTTTCGTCGTCGGAAAAGTAGAAAATTTTGCACAATATGTGTGGGTCAATCCTACAAGACACTATTGCGAATTTTTGACTCAATTTCAACCGGCCGAAACATTTCCGGAATTGTTCTTGCTACAAATCGAAACATGTCTGAAGAGGTGGCAACCCACTACGGATCATGTTTACCTTGAAGCTACTTCATGTCAACTATTTTACACAAATTTCCATAATTTGCACATCATCACTTTTCGTTTCTCTATTTACTTATTAGATATTATAATAATTTTTATTTCAAGGTTAATTAGCTGTAATTCCATAATTTCACTTACCGCCGTTCTTACTCAATTATAAATCTTTTTAAAATACACTAAGTAGATAGATATATTTAAATTGCTCTTTGAATAAAAATAATTTGATTAATCTCACTATATAAAAATGGTTTTGAAGTTCATGGCTTTAAATATTATAGGTATTCAAATTAAATACCTCACTAAAAATAAAAAAATTTAATTCTAAGAGTTAATGCATAACTAAGTACCTATTAGTTATGTTTTACGTATATAGATATCCGAAACGTTTAAATTTTGAATGATCCTTAAAATACAAAAGAAAATTATTATGTACTTCTTTATTAACGAATAATATGCAATATAACATTCGTTTTTAATATCGATAAATGCACTATATTTACATAAGTAGATTATACAATATTTCCTACCTTAGACCAGTGATTCTTATAGCCATTGTGCCGTGACACTTTTGGATGCCGCGAAATTATTGACATGTGCCGCCAAATTTTAAAAATGGAAATAGAAAAAAATTATTTTATATGTAGGCACCTACTTAAAACAGCAAATTTGATTATATAATCTTTTTAGTACATATTTTTAGTCGCTTTAACATCCGAGGTTATAGGCGTGTTCCAGATGAAAATAAAACCATACATTGTACGTTATACGTTATAATTATGATAGCATGTTTTTAATTACACATGACTTTTATGTATTGTACATGAATTGTACTATACAATGTACATTTTTATTTTTATCTATAGATACATTTAAAATAAAAATTTAACTAAGTCGTGGCTGTAAACTGATTATTTTTTTTAGAAAATCTTATTCCAACAGTCGTAATTCGGTATACAGTGGCCAAATCCACCACTTTCAAAATATTTTTCTGTCTGTCTGTTACCTCATCACGCAAAAATTACTAGATATATTTTAATGAAATTTGGTATGGTGATAATTACTGAATTGATTATTTGTATCATAATCTATAATATTAAACATTTTCACGGGAAAATAAGAAAACTGGTTGCAGCAAAAGTCACGCTGAAATATTTTTAGTTAAGTAATAATAATAGTAATAGTAATTGTTCTTAATCACATCAAATCGAATTCTAGATATTTCCAGATTTATACATTATAGAAATTGTCTGTGTTTAGGCAGTGGTGATATGACCTTAGATGTTACAGTCACTTAAACACACCAAAAAAATGTATAGTAACGTTAAATGTATATTTTAGGCTAATTAAATACCTTTAATATTTGATACTCGAAGAAGTTTAGGCTCTAACAATTTATAAATAATTTCAATAAAATATAATGAACTATAAAAGTTCGAACTATTCAAGCGTAGATATCTATTTTTTTAAAGTTAGCCTTGCTAAAAATGTTAAGGTGTGATGTAATTAAAAGCTTTTCTTTAATTCAAATATGCGATATGAAACTTATGGGGTCTTCACTTTATAAAAAGTGATAAAAACAGGTAATTTCTGGAATCCTTCAGTTTATATAGAAATATTGAATAACAAAAACCATTTCCTGATAATTTTATTTTTTATCTGATGCAACCACTTGAGATCATTTTCAAAGATGATAAGATTTATTCATGGGTACCTACTTTTTAAAAAAATATTATTGAACCTTATTATTTATGTTAAAGGTTAAATAAACGTTTCCTTATCCTCAAATGCTGAAAACACTTATTGAACGACAAAAAACTTAGAAAAGTAAAAACAACCAATATCAGTTTAGTCCTTGCTTTTGATACGGTCACAGTTATTACTTACCTAATAGGCTCCACAGACGTTGAGATCTGCATCGCCACTTGCATCGGATAAAATGGCGATGCATGCATCTGAGATTTGTAACCATGTTGTTTCAACATTCATGTTCATGTTGGTACTTGTAAGCATAATTGGTATCATTGACTAACTTCCAGTCAGTGCCCTCTGATCCTCTTTAGCACATATTAGTGTGCATTGAAGAAGCAGATGAAGACTTTCACATTAATCAATTATTTCTTTGTTCAAAAAAAATAAATATTATCCGTCTAAAGCCCTGACAATTTTATTTTTGAAATTAAATTAGTCAAATAGTGAAACAATTGTTGATTTCAAAACAGGCTGAGGCATACAAAGTTATATATAGGATGATTTTGTCTTCATATAAAAATTATCAGAATCATAGGTGGTACGAGCGTTGACCCGACGCTAGATGTCGTATGATAATGCTGTCGCTTGAAAGTGTACAGATTACATTCAGATGTATTCGTAAATGTTCGATGAAGATAGCTTAACGCGGGTACTCCCGCAGAACTACGCATTTTAGTTGAACGAGATGGTAATGAGTTTTTCTTTGCATAATTTTAAAAAAGTTCAAAAATTTAGCGTCTTAGAGAAGTATTTAGATGCATGCATATTATATTGTATCTATATTCTATATTAATAAATCATATTTTAAGTTTCTGTTTTAGTATTGACATTACAACAAAATATGCTATGTAATTTTAAAATTTTATTTTTCGATTTAAGATTAAGCGGATATTGAAACCCGTTCAGTACCTACTGATACTCCGAAGATGAAAATCTGTGTAACATTTGTTTAGACGCAGGTAAAATCAAAGAATTATGGTATCGTTGCAGAAGTTGTAGAAACTGGTCACATGTAGTATCTATTTATATTCTGTTAGTGATAGTTCAGATGATAACATACGTGAATTTTGTTTGGATCCCAAGGATCGTTTGAATTTTTCTATACTTCATTTAGATTCTTTGTTTTTTGATACTTAAATAACATATTGTCACAATCCCAAGATGAAGACGGCGCCATTTTAACTTACTCGGCCCAGCGAGAGTGGGCGACACCATCAGCTGGTCAATGAGAAGACGGTCTATTATCAGATAAGTAGTGGTGAGGAGTCCCATACAGAAAGGGGTGAGCCGAAAAGGATTACTGGATGAATTAAGAAGGAGTAAAGATTCTGGAATGATCGATAATTCGGAGAATTCTAGAAAGTGGTGTCGACAAAAATGGATTCCGAGAAAAATAGAAAGTCCAGGGACAATACAGCCAAATTTTCTAGAAAGATTTTGAAATCCTATATAAGCCCCGGACAAGCATAAGGCGAGGTAGTATCTAAATAAATCGACGAGTATTCAAATAATTCATCGTCAGTGTTGAAATAAATCAAGTGAATATTGTTAAAGTGTACATTGTGAATATTGTGAATGTGTAACATAAATTGTTAACAGTGAACGTTGTTATAGTGAATAAGCTACTTTAAAAACTGACTAATTGTTAACGTGTAGTGCATACGTGTTAGATAAATAAATAAACAATTGTTAAGAAATAAATTCGTAGTCATTATACACAAACCAACGAACCCGTAAAAACGTTACAATATGATAATTATTTAAGATAAATTTAAATCTAACTTGACTAAAATTTTATGATTTATGATTTTTCTATGGTTTTCTGGTAAAAAGGTTAGTTAAGTACAAGTTCAAATCATGGTCATCGTTAGTTTTATTGTTAGCTAGTTTTGACAATATTTCTTAGTAGGTTCCCATTTTTCCATGCTTCCTTATACTATTATAGATTCTTATCGAGATATAAACATCTTTCAACGAGTTGTTAAATAAAAATATATATCCAAATATGAAAAGTATAAAAGCGAGCTGTATATTGTTCAAGTAATAGTGAAATAATTAAATTATTTTCAATATGTTTGTGAAATGGAAGTAAATGTAATAAATAAAGAAAAGAAGCGAAACAATGAATAAAAATTATATGTATTTAGAATCACGTTCATCTAAAGCATAAGTTGAATAATACCATAGAAAAGCTCAGCCTTTTATATGATTGGCTGTGTGCATCACTGTTAAGGCCAAGGCCGCTTGAGAACCATGACTGCATTCAACTTGGCACGTGCTCCGCCTCCCGTGGGATGCGCCAGGAATGAATGCCTGGCAATGTCGTCCTGTACGCTGACCTCGCCAGCTATACAAACTTTATGTATACAGAAGATATTCAATTCACGATCAAGGTTTTTAATTAAAATTGCATTTGAGCATATACAATGTCATTAGGGAACAAATAGTTTTAGTTTATATTTTATGCAAGAAAATGTGATTGAAATTAGTTGAAAAAGGGGAAAAGGCTAAATAAATCAATAGTTTGTACTTGCGTAGAGAGTGCGAAAAGCCGACGTGAAATATGATAGTAAAAAAGACGAGTTATTGAATACGCATTAAACAAACCACACCTGAGAAAAATGAAAAGCCCGCGTAATTTTGTAGAAAAATAATTTGAAATTCCGTAACATCTATCTCCATTTCAGTTGCGAGTGCTATTGGTGGAATTGAAATTTCGTGTAAATAAAGAGCGAAAATAGTTATGAAAGGCTTAGTAAGGCGCGCGCTTGCTTCTATTGATTTGTGTTTGACATTGAAAATGTAGAGAGGCGGCAGCGTCGCGACGACCCACTCAGGGTTGCGCAGACGCCACTGCTCATAGGTCATGCCACGGCCAAGGGCACCGCGTTTTCAGTCTCACGATTTGAGGGATTTGTCAAATAAACAGTAAACTCATCTTCACGCAGGTCATTGCGTTTACAAATTGCAAATTTTCCAATAAGTAGTAAAAACCTTGAACTATAACAGCTATGTCATTAAATATATGTGCAAACAGGAAGCCTAGAGAAAACTTAGAAATTAAACTAGAACCTACCAATCAGAATCCGCGAAAGATTCATTCAAAATTTCAACCTTGACCCAAAGTTCGAAAGATGAAAAACATACGAGCTTTTTAGATTTTAGACATCGATTAACATGCTTTCACGAATTTTCAAAAAACCATTTGGAATACGTAAATAATATAGTACAATTTTTATTAAAAATTTAAGTAAAATATTTGATTGTAGAAAATCATTTTCTTTATTTTAAATGTAAGGTCATAAAAAGCTTTTTTTGTCGGCGAAAGCTTAATTTTTTCAATGCTAAATATTTTCAGAAACGGCTCCATCGTTTTAGTAAAACGGTCAAGGTTAACATTTAAAGTGTTTTTATTAACGTAACGCAGACAATGTTATCGTCTAAACACAAATAAAAAGCTCGAGTACAGAAATCTCATTAAAAAATTTAAAGTAGAAATATTTCCATAGTTGAACTATTGATTTCAATTTTATTACAAATTACACGTGTGTATGAGCACAGATGGATAACATGATAAAAATTTAAATTACTCTTTTAAAATTGAAATTAAAAAAATTATAAATTTTTTAATATCATTATTTCTTTTTTCTTTTTTTATTATTACCTATAATACTTACATATTTTTAAAAAATCTTTCATTTTTTCTTGTTACGAATATAGTTTAAAGAACTTATCTCTCCATAATTCCATATTATCTTAATTTACAAAATGCTAGCTGCAAAAATTATAGTATACCTAAAATTAGATATAAATCAGTTTTAGAGTGATCTTTTTAGTTTTTTCTACGTCATATATTTAAATTAAAATGTAAATAATTAACACTGAACATTAAACGTTATCACCCAACAACTTTCGTTACTTTCATTTGTATGCTTATTATCTACAACTAAATTACTTTCAAACTTGCTAAATTAGAGTGTGTATAAAGGTGTATAAATACACCTTTAATTTGTATTAAGCTTTACTGTATAATACATAAGGCAGTGGTTCTTAACCTGGGTTCGATCGAACCCCAGGGTTTGGTGAGTCAATTTCAGGGGCTCGGCGGAGGTCAAGACACACACCCGACTAATATAAGCATTGATATATATGGTATATGGATATGTACATATATATACCATTGTATATGGTATATGTATATAGTATATAGGTAACTATCTTATTTTGATTTTGAAAAAATCTATAAAAAAAATTATTTTTCCAATTAAGTATGTAGAGTTCAGTGCATGCGCATATGAAACTGGTGAGGTACCTCAGTACCTCCAACAAATATTAAGAACTACAAGTATAGGTATATTATCTCTAATTGTAAGTATAAACGGTGTATTTTTAAAATATTCTTGCGGAGAACTTTTTGAAATACTTAACTATGATGTTAAAAAAAGAGTACCTAATATAGAAACATTTTTCAATAATTTTGTTTTTTGTGTTTTATGTCGCTTTAATATCAAAGGTCATATCTCGACTTTCCTACAAACAGAAAATTTCTTTTGTTCATTTTTATCTTATGTCTAGGATTTAACGGGGATCGAACCCAATACCGCTTAACGCATGACATGAAGATCAACTGATAAAACCACTGCGCCAATAAGTGAAACTTTCTAATTTATTATAACTTGTCGGCTTTGATAGCGATGTGTGTCGACTGGAGAAGATCGGATGTTGTCGGTCGTGAGGTTGTAGAGCTCCGGCTGCAGCAAATTTGGCTGTCGCGGAGGGGTGGTTTCGCTGTCGTGAATCTGGATCAATCAAAAGTTTGAGTTTTGCCGAGTTGAGTGGATATCTTACATTATACGCTTTGGCTGGTAGAACCATAACGAAAACGTGAAAATCAATCGGACTTGAACGAACTAAATTTCGCTTTTGTACGCAACTCATTGAGCGTTCTGTAAACCGATAGGCGTAGCCGTTTAGACACATCTTCCTTTGAATAGTTTGTTGGATCCGCAAACAAATTCTAAGCAGAAAATTTAAATATACCTTGAAAATTCGAAACCTCTTCGATAGGATTCACCATGGGTGAATATGCAAGGTATACGTTTTCATAAATTCCATAAGAAGTTTTTAAATAAGCATTCACTTTGACATAATGACTAAAATTTCGCTCTGTGCACCGGCGGTACTACAATCGAATCTCATTGGAAGCCCACAATTTTTATCATGAGTTTTCGGAGTCTAGAGGCACTAACTACCATAAAGTTAGAGTAGGGATTTATTATTAACATGTTTTATTTTTTACCTGTGGGTCGGTTGTCTGGATTTGCGCGGCGTGCGTGCCAAATTTAGTTGCTGTTTATTATAATAATAGTTTTTGGCATGCGCGGTTGTGTCTGCCGTTTTTGTTGCAAAAGCATGAAACATGATTTATACTTTAGGTTTCATGAACTTTTACATGATTTTTAACCATCTTAACTAAATTCTGCCCTGCAATCAAGTAAAACTTAAGGTAAAAACTTAAAGTTAAATGCTAATAAGTATCAAAAATAAATACAATCTTACAATCTAAAACTTAATTCGTTGTGCAACATTTCTAATTAATTATCATACTTGGCTTTATAAGTCACTTAGCTGGAGCGACCCTATTTTTGTCGTTACACCTATTAAAATAAAAAAATCCTTAATTTCTCAACTCTAGAACAATAATTTTCGAGTATGAAGACAACAATTTCAAAAAATTAGGAACTAAGTAGGAACTTTCGGTTTAACTACTCAAACATCTAGATGTTTTTAAGACTGATTGTGAGTAAATATTGAATACTGAATAATAGAAATATTATGGGTCGTATTTTCTAGGATAAAAAGTTATGCCCCATTACTTGAATACATAACTTGAAATACAATAATTTGTTGCCTGTTTGCTAATATAAAATGCATTTTTTTAATTTGTTGCTGTCACAGTTTGATGAATGTTATGGTGCCAATTATAATATGATCTATCTAAGAGAAAATATAAAAACATAAATATATACATATAGGTTTTATAATTTATTTATCACATAAATGAAAACAAATTTACGTTATAATTCATATCTACAGTACCATACTTAATTTTTATGATTAAAATTTTTGTCTCCTACAAAGTATTTATGACCTTCATTCATCGCGTGAGTAATTTTTTATTAGTACCATGATAAATATTACACAGACATTTTATATAATTCATCTGTAAAAACTAGTCCCCGAATTTTTTTCCTCATCGCTAATAATTATTTTTAAGTTTATAATCACTACAGTATGAAATATAAATTATGAAGTAATATCTAAATTCACACCATTTCCAATTATCTAATATTAACTATCCCTTAATTAAAAAAATTTTAATTGCTATAATACGTAAGTAACTTTTATAAACCACAAGTCATAAACTCAAAAAAAATTTAATAGATATTTAACTGAATGCTAATATTTATACAATTTTATTCATGAGTAGGTATATTATATTAAACTATAATATATCTATGCAGTAGTCAAAGAATAATAAAAAACGAAAAAAGTTTATTAAACTTTTATTGATATACTTATACCTAATCAAATTTTTGTACATAGCTCTACCCGGAAATATCAATAGTATAAGTCAAATAAGTTATCACTTACACGCGGATAAAGTAAAATAATTTGATAACATTATCAATTTCCTAACATTATAAACTTATTGTATTCCCAACTACTAATAACCTTTATGTAATAAATCAAGGTTAAGCTAATATAATTTCCCAGAAAAAATTTCAATACTTGTATAAATTAAAGTGTTTTACTGATATCTTATCAATAGTAGAATTTCATGTTTAGTGTTACGTTTGCTTTGTAAAAGAAGACAGAATGATTTAGAAAGTTTTCAAACTAATATTTTGTCTCGATTTGCCATAGACAACGGTACGAGTGATAGGTATAATTTTTTTAAAAAATCATTGCGAATTGAAAAAATTTAATTTTTAATTTTAACGTCAGTTAGAAAAGTCAAGGTTCTATATCGATTACGCAGTTATTTGTCGAGCGCTTATAAAATATTATACTATAATTATGTAATTGCGTGATGGCAATAATAATTAAAAGATAACACGTATCAACAGTTCATCATTTTAGCAAACAAGAAAAATTAGGGAATTCTCAATTCTGAATTTCAGCTTCTTTCAATTTTTATGTGTTAAGATTTTAAAACCACCAAAACTTCAAGTGCAGACAGTTTCTGTTTATTCACGAAAAGGTAAGTTAAGGTAATTAATTTTGTTTTTGTAAGGTGGTTTGGTTGTAACGGTTGTAACAATTGTAACAAGGGTAGTGTTGGCGGTGTTCAGACATACGGTATAGGTCTTGAAAGAAGACAAAAATAACAAGGACCATCAAAGACCAGTAAGATCATGGACATTTTTCCATGGTGAAATTATAGAAATTCACATTTGGAATATAAAATGCTTATGCCACTGGCAGTTCTGCAAATTTTCTGCAGTTTAAGAAAGCGGGCGTAAAGAAACTTACAATTATATTGAAAGAAATAAAAATAATTTTATTCCCAGTTCGTGTAAAATGAGTTGTAAGCATATTAAAGTTTCCCTTTAATTTTTATTGGGACACGAAACTAGTATATCTTGGAAACAACAATACTATCCCACCGTGATGTCATACTATCAAATGTAATAAGCATTTTGAATGAGAACATAACAAAAAAAATTAATAAAATATCCCAAAATTATTTTTTAAAAACCCCAGTTATCAATTCGTAGATAGTAAAATTTAGGAAAGATACTTATCATTGAATTCATGAATCTTAAAAAACCTCAGAAAATAATTAAGCTTAAATTATCATGATTACGTTTACGGGACCAAGCATTTCCCTTTAGGAAGAAAAATGTTTCTTTTGTAAATTATTTTCCTCATGCAATACTATCTGCTTCCTAAACATTAAATAACCTGTTCCCAAATTTCAACTTCAATTATTATCTATTATTGAAACTAATTTCAGTAATTTTTTAACAACCGTACGTAAAAAAGATTTTATTCTATGAAAATTAGCTTACCAGAGAAAAAGTTTTAAACTATTTTTAAACTAGCTTATTCCTTCTATTGCAATTTTCATGCTATCAATAACTACTAAGCAAAAGAACTCTTTCAATTTATTGTTTGTAGTTAATATTTGACCTCTGTGCATCAAAATTCAAACCTTTTGTAGAGTAGGTAAAACAATATGTACCTAACTGTAAAAGTTTTAGTATTTTTTTAAATTTTCAAATCTCTTTGAAGTTGCCTGATGTCTATATTTTTCATTAACAATAAATATTATCTATTCGGAATCATAAAAATGTATTTTATATCTATTTAAGACGAAGAAATTAAGACTTGTTATGTTTTATTTTAAACTATCAGGAAACGGAAATGTTGAAAAAGTAAGTTTATGTTAACGTTTTTGTAAACACATATTTGCATATCATATTTATGGCAATGCCATGAACATACGCGAGTACCTATCTTATTTATAAATATTTGAACGTATGCAGAATTCCATATGATGCGATTGCTTATTTTTTAGATGTAAAATAATCAGAGGTACAATATAAATAGATTGTAAACGATGTGACGTCAATTTTTGACGTCACCAGTGCGCTTGCATGCAAGCGATGAACGCTTTGCTGAGAATGGCAGAGGCGTTAGCGACGCTTGCGACGTTGTGCGACGCCGTGCGAACGCCGACCTTGGCCTTGACAAGGACATCACAATGATCGATCCGTCGACGTCGGCCAGGGCTAAACCAAAGCTCGCCGCCCTCGCACTCTCTACACATACACCCACATTAAAGCTCACCGAACACTCAACACTCTAGCGATTTAATTGAATTTTGTACAAAATCAAATTCTACGCCCGTTTTATTACGTTCATAATATTTTATGTAGGTAAAGAAATGAAGAAAAGTTTAACTTGTCATTTTTATTTTTTCGATACTTCACGTTCTATAATATAATTGCCGTGTCTAACATTTTAACATTTCGACAAACAGAATACATTAATTGATAATTGAAATTAATAATTAATCGTAAAGGATTTGAGAAGTAACAAGTATAATATATTAAATACTTGTTAACAAACTAAGAATCTGTGAAAAATAAAATCTAAGAAAATAACTATTATTCAATAAATAACCCTCTTAATAATGCTATTATAGTTTTTGTTAAGAGTTATTTATCAAAGTTGAGTTACTACACGCAGGTCACAGTGGTACAGTGACCTTGTAAACTGTAAACTGTTCCATTTGCGTTGATATAAACCCTCTACCGTATAGTGTTCTCGAAAGGTTACAAACTTTAAAACTTTGTGTAGGATTTCTGTGTATGGTGTTCCCGATTGGTCACAAAAAAACCTTCTTTTCAATTGGAATCAAATATTTTTTATTTTTAAAAAATTAGTCAACATTTGGTAAATCGTTAGACCATTAAGCAGTATTGAAATTTTATGCTATATAAAGTGAAACGTCATATGAGGAAACTTAATTAAGGATTCGAATTTTTTGTACCATAATACAACCATAATTTTAAATTACAAACAAAAAGTTACTAAAAAAAAAACAGGAATTTCATATACAATGAAATTGGGACTCTTTTACGTCTGCTTAGGCGGCCAAACTAATGAACTAAGAAAAGTATTGTAATTAATATTTTCGTAGAGAATTTTGTGCACTTAATTTTTCGTAAGATCGTTTACCTCGAAATGTGTAAAACTTCAACACTTTTTGGCAAAAAATTTAAAAAAAATTAAATATTATCTAATTTTGTAAAATTTTCTTTGTGAAGTCATTGGAAGTAGAAATATACAGAATGAGTGAAAAAAAAACCTCTATGATTTTTTTTTTTGGCGCAAACTCCATTTGATTGAACTATTTATTGTTATTTTAATTATTATTTGTGTCCAATCTCAAATTTACAGTATCGTTTGTTTTGATGTAATACATCTCAATAATATGGATAATATTGTATTAATATACCTATTAATAATAGATATGAACAAAATAAATTTCTTATTATAAAATTTCCAAATTAATGAGCTTTTCCACCCACTCATTTTTCAAATAGACAATAAAAAAAACAATAAGCCAGTAAACACTAAAAGTTTTTATCGAAGGCTTACATTAAGAAGAGAATAACCGAATTGAAACTAAATCCTATAACACAGTCGAGTCCTTAACTTAATAAACTTTAAATTAACAAATACTCGGTACTTTATTATTTGATAAAATCCAGATTTACCTTAGTAGTTTTAATTTTAAAAAAATCAATTTTATTACAGGCCATTATTTTATCATGGCCGTATTGACTCAAAATGTTTATAGTTATAAGAAAACTATTTTAAACTATTGAATTAGTTATGATAATAAACCGTATTGAAGATGGTAAACAGCTCAAACTTATTATTAAACATAAATCACAAATCAAATGATCAATTTTTAAGAACAAAGGTTTTTATAAGCATACATTAGTCATTTTAGTCATTTAGCCATAATATTAATAAAACGATAATATTGATTGCTATATTATTGATTGCTTGTATGTTTAAAAACTATATTTTAATAATTTAAGAATTGACTAGCAAGGGCGTTTAAAAATAAAATACGTTTCCTCGCTATATAATTACGTTGAAAGTTTGATTAAAAAACTTAAATAATTGACTGGAAATATAAAAAAAAATTGACCTTCGTGCTTCGTCTTTATGAAATTTATTATCCTCAAAGCCGGATACTTGGTATAAAAGCCTTGGTGGTTTTTATTCAAAAAGAATTTAAGTACTTGCAGATATATTTATACCACATCCGTATGTACGTATAGAAAATGAAAAATTCCCCTTTACGATAAAAGCTTTAGTTTAAAAACAATTGCTTTTTAATAAAAAAATAAAAAAACCGAATAACTTTAAGGGATAAATTCAAGTTTGATGAATAATGGAATAGGTACAGAAACAGTAAAGATGAAAATTGTTAAACTTTTCCCAATTCCCTTTGTATGTTTTTTTTTGTCAGTGTTACGATGATTTTGAGCTGAGTAGTCATTTGCACGTGTCGATTCGTTTTCTTTTTCGTTCATTAAGTCGATCAACTCGGTTTTTCTTGCTTTACTTTTCCAGCTGGCTTTAAAGTACATGAACCCCAGCCTACGCACGATTTGTGCACTTTACCCGGATCGCAATTTCCCCTTTCCGTAGCCTAGGCAACGATCATTTCCCGCGCAGTCGATCTTTCCATTCAGGAACTGTGCTCCAATGAGGAAATTTACTTTTATTCATCTATGTACATTGTACATGTAACAAATTTACCACCAAAATCCTCTTTTTAGTACTCCCATTCATAATTCATTGCTTGCTTACGTCAAATCAAAATTATAATATTTTATTTTTATATTTTTAGACTTTTTAGAGCTAAACAACAATTACCTATAACTACACATAAATTCTTTATGTACCACAATATGCATATATGGTTAGATATCGGTAGGTGTATGCGTATTTAATATGCTTGACACTTACAGCAAAACTCAGGAAAAGTTATAAAATTAATTAAAGTCGTTTCGTTTAAATATATTCAAAAATAATTAATAAAGATCAATGTTTAATTTAAAGTGAATATATTCTTCATTTTTCAATCAATTCGTTTTTCAAGTTGGGGATATCCATGTAATACTTATTTCCCAAAAGATGTTTCTATTGACTCTTAAAAGAAAATAAACCATGAGCTTTTTGTAAGTTTCAAATATTATTTTTCTTTTTTTATATGCATACATTTCAATATCTACAGATAAGTAAAGAAGAATATGAAACCTTCGGATATTCTGCCAAGACGTATTTAATATTTATATACAACAGGAAATTAAAAATTTGTGTTAATGCCAAGGTCTAACTGCGAAAAACTGTTCTTGTGTGTATAAAATTATTAATGCACAGCACTGAACTTGACATAAAACAGAATAAAATGCCGTTATTTTTCATGGTAATCGAAATCTAATTAATAAAGTACTACTGTTCATTTCACCTACACCATACAGTAAAACGTGTGACGTCGGTTTCGTTGGTATAATACGGAGATGAATTCTCACTGTTGAATGGGGTTGTTAAGTAGGTGGATTAAATAGAAGTGTTTCTTTTTTCACATTGACATTTAGGTAACCTCTATAAAATCTCTTTGGAAAATGTCGACAAGGTTACTTTATCATAATATACATACTTTTCTATGTATACATAATTCACGTTGCATTTACAGTTCCGAACCATCAGTAAGCGGCTTATAACACATATTTACAGCTTTAAAGCCTATTAAAAATAAAAATCACACAAACGTTTTGATATAATTTTGCTCAATTCAAAACAAGGCTGGATTTCATTGCTATTAACAATAAGTATCTGTGCATTAGGTCTAATCTAAATAAAAAGGATGTGCAGATATTTTTAGATCTATTCAAAAATCTCGAATTTGAAATTGAAAAATAAGAAGAACATTTATTAATAAAATTATCATTTAAACGTCGTTCAATTGAACTGAAATTTAAATTATACTGTGAAACTGAATGACTTAAACTTCAAAATTGAACTCCAATTCAGGTTCAGCTGAACTTAAGTTTACCCGGCCACTGTGAAACTGAATATTTCAGTTGAAAATTAACAAAAATTGGACTTGATTATTTAGTTAAAAATTAATGTGTCAATATCGTGAACATATCTTGACAAATCTATTGGCCACAAACAATAACGACAATGATAAATAAAACGATACTTTATTTTTTAGAAAAGTAATTTTTAGTTACAATATTAAGTAGCAACTACTTATTTATAAAAAAATTATGATTTTTATTCTGAGATAGTTATAGAAACTTTCATTTTATTACTTTTTACATACCACGCACATAAAATCTTTATGTGCGTCACGGACGGAAAAATGTTTTTAACTATTTTTTTTTTAGTAAAAACAAGGGAGCACGTCCTACAGGAGAGGGTGTATAAATAACACAATAATTTATTATTCCAAAATTTCCTGACCTCAACATTTAAGTTTAAACATAAAATTTCGTATATATAGACTCTTCCAGAGCTTTAGTTGTGCTTCCATTTCACAATCGTTTAATATAATATAACAAACGGTTTACATTAAGGTACGGAGTTTTAATGTAATTACGTACACTGTTAATAAGCTACTGATAGTTTGTAGCTTAAAATACAAAATACAAACGGAAAATGTTATTGTTAACAACATAGCTTTTCAAGAAATCTACTTCTCTAGTGAATCCTAAAAGTAGGTATATACTCGTATCTTGACAAATATTTACAATTAAAAACAATAACCATTATAATTAGGAATCTCAAAATAATAAACCTGTGTGTACAAATTGTGTAAAATGTGTAAAACGTAAAAACATAAAGTTTCTCGCTCAGAGATGCGATATATGGTTTCCAGTGCATGTTTCCACGCAGAGCACGAATCTATGCTTAATTTTTCTCTAGTGCCCTTTAATTTCCAAAAAATTACTGACAAATGTTTTTAATTCACATGCGACACGGCGACCGTGTTATTTGCATGTTAGGCCCGAGCTGGACTTTTGAAAAATACACCGAAAACTATATCGCATCTTTCGGTCAGATTTTTTTTGTGGCAGTGTTATTAGTTAATAAGGTTAATTAAAGAGTTTTCATAAACGGCTCCACACCGAACTAGTGATCAGTTTTCACTCATTTTACTGATTAGTGGCATCAATAGCGAGAAGAATTCCCGGACCTGTGACAAACTCGTGGATCACCCTTTCCAACTCACTATGCTGTAAAAAATAATAATTTACTAATAATGTAAATTAAATTGATATGTTGAAGCCCAAAATCGATCCATGACAGTCACGGGTGTCATCCTAGTAATAATCCTTTTCAAATGCTTCAAATACGTATAATCAAGGTTGAAACATTTGGAATGGTTATATTGTTATATTTATTGTAAATAAATTTAACAAAAAACTACCTACATAGTTAAATATTAGAGTTTACTAATTCTTTGAAAATAGGATTGCGTTGGTGTAGTGACGTAAAATCGTTAATTTAAATGTGAGAATATTAAAAACTTAATCAAATATTGGCAATGTGATCTTGAAGGAAAAGCTTTCAAAGACGAATGTACACAGTTTTCCACCTTCTTCATAAAACAAGAAAAATGCAGCAAGCTCGAAGGAAATTTCCGTTAATATTTTCCTTGCAGTTTCTTTCTGATCGTAACATATTTATTGATGAATGTTTGTCAAATGATATACATTCATAAATTATTTAACTAATAAATTGTGTCTGATTATATTTGCAGAATGCAGACGCTAAGATGAATGCACATAAATACATTGATAGATTGTGTTCAATATTGCGCAACATATTTGCGATATTCACCCTGTCGCGAACGCTGCTGCTCACCTTGAACTTGCTCGTGTTCTTCACCATCCAACTAGTTCAAGGTTGCGCCCTTGCGCGCTAAAACACCATTTCATAAAAATTATACCCATTCAGAAATACCAGTTTCACCTTACAGCAATATATACGTTAAAAAATTTTTATATATTTTTTCTGCATACTAATTATATTTTACTCCTATATACCTACATAGAAAGTCAACAACCAAACACCTGTATACATTATTTATTTAATATAGTTATGAATAACACATATCGATTAGATAAATTAATTTTTATTCGTTAAAAGTTAGTAGAAAGAAAAGCTTTTATACATTAAATAAATCTTTTTAAACTTCAATATCAATTAAGGGCTACACTTAAATAAAGCTAACTATCTATTTCAAATGTACAAATCATATTATAGATTTAATCTTAATATATACAAGAGTCAAGGAATGACTGTAAACACGCTGGAGATTAACTCACTAACTATTAAAGATAAAAAAATAATTTTTAAGGTGTTATTTCTGAGTAGACTGTGATACCCAATAAGAAAGGATTTTTCGAAATTCCACCCCAAAGTATTTCCAAAAGGTGGTTGACGGTTTTGTATTTTTTAAGTCTTCTCTTAATAAATCAATTTTTGCTTATTCTATTCTTACAATTCTTAACTTTATAAAAATCTCTACCTTTTTAGTTTCTTAATTCGTTTGTTTAAAGGTTGCATACAATTTTAAAATTTCAAGAAAACCCCTAAAGAAATGAACGCATTGACTCGTTTGATTATATACTAGCTGTACTCGCGCCTTCATTTGACTAGCTTTAAGATATTATTCACAAAATTTCGCGATGTACAAAATACAATATTTCTTAAAAAAATTTAAAGATGTTTTAAATTTTAAATTCAGTGACAATTGCTTTGATGCGGAGGAGAAAATCTACGTATTCTAAAACCTTGTTGTGGCATATAGTTAGTTGGTAACTTTTAACAAAATTCTAGTTAAATATGGAGAAATATATTAACAAAGTTTTTTATACGTATAAACTTTTGCTAATCCACTTCTTGGCACAGCGGTTTGATCTCCGCTCTATGCGTCAGTGCTATGGGCTTCGATACCCGTTAAACCCTAGGTATACAATATATGATCTGCGATTAAAATGACCTACACACATTTTCTGTGTTTAGATAGTCGTGATAGGACCTTAAATGTTAAAAAAACTTAAAACACAAAAAAAAATTGCATTTTTATTTATTTTTTTCAATACAAAGTATTTCTATTTATTTTTACTTTCTTTTACTACTATATAGATAGTAAAGGAAGTATTGTAATCGGGTCGAATTTTCGAATTCGAACTTTCAACATACATGTTTTGAGGTCCCCTGAGTCCAAAAAAGTGGTTTTTAAAAAAATGTATGTGTGTGTGTGTGTGTGTGACAGCCATATCGTATCAAAAGCTTTATCCGAATTTCACCAAACTTGGAATCTGGCATCCATATTATATCTAATTGTGCCGCGAAGCTTTTGGTTGAAATCGGTTAACCAAAAGTTCTACTTTACTCTTGGCGTTTTTGAGCTTTTTCAATTTTTTTCGAAAACGGCTCCAACAATTTTCTTTAAACTTTCTATAGTTCTTAGACTAATTAGTGGCTACAACTTTTATTTGAAACTTTTTCCTGGGAAAATTCGAATAAGGGCGGTTCTGGGATGGAGGTTAGGAATTCGTATACCTAATTGTATATATATATAAGCTGTATAGTGTATACATATTACTTTCTTTTACTACTTAATAGTAAAGGAAGTATTGTAATCGGATCGAATTTTCGAATTCGAACTTTCAACGGAAATACATGTTTTGAGGTCCCCTGAGTCCAAGAAAGTGGTTTTTAGAAACATGTCTGTGTGTGACAGCCATATCGTATCGAAAGCTTTATTTGAATTTCACCAAACTTGAAATCTAGCCTCCATATTATACCTAGTTGTGCCGCGAAGCTTTTGGTTGAAATAGGTTAACCGAAAGCTCCAATTTACTCTTGGCGTTTTTGAGCTTTTTCAATTTTTTTCGAAAACGGCTCCAACAATTTTTTTTTAACTTTTTATAGTTCTTAGACTCATTAGTGACTACAACTTTTATTTGAAACTTTTTCTTGGGAAAATTCAAATAAGGGCGGTTCTGGGGTGAAGGTTCGGAATTCGTATATGCATATAGCCCTATAGGTTGTATGCATATAGTTTTAGCTGTTTATATGTATAGTTACAAAGTGCTTATATTTCTTTTAACTAACAGCGAGTATTTTCATGAATGAAAGTAAAAGAAAGTAGTGTGATGCCTCGCACCAGATATTTTCTTTTAACTAACAGCGAGTATTTTCATTAATGAAAGTAAAAGAAAGTAGTGTGACGCCTCGCACCAGATATTTTGTCTTATTTTGAAAATTTTACCAGCAAAATGTATAGGCAAAATGTATTTTGCTCACACCAATTTTTCTTGTTTCTTAAGGAATGAGACATTTTTCTACTATAAAAAGTGCCCTAGATTACGACTCGGATAGTACATCATATTATCGTATAGTTATATCATCATATTAAATGTCGTTATCAAAATCCATCCAGTGGTTTTTGCAAGATGTGATAACAAACAGACAGAAAATGCAAAAATTTTGATAAATGTTTTCACATTTTTATTAATATATATAAATATATTAATATATAATTAATTAACGACAAAAAGACAAAAGTATATCAAGTTGGATCAAACATTTCCACAACCATCAAACTGCAGAACGTCGAATATTTTTGTATAATTGGATAGGTATTCCATCTTTCAACATGTGAAAATATTTACATCAATTTCCATTCACTGTAAATTTTAATTTAATTAATGTATATTCAAAACAGCGACTGAATTTTAACACATTAAAATCGATTAAAATGAATTGTAAAGCTGTATACTTCATTATCAAGTATTTTCTCGTAAATAGGTTTATTTGATATGCACCAGTATCTTCCATACATATCAAATTAATCTAAGTTCCAATAAAATAAAACTTTAATTCAATCTACATATAAAGCACCTCTTAATCCATTTCTATGAATAAGTAATCGCAATGAAAGCTCATTTTTCATTTAGGTCAATGAAGTTCAAGAACCCGGATAATAATTAATTGCCAGCTTTTAGTAATTTGAGTGAAAAATTACAGCTATAAAATGAAATAATAATGTATTTTATAGATTTTGTAGACTTATTTAGGAACTTTTATTATATGGTTTATCTTTTTGTAATGGAAAATATAAAATATCTTTTATTATGTGACGTCAATAGGCCATTAACAATGGTTAGTTTTGCGATTTTATTTTCAAGGACTCGATGAAAGGTGACAAAGTTATCACTCATATTGTTTACTACTGTTCATTGTCATTGTATTTCTTCGTTAATTCATGTATTTAAATATTGATTCAATGGCAAATTGTGGCATGTTTTTCAGAATTTTAAGTCAAAAATTTTCCCAGTAGGTATATCTATAGAGTATAGGTACGTGTTTTTTAAATTTTCAATTATAAAGAATTCTTAAAATAATAAAAGCTACTATTAATCATATGATATTCTAGTTAATTGTAAATTTAAAAAATTCCTTTATTGTTATAACCTTGGCCTTGCGATTGTGGTTCAATGCTTTACATGCAAGACATTTTTTAAATTAAATAATTTTGAAAATATTTAAACATCAAGGATGTGTACAATGGCATTTTCAAAAGGTTTCATTACATTTCGACGTGTACGTAAATATGGTATTTATTTTATACTTTAAATTTTCCAGTAAACACATTAAAAACTGAACGACTTATCGCTTACTAGCGGCTACCCGTGACTTCGTTCACAAAAAATTTGACGAGAAAAAAAACTAATCACATTATTTAATTGATAATTCCAAAGGAAACGATAATAATCACAAGCTTTTGTGATTTTGTCAACCCCAAGCGAAGCAGAAGTAGATCTGCTAGTGCACATAATTACGTAGTACGAAATTTTCGATTGGTTCTAACAATTATACATATAGGATAATAAAAATTTAATATTACATGTTTTTTTATATTTATTTAAGATTGCTTCAACTACTTTAGTTATGAGCAACCGCTAAGTCTGAAAATCCAACAAAAACTGTAGGCTTCCAATGGGATTCTAATTTCTAACAGCTGTTTTCAAACTGAGAGC
Organism: Sisyra nigra; assembly: GCA_958496155.1. Taxonomy (NCBI): domain Eukaryota; kingdom Metazoa; phylum Arthropoda; class Insecta; order Neuroptera; family Sisyridae; genus Sisyra; species Sisyra nigra. Next base: position 26,964,184 of record OY292314.1, read on the forward strand.
CGCGGGCTATAGCCAGATGAGCCCCAAAGCTTTTTAATAAAGAATTAGTTCTGTTTTAAATATAGGTTTTTATTATTTAAAAACGTGTTTATATTTATTGGGGGTGTTAAAATGTAATTTGAATATTGTAACGGTTGTAACTTAAAAATGTATTTTGAATTTGTATTGGCAGTAAAATATAAAAAATGCTAAAAGAGAATTTTTAAAAAAGCTATATTAATCTAATATTTCGCTGAACTGCAGAGCCGGTCAGTGCATACATCGATTAACTCCTTTTTCAACTTTTACAAATTTTTATTTCAAAACACTTGGTAGACTCCTAACTTTATATATCCGAAATAAATTTTTTCTAATAATAAGTAACAACAGCTCTGAATGACAATTTGCTTTTTAGCTTTTCCATAAGAAACAATGTATTTCAGAAGTCTATTTTATCAATTTACTCAACTTTTTGCATTAAGGAGTTAATCGATGTGTGCACTGAGTGGCTCAAATATGAAATAATCAGTATGCAGCGGAAGGTAAAACACTCTCTTTGCAGCCCATGCGCATTAAACTGTTTGCTCCCCTTTATCATTGTGAAGAAAAATTCCCGTTTTCCGCGTTTTGCTTGTAAAAATCGCATATTTTAAAACTTTAATTACTTTGTTTTTAATGAAGACATCGTGATAATTCTTGTTTTAGATAAGGACCAAGTAGGTATATAAAAAAGTAAGTAAAGTAAAACAAACAAAAATTGATGATGATTGGAAAACAGCTATCATTTTATTTATATAGATTGTATATCTTTATCTACATTAGGGGTTTCAAAAAAAACTAAGTGCTCAAAAATTGATAGTATATATTAAAACAAAAATTTTAGCGCCAAAACGAGCTCTTAATATCAATATTAAGATTTGCCTTCACCATTTTTTTTATTTTCCATTTAAATAACGCAATAATTTTTTTTATATTTTTAAATTTTCATAACTTTGGAACAGTTTGTCTTAACAATTATAATCTAAAAGAATAGATATTTCAAGCAAATTTCATGGTCTACAAAAAAGGTTCTTAGAACAACCGTTTTAAAGTTCAAAATAACACTAATTGAAAATGTTTTATATTTTCCAACTTTGTACATATTTAAAGAAATATATTTTATTTTATTTAAGAAAACTTTAATAATAATAAAAGACAATATATGTTATCAACAATGTATTTCATTTAATATTATTTTAAGTTTTATCTAGTTGCAGTTTTCGTTTTCTTTTGACCCACAGGTTTTCCTCCTTTTCGAGCTTTATTTTTTTTCCCTCGTCCTTTTGTTTTTTCTTTAGCTTTTTGTGCTCGGAGGTCCTTTTTCATTCTAGGATCAACTACTTTATAGTGACCTTTAACTCCCGCTGGTCGTTTTATCTTTTTGGCAGCCATATGTTTCTTAGCTACTATATATGTGACTTCCTTTTTAGGGTCAGATTTTGCTTTTTTGTATAATCTACAAATAAAATTGTCGTTAATAAAAATTTTGTAACACTTCTAAACAAAAAAATAAAACGTATGTGTAAATAATTTATACGTACTGTCGAATTTGTTTTGCCTTTTCACGATCTGTCATATCAACATTTTCCATTAAAGATTCCACTTTCTTTTTGGCCTTTTCTAATTTTTTAATGGCTCGTCGCTTCTTTCTTGCTTTTGCTTCGACAATCTTTTTAATAGGTCGAACATTTAATTCCTCTACATTCTTTTTGTAAGTATCAACGAGTTCCTAAAAAAAATATATGATTAGTGTGGTCAGAGAGAAGACTGAGAGAGCCAGATCGCATGAATACACTTGCTGCCATCTACTCCGAGTAAAGGTGTTTGGAACTATTCCTTAGTCAGTTTGTGTTCCTTTCTCCACCGTTCTACACTCGGAACGTCTGCCATAGAGAAGGTTCTCTCTGTCAAAACATACTAGGAACGCTTTTTTTTCTCTCTCGTGAGCATAGATAAGTCGTAAGCTATCGCTATTTCAGTTGAGAATTATAGCTCTACTTATTTTGCGATAGCTTGCGACTTATCTATGCTCATGAGAGAGAAGAAAAGCATTCCGAGTATGTTTCGACAGAGAAAACCTTCTCTATGGCTTTAGACGTTCCGAGTGTAGAACAGTGGAGAAAGGAACATAAACTGACTAAGGAATAGTTCCAAACACCTTTACTCGGAGTAGATGGCAGCAAGTGTATTCATGCGATCTGGCTCTCTCAGTCTTCTCTCTGGTGTGGTATAAAATAATTTTGTTCACAGATGCGATTCTGAACCGATTCAGGACTTTGCATATGCATGAATCCAAAAAAGAACGTTCACAGGTTAGTAAATTCTGATTTTTAGGCTAGGTTCCACTTTATGTTTACAACGATTACACTCATTGTCGTTGTTTTTCATTTATACCACTAATTTTAAAACGTTTGAGCGACGTTCATTGCTGACCCATCTTTTAAGAAGAGTCAACATGTACATTATCGAAAGTAATGACGTCATTGATGACGTTTTGTTTAACAACTACCGTAGTTGGTATAAATAAACAACTCAAAGAACGTTTCTAAATTGTTTTTTGACGTTGTTACCATTTAGTGGAACGTAGCCTTAGTAACAGTTTGATGTTCGCGGTTCACACCAAATTCGTCCGTTATTGATTCAGAACTGATCCTACTGATCTTCGGCAGAGAGAAGACTGAGAGAGCCAGATCGCATGAATACACTTGCTGCCATCTACTCCGAGTAAGGGCGTTGGAACTATTCCTTAGTCAGTTTGTGTTCCTTTCTCTACCGGTCTACACTCGGAACGTCTAAAGCAATAGAGATGGTTCTCTCAGTCGAAACATATTCGGCATACTCGGAACGCTTATCTTCTCTCTCATGAGCATAGATAAGTCGTAAGCTATCGCAAAATAAGTAGAGCTATAATTCTTAACTGAAATACATTTAATGTATAAAGAAAGCAAGCATTATATTTGATTCTATTATTTCATATAAATAAAATTATTATTATTAGTTATAAAATAATAATTACTGGATTAAAAATATAAATAAAATATCGACGATAAAGCAGTTTCCATAGAGCTAATGTATCTATATTTTCAACACAGAATAAATTAATTGTTGCAGAAGTCTCGAAAAAATAACGAAATAATAGAATCAAATATAATGCTTGCTTTCTTTATACATTAAATGTATTTCAGTTAAGAATTATAGCTCTACTTATTTTGCGATAGTTTACGACTTATCTATGCTCATGAGAGAGAAGATAAGCGTTCCGAGTATGCCGAATATGTTTCGACTGAGAGAACCATCTCTATTGCTTTAGACGTTCCGAGTGTAGACCGGTGGAGAAAGGAACACAAACTGACTAAGGAATAGTTCCAACGCCCTTACTCGGAGTAGATGGCAGCAAGTGTATTCTTGCGATCTGGCTCTCTCAGTCTTCTCTCTGTCTTCGGACTTTTGTTAGGAAACAAAATTCGATTCTCTTAGTCATGTGCAATTTTATAGATCGTGATTAAATCTAGTTCTGCTGTCACCGTTAGTTCTCAATTAATTTTGAAGTAATTCACAGAAAAGAATCCCGAATCTGTTGATAGCTAAGCATTTGACGATCTTGAATCTGTCTTGAACTGATTCGTGATCGGTTCAAAATGAGACCCACGAACAAAGCCAATACTTATTATTTTTTTACCTTTGGTACTGGTGCATCGACTCGCATATGCTTTTGTTCATCTTCAACAAACCAATCAGGAAGATTGTCATCGTTAAATGTATACCTATTCCACGCAGCATCTATTAGATCTCGTTTAATTTTTTTACTTTGAATCATTAAACTTCCTAAAGCTAATCCTTCCTCGTCGAGTTTAAGATGTGACGGTTTTCTTTTAACAATTTCAAAACCTCCGCCTTGTCCACCGACTTTTTTAGTTTCTAATTTTTCTTTTTCAAATTCGTCAATGTTATAATCACTATCTGAATCATCTTCGGATTCAGATGATAAAGATTGTTTTCTTTTTCGTGTTGACTTAGTAACCGTATTATTATCAGTCGTAATACCATTTTCTCCTAAAATTTCTCGACCTGTTTGTTTATAATGTTCAATCATTTTATCTAATTCGAAATCTTCGTCGGCTTCATCGATAATATTTTTGAAAGCATCTCTTTCGAACCACATATTGGCTTTTTGGGCTCTTTTTTCATTTTTATCCCTATAGTCTAAATCAGTTAACAGTGGATTTTTATTCTTCTTTTTTACAGGAATTTCACTATCACTTGGTTCTGAATCGCTTAAACCCAAGTTATCATTATTTTCGTCTGCTTCTTCTTCATCGCTCCCTTCCATTTCAATATCAGAATCTGAATCTTTGTAATAAAGTCCTGAGCTATCTAAATTGGAACTATCGAATTTATCATATTTTTTGAATTTTGGTTTTGATACATTCTCATTGTCTGAATCGACAACTAAATCTGGACTCTGCTCGGCAATTTTATTTAAATCGCTTTTTGATTCGATTTCTCTTAATTTGAACATTTCATCGCCTTGTAACGCTGGACCGGTATCGTCTTTAATTACCATTTTTAAGTTTAAGCGCTCGTTTAATTTTTTACGTTCTTTTAGAGCTCGTTTTTTCTTTCGTTTGAGTTCCTTTATTTCTTCGGCCTGAAAAATAAATAATCATTTAAATATTATAAAATTAGATTAAATGTCTGTTACTTTTAAAAATTAACACATATTTTTCAAATCTTTTATCAATCTTAGGAGGATAGTATAAATTTGATTTCCTAAAATCGATTAAAAATTGATCGTTTTAATATCCATTTAAGAATAATGGTTATAAAAATCTTTGTAAATTCTCGTTTTTTACTCTCGAGAGCAGTGGCGGACAGTGGATATCCTAACAACTTTATTAATTACAATTAATTTGGCTATGAAATTTAATTTTATGATTTGTACTTGAAATTTTGAGTGTCCTTAAAATCTACCACTATAGGCTGCCGTCTTACTGTCGAAGAGACAAGAGAGAGTTCAAAAACAAGAAATGCTTTAATATTTTCCAACCAAACTGCAAAAAAATTTATTTTGATGTCAAATTTCTACAAGCATGTAAATTTTCTTGACCTAAAACTATAAGCTTTTTTTGTTAATAAACTCAGTACATAACTCCTGATAAGCTATCATATGCGAATAAAAATGGTTGAAATTACATACGTATTAAGAATGATTAATAGACTATTTATGTAAGAAATTTAAAAAATATGCTGCGAGGCGTCACAGTACTTTCTTTTATTTTCAATTATGAAACTCGCTGTTGGTATAAAATATTTGAAATATAAGCACTTTATAACTATACATATAAAAAACTATATGCATACAACCTATAGGGCTATATGTATATATACGAATTTCCAACCTTCACCCCAGAACCGCCCTTTTTCGAATTTTCCCAGAAAAAAATTTCAAATAAAATTTGTGGGCATCAATCAGTCTAAGAACTATAGAAAGTTTAAAGAAAATTGTTGGAGCCGTTTCCGAAAAAAATGAAAAAGCTCAAAAACTCCTAGATAAATTGGAGCTTTCGGTTAACCTATTTCAACCAAAAGCTTCACGGCACAACTAGGTATAATATGGAGATCAAATTTCAAGTTTGGTGAAATTCAGATAAAGCTTTCGATACGATATGGCTGTCATTTATATACAATTTTCTAAAGACCACTTTCTTGGACTTAGGGGACCTCAAAACATGTATTTCCGTTGAAAGCTCGAATTTGAAAATTCGATCCGATTACAATACTTCCTTTACTATTAAGTAGTAAAAGAAAGTAATATTTATACACTATACAGCATATATGTACATATAAGTATACGAATTCCGAACCTTCACCCCAGAACCGCCCTTATTCGAAATTTCCCAGGAAAAAGTTTCAAATAAAAGTATGTAGCCTCTAATGAGTCTAAGAAATATAAGAAGTTTAAAGGAAATCGTTGGAGTCGTTTTCGAAAAAACTTGAAATAGCTCAAAAACTCCAAGAATAAAGTAGAGCTTTCGGTTAACCGATTTCAACCAAAAGCTTCGCGGCACAACTAGATATAATATGCAGGCTAAATTTCAAGTTTGGTGAAATTCGGATAAAGCTTTCAGTACGATATGGCTGTCACACACATACATGTTTCTAAAAACCACTTTTTTGGACTCAGGGGACCTCAAAACATCTATTTCCGGTGAAAGCTCGAATTTGAAAATTCGAGCCTATTGCAATACTTCCTTTACTATATAGTAGTAAAAGAAAGTAAAAATAGATTTTTTCAACGCCCTAATGTCGCCTGGTTAGTCGACGATAATATCGCCGATCTCTTGTTTATTGCTCTATTCCGATGTTTATAGAATTCACCTTATTCTATAAGACGAGTGACTTGTCAAATAACACGAAAATTCAAATTCGTATTCTGTAAGTTGTCGCGACAAATGTCATTTATGCTACGATGCTCGTTTCCTTTTTTTTAAGGAAAGGATGTAAATTAGCAATTGCAGGTTTGAAACGAAAAATTCACGAGATATGTCGTAAAGTGACAACTGTCGTCTCACTTGAAAAATAACAAGTCATACGAAATAGGAATACGGATTACGGTCGTTCAAGTAGTACGTAAGCAGAATTTTAGTGAATTTTAATCCCTCTCTCCCCTTGTCAGCAAAACCCTAACCCCCCGCCCTATGCTTACGTAAACATATTTAAAAACATTTTAACTTATAAATGATCTTAATTTTTTTAAAATTTAGTAAATTAAAATTATTTGTCCTTAGTTTATGAAACTCAAATCCATAACTCCAAGTTCTCGATGACATTGGTTGTTTTCTGTTCGAGAGCGAGTACCTATGCAAATATCAATTGTTTTGGGAAATCCTTTTTTTTTTTGTTCTTCTAGTTCTTCACTTGTTCAGCGAACCTCAAAAATCGCTATTCATAGTGCTGATATGAGTGTTTTAGTATTGAAATAACTAGAGGTTTAACATTAATCCTCGAGCATTGTATTGTTAAATTTTTTTTTAAATAATTTCCTGAGGAAGTCTTCTCTTCAGTCTTCTCTGGGCTCTACACTGGCCCAGGTTTAGTTCAACGGTACTTGAACAGAGGGAGATATTTTCAAAGAATTTTTTTGCAAGAGTTCTTGTGTGTTCATTTATGCCTGTCATGCCCAGTTCGTTATGGATCTGAGAGTTCCGAATGTACCATGGTGCTTTTAAAATGATGCGCGGTGCCTTATTTTGGAATATTTGTAGCTTTTTAAAACTTCAGCCTTATAGATCATTAAAGAGCACTCGCTGCGAAGACTTGATTTTTTATTTAAAAGGGGGTAAAGCTGAATTATGCTCTTCGCTATCAACTTATCACGCATAGACTATTAGGGTAACCATATTTGTTTGAATTAGAATCTACTAAATGTTGCAAAAAAACAAATAATAAATATACATTGCTGACGTAATCACCCTCTAGACCGCCCCCCGCCCTTATGTCATCAAAAATGAGGAAATAAAAGACCCCCTCTCCCCCGTCGGTGTTTACGTAATACTTGAATGATCCCTAAGAAGGCACTACCAACCCCTTGGCTTTTTATACGAGTCGCCATTGATCCGGGTTTTACCGATTTATAATTTGATTTTTAACATAACATAAAATTTATTTATTTATTATTTTCTTTAAAAACAACTATTTTCTATTTTTCTCACCTGAAGATCGGATATTTCTTTTTGGACATTTTCATAATCAAGATCTTCTTGCTCTGTTAAAGATATAGGCTGAATTTCAGGAACTATTTCTTCAGTTTCCTTTTCTTCAACGTCATTATCATTCTCTTTTTTGGATTCTTTTAACGCTTTCCACCACGATAAAAGAAGTCGAAGGTCTTTTCTTCCAAGAACTTTTATATCTTTACAACATTCCCGTATTTCATTAGTTGTTTTTCGGTGATTTAGTATATCTTCGTCATCGAAAACAATCTGTAACAAAAATAATTATAGTCAAGTTTTGTTTGGCTCGTATTGTATTTATATTACCTCAGAGGCATGTTGTAATGCTTCTACCCCATTGTCTGTTGCAATAAATTTAGAAACTGGTAGCTTATGATATAAGGTAAAATCGTTTTCTGGATATCCTTCAGCTTTAGCTTTTTGTTTTTCAGGATGATAAACATCGAGTTTATTTTTGGGTTCAAGTTCTAGTTCCGAAAATACATATTTTGAATCTAAGAATTTTGCATCTATTTTATCAGGGGCAATGTAATATTGGCATACGACGAAAATTTCCGCTGATTCATTACGAGATGCTTGTGGTTTAGTAGCGTGGACTTTTTTAAAGAATTGTTTGAACACCCACATCAAAGGGTTGTAATCCTTTGATCGAAACACCTTCGTGACAAACCAACCACCTGGCCTTAAAAATTCAGTGGCCAGCTTTAGCGCACTGAGTGTAAGGCATGCTTGTTGGTAGGCATCATGAAGCCAGTTTTTACCAACATTTGGAGCACCGTCATTGAGGACAACATCTGCTTTCCATGTTTGTAGTTCTTTTTGAAGAGCAACCCGACACTTCTCTGTGGTTATATCTTCTGTGAGACAAATACAGCCGGGAATGGGTTTAATTGGGAACAGATCGATTCCAACAACAATACTCGATACCGGCATGTTCTGTCGGGCCACCTGCATCCATCCACCAGGAGCTGCACACAAATCGACACATACTCGAGACTTTTGTAAAAATTCAAATTTACGATTTAATTGAATTAATTTAAAGGCTGCTCTTGATCGAAAGCCAGTTTCTTTGGCTAATTGATAATATTTATCTTTTCTCTGTTTTCCAATTTTCGTTTTCTTTCCCATTTTGGTTTATTGTTCACTACACATATAAGTCAAGTTTTTTAAACACTTATACACGTGTGTTTATTTATTTAAGTGAGGTTAGAGCAGCCCCCTGTTACTTAAACACGAGAAAGGCTAAAAAACGTGACCGATTTTTACGGAAATCTTAGTTCCTTTAGACCCTTTGGGTGGCGCTGGTATCTAGTTGAAAAACAGCTTTTCACTATTTGTATTGTTATAAGAGTCATACGTCTCAAACAGCTCCCCGTCGCTTAAACTTATCATCACTTTTCAGAGTTATTATACTTATTAGGAGTATATAAAAATACTAATCATAATTATTCTCATATATTAACAATAATAATGAAAACAATAAAAATAATTTGTCTGATGTTTATTAACAATAAATTATATCTAATCTCCGACCTCTATAAGTCTACGGTCTTCGTCAGCTTGTGTGGTCTCCGTTCAACTCGTTTTCAACTAACATTCTGCAAATACAGTCAAAAGGGCCACATTTTTGTAACATGGAGTTGTAGGGGGCTGGGTTAGAGATTTCATTAGCTGAAGTGTGTTCAATGTTTTAGTACGCTGAATCAACGAGCTGATTTTTTGGTTGCATAAGATTGCGTTCATTCGTTGTGACGTCAGAGCAAAACATTTTCTAGAACCAATCGAACATTATAAAGTCCATGACTACAGCCAATCAACATTAGTGTTTAATAAAGATAATATATGACTATCTGACGTGTCTCTTGTGAATATTAAACGCATTTAACTATAAAATATCATTTTGTAATTTCATTTGTCATTGAAAAATTATTTTCGAAGTGGGTAAACGCAGCAAAAAAACCTGTATAAAATCCAAAAACAATGGCGATCTTAAACACATTTATTAATTCTCTCAATAATAAATTGTACGTATTTTTTCTGACCTAATTACATATATGAAAACGAATTTATTTTAATCAAATTGTTATTTTTAAACAGGGAAGAACCCGTTAGAAATCACTTGAAGAATGTGTATGCATGTCTTGCTGTATCCACCATCACAGCCGCGGCTGGAGCATTCGTCCATATTTTTACTGATATCATGACACCTGGATTTCTAACGACATTGGGGGCACTAGCTCTATTTTTACTGTTAAATTCAACGCCTGATAATGGAAAAAATAGTCAATTACGTATGGCATACTTATTCGGATTCACATTTCTTTCGGGATTGGGAATGGGACCGCTTCTAGAACATGTCATTCTTATTGACCCTAGCATTATTGTCACCGCGCTTTTGGGAACGACGGCTGTTTTTGTTTCATTCACATTGTGCTCGTTATTGGCCGAGCGAGGAAAATGGCTTTATTTGGGAGGATCTTTGATGACCCTTTTGTTCTCGATGATGCTAATGTCGTTAGCTAATCTATTTTTCCGTTCAACTTTACTGTTCCAAGCTCATCTTTACCTTGGCTTGTTCCTTATGTGTGGTTTTGTTTTATACGATACGCAGTTGATTATTGAAAAACGCCGTGCTGGAAACAAGGATTTCGTTACACATGCTTTGGACTTATTTATTGATTTCATCGGAATTTTCCGCCGACTCGTCGTTATTTTAACAGACAAGGTGATTAAGAAAGATAATGAAGAAGACGATGAATAAGATATTTTTAATCCCTTCCATTAAAAAAATTTGATCTCAAGCATTGTAAATAATCTTAATCATAAATTATTGTATTTTAATACAATTATCTTTTTGTTGCAGGAACAGGAAAACCGTCGTCAACGTAAAAATCAATAATTTTTTTCATATTTATATTTAGATACTCTTTTCAATTTATTTCTTCAACATTTATTAAAATATAGATAAGTAACTTAATCTTCGTGGCAAATTACAAGTAAGTTGTATGTTACTGTGGACACCTGTTTCATCATCTAAATAAATTGATTTGTATTTATGAGTTATAAGTTTTTATTTAATATATTACTATGTGAATATTTGTAGTTTTCAGAATAATAAATGTCTTGGTTTTTATAAAAAAAGAAAGTATTTTTAATGTAAAAATATCTTATCTGCTGTTTGTTTGATAATACATACACAATAAGTCACACCAAAATAAATACAAAATACATAAATGGTTGAATTTTATATTACAAAAAAAGATTCACAGTGAGTTTGCACAAAATAAAACTTATCAATTATCGAATTCTAGAGTAAAATATAATTATGTACATAAATAATAGTGAATACTCGTCAACTTTTGGTTAATTACATTAATACGGCCTTTGACGGTCTCGTCCTCCATTTCTGTAAATGAAATATAGCATGGTTAGTGAATTGATTAATTTAAAGCATAATCAATGTGATTGTGTAACCCTACTCAGGTCCTCATGGAGTAAATTGATTTTACCCACAAGTGTTTTATATAAGGTATTTTATTTTCCCCTAAGTAAATTTTAAACAAATAAAAACTATAATGAGTCAATATTTGTCTGGGTCGGGGATCGCTTTTAAAACTTAAACATAATATTTATAATACAGTGGAAAACGTTTAACGTGAACTCGCTTAACATAAAAAATACATTTGCAAAATCACTTGAAGAAATATTTTTTTCCTAAAAACAATTCCATTGCTGAACATTTTTTTTACTATTGTATGTACGTATAATATGGATACGTATATGTATTTGACTGTTAACAATTACACACAGAACAAGCACATAAATGGCTAGTACATAGTAAGGAGTTATTCATAAAAGTACGATAAGCATTTTTATTGGATTGAGGATACTAAGGACGTTTCATGAAAAAACCCGTTTTCTTAAAATCCTTCTGAAATTTTTATTACAGGCGAAATAAGACTATTGTTTTACTTCTGCGCATGTGAGACGAGACGAACGAGTACACTACATCTCAACTACACTACTACTCTCTGGGAATATCCTTAAGCTCTTATGTTTGGTGATGTCACAAATTGTACACTAGGCGGGTACCAGATCAGTGACTTCATTTACGGAAAATTTAACAACAAAGCCGTGTCTAAAAAATAATATTCAAAATATGAAGTAAGAAACCTTCAAACTAGCAACGTTCAATACAGTGTTGTTTTAAATAGTACCTATGTTGTAATAACACAAGTCTACAACACAACAGTTTTAGAAAAAAAAATAAAAATGAGGAAAGTGAATCTATATTTTTGGGATTTTTCTTGCAATTAAAAAAACATGTTTAGAAATCTTAAATAAACTAATTAAGAAACTGCAAAAAGAGAGGGTTCTTTCTTTACATAGATGGACAATTACAAGAATATAGTTTGCGTAAACTAATATCTTAAGAGAAAGGCTTAAAAAGGACAAAATGTATTAACCTTCTTTTTGAACTACTTAAGAAAGAGGTAGAATTTCGAAAAATTTCTTTTTTAAATTTTACGCAGAAAACACCTAAAATATGTAGGCGACGAAATCAGAATACCCCTTAAAAATTAATATAAAAACACGTTACGTGGTTTATGGATAGTCACTAAAGTCAGTGTTTATGAGGTCGCGGAACACTGAATACAAGTTCAGATTCAGAAAACAAATTACGATCAATTTGATCTTCTTTTCAACAAAATAAATTTTTAACCACACCAATGGCATTCTCGTAATTAACAATTATAATTACAAATATCACGATATTTCTAGAAAAAAAAATAAAAACTATTTCATATGAAGTCATATTGAATGTAATCACGACCTGGCGTGAAATGACAATAAAAAATGGAATTTAAGAAAAGCTAACGTATCCAAAACTAATATTTCTTTTAACGCGAAAAGATATTTCGGTCTCAGTTTTGCATTAATCATTTTTCACTGTATTTAAAAATAAGGATTTAGTAACAAGAATAAATTGTTATTAATGTTATGATTAAAAAAAAATAAAATCGAAGAAATGAAATGAAATAACCTTCGGTAATTTTCATTTACAGTTAATTTGCAAATATTCAGTAATGAGTAAGCAAAGAGGGAATTTAATGAAAAATTCTAAACTTGCAAGGTTAAATGTTTTTTGAATAATTTACATATGACGTTGTAATAAGAAGGTTGAATCAATGAATTTTTGGAATTGATAAAAAATTGAACGTATGAATTTTGTAATTAGAAGGAAAATAATTACCCTCCACGCATTGGACCACCTCGTCCTCCACGGCCGCCAGGACCTCCACCACCGCTATTACGATCGCCACGACCTCCAAATCCGCCACCTCCACTGCCTCCTCGAGCTATGCAATAATGTTCCAGTTAGAAAAAATTGATTTTTAAAAATGATATATTTAAATTATTACGTCTGAAACCACCACCACCACCGCTGCCGCCGGGACCTCCACGGTTTCCACCTGGACGACCACCACGATCACTACCACCTCCTGGCTTTCCGTCACTGTCAGGTTTGTTCTCACTGCATCGATTGCATTGGTTTCGCCAGGCAAAATTTGTATTTCTGCAATCGGGATTAGAACAAATCCAGTCTCCTTCACGAGATTCTCGGCCACTTCCAGCGCTAGGGCCTCCTCCACCGCCACCACCACCACCTCCGCCAGAACGGTTTCTGTCTTCATCACCACCTCCACGACCTCCGCCGCCACCTCCAAATCCTAGTAAATGTTTACATTAAATTTAAAAAGATTTCAAATTGAAATCTAAAAATAACAAACCTCCTCGACGACCACCACGTCCACCACCACTACCCCAGCTATTGTTTCTGGTAGCCATTTGTACTTTGATTGTGTTTCCCATGAACTCCTTTCCATCAAACCAATCTATAGCAGAGCGAGCAGCATTGGGATCATCGTAGGTTACTGTGGCTTCGCCTTTGGATCGACCAGTAGCCTTGTCATTATAAACCCAAATTTTTGGTTTCATTGTACGTTTATCAGTCTAAAGAAAAAAAAGTTTTTTTTGTGAATCAATATAAGTTAAAAACAAAAATATAAGTGGAATCTTTACGCACACGAACCAAAAAAAGCGTTTAAATTCAACTTTAAATTACAGTTAAGATTGTTCCCAATATAACTAAAACCTATTTACAGATTGCAATGAACATTAACAAAAAAATAAATAGTTAAAAACATAATCCTGAATTTTTGTGGGTATAAAAGTGGGTATAAACGAGATATAACTAAAAAAAAAATTATTCCCCGGAAGTTACCTTTTAACATGAGTTATGAAAGCGTGGAAATATCCGTCAGAAAAAAAAATCACTGAAAAAATTTATAGAAATCGACGAAACGGTCCGAGGATGATATCGCGGTGCATGTTTAATAAGAAAAATATTCTTCAAATACTATAAAAAGAACTCCGATTTAGTAACAGTTATCATAAGCTACGTCGAAAGTTAGATGAGTGTTTGTCAATAACTGATGTGGGAACAACCTTAAAAATCTTTCAAATTATAGAAGTAAATGTCCCAATCGAAAAAAGTATCACCTAATATCAATTATTAGAGAACCGAATAGCAATTGCAATTTTTCTAGCAGAACTTCAAAATTGATTTTGAACATTCTAAAAGTAGTTCAAAAACAGAGTGCAGTCTGCACAAATAATAAATATGCAATTTTTCAGCTTTCTTACCTTAATGATACCAATAGCTCCGAAGTGGTTAGCAATATCATTTTCGTCGCTAGAAATATTCATTCCCGATATAAAAACGGTATCTTCTTGAATAACCATCTCATTGGAGCCACCTCCACTGAATCCTTGAGTGTTGCCTGTAATAAATTTAATATATATTTAAAATATGTATTTCATCCTCACAGAGTTCCTTAATATTAAAAAAGAGATCCTAATGCTGAACATAACACGTTGAACTGTTTAATTTTTCAACTCTACACTTGGTACATAAATTGATTTTTAATACACCAGGTATTTCTTGGATTACTAAATGACCATTAATCAGACGATTGAACGAATTAATTTTTTTTACTCTTGGAAGACCTTTTTTATTAAAACACAATAAACCTTACTTTTTTCTTATATACCTTTAGATGAATAAAAACCTTTTGACTTATTTTTTAAATTGGATGTGATGAAATATAAGACTTCAAAATTTGAACAAATCGCTGATATATATATATTTTTTGTTTTTATATTGACATTATACCAAAATCCTACTGATTTACACGAGGATAGTATGAAAGAGCTTGTGCACGAAGAAAACCATGATTTTTCAGTTCTTTTATCTTTTTAAAATGTCCTATTTCCTATCGATATGTCTAAATTGTACCAATTTTATAAAGATCTAAAGAATCAAGGTTTTAATAGGAAATAAAACTTTTCAAGAGTAAACCAAATAACGTAACAGAATTCGCTTGCATTAGCACATTTACGTAGCAACTTCACTGGTCCGTGAAATTCAATAAAATAGATTAGCTGCTAGATGCATTGAAACTTGATTGCAAATTGTTTTATACCTTATAATACGTTCTATTTGATTATTTTTAGTAATTTTTTTTTTTAAATTCAAGTGCAGCCCTTTCATAAACCATAAATAGTTGACATAAAATGCACCAGAGGTTTGTTCTCTGGTGCTTTTACCTTTGTTAAAACCACCCCTGCCGCCACTGCTAAAACAGAAGTAAGGGATCAGTACAGCCAGGTAGAGACACGAAGACACGTTGAAGCCAAACTTCATTTTGATTAATTATTGATGAATTCTAAAGTTGTACGCTCATATAATTACATAAACGTACAATTACAATAATATTATTAAATAAAAACGAAGTCTTGTAAACATGTCCGTATATAGTCAAATCGAGATAAACCAATTTGAGTTTTTTTTTTCTAATTTTAACACCGTACAAAATATAATTATAAACACCGTACCGTAATTAGAAAATAGTTTTCATGTACTTTAGTTCATTAGCTTTCTGATTGAATTAAATGATTAGTTTTAGGTGAGACTTTAGAGAGACTTTTAGTACCTACATAAATTTGGAAATTATAAACCATAAAAACATTACTTGACTAATAACTGGGTGATTTTTTGATACTAAATATAATGTCAAGGTCACTTAGTGGCGTGGTGGACTATATAGTTGCCTTATACGCCAGTGGTCCTGGGTTCGAATCTCAATGAAAACCCAAGATTTTTTTTCTGGGTTTTCGGATTCGACGGTCGCTAATAACCTAGTAGTTGCTGCGACTTTAAATAAACCAAAAAAATAATAATATCTACTATATTTTTTCTGTATCTTATATCGGCAATACATTGACAATGAGAACTTTTAATTGCTGAGGCGAGATTTTCATAAAGTAAAATCATGAAGAATCTATGAAAAAGGTATATTTGTGTTAATAAAATTAAAATTTAATAAAAGTTAAATTACCGCTCATTGGCGCCATTAGACATGCGTACTGAGCATGTGGTAGTGCTTTGCAACAAATCTGCACCAGTCGTCTATTCTAAAACTATTTTCCTGATCTCAACATATAACCAATTTTTGAATTATTATCCCGTAAAAGTTATAAATTCTTATTTAGTTAAAATAAAAGGAAGACTTTTAGCAATATTGGTCCTTACTCTCGCACTTTTTATGTCTCATCGAAAATATATTGCAAAATCATAAGTGGTTTAATAAATTTGTAAACCAATTTATAGCTTTTGAATTTTAAAAAAATGAATTGGTTTTTAAGTTACTAAATTGGGCTACCTCTATAAATTTGTATCACTCAATTTTAAAAGCAAAGCATATTTATTATTCTACTGTCTAAGAATATATAAAACATGTACCTAGGTTTGTTTTCACTGAAAAGAAAACCGTTTATTGGACAGTACAAGTCGTGTGCAATACAAAAAGTTGTTTTATACTGTGCATGACTTGTACCATACTATGTACTTGAAATCTGTTCGAGATAATAGTAAAACTACTGTACATTTATGGTACAATTGATGCGTGATAAAAACAAAAAGTTGCTATAACAATATACTGCACAGAACCTGTGTCATAACTGTATTTACTTGCATGTCGATGAGACTTTTTATTTTCTAAGACTTACACGCTACTTTTCGAAATATAAAAACGTGGTTGACCTAAACTTTACTTTTATTCTCCTGGAAAATTATTTTTAACCCGATGGATATTTACTTATACTTCACACGAGTCAACTTTAGTTGAACGACAAAACTTGAAAGCGACTTGAATGAGTTTTCGTTTAGGGCGCGTTCAGACGGATCAACTAAACTCGCCCAACTATTTTCAATCTTGTAGACTGTAGCAGGGTAAGCGACGCGAGAAGTGAAGTACAAGCGAGTTGAATGGGAAGCAAATTGAGCAGAATTGGAAGCAAACTGAGCAGAATTGAAAGAAAACTGACCGAGGTCGACTTGATCAACAAAAGATTGACTGAGTCAAACTTTTGTCGTTCAACAATTTTGCTTTCAATTCGACTCGCTTGTGCTTCACTTCTCGCGTCGCTTACCCCGCTACGGTCTAAAAGATTGAAAATTGTTGATCAACTCAAGTTGAAACGTGTGAATGAGCCCTTAGACGTGTCAACTGAAATCACTCGAACTATTTCAACTGTTAGAATAGTTTTGGGTGAACCGGGGAGAGAAGTGGTCTAGAATATCCAATAATACCAACAAAGTTAAAAGCAAACTGACCAACAAATTCCATCTGAAGGGTTCACGCATGTCAATATATGGCTCAACTCGAATATAACTCATCACTTGAACGACAAAACTTTTGTTGATCCACTAAAAAGTTGATCAACTTTAACTGAAACAACTGTTCACACGTGGTTTTTCGTTCAACTAAAGTTGACTCGTGTGAACGCGGGATTACCGTTTTTCTCCTTTACATTTCAACATTCGTTGGTGGATAAAGAAATATAATATACCTAACACGGACTTTTCTATGATTTTGTGGTACTACCTTTACAAACCAATCATTGGAAAATTTAGATTTAGTTATATATTTAAATGTTAGCTATAATAAGGAAAACGAATACCTTATAATATTTAAGTCTCTTTTACCAAACTCACTAAAGTACAGTGTTTTACCAAAAATATAATTTAGGACTCTCAAACCTATCAGTTTGATTAGTTCAAAACAACAAAATTAAAATAAAATGAACTAATTACGGAGATGAATAAAAAATCACTGCTAAACTTTTTCAAACA
Source organism: Sisyra nigra (assembly GCA_958496155.1). Lineage (NCBI taxonomy): Eukaryota > Metazoa > Arthropoda > Insecta > Neuroptera > Sisyridae > Sisyra > Sisyra nigra. Next base: position 26,982,193 of record OY292314.1, read on the forward strand.
AGAAACGTGAGGCGGTTTGAAAAAGTTTAACATTATTTCGAAAATGACCAATAGGACCTAAACATTCGTTTAAAATATTATACATAAATCGATAACGTTACCAAATAAAATCAATAGCAATACCAAAAATATTGTCGTGTCCACGTTATAATTATTACAATAATCTTTCGTGAACCCGCTGAAAAGACGTACATAAATCAGATTAATACACCATTCACATAAATGCCATAATACATATCTTTAAATAAATTCATTGTCAGATTATATTCATCGAAAACATTACCTTACTGTTTATTTCTTTAAAAAAACTTTTCTAGCTTTCATTGGCAGAAACCAGAAATGTTGTCAAAAACCATTATTTGAGGTGCAACGTCGCAAATACCACTATTTACTAATAAAAATTTAATTCTTATAGCGACCATTTGGTCCATTAATATACAAAATTTCAAATACCTTAAAATGTACACACCTTTAATTTTTGAGCCATAAAATCGTATTTTAAATAAAATATTAATTGCTTTAGTGCTTACACATCAATATAGAACCACATGCTGTAAAGAACGAATTACACCAGCCAAGTTACTCGGCTCAGCCAAGTATAAAGAACAGTGTTCTGCCCACTGTCTTGGTATCTTTATTGGCGTAAATACAAACTGTCCTAACTATATTTACTGAGTGCTCGACCAAATTCACTGCTTTGATCTAGCGCACTCGGCTAATGTAATACGGCCTCTAACTATTTTCATTATTAATTTTAATATTAAACTAGTAATTTTTTTCATTTTAACACAACTGACAATGCTTTATGATTATCGAATTCAATTTATAATTTTTTTTCTTTCAAAATCGAGTTGTAAAATATATTGTTGTTGATAACTTACCCAAATCCACCTCCACCGCCGCCGCCACGGCGATCACCATCTCGTCCGCCTCCAAAATCTCCGCGACCACCTATAAAATATACAAAAAATAAATAAATTAAATGCAACTAAAATTTCTAATGGAAACCAATTTTAGTAAAGCAACTTACCGCCGCCAAAACCTCCACCACCACCTCCTTTATTGAATCCGCCTTGAAAACCACCTGGGCCTCCTTTATTGAAGCCACCATTGCCTCCAGAGCGTCCACCCCCTTTGTTGCCACCAAAACTTCCACCTTGGTTTCCTTGATAGCCACCATTCATAGGTTTGCCTTGACCACCCCAGCCGCCGCCCTGGTTGTAATTACCCTGATCATAATTTCCTCCGCTACCGAAATTAGGACCTGGCATCACGTTTGGCGGAGGTTGTGAATAATTATTAAATCCACCACCGCCGCCACCGCCAGGATTGGCACCACCTCCGCCGCCATAGTTTCCATAAGCTATGAAAATATTAAATGTATGAAAAACATGGAATTTTTGAATATTTTTGAAGTAAAATTGTTATGGTCATTGTCTACCTCTTTTACAATTAATATAAAAGAGCCTATTAGATGCCATAATTGTTCTCCGACAAAGTTGGAAGCACTAAAATAAAGGATCTTAGCACTATGCCATTGTCGGTTTTTCTTCATTTTTCAGAAAAAATACATAAAATATAACAAAAACATAGCATTGAATGATTTAATCATTAAAATTAAAACAAAATTGAATAATTCTTACCATTTGATGCCATTAGAATGTAGAGATAACTCTAGATAATTATGATTTTAATTTCGATCGGTTGCAATGGACGCTTGTTTGTCTTCCACTCCAACCGGTAATGATTTTTCGTGATGGCGTCTTATTTAAACTTCCTGTGTTTTGTGGCTATCTTCTTATCGTTTCGAGTTGTCCACTAGAAAAAGAGGAATCAGATGGTGGCGCTTTTATTTAAAAAAGTGCGGCAAATTAATTATATACAATATGAACGTAACTAACTATTTTTTTCTGTTATTTCATAAATTTAACTTTTATTGTTCAATATAAAGTTGAACATGAAAAATTGTAAATAATATTCAGCTTTTATACAAAAAAATTTTTTAAATTAATATCTAAGATTTTCAATTTAAAAATACAACATTAAAATTTTGCGTGAGGAAATTTTAAAATAAAAACTATTCTTTGTAACCATTTTATATTTTATTTTGATATATTTACGTTTTATATTTTTTATTATTAATGTTTTTTAAATAATAAATAAGTTATTATTCAATATTTTACACACGTATAATATTATGCATTATGCATTCAAACGCAACTGTATACTATTTGTACGAGGAGAGTTAATATGGTTAATACATTGTTAATATACAAAGTAGTTCAGCTCGCTTGTAGGTAAAAACGTAGAGAAGTTTATTTATATTAAACATATATAACATATATAATATTGTTTATATTCCGGAAGAATCATCCTCTAAAAATGCCAATTGACTCTATACAAGGTAACTCTTATTCTTTATATCGATTCTTTTCCACTACTGTATATCTATTAGTTCTGACTCATTTTTTAATGAAAGCCTATTTAGACTTGAGTTTAAGACAGTTTTCCTTACACGATTGTATCGAGCAAATTCAGACTCTTTCGAGTCCAAAGTATAGCTCAAAACCAAAAGTTTTAGGTCAAAGAGATTACCCAAAAACTACGGAATGCGTCGTTTTATAGTTTTTAAATCTACTCTCCTAATATGTAACGCCTTGCAGATATTTAGTCACACTTACCTATCATAATTATTTTGTGTTAATTAACCAATACAATATTTGAAATATAGTCTCTATATGCATTCTTCATTGATTAGTTCGACGATGAAAAATAAATAAGAGCAGCATTTAATTGAATGAATGTCTTTAAACTTTAATTTAATGATAGAATTTGAAGAAAATAAAAATAATTACAAATTAGATCTACTTACTGCTAAGACAAGTGCCGAGCGGTAGACATTATCCGATGCGTTAAAGTCACGACGGTCAAGACTATATTTAAAAAAAATACATAGTATATTACTACCGTTGCTTGACTTCTATATGTCGCTACGGTTGCTACTATACGTAGCATCTCTCATCCTCTTTTATAACTTCCTCATACTTTATATGGTTTAAAAAGAATCCCTCTCCCAATAAATATAACATTTTTAGGCTGCCAGCGATAAACATGTTGGATAAGTGTATTTTATCGATATCTTATTTATAAAATGATTGTAATATGTATAACTAAACTTATGGTATTTTCGATAGTGTTCTTCTGTTTCAAAAAGTATTCGGTTGATTATAATGATTTACCAGATCCGATTACTGAAACTACTGAAATCCTATCGTTTACATGCAAAAATTTAATACGATGTTTGCGCTGGAGCACCACGGTGTGATACAGTGTCATTTCAGTGTGGGCATAATGTAGTTTGAATAACCGAGCGAACCCTACTTTAAATTTGAAAAGTAGGCATTACACCCTGGGTACACTGAAATCAAATTGTAAGTTTCATAAAATATGTATACGGGTTTTACATCGTATTATACCGTAATTGCTTGTATCACTCATTAACTAAACATTCTAAGCTTTAAGGTGTGAATCGAGTGTTGATGTATCAGTATCATGCACGGTACCATCATAAAACAAGTGTGAATTCTAAGTAAACTGGGAAACTTTTTACAAATCTACCCCTATTGCCCTTATTATTGAAGTGTTGTTTCAGTGTATACTTGGTGTAATCTGCATTTACATCGAATTTACACCGTAAGACACGGTGGAAACACTAGGGTTTTTTAAAAATTATTCTGTATAATTAAAATGGTTAATTATTAATAATATCACACCTAAAAAATATTTCATTGTATATGATTATATCGATTATATATTTGGCTTTACGGTGTTGAGTCTTGGTTTGCCTGCCTTCTGTTAAATCTTACAAGTCAGTTAGATACATAGAGGGTATAGATTAAAGCAGAGGTGGACCGGGTTGGCATTCGTGGCCTACCTTGAACATTTTTCCGATTCCTCATATATTATAACAATTTTACAAAGTATATTTATTCTATAACGGCTTATGTAGTAAAAACCAACAAAATACATTATTTGTATTGATAAATTTTTTATATTTCATATTTTTATATTTGCAGTGATAATATATTACTCCTATATTCTTTTAATTTCTGTAAAAACTGCGTTTAGAGGTATTAGTATAGATTATATTAGTACTATTATATTATCTATGTTTGCATGTAAAAGCAATAATAATAACTCATTATATTTATATTTTTCACTCCAAAAAATCTAAATGTACTATCAGGATATACCTCTGCTATCATATGCGAGCCACGAAGCTATGATACTTTTCTAAAGAAGCCCGCAAGATCATTTGAGTTGTCACCCCTAAACTAGTGGAGCTAACTAGTTAGACTAGAATTAACTAGTGGAGTTAATTAAGATTCATGATTATTTATTTTAACAGTATCATTGATTAGTACCATAAGTAAAATACTTGAAGTTATATTAAATCTACGATGCGTCTAATAAATTGGCCCGGGATGTAGGTGCTGCTACATATAATATAAATTTAAAAACTAAGGGTATTTCAGATAGTACTATATCATATGGATATGAACAGTCATTTCGAAAAGAGACGAACAAAAACAATGAAGGTGATCCCTTTTCAAAACGATCAAGTATCAATTTCAAGTGTATTGTATACATCACCGATACAACAACTAAGAGTCATTAATTTAAATGTTTATTAGTTATAATTAAGAAATAATTGTATAATTTTTTTATATTTACAAATATCATACAAATACAATAGAGATTAGATTTTTAAAAATGATAGAATTGTAAAATATTTAACTGTATCGCTGAATTGGCAAGGCGAATTTAATAGAGAACTTAAAAAAATTCATCAATAAAATCAAATCATAATTAATATCGTATATTAACTTGTTCTTTATACATTTTCAGTTCATTCCGTATAATTTTATAAATTACTTTAGTAAATCAAAAGTTATAATTAATTTAATTAACCGTTATTGTACTTATTAAAGGATTTAAGTATCAACCATTGGAATGTTGGCTAGGTGTTAAGCCTCCAGAATGCTCTGGACTATGTTTTTGCTTTTTTCTTTTCTTTTCCTTTTTTCGTTTCTTTCGTTCTTTATCTTCGTCGTGTCTTTTCTGTTTTTTATGCTTTTTCTCGTGAGTTTCTTGCCCCGCTTCAGTTATTTGAGTTTCTTGACTGGGAAGTCCTCCATCTTTATGCTTATGTTTTTTGTGTTTACTTTTATGTTTCTTTTGAGGTGCTTGATTAACATAACGGTATTGTTCAGGTAACTAAAAACAAAAATTGTGTATAAAAATGAAGTAATTTATAATTATGCAGTCTCTTACTGGTCCAGGATGTAATCTAAATCCAGATAATTGAACACTAGTAAGGGGAAGGAGTTCTTTACCACCAATGGGTGGTTTTTCAATAACAGAGCGCAACGAACTATTATCTTGCTGTCCAGGAGCATCAATTATTCCAGGAAGAGTAGGAAGGAACGAAGAAAGTTGCTCTTTCACTTTTTTACCACTAAACTTAGTATACGAATGTTCCAGACCATAATATGCCATTAAATTTGTAGCTCCCGTTAATTCACTTTCACCTAGAGATAATTCATTAGTAGAAATATAAAATAGCCCAAGTTTAGGTTTTGAAACAAATTATTAATAATAGATATTTTTGACGTTTTACCTGGCGGTTCCTTCATCAAATAGAAGGGTCCGCTATGGACGATTGACGGGTTTTTCCCCAAGGAAATCGTTGTTTTTAATGTTCCAGACGAATCCTGACGAGAAACAACAGGGGATCGAGCCCCTCTTGGAGACGATTTTGGCGAATATTGTTCTACTTTACGAAACTGATCAGCCATCATCTTCCTTCATGTTTTATTAACCCCTCTCAACTGTCTGAAGCAGTCTAAAGAAGCTGATACGTAAGTAGTTACCTTTTTTATCGGTTAAATCACAAAGATTTCTTTTTAGGGATTTTTGTTTTTCACCATAAATGCAATGTTCAGGGCAGTTCAGATTCCATTATTAGATAATGTTTGAATTTTATTGTATCCAATTTTATATACGTATGCAATTGTATCGTTATAATAAACGTAATAAATATAGAATATTTCAATAATATTAAATTTTCAATATATCAATTTCAGAGAAAACATTATTTTGTTTTTAAATTTGCAACGGCAAAGAAAGATATAATAATATCAAATGATATGGTCGTATTATCTTCCGAACGAAGTCCTAAATCTATTAGGTCTTTTTTCTTTTTGTTATTTCGGTGTGTACAATTAATCTATGGCAAAAACGCTTAAAACGAAATTTGTTTAATACGAATTAGTACTGTGATATCAACTAATGTTATTACGGTCTTGCTTTTCAGGCGAACACTCGTTGTTTAAATATAAAACAATGGTTCTAATGGTTAATTACTCGTTTAAAGCTAGATATTAACGCTAACCCTTGAACCCTTAACTACAGCCCCTGCTCATAATATAATGAGCACTTACCTATATATTTTTGAAAATGAGACTAAAAGTTTTTAATAAGATGAAACCTTCCTCGAAGAAAATACAATAATGAAGAGTAAAGTGTTATTTTCTGTAAATATATATAGACTTTAAATGAATGTAAATTTCGCCAACAAAAACTTTAATCAAAAAAATTTTGAAAGCTATAGGTATATGTATAAGGAGTGAATTTTATTCTTTGAAAAGAAAATTTGTTAAATACGAAAAAATATTTTGGTATCTTCAATTTTGTTAATTTTCTCTTTCAATGTAACAGCGTCGAATATAAGAACCATAAGAACTTACCCCGCGGACCCATAAAACGTGTGTTTAAGATAGCTTCTAACTTTGTTAGTTTCTGACTCATGTTTTTGCAATTCCCGATTCAATTGCATCAAAAATATATTATTGGAACGAAGCTCCTTTACTGAGCTAAGAGTAAAACGACTAAAATCGTGGCGACCACAACATAACGAAAAAGCAACCAGGCGACCTTCCCTCTCTTTCTCTTTAATTCTAATTTCTTATTCCTACTATCTATTTACGCTCACTGCTTCTCAACAGTGACTGGTGAAGAGTGAAGTGGACAGAGTGAGAGAAAAGAAATAAAGAGTGAAATTATAAAAGATTTTTAAACTTTTTTTTTTATTTTTGCGTAACCAGGGAATCTTTTGCGAAATGTATTATTGGGTCTTGGGTCCCAAAAATAGCTCCGCATACAAACATTTTTTTATAACGGTCTTTAATTCCGCCAGAAAAGATTGTACATTAGGAACTTATGACAGTTGATATTATTATCCAATTTTTCCATTTTTTTTTTGTTTCAAATTTTTGGCCCTTTTATAAAATTCGGACCCCAAATGCGTTGCTTCATCTTCTTCTGGCCGGCTCTGAGTATAACATGTTTTGTAAACAGACTTATTTTATAATTATTGAAAAAAAATATCAGAAAAGGATGTATATTAATGTTAAATATCTTATTACAGGAAAAATATTTTTAATTAAATTTAAATTTGCTAATATATTTTGAAAAATATAAACAAATTTGATAAGAATAATTCAAGTAGATTTTTGTTAAATATCTAACTTAAAATTAAAAGCCTGGAATAACTTTGCCTCGTTTCACAGCAGTTTTAATTTTCTTCATTTTCTTTTCTTTTTTCCGTTTTTGTAAATTTTCTGATCGTTTGCGTTGTCGTTCTTCTTTAGTTTTTTGAACATGTTGGTCTCGTTCTTCCCATTTCTTTTTACTCTTCTTAATTCTCTGTTCTCGTTTTTGTAAGGTTTTCTTTAATAGTTCAGGATCGTCTTTGACTTTCTGCCCATCGGCTTTGGCCAAGGCATTTTTCCAAGCTACCTTCTCTTTCAATTCGATAGCTTTTTCTGTTTCGCCACTTTCTTTAAGTTGTCTAATTTTGTCTTTCTGTTTTTGAATGTTTTCTAATTGTTTTCGAGGATCGTTTTCAATTTTTTTTGATTTCGCTTTCGTTGCACTGAAATCGAATTTTGAGAAAACCATTTTACCTTGGTTGTTAAAAATTGGTTTTACAGGTTTAGCACTCGTAGATGGTTTCGTATCTTCGTTATCTGGTTTTTCAGATGCCTGTTGTTCTGTTTTTACAATTTGTTTCATTTTTTTCTGTAATTTTCGTTCATTTTTCTTTTCTTTTTTCTTAATACGGTTTTTCAACCCCTTTTTGACTAATTTTTGTTTATAATTTAAGCCTCGTTTATTTTTGAATTCTTCCAGTCTACTTTGTAAATCATTTAATGTTTTGGCTCTGGGTGCTCCATTCGACACTTTTGTGACATTTTTCTTTGATTTCGATATTAAAAAATCGTCTTCATCAAAATCTAGAAGTGAAACAAATAAATAATTAAATAATATTTAACTTTTTTAATATCTTTACACAAAAATTATATTTTTAAGGTTAAGTTTTTACCTTGCCGTAAAGATGAAACTGGAATTGGTAAAATATCAAATAAATTATTTATAAAATCATTTTCCTGAACTAATATATTTTTAATTGTCTGTAAACTAGTTTTTTTAGTTGTTTCTGATTTTAACTGCATTTTAGACTATTATTTAAAACATCAATGCACACATTTATCGGATTACTTCTCTTCACTCACTCTGCTCACTCCACTCGCTCCACTCTGTCACACGTGTTGCGATTTATCAAACGACTGCCTTGGCGGTTGGCCGCCTTGCGTCGCTTGACGCTTACGTCCTATGCTTTTTTTATTTTTCTTACGACTCTAATTGACTAATATTTATTAATTATTAGTGATCACATTAAAATATTTTAAAAAATTGAAACATGGAATATAGGTGCAAAGCATTAAAATGATTGAAATATTTAATAGAAGTAGTGCATAGCGATTTATTATTTGACTTGATTTTTAAACTAATTGTTTTAAAAAGTTGAAATCAAGTTAAACTCGAATCAAATAGTACCTAATATTTAAATGTCAAGTCATGCTAAGCACTTAAGTACAATTTATTTAAAAAAATGTCTTGCTACTTGGCGTGATGAATCCCCAACCGCCCGAACCCTAAATAAAAGTGATAATTTTAAAATCTCCAAAAAGTCCTTTATTAGAGAGATGCTGTTATTGATTAAAAACGATAACGTGTTGTAGAATCAATGGCTGTAGACTGTAGAGGATGAAAATGTTAAAGTGAAGTAGATATAAAGCCTCACTGCGAGAATAATACTAATGGAAAACATTATGTATAGTGAAACTGTTATTTTTGACGTGATAACGTCTTATAAATTTATGAACACCGGCAGCCTGCATGAAAAAGTGTCACGTTCCGTTTGAGCCTGTGCGTGCAAGCGAGAACGCGATACAAGCGATAGAGAGGCAAGATAGAGTTCTGCTACTGGAACGCCACCACGCGAGCTTTTTCGAAAACTTCTAGAATAAGCTACGCCTCGTATTCAATAATTACTGTTGAATCCGAGACAACGTGTTTTGGTGTTTTTTTCTACAATTTAATGAGATTTGATTTCCTTCATAATTTTCAGTCTGATTTCGTTTAAAAAAAATATCATATTCAATTAACCCCTTCTCTGTTTTATACAAAATAATGATAATTCAGTGATAATAATTCAATTCAATTCATAAAAGTATGCAATTTTCCATCAATGTTTTTTTATGACGTTATCACGTAAAACTATCGCCCGTAAACCGACTTTTCAGACAACCCATTTTTTAATAAACAAATTAATTTCAATATTTTTCGATATCCTATTCAAATAATCGAGAACTTTTTCAGTAATTTGGTAGCAATTAGGGACTTATCAAGTCAAATATTTGCACACTTTGCTTAATGCCTTGAGCATTATTTAAGTTTTGAAATGAAATAATTTGCACATCCAATGCTTGAATTGACTGCGACTTGCGAGTATATTTAAATGTTAACATTTAACTTGATTTAATATTAAGCTAAAATTAAGTTAAGAAGCTTGAAGTCAAATAATGAACTGTATGTATAGTAAATGAAATAAAATTATATTAAAGTTAAAAGTGATACAAGAGTCTTTTCAATAGTAAGTTCAATTGATTATTTTGACCTTTTTTGCATAAACAATGAGCTCATCACAGGAATCATGTATTTTTTCAGGATAAAAAGTATCCTTTGAGTTATTAAGATTTAGGCTACCGTCATACCAAATTTCGTTAAAATTCGTTCAAAAGTCTTCTTTCACGCAAAAACGGGTTTAATTGAAATCCGTTCAACCATTTAAAAATTGCTATCCCGATGCTCCAGGATGATTTCTACACGATAATAGTGCTGATATTCATTTAAAATAATGTAGCTTTCAAATGGTGAAAGAATTTTTCAAAAAAGTGAAGTGGTTTCGAAGATTATACTGTAAAAGAATTTTACATTTTCTATGGATTTATGCATTATTTAAAAAATTATGCTATGTTTGGATTGTTGCGCCATGTCCTGATACAACTAAGGCTTATAATTATTACTATACCTACATTAAAATACAGCAAAGTGAAAACGTTAAGGAAAATCAAATAAAAACACAAGGAATAATAGGTTTAAAAATAAGACAATTTTATTTTATATTACAGAGAAAAATGTTTTGAAGATTGAAAAGTAGAGATACAACGAATATTCGGCTACCATTCGGTCTATTCGGCTGCATTTTTAATATTCGGTATTCGGCCGAATACTGTGTACTATTCGGCCGAATACCGAATACTAAATCATAACAAAATGTTAAATTTGAAATTATATATGTTTAAAATAAAAATTCAAATTGAAAATCTATTAGGGAGAATTAATTATGATGAATCAAAACAATTTTTTATTCATTTGAGTAAAGTTTCCTCGAGTAGGAACCTGCTTTGAGTTTAGAAACCACTACTGCCACTACTTATGTGGATCTAGTGTCCGATCTAGACGAATACTTGGTAAATAAAAATCAATTTCGGTTGCCGTTAAATTTTTCTTTTTTATAATAAAAAATAATGCGTTTCGTCATACGATTTACTCAGAAATAAAACGGCCCAATATTCGGTATTTGGCTAAATCACTATTCGTTGCATCTCTATTAAAAACATTCAGATCAAAAAGCTGTATAAAATTAAAAAAAAATATTAAAATAGTTTTTTTTTCTAGTAACTAACTTTTAACTGTTTTTATCGGCTTTTACCTACAATTTGTTAAAATATGATAGATATAGCGGCTTTAAAATAATTTTGAATTTCTCTTTAGATAAATTACATTATAGAATTGTTGCTATCATTGATAATTGAATACTTTATAATGCCTGAATAATTTAATTCTTATAGATTTGCATAAATATAATTACATAAATTTTATTAATTGCATATAACAACGTACATATATATAGTAGGCATGTGGTAGAATTTATCTTGAAATTGATAAATCAAAAAAATACACATGTAGGAAATCAGCAAATATTAGAATGTATATTATATATGGATGTGTTGGTGTTTTCGAATACCTACTATAGTGTATATGGCTCATATCATCGTTTAAGTCGTATAAAAGAGCAAGCAAGTCTCAAACAGGTGTCATTTATTGATTTTTACTATGTATTGTTATCTTCCATGTGGAAATTGACAAAATGTATCGTTGTTTCAACAATAAAATTCTTATAATAACGATTTTAAAATTGATATTAATAAATGGTATGTTTTTTAAATATTATTGTTTTATTTTTATTCGTATTTTTTTTTGATACATAACAGGTTAAAAACTATTCGAAAAGTTCAATTACCTTTGCGAGAGGAATCATATGTTCAAAACAATTCTTTTTTTTAGGAAATGAAAGAAATTTAAACAATTATTTTTCAAACACGGAAGAATCATGGAGTGGAAAATGGTTTCCTGAAAGGAATGATTTGATAAATTCAAAAAAAGATTTATACGATTCACAACATAAAATTCGAATGGGAATTTCTAGTGATAGCTGTGATAATGGAATGGTGGGTATTTGAAAGGGTAAAAAATATTATTCCAAATTTTCAAAAACATTGATTTTTTGTTTCTTTAGGTAAATTTAACTCTTGATTGGGATTACTCACCAATTTATTATACTTGTTTCAACAATAAGAAAAAGTACTTACCTAAATATAAAGCCAATCCTTTGTACCAATGCGAACATATCCCATTAGGATACAAGGTAGATATTTTACATATTATTTAATTTTAATGATTTTTCAAAAGGCAAATAATTTATACACTATTTTTTATTTGAAAAAAAAAAAATAAGAAATAAAAACCTAAACAATTAAAATAACATTATCTATATACCTATGAATCAAATTCCATTTTTTTAAATTTATGTAAAGTAAATTAAGTATATAAATTATTATGAAATAATATTTAATTTTTTATTATTTTTAAGGCTGCTCATGAATGTATGGATACGGAAATTTTTTATAATCATCCGATTCCAACTTTGTAAGTTATTAAGATATAATTATATAAAATAAATAATAATTAATTTGGAAAACTTACTATAATTAGTGGAACTCACCGACCCCTTTGGCCTCGATATGGTGAATATACATACGTTCCCAAACAACGATGGGTTCACAATTTAGAACATGGAGCTATTGTTATGTTATACCATCCCTGTGCATTTCGGAGTGAAGTAAAACTTTTGAAATCTCTAGTTCATGGATGTTTATATCGCCATGTTATAACTCCTAGTTTAGAACTAACATCAGATCGAGTATATATAAAAATATTAATTTACATTTGAAAATATTAAGAAGTTATCATTTTCAGCCACTGGCTTTGGTATCATGGGGTTGTCGATTAGTAATGTCTAAAGTGGATCCAGAGATTGTAAAGGATTTTATTAAGACTCGAGCTTTAAAAGGACCCGAACAAATATCTCGGGATGGACAATTTAGTCAAAAATTGTTGAAGCCAGCATCTATCGTAAGCACAATTGACGACGAAATTTTGTGTCCATAAAATTAAAATTGATTGCTTTACCAAATGAATATTATGTAGTTTTATTTTAATTTTATACCAAATAAAGACTGTACAACGAATTTTTAAATATTTCATTTTACAATAAACAATTAATGTAAGGTTACTTCGACTTGGTGTGGTGACTAGATTATTGCCTTATAACTCAATGTTATAACCCAGTGACTATAGGATCGAATCCAAATGGAAACCCAAATATTTTTCTTCGGTTTGCAAATCCTAAATCGTTAAAAACCATAACAATTGATGCGAGTAACATAACATCGTAAGTAGTTTATTTTCGTTTCGCAAAATTTATCAATCTTAGATTCCAATAAATGAAAACTATTTTTCTAAAAATATATTTGCGTGGCTAGTCGTAGAGATTAATCTTTCGAAAGAAGTCATAAACATCGTGAGTTAGATTACCTTTATAGTTTTGTTCCCAAAAAAATAAAACCGTACCTTGTATGGTTTAAGTTGGTTTAACAATAAGTCATAAACCGCAACATAAAGTAAAGGTATCTTTTTTTAAATGCAGCGCATAACTTATGTATCGTACAATATATGTTATGGTTGTATTATCATCGGAATACACCTTAAATAAAATATTTAATTTTGTTCCACCAATGGTTCGTCTTGAAGACTGTTCTAAGATTACGTAACATATTTAAGATGACTTTCAAACAGCCCACACTCTATACAACAAATAGTAACAACATATTAACCTTTCCATTACCTCTATTGTTTGCAATTTTAACCGACTTCAAAAAAAGGCGGAGGTCGCGGAGGTTCTCAATTCGACTGTATGTTTTTTTTTTCTTTCTAAAATACATTTATCAATAAAAGTTATAAAATTATGGGTAGTATTCATAGTCGTCACTCAAATTTGAAGAAACACTCAGGTGTGGTGATCAGTGTCGAGTATTAATTTGTTTATTTCATAGAACTCTTCTATTAGAAAATAAAGCGTATTTGAGCGTGTTTTGACAGTTTTCTTAGACTAAATTCATAATATGAATTAAGTACCTATATGCTCAACTTGTAACGATTGTAACTGCTTGCAACAATAAAAAATTGAGTGAAGGCTAGAGCTCCCTCAAGTAAATACTTATTACATATATTTCATATAGATGCTGAATTATTCGTCTTTCTTGTAAATTTTTACTGTTAGAGTGTAAGTTAAGTGATCTAATATTAAGAAATATTAAAAACTTCAGCATACCTCTACATTCAGTTTTTAGACATTAACTGATTGTCTATAGACTAAATTAATAACCTAATTTAATTAACAAAGGATTTTTTCCTCCGTTCCGTAACATTGAGTAACAACCTGATTTGACTCTCTTCCGCCCTTAAATTAATTGCTAAGGAATTTAAGTATGATTCCTTATACTCTATTCATTATTTTAACTGTAATAACTGGTAGCAACCATGAATAAGGCGGAGGTTATACTATAATTAACGTTAACTGTACCGATTATATATGTCAAAAATATTTCTAACTCGAATGATGTAATGCGATTTCTACATATTAAGTATTATATTATGGTACATTCTCTTTACTCATTTACTTACAAGGGATGAAGTCGCTGGCTTCAATATTGTGGAAGTCAGTTTATTTTATGACAGTAAAAACGTAGGTATAGATCGAGTTTTAAGAATCAGATCATTTTGAACCTTTCTTTAACTACAAGCGTTTGTGATTAAAAGATAAATATAAAGATACTGAGATACGAAGTGTGACTAACTCTATAAAGAACAATGAGAGCATCGATATCCACCTACAATGAAACGTACATATACCAATAACCTTGGTCTAACAATGTGCTCCGTAGTTCAAAGAGTTGAGTTCATCGATAGATTTTACCAAAAAGATTACTTAGGCACTACTTACCTGCTAATTTTAAATAGCACTTTTAAGGATTGTACAAGAATAAAACGAAGGCGTTTGGAAGATTTTTTATGGTTATACTTCCAACTTCAAAATGTACATTATATTATGTTATATTCTATTCTTAAATATGAATTCCCTAAATTTTATACATACTTCCCGTATTGCGACACAGATATTATATGAAGTGAACTTTATATATTTATTTCTTTTTCCAAATAATTCAAACTTCTACAAAATATATCTACAAAGTAAAATCATTTTCTCTCTTTACATATTTTATTGTCTAATAATTATATAATAATATATGACGCAAAATCATATTGAGTTACATATGTAATTGAGAAATTTCAAAATATCTTTTTTTGTTACAGTAACAATTAGTTTAGATCAGGTGTGAGAGGACACATAGTGTATGTACAAGTCTACAACATAAGTGATAAGAAAGTTTACAACGTATTTATTATTTCGATATGATATTTTATAGTCATAAATATAATTTTTTTAAGTCATTGTACGGGAAGTTGTAAATTTTAATAAAATTGTTAGCACAGTGCACATTTAATGACATTCAGTATAAGAGAGTAAATACATTGCAGAGCAAAGTAGCAACTAGTAGTGTGCCAAAAAAATCTACCAGGTCACAACACACGAGTAAAAAATTTTTTATAATTAATATTTCACTGCGATTTTATTATTTTAAATATTAAATCAAATCTTACGTAAATATAACACTTGGCTTAATTACTTTTTATTTGGGATACTATATTACAACTTGATCATGTTGCATGAACTTTTATATATTGGATATGTGAACAGACCTAACTGACCATTGAAACTAAAATTTTATAACATCTAATAATGTTCAAATTTTGCTTTGAATTTATTATTTTACGTACATGTTGAAGTTTTAAGTGGACTTGATTGATTTTGATATTTAAAACGTATTATTTCTTATGTACGTGGAAATATAAGTTTAGATATTCATAAGTACTTATTACATTATTGATATGATGAATGAGGGGTATAAGAAAAAGGAATATCTTTGTGTTTAAGAAATGGTACTGAATATAAATCAAAGATAAAATGTCACCAGTTTATACTGTTAGACATGCCATATTTGTTAGAGCAGAGTTCTTGAACTTTTTTCAGTTTTAGGAACTTTCAGAGCTCATGGGGTTTTAAATAAGAAACCTTCTGTTTAAGAAGCAAGTAAAATAGTCTATTTAATCTAATAGCAAATCAATTAGGCGTCGTTCTCATTAAGACTATATCTCATTAAGCGTTATACGATTTTGAATTATTCTTCCACAAGAAATATACTCTTTACTCTTTCTTTGATAATTCCATATATATCCGTCAGTTCATGTATTGAAGAATATAGGATTCATCGATAAATCAAATACTATGAATTATACTAAGGAATAATCAATAAGTAATAAAGTATTTCTTAAAAAATAAATCAAAATTG
The DNA here is from genome assembly GCA_958496155.1 of Sisyra nigra. Classification (NCBI taxonomy): domain Eukaryota; kingdom Metazoa; phylum Arthropoda; class Insecta; order Neuroptera; family Sisyridae; genus Sisyra; species Sisyra nigra. The sequence goes on from OY292314.1 coordinate 26,998,536, forward strand.
GATAAGTGTTAAGATCAGGAAAATAGTTCTAGAATATTCGTCGTAGCACTGTTGGTGGCCGTAGATCTGTTATAAACTGAAAGTAGTTCATTTAACTATCATATACTATGAATTTATGTCTAAGGATACCAACTGGCGACAATTTGATTTGCACTAATTTGAGTACCTTTTTTTAACACGAAAATACATCTTCCTCTTCCTTCATGTCAAGTATATGTAATAATAAATATCAGTAAATACTTTTCAATAATAAACTGATAATTTTCAATCCGTAAAAATAAATTTGATTTGCAAAAAAATAAACTTAAACATAAAAAAAAGATTGCCAAGTTCTTTATTTAAAACATTTATCTGTAAATCGTGTAATTTATTTTCTTGAAACGGAATTTAGTTCATTAAGTGCAAATATATATACGTATGTAAGTATAGTTGATAAATAAGAATAGTTACTGTTATATTTACGTAAAATGTAAATATTTATAAGAACAACTTTATTTTTAATTATAAGATACAGTATTAAGCCATTAGTGTTAAATTGATCAACAAAAGTCTAAGCTGTTCTACATGATCCAGCGACATTGAAGTAATAATGCTAATATATTACATATACAGTGCAGATTTCTTTATATTTTATATTAATTTTAACATTATTAATTTATATTTAAAGACAAAATTTAAAGATTATAGATATTTTGAAACAAAATATAAACACCCGTAATAATTTTAAAAGATCCATCTTTAATAATCCATCCCTAATTACTTATTATTAAGATATATTAATAATATTATTGCACGTCAGTGTATTTTCGCTATCTATTTCTAAATGTTACAAAACTTTTGAACTAGTTTCGTTTCAAAATATCTGATTATTTTCTTTTTAAATATGTACAATGTTCATACGAAACTAGTATCACTACAAATTGTGTACTGGTTTTGATGAGCTAAAAGGAGCTTATGTTCATGGCGGGTTACTATTCTTACAAAGATTTCATCTTTTTCATCTATAATGATATTTGTGCTGGTATATTAGACTTAAAAGGACACATTTAGTTGATCACAATTTTAACTCCTATAATCATTATTTTGAATTGTTTTAATCAATAATTGTACTGTGAATGATATATAAACTTTTACTTTTTTCTCATTAAACATAAAAATAACTAAAACAACAATAATATCTAGTGAAATAATAATTAACTGCCCTTCGCTTTAATTACACATCGATTAATTTATTCCATTTTTTTAAATTTCAAAATCAATAATTAATATTTTACACAGCCAATTTTTGAATTAGTACCGCTGCACACATGTACAATTTTTCGAGAATTATTTCCATTCGATAATCTACAACAAGTTAACTCTAAGCCATTCGATTTGACTACATTTATCTACAAAATACAATTGTATCGAATTATATTTTCTTTTATTGAACACACTTTTAAAAGTTTTGCCATATTTCTTCTCTCTTCATACTGAAATATTCTAATGAGCTAAAACTAGATTTTCAAACAAATTTGCAAAAAGAAATGTTTGAAGTCGTGCAAAGAAAAGGAATTTGTTGAATGAATTCAATTTAATCGACTATAACAAAATTGTTTTATTGCATCTATAGCACAAATGAAATCTTATTTACACTAAAAATTATTAAATATAATATTAAAGTCAACTAATTTTTTGATAATAATATATTATGTATAATGACATAACGAATGTGAAAACATAATAATAAATTACATTATTTCTAGTTTTAGCTTTAAAATATTAACTTGACTACAATCACTTGATACTAACTGACTAACAACTTAAGTTAAGTTTCTATAATCGGTAAAGAGAGCAAAACCCATGAGTTACAAATTTTTAATTGAGAGCTTGCCAAGCAATGATTATAGGAGACTTAATTATTAATATTGCCATCTTTGTACAGTGTAAGAGATTCTCAAGTAATATTAGAAACTGTTTACATTTAGTTCATTTTTTTTTCTGAATAACTAAATGCAAACAAGAAAGAAATTGATCGGAGTGATTTTTAGAAAGTACAGTGGCTGACAAACATGAATTTTCATTATTAACTACTAAAATTCAGATCTAAAATGTTCTTACGATAAGAATGTGAATATTCTTTTATTGAACTACATTTAATTTAATATTACTTTAATCAATAATCGGTTAATTAATCTCACTTAAAATGCATCAACGCCGATAGATGCGACAATGTATTTTTCAACATTTTATGTAGTGTTTTTGGAATGCAATTGACACTTACGTTTGAGAAACAAATCTTATAATTAAAAAATTTGCTAAAATGCCTATATAGCTATTTATTCAAAAATTAGGTGTAGGGTAAAAAAAATTGGTGCCTAATGCAAAAATAGTTTTAGATTTAGAAGAAAGAAAAACATTCGCCAATAGCCAATTTAATCATTTCTCTTACGGTTACTGATTTTTATTTTTCAAAAACCATATAGGAAAATATATTCATTTTTCTACAAAGAGATTTGTCTGATTTAAATAGTATTGAAGCTTTACATTTAATTTAAAAATCATTTTGAAAAATATCTAATTGAATGATTAGAAGAGTCAGTATAAAATATCTACACAATTTCTGAGAATATATTTTAACTTTTTGAAAAAACTAATTCAACTAATACATTAACTAGTTTTTTTTTTTTTTTATAATTACAGTTATAAATCAATATTTTTACATCAATATTTTTTTAAATTTTGTAGAGATCTTGGAAAGCTTACGTATGAATGTTGAACAAAACGAGACGAGAAATGAGAAATTTTTATATTCATATTTAAATACTTTTGTACATCTCACATATCAGGGTAAGAATTTCAAACAGAATTGTTAGAGCTACTTAAGTCATTGATTGGTTTTATGTATCACTGTGCAATGTGATTTCTGGATTCGAATGAAATTTGTAAGGATACATTGCGATCATTTGAATATATTGAACAACTTGGTTAACTATTTTTTTTTACTATTTAGTTCTACCTACTCTAAACGCTACTCAAATATTGAAAGTTTTTTTTTTAAATTTATTAAGTCATATTATATTCAAAACGACATTTATTTTTAACTAACAATTCGATTTAACTTTCAGATCTTTCAAATTATTTATCCTGCGGCTTGCGCTTACTTTACGTATCCTTACTTAAGTGAAATCTAGATTTGAATTTTTAAAACGTAAGGAAGACAGCAATTATGCATTTAGGATAATAGCAATTGAGTTGAAACACAAAATTATTTGAAAATGGTAAATTTTGCATAAAAATCTCTGTATATTATGTTTTGATAAGAGTATTTCGAAAATTATTTGGAAAATAATGAACACATATTTTATGTTTTATATATACGAATCCAAAGTATTAAGTTTTGCTTTTCAAGCCCTAATGGCCTACCTTTGTTATTTTATGGCACTAAATTCTCGTATATATTATATTAAATAATATCTTTGATCGGTTTAGGCCATATTTTAACTACATTTAGTCGATTGTGCTTTCTGTATGTAAGACCGTTCTAGCTTTTACATTACGTTTTCTATTCTTTGTAAGCATGTCACTGCTTTTTAAAAATTTTTTTCCTTTTTTTTGTTTTATGTATTGTTCAGAAATGTATTTTTTTTCATAATTTGTCATTTGATTTTTAATGATTCTAATATCCCAAATGGGTAACATATTTACGTAAATTATTATTTTTATAACATTACACATTTTTTTTTAAATATACACCGACATTAGAACACGAGTTTGACGCAAATTTTAAACTTCTGTTATGAAATTTACGATCAAGTTTTTTGAAAGCCAACCACCGACACGAATTTTTATAAGATAATTACCATCAATTGACAAACTTTGTCTCTTTTAATGTCTTTTTATTTAAGTATTTTAAACCATTTTACCAGTCTCAAATGGTGTCGTAAAATGTTATTAATTTTGCAAATAATTATTATTACATATAGTCACATTTTCATATTAAACATTCGTTATTAATTTAAGTAATAGCCTTTAAGAACATGGTAATTAACTTATAAGATTCAATTCATTAAAAATATAATTTGCTTTGGTGTCAGTAGTTGTAAAAAGTTTTGTAAAGAACATTTTCATCTACACAGTATAACCATTAACTGTACATTATAATTATATTGTATGGTATTTTAAAGTAGGTGATATCTGTTAACAACAGCACTTAATCAGACATTATAATTTTCTATTTTATCTTAAATATTTAACTCAAACATAACGTATTTGCAGTTTTTTTTTTCAAAATTTTATAATAATTTATCACACATTTCAAAAAACAAACAAATATTATTGCTACGGCAAAATTTTACTTGAGTTTTTCACAAGTTTTGTATTTTCATTTACTTGAAATTTTTGATGTTTTAACTGTATTTTTTTTTTTGGTTTTTGTTTTAAAAATAATCGAGTATAATATTTTCAATGACATAATAATATAATATATAATTTTCATGAAAAGAAGGCAAATATTCAACATTGTGACAAAGCACTCCTAAATCGTTGATCACTCAACAATAGGCTTTTTGAATTAATAGATTACAATTTTTCTACACTTACATTTTTCCATTCTTTAAATAGATGTGTAATATAGAAAAAGAAACATTACAAACAGTGTTTAAAAAATAAATGGTAACATTAAATCAATGTAACAAACGTTACATCTTACAACTGAACAGCGATGCAGTTTAAAATAAATTGATTCAGAAAAATTGCGCATTACGATAAGGATATAACACATCTGTGCTGAATGTAGAATAAGCAATAGATTGATAAATGGATGTTGCGTCCTGTAAAATACATTCAATTTTATTACAGTTGTTTGAAGTGGAGTCCAGGGACGGCTTTTTTATGGAGGTAAGAGAGGCAATGCTTCCTTAAACAAGTATTTTTTTTTAAATAATACGCGTTTAAGTATGTTTACTTGAATCTTGAAAACTAAAGAACAGGTACAATTGCTCTTATAAACACATAGTTTTGAGTTACGAGTCATTAAATTCGATTTCAGTTTATAGTATTTTATTTTATGGTATTCATAACATAAGACAATGGTCGATACTGTTTTATTTGAAATCATTTATTTGTTAAAAAATATAGGAGTGTTTGAAAATTTTAAAGAATTGTTGAAGTTCTAAAGTTCGAATTTTTTTCGTTACTTTTTTTCTTAAGCTTTTAAGTGCAGAATAAACTAAATTATTTAATTATCCAATGTTATTAATACCATAAGAAACGTATTAAAATGAAATACAATTGAATGACTCGTAACTCAAAACAGATGCATTTTTTTAAATGCAAGGAATAAAAGATGCTTACTTTTGCGTTAAATACGATTATGCAACCAAAATCTATACAAAAATCAATTTAACCGTGAAATTGACTTTGAAATTACCAGAAAATATTATATTTTTCTCTGAAAACCGGATAACTTTTATTTGAAACATTTATTTGTAAATTACTTAATGTTTTTTTTTTTTTTGGATACTAATTTCTCTCTAGTTAAATAACTCAACCGGTATAAAAACATTCTCGTGCATATAAATCAAATAAAATTATCGAAAACTACTAAACTAATTTTAGGGCAGTTGGTAAATCAAAGGAAAAGTAACTATAAAAGTGTAATAATTTTTCTTTGTAACAATGGATACGCCGACCTCTTCTAAATGATTTAAGATTTTCTTAAAATGAAGAAAATCTTAAATCATTTAGAAGAGGTCGGCGAACAACGTACCTAATACCCACAGAAGATCGTAATGAAGAAACGTAAATATACACAAAAAAAAGAAGTTACTAAATTAAATTTAGTTATTCTAGATTATACCAAGAATGCAAAGAAAATTTTTGCCTCCTAAAAGGTTTTTGTTATGAGCCGCCACTGGAGAAGTTAAACAGTTCTTACCATAAACCATTTCAAAGTCCGAAGTAGCCGCCAATAGTAGATGCCAAAATAATACCGAGTATAGCAAGACAAATCAAAATCATGATTTTCTTCTATTGGTTGCATGAACAGAAAAATTTTTTGTTAAGCCATTTTTGTATGCTGAAAATAGATGTTTTATAATTTCATAATGGTATGCCTTTTGTCATTCGTATTAAAAAATTAATAATTGTGCTCATATTTAAATTAATATAAAATATCACTGAAATTAAAAAAAAATTAAATAACGACAAATAAAATAAAATATAAATCAAATATAAATAAAATAAATTTATTTACATAAAACCAACTATTATTCTATAAAATTTATTTGTAACATGTCTATTTTTATTAAATAAGGATCACTCACAAATAAAATATGAACTTAATATATTTCTGTATTTTTTAAATATCTTGAGCTGAGATTCTGTACATAAATACGTAATTTAAAATCAATAAGTTAAATTGACTTATCTAAGTGATGTTCATATTAGGATTAACGTAAAACTTTCTTAGTAGGTAAATCACCATAGTAATTTCGAAGGGGGGAGGGGGCAGAGTCTTCTTGGGCTTTAATAATTTCTTATTTATTCAACTCGTTAATTCTTTGTCTATCTCCAAATATGTTGCATTTATAAAATTGGAGCAAACTGCACGCGGAGTAAAATATAAAGGTTCTTATTTCAAAATGTTCATAGATGATGAACAAAGTCGAATTCCTTGGTGTTTGGAACAAAAATCTGATATTGATAAAAATTCTTTTATCATTGGGAACAAAAAAAAAAAGGCTTTCGTTTACAATTTTGTAAGACTACATCTTTCTAGGGTTGCCCTCTCCTAGATACATATCAATCGTTATATAAAACCTAGGTTTGTAAAAATTTAATATTTCATATCAGTAGGTACTTCATAAAAGTCATAATGAAACAAACTATTTAGGTTTTCTTTTTCATAACAAAAGATGCCACGCCAATTTAGATGTGTGATTTGTTATAAGATTGTTCCCATTATTACTACTGTAGCTTTATACCTTAAAGTTTAAACCCATTTTTTTTTGATCACAAACAAAACTTGAAATATTAATTTCGTAAAAATGATAAGAGAAGAAACTAATTACCTAAATTACATTAAAAGAGTCAAGGAGTAAAACTTTTTAAGGTATTTTAGAGCATTAAAAACCAACAAATCTAAAAATCATCTTTATATTGAGGTTAAGCAAGAAATTCAATCCATAAATGGGTCTAAATCCGTTAACAACATAAAACTTTATTTTAAAAAAATCTGGAAGCTGAAGCAGTGTGTTTTTTTTTTATTGAAACTTGATTCCTACTTTGGGGCCTTTAAGTCTACCTTACATCCAATTGCACATAACGTTACTTTACTACATTTCTTAAAAGTTATAGGACGACACTACTATTTAATTCATTTTTTTGTGAAAATTGCTATAAATTGGTTTTACTCCCAAATCCTCTACATTTTATACACACTTTATGATAAAATTTTTCGTATAGACTATAAGAGATACACTAAAGTAACTGATCTGCCTATTTTCTGTTATTGAGTGAAACATTGAGTAGAAAATTAAATTAAAAAAACGTTATCTTCTTCACAAATCGTTTAGTTCACAATAATATTAGACAAGGACAGTTAATAAAACCTTTTCATAAATACAAATATTAATCATTAAATTATAAAAACGTATAACGGGTTATTTCATTTGAAACCACTTTGGTCATTTATAGTTTTTAAGCAAAACTTCAATGAAATGAAAAATACGATGTATTTAGCATAAACTAGTTCTAAAAAAGATAAGAAGAATAGAGATGTTAGCTATTTGCATTTAAGTTAAGTAAAGATGAATAAATCAGCCGCAATTTCGATTGTTTAGGGCGAATTCATCCTCTAAGAGTAACGCTTTTGTGACTGACAAATCTATAATAACATTTTTTTGGTTTTGAATATTATAAGTTATGTCAAATTCAATTTTAAAAAATAGGTCAATAAAGTAATACGTTTCCAATCCATAAAACGAAGAGCAGATTACCTACTGTTAAGGAGCTGATAGTAGAAATTTCAAAGTCATCTTTTCGTTATAAAAATCATTAATATTGATGTTAATTAAATAATCGTTGGCTACATTTTTGTAAGCAGTTAAACAAGCAGTATTTATATGAGAGGGAGATATTTTTGCGACTTTCTTACCGAATGCTTTTTAAATAAGTGAATGAAGTCTAAATAGTGACATATTTGACTATTTTCTATTCTATAATATCTATACAACTAGAATAATAATGCGATATAAATTAGCAAAGCAAAAGGTATTAAAGACACTAGTTCATTGAAAAGCTTCAAAAATATGTTAACTATCATTCCAACGAGCAAGTCATATTATACCATTTCTACCGCCATCTCCTTATCTACTAAAATCGCAATTGTACACTTTAGCTAAATTGAATTGACTAGAATCAGTAATACTCTAACAAACTGAACTCTAAGTGAAATAAACTATATCATCAATGCATTTATTTTTTCTTGTTCAATGCATAAGTTCAATAATGTTATAGCACATTAGTTTATGAAACATAAATATTTGATCGTCAATAAAATCATGTTCAGTTGTTTACATTGAACCGACAATAATTTATGCATTGATATTATCTAGGAGTAAATATGTAAGAGATAATTTAATCTTTAGTATTATGAGTATAATTTTACCTTATAATGAAAGCATTGAATTGGAAAACTAAGTAAAATAACTTTTATTATATAAATTACTATTTCCGAAGTACCACAAGGTTATTAAGAGTAAGTTATTTATAACGTATAGTAAGTTTTAAATAATATAAAACTAACACGTGATTAGAGATTATATGTTCCAAATAAAACTTTCATTAACTGAGTAGTCTTTTGTCAAATCATGTTTTACGGTACTAAAAATAAAGAAAAACGTACTTAGCAATAAAAATGACCGTTTTAAAATAGGACAAATATGTTTGTATTATAAATTCAGTCACAAAATCGTAATTTTTATTTATTACGTCTAAAACACTAATATGAACCAATTTTCACACTACTAAAACGTAAATAAAACCTTAGCTAATAAAAATAAAATGTGTGATATATAACGGTCAACGTTATTTTAATGGCAGTACAGCTTTTTACTGAAACGTTCAGTATCACTACGTTGTACAGAATGAAGCTCTAGACAAGGGTGTTTGAAACAAAAATTAAAAAAAAATATATAGTATAATATAGGTAATAATATATAATAAAGATAAATAAAATAAATTATATACAAGTACTATAATGACAACAATTACAAAATATAGATCACTGGGATAAAATTACTTACAGAAATTTGTAAAATAAATGTTGTCTTATACCTGCAGATCCACAGTCTGAAGGGATTATAAGTAGATGTGTAATACAATGCTTGCAAATTGTGGCCAAGTCTTACCAGGGATGCTTGTCTTTAAAATAATATTTGTAATAACGTAGTAGCAGTGCGAAACAATTTTTTTGCTTATTTTAATTGCTGCTCAATGTACTTTTTGTTAATGAGAAATACATACCACTTTTATTAATCATGAAATATTCTATTCTTAATTTATTAATTTTTTAAATATTTTTAATGGGCCAATACAATTTTTAAAAATTTATTTTTGGTACATACAATGCACCTTCTATCACTGGCTGCATTAGTTTAAAATCTATTTTTTTTCCTATAATATCTAAATTTAAACGAATAGTTTTTCAAACAAACTTCGTCTAAGTATTGACATTAATTAATTTTAATATATCGAATGATATCGAAATATTATAGCAGTGTGATGTTTTTACATATGAAATGGATATAAATACATTTTTAATACCATTGAAATAATTATTGCACTTTGAAACATTCTTTTTTAATTCCCAAAATTGCCTAAACTAATATAGAAAATACCTATCAAGAAATTTAAAATTAAATTATTTAAATATTTTTTAGAGAATTTTAATTTAATATTTTTTTAATTGTAATACTATCATTTATGTCATATTTTACATTTTTTTTTTGGAAATAAAAGAAAAATAATTTTAACAGAAATAGCTCAATAGTTTATAATGGCACCATAAATTAAGTGGGTTTTGAAATTTTTTCGACCGAAAAAAACATTGCAGGCAATAGTAACATTATACTTATTAGAATATTTGGGAATAATAATAAGCAAAATGCGTATCAACTAAATTTATATTATGTAGATTATTGCTTGGTATATTTATGAATAAAAAATTTATATGGTATAAATATGTTAGTCCAGAACAAGAGCAGGAATAAAAAGTTGAAACCTCTTGTATTTAGGTACAGAAGAAACCTACGTAAACAAATCTCTAAGACGTCGTTCATACTAAGGCGATAAGCCATATATCGCAAGTGATATACGACACATGATACGTTCACAAGGTTTATATATGCGTAACTGTAAAACATATCAAACGAGTGTGAACCTTTTTTATTGCCTATCTTCAAATTTCAAGTATGTATCTGTTTGTGAGACTCGCATATGGTAAATTACTTATCTTTTCAGAATGAACGGCACCTAACAGCAATCTGTTAAAAGAAACTTGAAATTTCATATTTTTTAATTTGATAACTTTTTTTTTTCAAATTTTAATTCCTTTATGACTGTCCTCATTACTGTAAGTTATATTTTAAGAAATCGATATATTCAAATATATAAAATTCTTCTCTATTATTACTTTCCCAGAGATAGTATCTCAAGATAAAAAGTAAATTTATATCAAATATAAAATTAACAAATAATTATCTATAATACGAATGAAAAAATTAAGTTAACAGGTGTATATTTTGATCATCTATCATTTTATTGCAAGTCTTAATGTTCTGGACTAAATGAGAAACTATATGTGCTCGTTTAAAATTCTGCTGTAAATATTAGCGGTTTTGGTATTTAAATATATTTTGGAAGCACCAAAATGTATGAGTTTCATCATTCCGTTTTATTTTAAGAGAATAATCGTTATATAATCTTCCTAAAATCTCTTTTAATGTTGTTATATAAAATAATTTTGGTGTCATTGTATAATAAACTCTTGGGTAACGATGTAATGGTCCCTTTGAATTTTATAGTAGATATTAAAATGCTTTTGCATTAATCAAATAAACAGTCCAAAAAACTAGACCGTTTTTGTTTGCTGGCTAATGGAACATATATCCAACATAATTGCACCATTTTTTTTTTGGTAATTTAATTTTCGTTGTTACAGTTGAAAATTAAATACGGAGTTGAAATTGATTTAAAGAAAGAGAGCTAATATTGTTCAATAAATCGTAAGATGTTATGATAATGCTATTTAATAATTGATATATTTTTCCTTGTTCCAATAAATTATATTAATCAATTTATTATAAGAGAAATAATATATTAAACTATAAAAATATTTATACGTATTTGAATAATGTAATTGTTTAATAAAACTTTAGTTGTAGTCAAAAATACAAGACCGTGTTGCACTGCTACTTTTATTAAAGAAAACAAAAAAAGAAAATTGCTCGTATTTGAAACGATTTGGAAAATGCGTATTAATTTAATATGTGATACGACTAGCGTGAAACAAATCAACCCTTTAAAGTGGATGCTAAAATGATAATCAAAATGATGAGAGCGATTACGATGCAGATTATGATCAGGATCTTTTTCTGTGAACAGAACAAAAAATGGAAACTTATGTTAATAAAAATAAATCTTATATAATTTAACATTAAATGCTTTTGTAATAGTAAGCAAGTGTCAATGAAAACTAAAAAGTGATGCATTTTAAAATACTAAATCAAATACAAATATTGTAGATAATAATTTAGCAATAAAAGTTGCATATTTCTTTGAGATCAAAATAATATTAAGTAAGTTTTTTTTTTAATTTTAAAAACAAAAAGTTAAAACATGCTAGTAATTTGGAAAAAAAAATCTTAAAAAATTTAGTAATTGCAGGCTCTGTCAAGTTGGTTTCATTTATTTCATGTTGTAAAGTTTATTATAATATTAATGGCATTAATGGGATTGGATTGTATGCTTAGTAACTTCTAGTTATCTTTTACGAAATGGATAATGAAACAATATTTAAAAAAAAAAGTTAACTAAAAATCAAAATTAAACTTTAACATTGATTTGCAAAATTTAACAGATTAAAGATTTTGTAATATTTTAAGTAATCAGTAGGACAATTTTGATATATAGCTTTAATCGTACATCAGTCCTAAATTACAATAGATTTTATTGTTTATGTGCAAATAATAAGTATTTCATAGATATATGTAGATACCATACATTTTGAATGTGGTACGTAAAAAATTACTAACAACAATAATGCTTACAAAATATTTGTCGTTTATCTGAAAACTAGGAGAAATTTAATACATTTAGCATACTAATATTTTAAATGGTTAATTTAAAAAAACTGAAACATGCTCATTGTTCATTTAAGACTTAGGTGGTAATTCAGATTGATCTAAATTATAATAATGACTCCTAAGCCATGTATCTCTGTAATTATGTTTGGTTCTTAGTGATACTATAATAAGTTGGCTGACCCTTTATAAATTTAGTATTAAGTGCCACAAAAATAATACGAGTTTAATCTAAAACAAACGATTTACGTATAAGAAACAATTCACTAATAGAGCAATTCAAGTACATACCTAATAAGTACTAATAAGTTACAAATCTTAAGAATTTAAAAGCCAACTGATTGTTTACTTTTCGTGTGTCACATCCTAAATCTGTAATTTCTTATCTAGAATCTATTTCCAATAGAAAATCTAAAATCTCAACCGAAATCGAAATCGAAACTGTGGGCATGGCCGGATTTACTACTAGGCAAACTAAGCAAGTGCCTAGAATGGAAAATTATGGTAAAATTACTAAATCTGGCTCTGACTGTTATAGGTGGATTGAGTTCAAAGTAACCAATTATTAGCCTCAAACCGGTTCAGTCTACTTACTCGTAATAAACCTCACGAGACTTCAGTCTGAGGCTTGAAAAATGTAATTTTCAAACTTTTCAGTTCAGCTTTAATTCTTCTGTAAAATGTGAACAAACAAAAGCTACACATTTTTGAGTTGAAACAAATATAAAAAATGTTAGCATTTTGACTAAGAGATCACTTTTATATAAAAATAAATTGGTTCTGGAACACCAATTGTTGATTTCATCAATAACACGCATAATATTGGTTTTAAGACCAATGAGTTTAATAATTGTTGTTTATTGGCGTAAAATATAAAGGACTTAACAAGGAAGTTATTTGACAGAACTTTGTTGGGCAGCTCATACATAAATATATAATTGATTGTGTCATGAAATGTATGTTATGGTATGCTGCATCATCCCCTAATTCATATCATAAAAATTTTCAATCATGAACAGATTCATTATTTATAAAATCAATTTTTTAATTCGTAAACGCTGTGTAACTGTTTATCTTTCCATGATAATTTTTTAACTAATAAAGAAGAAAATTTTAATTTTGGAGGAAGTCGAAAAAAGAATATGGCCACTACAATGTATATAACATAAATAATACTAATTTGATCAGCCTATATTTAAATGTGTAAACTCGTTTTGGATTAAGGTTGAATTTTTCTATTAAGGCTACTTGAGAAGGTATATACGACAATCTAACGTATCAATATAATTTACCAAAAATAGCCTAAAACATATTTAAATTTTACCTTTAAAGAAATCGATTTTGTCAACACTTCACATGGATTATTAGAACCACCATTATTTAATTGTAAGTTAAAATTAAGCCATTAATATTATGACATTTTACAATAAAGAAAGTATTGATAAGAAATATGCAATTCATATTTGAGTAAAAAAATAAATTAATTAAACTACTTGTAAACTAAATAAACTTATAATAAGAGTAATCTAAAAAATACAGTACAAAACATAAGTAATATATAAAATTAAATGATATTCAATGAAAAGACAATAATATATGTATACGTTTGGAAAAAAGATTTAGTAAGCCAAAGACAGAAGACAATTGGTTTACACATAAAATTTGAGATTCCATACATCACTTGAACCCGAAATAGACGACCAATTAAAACATTAAGTAGGTAATTAAATAAGTAACATGAATGGAAAATTCATTTGCATGTGTTGTTGGTTGTGCGGTGATGGGAGATTTGTTTAATACGTTTCCAAGTTACGACCAAACGATTCGAAAATCCGTTTCGTATCGGCGCTATTGGTTTCTTGTTTGAGTTTGATATTGGCTTCGTTTCACTTTCATTACTTAAAGGTACTTTTTCCACCGAGGGCTGTTCAAATGATATAAAAAAGAGAAAAATTATGTATTATCTGATTTGAGTTACACTAACTATAATATATAGACGAATTATATTGAGGCTTGAATTTATATTGTCAGTAACAATCTACATCGTTATTTTATAATAATTAAATGTAAACCAACTGTTTGTTAGCGAGTTTTTTAAAAGAAAAAAAAATGTAAGAACAAAGCATGCAATACAATAACGATGTTTTTGCTTCTATAGGTTTTCTAATTGATCAGAAATGGTTTTTAAATAGTAACAGTTTTTTCTTACGCAAAATGATAATAGCTGTACTAAGCGCTATTCGTTTTGGAAGCGAAAGTGATGAAATATGTGAAGCATTTAAATTGCATAAAATTGCTTTTTATTTATCTCTTTTAAATACAAACAGCAAATTGCATGATTAATAGCAAATGCAAAACATTTGGTTGATATTTTAAAAATTAACTATTGAAGTTAAAAGAAAATGATAAAATTCCGTTTTTATTTGTTCATAATATATAATGCACATTTTTAGTCATGGCGAAATTAAAATTACGATATTAAACATTTGCGTAGCTTGTAAGCTCCAGTTTTACGATATTACAGTATAATCTACTATATATCCAATATCTGGCATTTTAGTAGATATATGAACATACTCCAATTTATGTAAAAAAACTACGCTAAGAGTCTAACTTCGGCATGACTGGAAATGTACATTGAATAATTTAGATAGTTAAAATGAAAGATTACCAGAAAAGATATAATTAAAATGATCATAAATGTTTTGATCGAAAATACGGTGCTTAAATTTGTAGAGAAAAGCTGTTTTGAAGGCTTCCAAGAGGCAATGAGGGATATTATATCAAAACGAGATATAATATTCTTATAATCACTTAAAAGATGGTGTAATATTTACAATACTAAAAAAGTGAACAATAAGAATGTACCTAGTATAGCCATAAGTTCTGCCTGTAGTTCATAAATTTATTAAAAAATAATAATAAATAAACATATGACCCATAAGACTTCAAAATTAGGTAGGTACATATAAATATTGTTTAGGATTTGTAAAATATTATATATATTTTTTCAAATGCCTCCTCCGTTTCGTATACAACGCCTTAAACTGCGCCATTCATCAATCGATTCACGCGGCGTTTTGATCGGTAATTCCTTCGCCACTTTGACGATAGCAGCCTCCAGATTGGGGGCCTCGAAACATGCTGAAATATGTGATCCCACCTCGGGCTGATACCATCTTTAACGATACACTCAAAAGGACTCAGCCACCGTCCAAAAACGAAGAAAACACATATTTGGTTGTCAGGAAACATTCTTGACCTCATCAGCATGGAATAGGGGTGCTCAACGAATCCAGACTTCAATCCTCTGGATTACTGGCTTTAGAGCGAGTTGGAGACGATCGTTTGCAACCGTCGACACTCCAACTTGGAGGCCTTGATGGCCAATTCCCGAAAATTCATTTTATTTTCCCGATCAAAACGTTGCGTGAATCGATTGATGAATGGTCGAAGCATTTAAGGCGTTCATAATATTCTACAAAACCTAAGCAACATTTCTAGGTAACTTAAACGCTTTATGTTATTATTTTTATTATTTTTTTTTAAATTTAACTACTTACAGAACATGACTATACCACCAGATATTTTAATATCACAGTTTTTTGTTACAATAATTATGGTATCATGCATAATATTTACCATACATATGAATTGTAAAATTAATTTTATTATCTGTATAGCTATAGTATTGAAGATAAGTGCTCATCAAACTTATTGGTCCAATACTTCTTGCTACTAACGCAAAAAAAAAAAACATACAGAATTGATAGGTAACTTTTCATTTTTTTTAACGAATAGTAAAGATTCAGTACGTAATGTTAATTTAAAAGTGCATTACATAACTTCACATTGTTGTAAATTTAACTAGCGTTATTGTAGTACCTAAATATTTACACCCTCTTTTTATGTGTAGGGACAATCCAATAAAATTAATTAACAGTATTTCATATTTTTTCAATAAGTAATTTAATTTTTCCAATATTTAAAGCATTGATATTTTAGCAATAATAGTTTTAATAATAACAAGACTTAAATGAGCACATCTTTTCCAAAACAACTCTTTCCAAATAGTTAGTAATAATAATAAGAGTTAAAATATTATTAAATATAAATAATTATAATATTTTATTATAAATTTTCAAGTTGCGTTTCATAAATAACATAGGTAAAACTTTCATAGATTTGAAATAAGCAACCATAGAAGTAATTAACAAGATGTTACAGGATTAAGTTAGATTAAACTTTTGGCATTTAGAATTTGTATTGAAAACATTTATTATATATATATATATATATATATATATATATATATATATATATATATATATATATATATGGAATGCAAATTTAAAGTCTGGCTTATTAAGCTGATTATTTTCTTTATTTTACATAGAAATTTCAAGATAAAATAATGGCAACTTGATATAAATGTGAAAGTGAAGCTCTAACTATTGACTCAGTCAATTATGGCGACTTAAAAAGAAGTATTTTTAAGAGTTTTAAAAAACTTGAATAGAAAAACTATAAGTTACTTTTTTTATAAGGTATGTAGGCAATTCTATCATATAGAACATATTTCCCAGTTTGAAAGAATCATAAAAAAGGATTGAATATGTAGTTGGTAATATTTTACATAAACTATTTTGATAAATTTTGTTTTCGTAATCTTCGCACATCATAGATATTAGGATTATAAGTTCAAAACGTGGTGAATTATAGTACAAGTAATCTAAATCTTTCTAAGCTTTAGAAAAAGTTACGACTGCGATGTATTACTGAATAGTACGCGTGGGGAGAAATTAGCATTTGGATTAGGCAACAGTGATTCATTTTATATTGAGTTCTTTTTTTTTTGGGTGTTTTAAGTCGCTTTAACATCTAAGGTCATATTACGACTGACTTACACATAGAAACTTTCTGTAGGGAATAAGTCTTATATTAAGTTATTCTTTAACCGTAGCAAGTAACTATAACACTCGATGGTATAAATCAAAGACTAGTACCCAATCGGAGGTCAAATTTTGACCAAAGGTGGCCATAACTGGAATTTAAATTTTATAACTTGAATAACTAGAATATGAACGACTAGAATAATTGACGATGTTTGAATTTGAAAAGACAAGCTCCAATAGTTTAAGCAGCAATTTCTTATGGCTATTTTAAAGACCCATTCAATGCTGAATTTTGAAATACTGTTAAGTAATTTTTAGTAGGCTAAATTAAAGCCATAAAAAACTTATCTAAAATTGATCAATTAGAAAAAAAATGTTTGTTTCCATTTATACATAGATATTTTTAATTAATTAACATTCAGAAATTGACATAAAATCTAATAAAAGTTCACATTTAAAATATTATTTAAATATATAAAGCATAAAGTTAAGTATTTAGAGATTGTATAAAAGAGTAAGTTTATATTTGATATTGTATATGGGGTTTGAAATTGTCTTTTGAATACTTTTTTTTTAAGTTAAAGCAAAACACGTTTTTGGATTTTTTTTATTTTAAAAGATAGGTTTGAGTGTGATCCTTACCTTCCGGGCTTTGGTTTGGTATTGTCCAGCAAGATGTAGTTGACTACGAGCAAGTTCCACGTGGTCGCCCGTTTGGCTTACGTGAAATTCTATCCTGTCAATCATCTCACCCTAGCGGTGTATTTGGATTTTTGGGACGTGTGATGGTAGGATGTATTTTTATTGGATGTTTGTGTTTCAGTGATAATAAGAATGTACATCAATAACCATCATAGTCGATGCTCAAGAGAAAAACATTTGTGACATCAATGCAGCACATTCATATTAAATATGAGGCACAGATTAGAGTAGTTAAAAAACATTAGTTATAAAAAATATATATACAACACGTAACACAGTGTTATGAGTATCCAGTAAATACAACAATGACAAAAAGGCAACACCACAACCATAAGAATTAAAATACAGATTAGAAATGTTTTAGATAGAATATATAATATAATAAAAAATAAAGAAATAAGCAAATGAATGGATATTGGATGATAACATTTACAATGAAAAAAAAATGAAATAATAATGTAAAATTGTAAGGATTGTCGGGAATGGAAATTAAATAAAAAAAAAACAGGTAGGAGTTAAGGAAGTAAGGGAGTGAAGTAACAAAAATTAGAAGCGCAATAACGACTGAGCGTTTTCTTAAAAACTAGGGATTGACTCACCCGCCGAGCTTTGCTCTGGTATTTGAGTGCTTTCTTGGTGTCTTGTGTTGCAGTTTGAACATAGTCGACAGCATGTTCCACGTGATACTCGATGCGATCTATCATTTCCCCCTATGCACCCATAGCCATTCAAGAAAATAAGAAAGAAGGAAAACAGCTTAGCATTAGTATTGAGTCTTTTTTCTAACATAAGTAATAATTTATGTTCAATCAAATCAATATGTTCATAAGTTCTCATATTGGCTAAATAAATAAGTACATAACCGAGCATCTTATCTTATAGAAACAAACCTATGCTTATTGAGTAGTTTTAAGAAATTTTAAAAGTTTATTTCTAGATCAATATATATGCGTTCAGAAACGTAAAAGTTAAGCGTCCAGGCATTTAATTGTTGTTATTAGCGATTAATAAAAATTAACGATTTATACCAAATGGTGAAACGTGCTAAAAGATAAATTTAGGCTTTACTAATGAAACAAAGCCATTTATGCGATGCTATTAAAGATCTGTTACTCTCAGTTTATTACAAGGTTATTAAGTATGTATTAGGTTAGTAAGATAAAGATACTACGTAACGTAAATGAAAAAAATTACATTTACATTTGAGTTTTACAATACCTACAGTAGGTACTTACTAATTGAAGCTCAATTAAAAGTAGTATTGTGTTGTTAAAAACAATACCAATGGTCACTGTAATTACACTTAAAATTCAAGCTGTATCAAGATTCTACTGTAAGGATATTTTTAAATAAACAATCTGTGGAAAGTTTTTTTTTTTTGCTATCAAAAATTGATAGCCAAGAATATATTGTATATTCATAACATGAAACTGATGGTAAGCTTTGTGGAACCTAAGCGTATGTTTTTATAAAAAGTTGTAACGGGCGAATTGTTATCAAAGAGTAGTACATACTTGCAATCTTTTTAAATAAATTTTGCTAATTTTCACACGTAAACAACCTCTGTACTAGTAATTATATAAAACAGTACACTGCAAGTACACCGCACTAAGTCTATAATTTTAATTTTTCTATAAGAGAGCAAATTAAACGATAATAGTTGCATTTCTAAATAAAATAACATCCACGGCTATAAAAAAAAAGCAAAAACCACGTTTAATTAGCTTCCTTCTAAAAAAACACAAAATTGAACTTAGTATTGTATTTTTCAGAAAACTCAGTTAATATAAAACTGTGTTTTAATGCCAATTTTTATTAAGCCACCATGAGAACATCATAAATATCATATTATATTAATTTTTTTTTTAATTTGTTGAAGGTCGCATCAACTACTATGGTCATTAGCGACCGTCGAATCCGAAAACCCAGAAAAAATTTTGGGCTTTCATTGGGATTCGAACCTAGGACCACTGGCGTATAGGACAACTATCTAGTCAACCACGCCACTAAGTGACCTTTATATTAGTTAAATATAAGAATTTCCATTTAACATATTTGCCATAAAGTATAAGGAAAAGCTCGAAGAAAAACTTAAACAGAACCAAAACTATTTTATATTATAAAAAAATATATTCATGCAATCGATTAAGTGTTGAGGATTCTAGCTTTAAGATTGTTAATTTATATTACACATAGTTTTTAAACAATACAGTGTAGTAAACAGTTTATTCTGTATTTTTAATTAGTTTTAGAGAAGCAAATAATACAAAATAGTTTCAATATAAAGTTTAAATAATATAAAGCTTAAGTTTTTCTTCTTGTAATAAAAAATATTGATATTACAATCTCTTGTTTTCATATATTCAATCAAATTAAAGAGCTTGTGAGAAATGCTTTTTAAAAATGATCTCGTTTAAGTTTAAGTATCAAAACTTATTTAGATTAAAAAATTTGATTTCTTTATAAAATGAGATGAAAATTGAGTAATAACAAAATATGTTTTATTTTATTAAAATTTAAGAAAAAAAAACTGCGTTTAAAACAAATAAAATGAATTTATTTTAGTTAAATTGTTTAAAATTGAAAATAATAATTTCAGAGATAAGAGCTTTTTTTAATATTTTTTAATAAACTGAGATCATATAGCATTACAAATAGTCATAAAAAAAAGATGAGAATGTAAGAGACATTTTGATAGGCCATTAAGCGTCTCATGCAACGCAATGTCTGCTTTCAATGATTGTTTTGTTTCGTATTTTATTTGGAGAATACAGAGCAGAGCTTTGGCGTGATGATATTTTCAATAATTTATGTAAATAATTTCAATAAGGTATTTGAATATTTCATATATTGAATCCATTTATAATTGTTTCAAGTTGAGATCGAATCAACTGTAATATTCATATCAAATAATTACTTGAGGTGGGCACACGGCTGATGTACTATTGGTAAAGATTTTTAAAAATATAATAATAAAAATATTAAGAAAAATATCAGAACTATGGACTTTTTTGAAGGTGTACTTAATTTATAAAAAGGATTTTTTAATTATCTGTAATCGTATTATAAAATCGTAACTTTTTGACCAGAAGCGTCATCATTATCGTCAGCTGTTCTTATCAATTGCTTTTTAAAAATATATTTTTCATTGAAATTATTTTGAAATATTCCATACCTATACGAATTGGATTCATTTGAATAAAAATTATTATTTCACTGAAAATTTTAAAACTTAATACTTTTATAGTTCTGTCAATGAAAATGTGTACATACGAAAGCTTGAACTAAGTACTAACAATGTAAAGATTTACCAACAGTACAACAGGTGGTGTGATATAACGAGATTTTTTTTCATAAAGAGATAAAATAAAAATGTAAAATCTTGGTTATTCTCTTAATACCTGATTTTCCACCAACATGGCCATGTCCATGAACATATCGTGTAGTTCTCGAATCGAGTTTTCCAGTTTAATAATGTCCGCATGTCGTGCTTCTATATCCGCTAAAGTTTGTTTGGCTTGTTGTGTCTCCATTATTATCTGTAATAAAAGACCGCATCCAAAAACAATGTATATTATCATCCCATTCACATAACATTAAATCTAAAATGACTAAAATATGTGAAACATTGATTTCTGGTACCTATATATTATATTATATAAAATTATTTTATATAGAATACCAAACTTGAAATCGAATAGACTTAATGACAATAGGTAAACTTACGCCTTGTGTAAATACGGCAGGATTTCCTTGCTCTAACATTTCCTCCAATTCTTCATTTGTCGTTTGTCTACCCGCTAGAAAAATTATGAAATTTTTTTATTCAAGTGCGACTGGATTCGACAATTGAATCATTGTTCTTACTAATTTCCAGTTGTCGCTGTATTCTGCCTTTACATCTTTCCCTATAGTCTGTTTGTGTGCGGTTATACTCCGTCATCACTTCGACAAACTTTCTAGACAACGTTGAATGTTGTGTCTTCCGTATCCTGAGATCCGCTGATGATTTGTTTGTCTGTTCCTCCGTTTCAATGTTCTGCTCTATCGCTATAAATTTAATAAAACTATAATAGTACACATACTTCATGAAAAGGATATATGATGTTTAACTCACCCTTTAATTTGGCACGAACTTTATTAGCAGTTTTTTTAATATCGGCCATCAAGTCTTCCAGTTCTTGCTTGACCTCTGTAACAAAGAAATTGATTATGTTAAACATGTTATAGGTGAGAACAATATTTAGATATAGACTTCTTTAGATTTATAATAAATATTAGAAATTAAATATAATATATGATTTTTAAAATTTTGCTAAATTCTCAAGTGATGATTCTGTTTTCATTTTCTTTAAAGGAGTAACTTTATTTTTGACACCGTCAATAATAAATATTTATATCATATGTAGCTGAAGGGGAAACGAATCTGCTTTGGAAAAATAAAATATTTCATTTTGTGTTCATTCATGAAGCTTAATAGTATTTGCGTATCGGCACCGGTACTGGTACACGTACTACAGATTAGGAGTCTCTATTTTAGATGTTAATTATTGTTGATCACTCTTCATAGTTTTCATAGCTAAGGTATTACGGAAACTGATCTTTTACTAACATCATTACTATTTTTATGATTATTTTTTTTATTTATTTTGAAAACATTTTTTTTTGCATTCCTCGTCTCACCTGAAGTTAAGGATAAAATAATTAATTTTATACGTAGTTATAGAATGTCTCAAAGAAAATTATATGGCAAAAGTAACATTTTTTACTAATGTGTTATGTTTATGGCAGCAAATAACGCAATTATACAACTGATAAAATATGTCAATATTGAGATAAAGTTTCTGTTGTA
This sequence comes from Sisyra nigra, assembly GCA_958496155.1. NCBI lineage: Eukaryota > Metazoa > Arthropoda > Insecta > Neuroptera > Sisyridae > Sisyra > Sisyra nigra. Next base: position 27,021,329 of record OY292314.1, read on the forward strand.
TACTCTGATACGTAAGTATCAGTTAATTTTAGAAAACTGTGTTTAATCCATTGATTTTCTTTTCATCATCGTCATGAAAATTTAATTTATATTATAACATTATCTAAGTGCTTCTAAATTGACTATCTATTTCGTAGAATTTCATCCATTACGAGTTACATCTGCTGACGTCTTTGTAAAATACAGTAGATACAATCAGCTATTTTACGAAAGACATCGTATTTACGACTTTTCAAACAAATAGCTCTACAAATGCAATTTCACGGATCAAATAAAATTTTGATTCATTCAGGTAAAATGTTCAGTTCTCTTAAAAGTTTTTATTACTTAACATAGTACCCGTTAAATAACTGAAAAACAATACATCATAGATCTATCAAAACAAATCTGTGCATGTTTTTATTAAGTGAACAATGAACATAATTCAGATCCTCAAACAACTATTTTAAATCTCAACAAATTCTATTAAACTAGATAACTGCTTGGAGACACGTAATAGTTTTCTTTCATATTACAAAAGAACACATAAAAGAAAAAGCTTATCTGCAAGCTCTCACGTAGATTTCGCAACAATTACGTCCTGTATCTTGGCAAAATATCGTATATGTAGTTAAGCTCAAAAAAAAGACCAATATGTATAAAAATGCAATCCAAGTACATATTGTGAGCGTATAATGAGAGTGATAATGTGTAACAACCATTTTCGTACCGCGATTGGCAACGTTCCATTTCAAGCGACTTTTCCCGTTATTCAACCTTATAAGCTTGTAATTCCCAAAGCTTTCATATACGTAAGTACTGTTTTGTCTTAATACTACTTATATAAATAATATTTTCAGTTTATGCACATAAAAGTTAACTATAACTATTACGAGAAATGAAGTTGATTTTTATTAAAATATTTTAAAATATGAGCGGAATAAATATTGTATAAGTACCTACGTAGGAAATACTATATGATTTTATATAGCTTTTATTTTATCGCGTAAAATAATTAAAACGTTAGTCTAAATGAAGTCAATAAATGTATAATAATGTTTGATAATTACTTTATATTTATCAAGCACATCAAAAAATAACTTTGACGTTGAAAAACAAATATAAAATTTATATTTTTCTTTATCTCAAAAAATTAAATTTTAAAATTTAAAAAAAAGTTTTTCGGAGCCTTTTGTTGTTTGCTAACAGCTCTCTGCTTAAAATGTTTCAGCTCATTTTATGAGAAAGCAGGTATATATTATTGTAGCTTTTTTTGCTATCATTGCAAATGATGTAAATATCACCATAATGGCAAAAACTGATACACAGCTCTTATTTACGGTAGTAAAAATTACAAACCTATCATTTTTATTGACATTTGAATATTAATAAACGTGCTATCGGGCTTTTTATTAGATTCTATGAACATTAAAAATAATTATATCAAACTTAATAGTTTGATTTTTTTTAAGATGATGTTAGTATAGAACTATTGAAAAAAGAAAATGTTATTAAGTCGCGAAAAATAGTCGTTATATTTAAATAAACAAAGCAGTTCTTTAAATTAGTAAGGATGTAGGTGAGGTAGGACTCGTAATATCTAGTATATATTAATGATATTATTTACACAATAAACCGCTTTAATTAGGGTTTGCAAAATTTATGACAGAGGAAGGAAAATGGAAGAAATCTTTAATGAACAAAATGTTTAATTTTACAAGAGCAATTTTTCTCGTTTTGACATAATATGAAAGGTAAAATTTCAAATTTGTAATTTTGTTTTGATATTAATTTCATTAACATAAATTTTTTAATAAAGAAATCAAATTTGATAGAAAACGAATATTATAAAAAATATATTTATCTTAAATTTATCCATAAATTTAAAAAGTTTTTATCGTAGGTAAGAAATATCCAAGTAATAAAGTGTTGAATATTAACATATTGCTAACGAATATACTTTTATGTCTTAAATTATTACTTCGAATTGATGAAAGGATTACTAATTACTAAAACTATTATTTACTCTGAAGAAAAGGAAAGACCAGAACTATTTAAATTTATTATTTAAGTAACAAAAAATAATTCCATGAAAATGGTTAGTAAATTGCAGAGTTTGAAAATGTAATTATACGCCATTTCTATTAATTTTTATGGTAAGAAAAATGGAAAAGAGAAAAAAGTTATATGAGTGCAGTTCTAAGTTTTTAAGACGGTTAAAGTTTCGAGCTCGAATCTTATTAAACGTAGTTAAGTTTCTTACAATTAAAATAGTTGGTAAGTTTATAGATTTAAAAATAGTTTTCTTCGTTGCACTTAACAAATCTCTATAATATAATGAAATTGAAATAAATAATTAATTTAAAGAGTTTGCACCTATTCACAAAGAAATCCAATCACTTGTAACTAAGTAAATATTATAAAGTATCATTTTACAATTTTTTTTTAATTTTAAAATTCAATTAATAAATATTCGTTTTAAAACCTAGTCAAAATGTAACTTTGTAAAGTAAGCGTTTCACGTTTAGTTTACGATTTATTAATTATTAAGTATTTCTAAAAATTCTTAACGTACCCCATTTTACCATAATCGTTAACCTTTTGTTAGGGGTTTTGAAAATTGAAAAACATTAAAGTTTAATATAATTTCTTAAGATGGAGCAACTTTACGTCAAAGAAAAATAACATTCTACTAAAAAAGTGTTGTAGGTGTAACCTTTTTATAAAAGATTTAAGAATATTTGTTGGGTTTTATAGGGGTTTTAAGGGTTTTTTTTACAACTTCCATAACGAGAATATACCAAACTTTAAGTCTTATTATAAAAATAATAAATCACTTATTAATTGTATATAAATAAGCCATTTCAAAAATTGCAAATCGCTTCAAATAGGCAGACTGCGTTTTCAGTATTCTCTTATTAGACTAAATAATGTTAAAGCTAGCATTAAAAATCATAACTGAAAACTTAAATTAATGGAGTTTCATACTTTAATCAAATGTTTGGTTTTGGAATTGATTGCTTTAGAGTTTGCCTGTAGGTACACAGTATTTAAATAAGATTAATACCTAATCTTTGCGTGATCACCCTGACTGAATTTAGAGCTTATTTTGGAATAAAAAGCAGGAGTTTGGTTGAAGAAAACATTTTTAAGTCATTTTAGTGAAAAAGACTGGAACTATGATAATAATCGATGTCTATATAAGTAAATGGTAATGTAGACGTATCGAAAGTCAAACCTGTCGAATGCAATTTGGTAGAATGCGGGCGCAGCTAAACATATAGTAACATATAAGCGGAAACTAAATTTAACGTAAATAAAATTGATTTGAAATTATACAATATTGTGATGCTACGAGTAACGTTGAAAAGCAATAGGATAGTTTAATATTGCTATGACTAAGGTTGAGTCATTCAAAAATTTGGTGGTTCTGTCACCGGGAAAATTGACAAACATAATGGATAACACATTGTTTTCTTATAACTATAATTAATGGTATATTATATCAACGATTTATATTGAGTCAATTAACATACTATAATCATTATGAACTAAAAAATTATCTGTTAAAAAAAGCGAACTAAAACAAAAAAGACGTGTCAATATCGGAGTTGACATTTTATTCAATTTCGACTCCACAACTTTACTTATTACAAACAACTTTGTATTAAGCTGTAAAAAATAGACAATAAAGGGTTCATCAAAAATTATAAGCTATAGCCGAATGTCTAGCTGCCTTTATGGTCACATTCATATAGATTACTACAAAAATATTGACAGCAGCTCCGATAAACTAATGAAAGGGAATGCATAGAATTCAAATATTTGCATTCTAGAAATAGTTATCGAACTCATTGCGGGACACCAATTCTGTTTTATTTTATGGATATTAATAAATGGTTTACTATATTAATTTATTTTAATTGAACACTTAATGACCATAAATTGAATAAAAATTCTATGAGCTGATTTCAACCAAAAATAAAATTATTACTTGCAATGAGAAAAAGCCCAAGTTTTCCAAACTTTGCCATAAAATTTTGTTCGTTTTTAGTTTTTTTCAAGAATTGTTAAGAATAAATCTAATTCAAACTATTCTATATAAAAGTTTTAAAACTTATTAAATTCAAAAGTGTGTTGTATAAAAGTAATATGAAATTTTGTATTTTCTGTCGTGTGAAGCTTTTGAAAAAAGTAGTTTAAAAAACATAACAAAGAAGTAACAAAAATAACAGTTTTTATAAATATTTACAAATTACAAATATTAATTACTTTTGTATTATATTAAGTGTAGAAAAAAGTTGAAAATGATAAAGCGATCATCAATCGTACAATAGATTAAATCAATTATTGTCCTCATAGCCATGGTGTAATAAACTGAAAATGTATCTCGCCATGAATGAAAATAAGTAAATATTAGCTGATAAATATAAATATGAGATTGCAAAATACACGTTGTCTTATATAACACACGGAAGGATGAACTGAGATGGAATTTTTAAGTCGTTGGATGTGACATCTTTGCACGATGACCCAGATAGGTAAACATGATATGAGTGAGCTTGTTATGGAACCCGTCAAGAGCAGTAGCGTGAACAAATGTCAAAATGATTTTTCGTGAAAAGAAAGCATCTATCAACGTTTAAGCACACTGTATAATTGAAAGCTCACACGCTGACAATATGACAGGACTGTCGTTCTTGAAAATGAATGTTGATTTGTCACATTTCGTACTAATGATTGAAAAGTATTTACAAATTAACTTTAATATGCAAACATTTTTGCAAACAACTTTTTATTTGACCATTAATATCAATAGCAATATTAAGCTAATTATTAGAATCATTTAAAATATTGAGAGTAATAAATATATTCTATATAGATATTTTTTACATATTTTAAATTTATCTTTAAGCCCACTTATATAATTAAGGATTACAATACATCAATCGAGCAACACAAACTGGGATGGAATTTCGTGATGCTTTATTTGAAAATTTCTTGTACCTATATCAAGTGTGATCTTTATGGGATTGATGGGTGAAAAAGAATTGTATTTCACTACTTCGTGAAATTATGAACATTGCAATCCCATAGGCAGGCCAACTACCCTTACTACATACACAACTACTTATATATGTATGTGTGTATGGTTGCTTGTCTCAAGTGGCTCTGAAATAACCCTGTCTGTTACTGACGTGATCAACAGTGGGATTTCTCGGCATGTTAGTCTATCCTAATATGATTTTCTATCTCCCTAGATAACCACTATCGATAAAAAACAACCCTAAGTAAAGAAAAAGCTTAATAGCTAGCACGTACAAAAAATTGATACTGTCTCCTTCAAAAAATCGCCTTTCTATAAAAGAAACCACATCAACTCATCATTAAATCTATAACGGCTTTCACCTTCAAAACAAACTACATATAAAACATGTCAATTAAATCATTAAAATTAAGATTTTTCTTTATTTAAAACCATACCAATTTTTCAAATATCTTATAGGTACCTATGCGCATAATAAGTCGTGAAACACTACGTTAGGTAACAACAGACAAACTCTCCAGGGACAAAATTTTATGTTGTGCCCATATAATAGCTAACACAACAGAACATTTTTAGCACAAAATTTACGTTTTGTTTTAATGAGATATTTATTTAGAAAATGTATTCCACGAAAATTGTAAATGAAAGTAGATAGCATTGTTATATCTGTACATAAAACATGAATTTCTGTATAATTGGAAAACGAATTGTTTTGCCAACAATATAATTGAACAGACTTTAATAAATATCGTATCATATATAAACAAACCTTTTTCTCATTATTTTTTCAATTAAAATTTTTCTATTTTGTTTGCTTTTTTTCATTTTTAAAACTAGTAATTTCATTACAAAATGTTTGCCTAAAATTGGTTTCTCTAAAATATTATTTAAAGGAAAATAGTTATTGATTAGAGTATCTTGAATAGAAGTTTGAAAAGGCGGTGTTTTTAATCAATATATTAAAAGCTCTAATAAAGTGGCAAGAATCTCACCAATTCCATTCAATATTTTTTATCTTCACATTCACCTGAATCAGCATATTTGCTGAGCTATTTTTGCATTTTGATGAAGTTAATTTAATAGATTTTATCACGATATTAAAAATGTAAATTTGAAAATATTTGTTAATGAAAAGAAATCGGATCAGTTATAATAATATAAAAATAGATAAAAGAAAATGTTGCATTAGAATAACGAAAGTATGAAGTTAATTTTTTTTCTAGGTAAAATAACGTAGGTATATTGAAGTACATATCACGGTACGTGAGAATGGCGGGAATTTTACGATTGAAGCGTACCTAAGTTCTTACGATTCTAGCTAGCAAATCTCATTTGGTCTAAACAATAAAATGTACTTACGTCTTGCGGATATATTATATTGGAAATCTTTACTCTTTCTTTGGTTGGTATATCAGAGAACAAAATCAATAAATTCGCAAAGAGCTGAAGGAATTAAGGAAACAGATCTTATCTACCCTTAATAAATAATATTAGAACTTAAAAAAAATTTCTTGAAAACGTACAATATTAACGTTTCAATTTTTTCAACACATAAAACGTGAAAGGGTCCAACGAGCCTTAAATTTCTTTATGCTTGGCCATTTCTATGTCTGAGTATTATAAAAAATATGATAAAAGCTTGACGCAAGACGACCGTCGAGGCCATTCAGATAATTTAAGTTGTAATAGACTGAATAACCCATTCGTTTTATTAACGTATGTTAGGTTCGTATATTAGCCTTTGCAGTGAATCTCCATTTCAAAAGCCAAATATGGCTTTTAGTTAATAAAAAATTCATTTTTTTGTTAGTACTATACAAGAGTGGTTCTGTATGATTTAAAATTTAAGCCAATTATATTTTTCACGAAAAAAAAATTAATTTTAAAAAATCAATTTGAAATAAATAATTAGATTCCGTTAAAATTCTGTGTAAAGAGTGTACCCCTGAAAGGTTTTTTTCTTTTACTTGGATATGCTTTCTAAAAACTAAGATTTTCGTTTCATAAATAAAATTACTGATTGAAGATTAGCTTTTTTGTGGAACAAAAAATTGTTTTCATAAGAATAATAACCACCACCACCACCTTAACTTTATTGAATTTTCTTTTATTCTTTTCCGCCTCTGCAGTCACGATATATTTTCAGAAGTAATAAAAAGAAAAAATATTCACACTTAATCATCACTTGTTCAAACATTAAATGGCAGAAACCCTGTTCCGTTTTAGATTTTTTCATAGCTTCATAATATTTCCTCGATTTCCACTAATATTTTCAGTAGATCAAAAAGAAAAACAAATTGAAATAATTGATAAGTTCTGATTCTAAGTTAAATACGTTTTTAAGCTAATTTCAAACATTGCGTATACTCGAATTAATGAAAACGTTGAAATAATCAAATCGTTTTTGTAAAACATTTGGTGCGGTATTTACGATAAAACGATTTAAATAACGTCTTCAGAGATCTTGAAAGTTTGTTTATTGTAAAAGTTAGGAAGCTACTGATATCACTAAACGTGTTAAACTTTCTGTATAAATTATTGAGACCCAGAAAAAGTAAAAACAGGTCCGACGTTTCCCGGGAGTTTAACTATGAGTAATGAGCTCTAAAAACATAGCTTAAATGGGTCAAGATAAAGTTGTGACAGAAAATTTTTTAACGAAATAGTAATAATTTTATTATAAGTATCGTATTTCAAATTCAATTTCAAAAACAAATTTAAATTATCAGTTTTTAAATCATGAAAAAAAATTTAGATTAAAAATTCTTACCTAATAATTAAAAAAAACATATTTTATCATATCTATTTTCTTTTCTTGTATATATGATTCTTAAATAAAACTTTAAGGGTAAAATTCTTTTAACACATTACTTATATATGGTAAATTTTTTCAAGAAAATCTTTAGAAGTTAAGAATATTATCCCATTTTAAAACGAAAAGGTATTCATACATTTGAATGCAATGAATCCTTTTAATATTCACTGACAAGCTTTTTTAAAGAATAAACGTTTAGTATTTTTTAGGATTGAAAACATTAAATGTATATGTAGAATAATTTGAATACTTAGTTTTAATTTAAACATTTCTCGTGTTGATAAACAGTTATTGATGGAACTTCTTGTTCTAGATTCTACATTCTTATCATGTTAATTATAACGTATACAAACAACTAACTTATAGAAAACAATAAATATGGTATTATTTTATGTAATGGTTGTCTTTAAGCTTTGCTAGTTTATTACAAAAAAGAAAGTGTAACATTTTTCGTTACACATAGTATAAGTATCCATTTTTTCATAATAATGGAAAAGGTCAATATGGGGTATGTTATTACTCATATATTATACTAACAGAAGAGAAGCACATGATATTTATATACTTTTAATCTAATAACAATAAACCGTCATCATCAAATCACAAACTTTGATTTATTATTAAGTCTGATGAGAAAAAATATTCTGAAACTCTTATCGTGTTTTTATTATAAATTCGAATAATGAAATACTTAAAGATCCTTGAAAGAAATTGAGAAGATATTTTTTATAGCCAATTATTTTTTAAAGCACCAACTCTGCTTGATTAAGCGTTTTTGTATGAAAAGAGAAAAGAATTCTATTGTCTTTAAATGTTGAGAAATATCTTGAATAAAGTTATAAAATGTATATAAATACGAGTAAGTATACCTAAATTTTATACGAAAATGAGAAATAATTTAAAAAGCTATATTTTAAAATTCGCTATATTATATTTTATTTCATTTACGTAAAAGAAGGAGAAATAGGTAAATTTAAAAATAATATTAAATTTTAAGCTCATCAACACTTCAACGAGTATTATCGTCAACGAAACTTTTATTGATAAAATGAAAAATATAACGTTCTTGGATACAATTATTTCTGGCTAAAATAAGAGAACTAAAATGTATGCTAAGCATAAACTGGCTTGACCATGTCAAGACTGAAGAATTAAAATAGGAAAATAAACTAATATCCAAAAAACCCATTAACAGGTTTCAAAATTTATGGTAGCAGTTCGTCGTTAACTCTACAGCATTTTTAAAAGCTGCTATTAAAAAGTGATAGCCAAGATGATTGTTAACGTTTATTAGCGGACATGAAAATTGAAAGTATCCAGCTTTTGGTACAAGGGAAACCCCTGAAATTGCATTTTGTGCGCATACAATTTTAAATTGAGATCTTACTTTATTTTATTTTTATTGTTTAACATGTTATTATGTTTAATTGTGATAATATCTTATCATAATTATCGAATAATCTATGGCTAAATATTCCGTGAAAATGAGATATTTTCTATTGGTAAAAAATATCTTAGATAATGACTCTGATAGTGAGTTATCATCATTCTAATTTCATCAAAATTCGTCTATTGGTTTACACGTGATATGGTAACAGACAGACATACATTTTAAAAATGATGGATCTGGTCTCTGTATCGATAATAGCAACTATTGGAATAAAATTTTCCAAAAAATATTCAATGTACAGATAACGTCTTAAGTAACAATTTTGTTATATTTAAAGATTTTCAGTCTGAAAACAAAAAAAAAGAGTATAGGCATAAGACACATAATTGTTTAGCTAAATAGATTAAAGGTAGTAGTGGTCTAGTGCTGGGGGATAAAATCAGCTGCCTTATCTTACCCTATCCATTCGTCTCCTACATTCATACTAGCGGATATAATATTATAGAAGAAAATCTTTGGTACGTATGTGTATTGTGTAGTGGTTCTGGTAATACTGTCAACTGAAGTCAGGTTTTCTTTTTCTTCAAAGTCATTCCTAATGAGGTAGTACCTACATGTTCTAATACTAAGAGATATACATGTACTATCATATATGTTTAGTGTTTCATATTCGGCAATTAATTCGCACCAATTGTCCTTAATTTGACAAAACTATTTTATTTTTACGTTTTTCCCATTTAGTTTTCTTTAATGAAGATTTGTGTTCTTTGAGCTTAGAATCTGATTTTAATAATTTCTGAAAGATGTAAATTTAGTAGTTTTCTTTTGTTATCTTTTTGCTAACTTATTAAAGTGAAACTTTTTAAACATTGTCTCAAATTTTTTCGTCTAAATGTAACACATTCTCGGCAGGGAATCGGCAAGTCTTCGGCAGAGCTCGTATACACATTGTTAGCTATATACCATGTCGTTTTCCCAGGCCTGTTGCGCGAGCTATTACTGAATGTAATGAGCTATTTTCCTCTCCATGACAACGTTTTATTATATTATTATAAGTTGTCATTAATTGTCAATCATATTTTTATTGGTATTTGTATTTTGATCAGTGTATTGATATAAATGTGATTGTTCACTAGATCATGATAGACAAAGATACAGCTAGTGAGAACAGTGCAAAAATATCCGACGGTGATGTTACAATAGATAACAACAGGCAGATGATCGATTTAACAATAATCAACAAATTCAATAATGAAAATAACATTCGAGTATTAACATCAATAATGGAAGTTCAAAAATAGTTGCAACGTTGCGCGTCACGTCAGACAGTGAATCCCTTTTATTCTAATCTATTTTCATACCCTAAATCGAATAATTTTCCGAAAATTTTCAGTCACTTAAGTGCCTAAAATCCAAAAAAAAGTTTCACTTGCGTCGTGGTTTCGTAAAACCACACAATAATTTTTTTTCTTGTATGACAATGAAAATTTTACAATAGTTAAATAAGTTTTCATTTGATTGAAGTATTTTAAAAATAAACTATTATTGTGTGTTATGAAACATTTAACACTAAATACTTTTTGAAAAGCAAAATATACGTAGATATGTAAAAGAACTTTCCTTTTTTCCATGAAAAATTATTCATGTTTCAAATAATTTTCCTCAATTCCATGCATTCATCTCTTCCTTTAAAAAGACTACATAGTTCTTATATTCGAATTTAAACCATTTGAAACGATATCGTTCTCCTTAATAGGATAACTAGGTCAAATGAATAATAAATGCTATTCTCTGTACGCCTTTCTTTCACGTACAGAAAATGTTTTCGCTTAAATTGGGAATGAAAAGCTCCAGTTGCATTTAAACTGTTGATTGTTCCGACTATTCAGCATACATACAAGCATTATGTTTAATGTAAATGGCTAAAATTTTTTTTAAGCAATGAAATGCCTGAAGAAATATGAATGGGAAAATTCTAATATTAGATCAATAAGTAGATTTTATAAATTTTCTATCGTAATTAACCACATTTAATGTGGGAAGGTAATTATATCACGCAACATTTAACTTTTATAATGCTTACTTTGTGAATAAAACACATAGAACATAGAACACATATCCTATTAAAGAATTTATATTCGTAGAACGATTCATTTTATGAATGCTAACTAAATACGATAGATTCAAAGCATTTAATGTTTGTAAAGTATACTTTTTTTACATATAAGGGATCTAGTAGTTCATGAGTCCTTTGTTTGAATTGCCTTATTTGAGCTTAAAAAAAAAAAACAAAAAATGTTTGAGCCTATAAAGGAAATAAAAATGTTTGATGTTGTAGGTTTTTGGCCGAACATTAATAAAACTTTCTCAATTGAAAAATTCAAAAGAAACATAAACAAAGTTATAAAAAGTAATATGTGTTCAGTGATATTCAACAAAAAGTTTTAACGCCCTCTCGTTAAGCAAAAAATTTCTTTTTAGTAATTTGATACTTATATACGTATTGGAAAGAAATAATTTCTTTTTTGTAGTTTAAGTTTCGTATAAACTTTTAAATATCAAAACACCAAATCACCTTAGATCTAAAAACATTGATGATAATATCAAATTTGAACGCTACTGATTAATTATTCATTCAAAAGAGATAATCTAGATTCTAAACTTCATAAATTTATATGAGAACCTTTATTGTTTTTTTAGAATGAGTATGAATTTATGAATAGAATTGTACGTGAAGTGTAAACTTAAGGTTCACTTGAGGAACAAAGCTCATGTTTCCGAGGAATATTAACACTACTAGGATTCAATATAATCAATTTAATGAAAAAAATTGAATAACCAAAAACGGATTTAATTTAATTTAACAAATTACAGAAGGCCTCAACCCTTACAGGTTAAAAAATAGGAGAACAATGGCTCAAAAAATCTTGTTCTAAAATAACTTTTTTTTCTTTGAATTGTTTTGAGAATTTTCATACCTTCAGGGTCGATAGATATTTTTACAGAACCACAGATTTTTCAGCTTTTGACACATTAAAGCAACTTTTTTCATGTAGAAATGGTGAAATTTTTTTCTTGCGAACTGATTACATAGGTTTATTATTATGAAAATAATGAAGCAAAAAACGTTATTTATGTCTATTCGTGCGTTTTCATTTAATTTATTCCAAGAAAAATTAAAAATATGCGAAAAGTTAGTACATTAATTCATTATAATCAGATTAGATAAAAATACCGGGATTTTATGACTTTTATTTACATTATGACAGCATGGGATATTCCTTTTTCATTCCTTTAAATAAATGAAAAAAAAACGACAAAATCCTGGTTGGTTCATTTAATGATTACCTAATAAAATTTTCATTTTGCGACAGTAAAATTCGTTGCTATGAATATCCGTATATTGTAATAGAAAAAGGCAAAACCTTAAAAAGTATAAAAATAATTAACGTTAACGAGTAAAGTTATTCAGTGCGGATAATTGATTTCCGGCACAACATGCACGCGGATCAACAATAACCTGAACTGAAAGTTAAAAAAAAGATAAAGCTTTTATTTCCCTAGTAACCTTGTCGAAAAATCAATTGTGTTCTTTTATATTAAGAAGCCAAAAGCTTTTTATTTATATCGTCAGATATGGCGTTTTTTCGCGTAAAAATTTTAAATATAGTAGAAAGTATATAATAAAAGGAAACGGATTTTTTCTAGTTTTTTTCTTTTGCTTTTAATAAAATAGACGATGTAAAACTAATACGATTTCATTCATTCTCACGTTTTTGTTTATTTAAGCGATTGAGTAAAGAAAAGGAGATAAACATTTTTCGAATAAATTTGCAAGTCTCTCTTGGGAAATGTGACACAAAGGCGTCGCCGTCTTTTATTTAAAGATTCATTTTGAATTTGGTGAAATTTTAAAAGATATAATAAATGTTAAGTAAATATATATGAAAAATATTTAAATGTTTAAATGTATAATGTACATCTGTGGAAAAGAATAAAAATTTAAAATATATACCCACTTAGAAAAGATACTCACTTGATGCGTCTTACAACTTGGTTATTTCTTTATAATCAATTTAAACTTGGAAATTATAATATTTTAATCACGTGTTGTGAACATTTTTTACTCTTAATTTTGCATAAAAATTAAAAATTATTTTCCAAAGAAAATTTGCATAGGATCTCAGTAGTTACCACTAAAAGAAAAAGAACAAAAACCGTATTGTAGACAACATGAAAGATTTTCAATGTTTATAACAATGTAGGGTATAGTGGGGCTTAAAGGTCCGCGGGTATAAAGGTCCACCATGAGTATCTAAAATACTAGTAACGTATTGTTCTGTTTGACTATAATGGTGGAGATAAGGAAGCATAAGAAGCATTTTGAGGCTTCCCTGGCAGTTGAGCTACATCACAGACGGGAGATCCACGACGACACTTCGATATTTTTAAGTAAGTAAAATTTTTAATTATTATTATTTTCAGTTTCCAGCAGTAATATTGCATTGACTAGACTTAAACATAATTTGATAGTATATGAGATTTAGTGGTTTTACAGAATTTATAATAAATCTTTTGCTAATTTAAACAGTAAACTAGTTTACCTATTAAAAATTTATATATTTTAATATTTAATTGGGTTAAAAAGTTCCACGTGGAACTTTCTACCCCAACCACGTGTTAGTATACCAACCACGTGTTAGTATATTATCATTTATTTGTTGGCTAATATACTTTTTTTCGTTCCAGTATGCGCAGCAATAAAAGAAAATTTTTAATTATTTTGCATAGGCTTACACTGATTAGAGTTCAGGGGATATATACTTCTGGTTGATTTGTTGAGACAAATACAGTGACAGACCTCCATAAAAGTTGGATTCAATGCAATCGTTGCAAGCAATGGGCCCTTCAAAAATGTATTTCTAACCGAGGGTACATTACTTCGTTTGTAATAATATACAAATATTAAAAATAAATACGTACTTCTATATGGATGATTCCGTTAAAAATTGAATTAAACATGGTCAGATATTTGTTTGTTTGATTAGCATTATACGTTTCAAATTGTTAGGGTCGGCTTTCACAATATTAAACGAAATACTAAAATTGGACCGTCATGTCCCACCCTACTTTACCTATCAAGAAAAAACAATATGTCCTTATATGTAAAGATGTTTCTCTATAGCAAAACAAATACATTTCGAAAAAATAACAAGGTTCAAAGAAAACTTCATAACCTCAAGCAATTACAGAATAAAATATTTATTGATATCGATAAAAATTATCAATTTATAATAATAATACTATGTAAAGAAGACAAATCAAACACAAAAAAAAAAAACGTCTCAATGTTTTGAAGATAATTTAGACCAAAAGTGAAATCACTGAAAATGTGAAGTAGAGAAAAATATGTTAAAGCTTATACTCAAATATCAAAGGTCCAGCGCTTCTAGGTTTAGCAACCCAAACCTAAAATTGGGCAAGAAGTTTTTAAATACAGTAAACCATTTCGTAATCAATGAAGGAAATAGCAGTTAGCTTGAATATAACCTTATGAACAAATTTTTAAACGAAATAGAACGAGTATTTTTGAGTTCTAAATTTAAACCTGCGAACAACGAATAAATTCATATGAACAATAAGACCTTGGTCCTTACTCTGGATAATACATATTAAAATTATGTCACTTGCCAACCAGAATAAGAATTTGATCTTATCATACATGAAAAGCTTTAAATAAATGGTACTAATATTTAACGCTATTCAGTTTTCCAGGAAAGATAAAAGATAAAAAACATAAAAAAGAGGAAAATTTATTTTTGGAAATAATAATAAAAAATTAAATGATTTTAGTATCTATACCTACTTAAAATTGCTTTTCTTTGATAAAATATGTTAGGATTTTTTTTGGGTGTTTTAAGTTACTTTAACAGCTAAGGTCATATCACGACTGTCTAAACACAGAAACTTTCTGTTAGTCAAGTATATTTAAGGTCTAGAATCTTAAGTCTAGGATTCAATGGGGATCGAACCCAGAACCACTTGACGCATGAAGTGGAGAAAACTAATGCTCTTGCCACTGCGCCAATAGGTGGCCTTTGTCAGGATTTATTTTGATACTAAGATAAGTTTTTTGCATTAAAAAAGAGGGTTTATTTATACTAATTTTTGGGTGGTATTAATTATTTTTAATATTCCAACATAAATAAAATAGGTATGCAAATTTTTCGAAATTAAAAAATTGAATTCATACATATTTATACACACTTTTGTAAAAGCTGTTATATATAATTGTTTTTAAAAAGTAACCAAGTGCCATTTGCATTATTGTTCATATTTCGAGTTGAAATTGAAATGTATTTTCGTATAATTGCGTAAAACTAGGTCAGGAAAATTTACAGATGAAAAAACATAACAATTTTAAAAGTAACACATTCAATTGAACAAGTTTGTTGAATAATATAAAATCACAAATATGTACATCCAACTAAATGGAATAGTACCTACTTAGCTATATTTTCAACAAGTAATTTTTCTAATATTTTTTTAATAGAGTATCAATTTAATTTCTTTATGTTGTAAATTTTGTTAAAATCCTATTAATAGATCAATGCTTTGGATAACACAATGCGGTTAAAAATGAAATTCTCTCTTGATTATTTGTAAAATTTTGGATGTCGTTACTAATGCGAAAAGTTTATCTTCTTTTTCATTCATTCGTTTCACGTTTTACGTATATTTTAAGATGAATACAAAAACGACTTTGAATCGATAAAATACAGAGTAAAATTTTTATACATCGCAAGTAAATATTTACGCTAAAATTGTCTATACTTTTTTCATTAGCTTTTATTTTTAGTTTCATATTTGTAGAAATGATACGTGCTCGGAAAAGAAAATGTAATTTTTTTGTCTCGTTTTCCTGTTTCGAGTCTATTTTTACAGTAATTTCGGTTAAATGAAAAAAGCAACTGTTTTGAGCAGTATAGATAGATGTGGATACGCGCGTGTTTCGCATACGCAATCGATAACAATTGATGACGGTAAAATGAACCTTGCGAATATTGAACAGCTTTATCTCTCAATAAAGTGGTTTTCTTGTACCACAAATACAAATTTTATCAAGAATAAGTTTGATGTAGTTTGATTATACGAATACACATGTCCTACGTATTCAAATCACAAATGCAAAACAATGTTATCCCATTTTCAAATAAACTAAGCTTCCAAAAATTGATTTTTAAAAAGTAGATAGGTACTACTTGAGTATGTAACTAATTTATTACTAAACCGACAGTGTTAAATAATCATTCAATTTACTAAACCATTCAATTACCCACAAGGTTCAATATCTTATAGGATGTAGAAAATTTTAAATTGTAATTAACAAAGTTTTATCCTATTAGGAATCACGTTACAAAATTCAAAGTTCAAAGCATTTGCATTTTAATTATATCTCTCCTAATTTCTTCTCATTAATAACAATAAGAAATACCTTTGAAAATTACGTAGATATAATTAACGTTTTAGAGCTTTCAGCATGCAAATCAACAAAACACTTTTAATTTTCTCTAGATTTGATTACCAATCGTCGTTTACTAATAGATAATATGGAATGAGAAGAAAATTGGGTTGATGAATGAGGATATGAAATTTTAACGATCAAAAACATTTTACATAGTTTTGTTATCTAAATGAGATCGCAAATAAAATCAAATAATTTTATATTTCTCTTAGTTTCAAAACGTAATCCGATTACATTCATAAAATATCAACTTATTTTAGGTAGATATAGACAATTTACTAATGGTAATAATTAATGTAATAGAAACAGTGAGACTAAAACTATAAATATTTGAAACAAAATACCCTATAATCCGATAATTAAATTAACACAATCGTAATGATCTTATTGGATTTAAACTTATATTAATACAAATGTTATGCCTTTTTGAATTGCTAGAATGAATGAATAATTTTACATTATCATTTATATGCTTTATGAAGAAAACATTTATTAATTGGAACAATTTTTGTTTTTATTTTTACTTATTAATTTTTTAGGTTATGATTGTATGTAAACTATGTATTGGTGAAAAAGATTTTTTAAAAATAATATTCCTCAGCCATGGATAAGATCACTTAACAACAGTTGTAATTGTGTATAAAATCATTTATTTATTATTAACTAGTTCAAAATTATAAATTGACATCTGTAAGTTCCTATAGAGGTAATTATACTTGACCTGTACATAGGCCCAAGTTACTTAAAACTATCTCACAGCTAACTTAATCCCAACATAACGGCTAACTTAAACCACCATCATTGCTTCCTTATTTAAATTATTTTTCTAGTCTTGTTTTTCAAAAATATCTGGCATTTACGATATATTAAGTGATTATTTCTGTGCTTTTTTCCGCATAACAATTTATTAGAAAAACTTTTAAGCACAAAAAGGATCTTAAATCAAAGGTTTTAAGAGACACTGATTTAAAAACAAGCTTTAGTTTTATGGGATCTAAGAAGAGTACAGTGTCTAGTTTTGCAACTGTATGGAACATAGTCTTTAAATTCAGATATTTCAGTGAAATGTTTTTATTTGTCTACTTATTTTACATTATCTTCTTTTGTACCCTTATGAGAGATATTTTTTCCAATTTGAAAGAAAGCTGATATTTTTGATATATTTAACTCCATACAAAAAATATAGGAAGTACTTAATCTTTAACTTTTAACACTTAGAAGTGACATTTTTACCTTACATTGAAATAATTGATCAACTTTCAAGCATATCTTATCTTGTAAAAATAAAATCAAGCCTCATAAGCATCTGTGTTGACTATACGATAGAATATCAACGATGAATCTTTTTTCAATGCAAATTTAATTCAAGCCAAAAATAAATAGTTTTAAATTTTAAATTTGATGGTCCACTGCCAATTTTTCAAGCTTTAAATCATAGTAAAGCAAAAAGGTCTCAATCTATTGCTTCGTGGGTCAATGTCTGACCCGTGAGTCATGGGTTTTCTATCACTTATACACAGTCTTATCCTTTATTTAAGGTCAGTGAAAAAGTGATAGATGTTGTATAAGCTGTAACTTTATGAAAACAAACTGAAAATTTAGACGCTTTTTCACACATTTTATGAATCTCGTCTTTTTAAACGAAGCTCAGTCTTATTATAATATTTACCAAGAGGAATTATTTCAGTCGAGCTTTTTAAACTGAAAGGCGAGTCGCTCAGTCGTCTTCTTTAGACGAGCCAAGTCTTCATATATTGGCTTTGCAACGATATTTAACCTTAAAAAGTTACATTAAAAAACGTGTTGAAACTGGAAACCTTGCTGTAGAGATTAAAGCTGCAAATATCGTTTGTATAAAAGTTACGTTTTAAAAAATTCAAGTCTAAACTAAATTTTTAAGCTTTGGTTTATAATTTTTACATATTATACAAAGGATTCAATTTATTAATATGACAATATAACAATGCATAACAGAAATTCATAAAAATCAACACATCGATTAGAAATCTTTTTATTTTTTGATATAAAACTACAATCAACTTACTACTAATCTATTTTTTGTACTGATATCTAAATATTATTATTATCAAAGATTGTTAAAAAAATAATAAAAGTGCACTTTGTTTTTGAACAATCAAAGAATTATAATCAATTGATTTTATTGAAAAAAGCAAGAACTGACAACATATTTTTGGTGTCATATTGTTGTTAGTCATTTTGTCGTGTAATCTGGAAATGTGATAGTGATATCATCAATTTACCTGTGAGTAATCGTGACAGTGTGTTAATTAATTACAAACATACACTAAATTTGTTTTATGCACAGAGAATAACAAACTACAGAATCACTCTACTGTATAAATATGAGGTTTTGTAATTTGGCTTACGTTTGTAGTTTTTGGATTTGATTTTGATGAATTATTTGCAATGCAATAGGATGAGATGTTTTGTATAAGAACAACAATGCAATTCATTTCTGTTCTAAATACGAAACAATTTGTAACAATTATGTATATTTCGAGTATTTAATGAAAATGAGTCACATTATATTGTAAAATATTGCAAAATTCTATAGAAATTTAGTGTTAGATATGGAACTAAATTCAAATTAAAACCGTACTTTAACCATAAGTAGAACCTAAACAAAATTAATACAACAAACTAATCCTAAACTGATTAAAAATAACCCTAAAAAAGTTTTTTTTTCCAAATCAAATAAGATCTATAAACGATCCTCCAAAAAAAAAAATTGACGATCTATTTAATATTGTAAATACGATAATAAATGTTTTAACTGGATGTCCTCAACCAAATAGTTCTACAATTATATTTTAAAGGTTGAACATCTTCAAAGCGAATAAAGATGCTTTATCAACATTTAACCGATAAATGCAGGCGTGTCACAAGGCAGTGTTATGGACCCTTACCAACATGAATATAATGTATTCATATGGCATGCTGCAGGCTCAACAGTGCACAGCACTTTAATATGACGACAACAGGGCCTATGTATTCAAAGTGAATCTTTCTAATTTGATGATTTTAGAATAAACGTGATTTTAAACAAAAAATAAACGACTCAATAAGTAGTAAGTCAACATGAATCTACTGAAATAATCAAGGTTACTCTAAATAGAAACAATACGGAAGTTATAAGGTTCGTTCCATTTATTAGAGAAAGCGTATATTTCAATACATTTTCGCGCATAAACGGCAAAATGACGTTCTACATAGCCTGTGACGTTTTCTAGACGGATGAGTTTATAAACCACACGACCTCATGATTTTATGATGTACGAATCTGAACCCGTACTTGGTCTCGAGAAGGTATCGTTTAAAAACGCCCAAAACTAATCTAAGGGTCCACATACATCACAGAGCAAGAACATTACTTTAACTGAACTTCAGACTGGCATGGCAAATACATATTGAAAAGGATGGTCAGTAGGTTATGTGGGTAAATAAAACAGCTTAGGTAAATGCTATCCGTTGTATAGCTAATAGAAGTGAACAAGGACTAACATAAAGGATGCTAGTAACACCAGCTTGATTTTGTATGCGGTTTCTGGACCTCAGCGGTTTGTTATGCTAATTATAAAAACCATTGACACAAAAAAGGCTTTTAAAGCGAGAATTAAAAAAAATTTAAAAATATAACAAGTGTAACCAGGAAGAAGAGAGATACATGCAAGCCAGTATGGAAACAAGGGAAGAACAGAAGATTAAAAAAGAAAACAACTGTAAGATTGTGTAGTAGGCCACTAAAAAAACATACCGAACGAATTTCTCTGATTAAAAAACCTCAAAAATAGATAGAACCTTAAGCATTTCCGAAAAGTTATTGCACGACCAACCATTTGAAAGCGTTACATTCCTTATCTATCACTATATTCTAAAGTTCATTCCATGTACGCTCCAGGCAAAGCGTAAATTTCCATATATTTCCGTAAAAGGAAAGCAAAATGACGTTCGATATAAAATGGACGTTTTCTGAATGGGTAAGCTTATAAACCAAATGACCTCGTGAATTTTATGATGTAGGAATCTGAACCCATATGTACCAGTATTTCGTCTCAAACAGGTACCGTTTAAAAATCCAAAACTAATCTTAGGATCGACATACGTCACAAAGTAAGAGCATACAGTTCTTTTATCGGATTAATGTTAAATGGAACAAACCTATTGTAAACTTCAATAGATATAAAAAAATTAAAATACCACTAACAAATTAATATATTATTTTACTAAACTATATTTAGACACAGCTGTCAACGGTTATTAAATTAATTTTAGAAAAATAGTAAATTATGGTTCGGCATTCTCGAATGATAGTTACTAAACTCACGTGTAAAATGAATTACTATTTAGTGCTTATACTGCATACCTTTTTGTTACTCCAAAAGTGGAAAAGATAGAATCAACTTAAGTTAATTATAAAGCTGGAATACGTCATCACTATTAAACTTTAAGCGCTCTAACTTTGTTATCATAGATATCAAATTGAGGTTATATACTCTTATAAATACTTGACCAATTATTTATGAGGGACTCCTTTCTACTCAATTGGTTAAAAGCCTCATAGCATCATACTATATTCTTTAACTCCAATGAAAGAATATAAAAATAAACTAAATCAGTAACAGTGGGTGTTAGATAAAAAAACGCATCAAGTTATTTCCATGTAGATTTAATTAAAAATTTAATAATATTTAAAAAGTAAATTGAAAAAGTAGATAGGTATATTAAAAATATGGCATACTTATAAATCGTTAAAAAAAATTAAAAAAATGCTTCAAAATAGAGTCTAATAAGTTTAATCAAGTAAAGAATAAAATATACGACCTCTAAGTTTTTATTTTTTAAGCAAGAAAAGAGACAATTTAATGGCTTCTTATTCGGCTTTGAGATAATTCATATAATCTTTGATATGAGGAAGCAAGACAGGATATTATTATTGTGTTTTCCTGAAGAATATCCTTGCAAAGTCGTAGATTATTAGAGTTTCACTGAAACAAAGTTGAGCAGTAAGGGGTCTACTGTTTACGTTCAATATTTGGTCCAATGCCAAAAGTTAAACGATTGTATCATACAATAATAGTTCCTATAATTTTCATTATAATCTATATACGAACATTTTAGTAAAGTATTTCTTGATTTAAAAATTAAAATATTCAGGTTAAAACCATTCTTAGAAGATAAAATATTTTTCGGTAGCAAAATTTGAAGTGAAATAACAATGCAATCAGTGCAAATGACCAAAAACATATAGTATGTGTGTTTTATTTGGCTAAACTAGGTCAATAATACAGATTGGCGTAATGAATAAGTCAAGCACACTTTTTCAACAACCATAATATATTTTTATATAAACTGAAACGTCTGTTCAAATAACGAGCATCATTTCGCCGACTGAGTTTGTTAAATAGACGGAATTAGTTTCAGTAGAGCAATTTTAGTAATTTAGCGCAACCCTTGTGTTTCTATTTCTGATAATTAGATTGAGTCGTGGTCCTTTTATGCTAAATGATCCTATTTTTAGGTGTAATCATTAACTTTTTAAAAACCTTTTTCTCTAAACTGCCTTCTTTCGATTAAAACGTTTTATAACTTAATTCAAGCGTAATAATATTTGTGGGAAAAGCGTAAAATATGTACCCTATTTAATATGAAAAATAATGGAATTATATTGGAATATTGAACTATTAATCTGTTTGTATTTCTAGTTATAGCTAAGTTATTAACTTGATAAAACTTTAAAAATTTTAGATACTTATTTATGTCCATAACACTACAAATATATGTTAATCGATAATTGTAATCATTATTATTTCATCAAGCAGTTACTTTTATGTTAAATGTAGGAATTTACTTACAAGGATAGTAGTTTTTACGAAATTTCGAGTTCTATATGGGTTTTGTTTTATTCATGACCAAGGGTCTTAATAAACCTCTCCAGAGTAGGGGATAATTCGTGCTTGGCATAAAAAGATAACGAACTACAAGAGATATATTGGTTTTTAGGTAAGAGGATAGCTAATATAAGTATAGGTATGTCATTGACAGGGACATGCAATTTTCTAATTCAATTAAAATTTAAATCTTTTAAAGCATATACTAAAATATTACACAACATATAAGCTTTTATTGATCTGCTGTTTGGATTAATTAATCGTATTCTTAACAACTAATCCAACTGAAAATTTAAAGTATTTTATTTTTCGGGCGATAAGACGCACGTCTTTATAAAATGATTTTTAGAAAAATATACTCTAATTTTAATTTCGGATCATAGTTTTTATTTATTATTACCTAAAATTAGAGATGATTTATTGAAAAACGTTATTTTAATGTTACCTTCGGACATAAGGCCCACTCAAATTTTGAGTAAATTTTTTTATGTAAAAAAGTACATCTTTTTTTTGCCCCCAATTTAACGTGTTTTAACAGCTAGGTCATTAGCACTGCAGATTAGGCGGCTATAATGTGTCGAATATGTTTACTGTTTTGAACTGGTCTATGAGCGCGGGCCAGTCTTTCGGGGTTGACAGTACTCTTTGGGTTTCGTTTTTGGTTAGATTGAGACTGCAGCACAACATATGCTCGACGGTAAGATTGGGGTGATTGGAGCAATTTTCGCATTTGGTTGGCGGTTCTTAAAGTACATCTTATAGTCCGAAAAATACGGTGATTGAGGTTCTATATTTGACGTTTTAAAATCCCCTAATTCTTCGTAATTTCATTTAGATTTAAAGTATATAAAATATTGCCATGAAATAGTATCTACGTATAAAGCTTGAAAGTTTTTCTTTTATTTGCCAGCCAACTTCATAAGCAGATTTGGTAGAAGTTAGAAGTGGTTAGAAGATTTACAAATTTACTATTTGTAGACCTTTCTTGAAATGCCATCTGAATTTCAGGTAAAATACCTAAAAATATATTTCAAACAAGGCATTCTAATGAAAAATTAAGCCGGGTTCTAAACATTTTTTGCGTTCGTCTACCTTGCCTAGTTGTAAATAAGATTATATTATTTAAAAGGTGGACATGTACATGTACTTGGAAGCTGTAATGATATCTGATAAACTTACTGAGATTATCATTTCATTTGACAATAAGAATAGGGATCCGTTTTCGTTGAAAAATATTCAAAATGCTATCTTTGGTCGATTTACGATATTTTAGTACCTACCTCAAGTTTCAGTTCCCCAATATTTCTTAAAGTCTTTTAAATTGTTAATATTTTAGAAAACATTACACGTCTCCTATAGAACCGATGAATTAAGATCCTCTAAGGATTTTTGAAGCTTCTAATGAATATGAAATAATGTGTCTTTCAAATAGCAGGGTTGGGTGGAATGGATGCTTATCTTTCGATTGATATTTTGGAAAACTTAAACCAAAACTATACGCAAACCTACCGAAGTTTTTTTCTGAATATAAAAATTTACTTGAGCTAAATTTCACCTTTCAATCAGAAATATCAAAACACCTCTATTTCTCGTTAAAAAGAATGAAAAAGATGATTTTGAGGGTCTATCGTAATGGTGTGTAATGATCTTGAAGTTCTCACCACTTATAGCCTAGTGGCTAGTCTATTAAAAAGCACCCTATTAATAGGAAGCTTAAAAATAGCTAATTGTTAGGAGTTCCAGTTATAGCTGTTTCAATTAACTAATCTTCTTATTTACAGAAGGAATGAATTGGCAAAATATAAAGGCTCTTAGAATTGGGTTGTCTTAGTTTCTGAAGGTTTGTTTTTCAGAACGACAGAACAATCAATCGTTGAATGATCAACTATCAACGAGTCGGTAGTTCTCAAGAAAACAAACGTTAAGAAACTTGAGCAAAAATAATTCAGTTCTTTTTTATTAAAAAAAGCATATAAATAGTTCTTTTAAATTAATTGGTTTGGCAATGTTAAATGAGAACTTAAAGACCACCGTTATTATTGGGTTTTAATCATCTACGTTCCCCTGGACGACCACACATTAACGATTAATTGTACAGTGGTCTAAACGGCCTTAATCGATGATTGAATGATTATTTAATTAAATATTTTAGTGATGGAAAATAGTTGAGCTTTATTTGCATATATACTCCATATGAATCGTTTTGCTTAGAACGTCTTAAAAGTTTGTAGTAGTTATAACGATTAAAACAAGACGGTTTAAATTGATGGTTGAACAATCTTACATATACCATCGTGCCAAAAATAACGCTCTTAGTCATCAAAATCTCCTTTCTCTCTTTTAGGAACTCTACATATGTAAGCAAACGAACGGATTTTATTAGTCGGCTTTTACAACAGGTAGGTACATTCTTACAGTTATGTTTTGCTTCTGGAACTATGCACGAGAATGGAAGGCGTTATTTCAAACTAGTAATGGACTATTCCATACCCATATAAAAAACTGGCTGCACTTCATACAAGTCCAATTTCACTCAATTGTTTTCAAATAGTTAAATAAAACGAACTGGGTTACATTACACTTTATTATGTACCATGTTAGGCATGTTAGGAATAGAATGAGTACTATATAAGCTTTTGTTTAATGTCTGTACACATGACAAAAATTAGAAAAGCTATGTATGATAAGTTTCTAAAAACAATAAAAGTTCTAATTTTTCTGGAAATTGGTTTGGAATAAAATGTATCACATTTATTAAAATCAAGGGTTGTGTTAAAAATTGAAACTCATCCCAATTACCATAACTTGCCTTATCCATGGCAAAAGTATAAGAAAATCAATTTCAATAAATAAGTCAACCAATAAAAAGCTGATTCGGCTGGTTTCGTGCTGTACAAATTTTTTTTTATTGAGGCAATAAATAAAATTAGATGTTACAATTCTTACAAAGTATTTGATGACTTACGCGGGTATTGGGTTTAAAAAAATTTAGCACTGCATAGTACGAAATCTGTTTATTTGGAGGTAGTCGTTGAAAATTACTATGTATTTTTTACGTATTTTGTCATAACTCACCCGGAACATGGAAGTAAATTGAAAGAGAATGATCGATTTAATTTTATTTGTGAAAATAACGACAATGGACACCATTCTGTTCGACAAAATATTATTACAAAAGCTGCTAGAGACGGTAAAATAGAGAGTAAATGACTGTAACCAGAGTTCAATGTTGTAAATTCAACTGTTGCTTTATGGTAGTGTAAAAGCTTTTAAAATAAAAAAACGAAAAACAGCTCTTGTACAATCTCGCTTGTTAATACGACTACCGTTCGAGCTTCAACCATCACAGATATATTATATCCACTTAAAATGAAAAACAATACTTTTTTCAGGAAATGTTTAACACTTTCAATAATGAATTAATCAATAATTTTACAATAGTTTTTTAAACTGCCAACAATCAAAAAGATGCACATTATAAGAGAAGATCTCTCTAGTTGATTAAAGAAATATTTGTTGCATAAAATTTAAAAACTTCTATTTTTAACATAATTGGACTGTTGCGAATCTACGTACAGAATTGTATAACTGATTCACATTAATTTCAAAAGATTTTCTTGTCAGAAAAATAAAATAAAACAACGAGGTTCTTTGTACGTAGTAACTAACTTCGTAACGGTAGTAATGTGGTTACAAGGCAGCTCCTTGTAAAAAAGTTTCGTTTGAACAGTATTCAGAAGAAAGAAAATTAGATGAACATACACAACAAGTAAAATTAGATGAAAAGCTAAGATATTTTAAGGGAAACTTTTTTATGGTTGCAGGTGTTGGTATGATCGTAGCAAATTACGTTAAATTACACACTTTTGTACGATTGTTAATACTGAAAATTGGAAACTTATAAGATTGTATAATTAAGGATAATGATAAATAATTATTTGTTAAATGCTATTTTTATGTATTAGTAAGTTTAAGATTGCAACAAATAGTTTTAATTTTTTGATTGTTTTCTGCACATAGTCCATAGTTCCTTATCTTGAAGGTTGAATCCGTTAAGGAGTTAATAGGATTCATATACCAAGTGTAGATTTATGATGAAATTGTAGAGATATGAATAAGTGTATATTATTAAGTATTACACGTGATATATTTAGAGTTGGAAAGTAAAATATAAAAAAAGAGATGATAAAAATCTTTTATGAACTTGAAAAAAAAAATGCAATTCAATAGGTATAAAAATGTTTTATTGATCCAAACGAAGGAAAAATAACAAATCTAAAAATAAATGTGAAAAAAGCGCTAAAAGTTGTACTTTAGAAAATAATAAAATTGGATAACACATAGTACGAATTCAGAATAATTTTATAGCTCATTTCCCTTGATAAAAATAAACGAATACTGAATGCATAATAAAGCCGTTTCAGGAAACAGAAACGTTGAGAATCAAAGAGGTTTAACGTAAAACAGAAAAA
Organism: Sisyra nigra; assembly: GCA_958496155.1. Lineage (NCBI taxonomy): Eukaryota > Metazoa > Arthropoda > Insecta > Neuroptera > Sisyridae > Sisyra > Sisyra nigra. Next base: position 27,048,466 of record OY292314.1, read on the forward strand.
AGTGCTACACCTTCAAAAACAAGTTTTCAAAATTATTTTAAGCTTCGAAATTCAAATTAAAATTACGTTGCTATTCACTTACTGAAAACATTATAATAAAGAGTAAAAAGGTTACATACTTCAATAATGACAGTTTGTTCCGTGTTAGGGGTCATGAGCTCGCGTGCCTCACTAACACGGTCATGTCGTTTTTATTGAACATTTTCACAAAATAAAAATCAAGTTTAGAATATAACATTACTTTTTGTCAAGAAAAAAAAATGATTTTTTCATAAACGAATATTCATACTGGTCAAATTGAATTTGAGAAAATTGCAAAAGTTTTTTCTTTAATTTAAAATATTTTCATATAAAAAACATATTCTCTTCAAGTTTATACAAAATAAATTTAAAATTCCTGAACAGTTTTGGCATATTTTCTAAAAATTGAATTAGAGCAACGCTTTTTTAGAAAGACTGTGAGTTATGCCGTTAATATAGGGGTTTGACAAAAGAACCAGAACTATGTCGACTCATTAAAAGCTTACTCTACCCATTCAGTATTTCATTACATTATCTAAAATTTCTACAATGAAAAATTTACCTTGAAGAAATGTAAAGACATGTTATGATATTACGGTATTCACAAGTGAATAAAATAATATTTTTTTAAGGTAACAAGTGCAAACTATCTAACGAATCGAGATTTTAATTTCGCTCTTGTGCACAATTTAATAAAATAGAAGTATTATAATGCAACTTTAGTTATCAAGAAAAGTTATAAAATAAAATAAAAGTTTTATACTTTTTAGGTTTAAAATCCAAAAATCCTTTTTCTTTCAAAAAATATGAACTCTTAGAAGCCTTTTTGCAAATAAAGGTTGCATCAGTTTGCATAAAAACAACGCTGGATCTTCCTTTAAGACTATCTGTAATCAAGATGTCTAATTACCATACAGAAAATATTCTTGATGGTATTTCTAATTGTGAGTTAAAAATGCTAACAGCAAGTTGCTTATAACAGCGTCCATATACTTATATCAAATAAATAAAAAATCTAAGTTTCATACAAAATGTAGTTTTTATTACAATTTTTAGTAATCAGTTTAGCTGGGGCCAATTTGTGAAATGATAAGACATAACATTTAAGATTTTTTTTTTAATTTCTTTATTTAAAGTCGCTTCAACATCTGGATCATTAGCGACTGATAAATTTACATAGTTAAGAGTTTATCCCAAAGACATAGATCTCTAAAATAAACTGTCAACCACACATAATAATAATAATATAATATAATAAAATAATATAGTAGTACCTATATAATAATACCTAAATACAACCATATAATAGTACCTACATATATATAACCATACAAATACATTCATACACACTGGCACATACATATATACACATATAACGATAATACAATTATAACAATTACAATGTAATTTAACGATTGACTACATTTTATTAAGGATACAACTTAAATTAAGGAAATTTGTTTCTTGTAGGCGTGTGAAAGCAGGGTCAAACTTATTAATTAGTAGTTGTAGTTGTTCTAGTTCACTATAGTATCTACGTATTTAGGCTCTATTGAAGTAACGCCATTTTGTCGCTTTTTTTCAAGTTCGATGATTTATTTAATTGCTCCTTCAATCTTTTTTGCAACCTCGTAATTCGAATCTTCTGCCCTTTGCTCAAATAAGCGTACACCGCTGAGCACATCTCTATCAGTCCTTCAGTGTCAGAAGTGTATTTTTCTACTAATTCACTTATTTGTGGTCTTCCATGTGTCATATTTAGAAAACTCTTTAATTCGGCAATGTCTAACGGGAAGTTTACGTTGGGGTCTATTAAATTGATGTTTTTTGCTAATATGGCCCACGATTTCTATTCATTTGTTTTTTTATTTTTTTGGTAATTCTTTTGCTTCGCGGTAAGCTAAAGGAATGTGCTACGTCAGCTTTTAAGATTTGATTATGCTAATATTTGGAAAATTGCACTATAGGCCAGTCAGAAACGTCATAAAAAATAGCTAAACTCACAAAATATGATGTATCTCTGATTTTTTAATATGTTGTTTGAACCCACTAGGGCTATGTATTCTCAAATTTGCAACTCCCAAAAAGTTGTGAAAAAATTTTTATTGAGGAAAAACCGTAAAAAATTTGGACTTATTTCAGGTTCTGCTCGGTATCTCCTAATCCATGCATTTTTCTTCAAAAGCTGTTCTGTACGTTTTTTAAGAGAATTAAGTTTGATACAAATTAAGCTCATCTGGAGCTCTGCACGTCAATGGGTTACCGAGTTACGGTACTGTGAAAAAAGGCCATTTTTTTAAATAATTGAAAATTTTAGTTTTAGACCTTCTTTGGATCGAAGTTACGTCGAAACCATTGATCGTACGAGCAAAACTTATTGGATATAATTTGTATACAATTTAATTAGCTCTAAATTAAGAGCAAAGTGGAACCTGTAAGCCTCGTAGTTCTCTCAAAATCTTAGATAACCCAAATAAGGTAAAAACGCTTTCTGGTGGGTACTCCAGTATTGGTGGAACTTCAAGGTTTATTTGAGGCTAGTCACCGTCGTCCTCTTCATTACAGTTTTCCACATTTCCTCAGAGCAAATAGCACACATGGCAGAACATCTAGGCCCTGCTTTCAGGTAAGTGCAGCCACCACCCAGCATCCCTTCTTGCATTTACAAGAGAGGTGTTTTAGTAGCCATCCGGGGGCAGAATCTTGCCGACTAGTAATGTGGATGAGCCCAGCCAAGATCATACCTTCTTAAAATCACTCTATGCAACATAAAAAATGTAAAGATACATTTTTTGGAAAATACAATTTTAACTTCCATGTTTTTTTAAAAGATTTTGAGAGAACTACGAGGCTTACAGATCCCGCTTTGCACGTAAGTTGAAGCTAATTAAATTACTAACGAACATATATAACATAGTCTTTCTCGTAGGATTAATAGTTTCGACGCAACTTCGATCCAAAAAAGGTGTAAAAGTAAAACTTTAAATTTTCGAAAAAAACTGGCCTATTTTCAAAGTGCCGTAACTCGGTAACTCATTGACGTGCAGAGCTTCGATTGGGCTTAATTTTAAACAAATTACACCTTTTTTGGATCGAAGTTGCGTCGAAACTATTAATCCTACAAGAAAGACTATATGATATATTGTCGTTAGTAATTTAATTATGTAGCTTTTACTTACGTGCAAAGCGGGATCTGAAAGCCTCGTAGTTCTCTCAAAATCTTAAAAAAAAACATGGAAGTTAAAATTGTATTTTCCAAAAAATGTACCTTTACATTTTTTTGTTGCATAGAGTGATTTTAAAAAGGTATGATCTTGGCTGGGCTCATCCACATTGCCAGTCGGCAAAATTCTGCCCCCGGATGGCTACTAAAACACCTCTCTTGTAAATGCAAGAAGGGGTGCTGGGTGGTGGCTGCACTTACCTGAAAGCAGAGCCTAGATGTTCTGCCATGTGTGCTATTTGCTCTGAGGAAATGTGAAACCTGTAATGAAGAGGACGACGGTGACTAGCCTCAAATAAACCTTGCAGTTCCACCAATACTGGAGTACCCACCAGAAAGCGTTTTTACCTTATTTGGGTTATCTAAGATTTTGAGAGAACTACGAGGCTTACAGGCTCTACTCTGCTCTTAATTTAAAGCTAATTAAATTGTATACAAATTATATTCAATAAGTTTTGCTCGTAGGATCAACGGTTTCGACGCAACTTCGATCTAAAAAAGATCTAAAATTAAAATCTTCAATTTTAAAAAAAACTGGCCTATTTTATTTTAAGTGCCGGAACTCAGTAACCCATTAACGTGCAGAGCTCCGATTGTGCTAAATTTGTCACAAATTTGATGCTCTTAAAAAACGTACAGAGCAGCTTTTGAAGAAAAATGCATGGATTAAGAGATACCGAGCAGAATCTGAAATAAGTTCAAAATTTTCACGGTTTTTCCTCAATAAAAATTTTTCCAAAACTTTTTGGGAGTTGCAAACTTGAGAATACATAGCCCTAATGGGTTCAAACAACATATTAAAAAATCAGAGATACATCATGTTTTGCGAATTTATTGTTGATTTTGACTGGGCTAGTTAAAATTTATTTTTTTATAATTTATGTCTTGAGAATTAAAGACTAACATATTATGACTTTAAAATTCGAATCTTAATATAAATAGGTATTATAGAATAAAATAATGATAATAATTATCGTCATCAAACTGAATAATTTAGAATAATTTATTGAGAAAATTAAAGGCTTAACTAGTCAAAACTGAATTCATTAAGACGACAAAATTAAATATTCATAGATGCGCTAAATTTGATTACTTATGTTTTTATTTTATTCACCACCCTCCTTTTAACAATTGAAAAGCTATGTAGTAGATTATGTAAACGACAATTTGAGAGCAACAATTTTAGTAAGAAATAGGTAAAAACGCGTAAGAAAATATTTTCCATGGTTTGATATACAAATTAAGTATAAAATGAGGATAGATTTTCATATAGATACATAGAAATAAAGGCAATAATATTGTTTCATGTTTGAAAGATACATTTTATTGGAGGTATAGTAATTTTATAATGTCGAAATAACTGTGGGAAGTTAAAATGATATTATGTACATAAACCGGAAAAAATACATGTTAAATGAATATTGTCGTCTAACGATAAAAAAGGTATCGGGGGCGAAATAAAGTCAACTCCCTCACTTTTATGCTATCGATATAAAAGTTGGGCGTATAACTCCTATATACACCCTTCAATACAACCAACGACAACGTTCTTATCTTTTCGTTGAGAATGTCGTGAAAATATTAAATATAATATAACAACAGCAATATTATGAAAAATGATTATAGTTTATTTTCGTTTTATTCTAGACAATAGGTACAAACTAGGTTTTCTTTGTTAGTTTATTCCAAACTTCTTTATGTCTGTATATTTTTTAGTTGGTTATTTTTCCTCGAAAAACTATACATAGAAAAAACGTTTTATTGAAATAAGAATCAGAATTAATCCTGGAAATGACGTGAGTACTTCAAATATATTATATCGTATATATTTTTTAGCTGATCTCATTTATTTTCAACAACAGGGCGTAGAAGGACAACATTAATCAATGGCTAGAAAAAAAAATCTCGTAACATCTTTGTTTCTCATGGTGGTTCGTTGTTAGACAGCATCTGGGGATGTCTAGTAAATAGGTTTATTCTGTATTTATTTATATATAGAATGGAAAGCGTATCCAGAGACTCATAAAACTTGGGAAAACCATGAACCGCAAAATGTCGTTTTTGAAATGTAACAATCCTTAGAGACGTGGAAAAAGTAAACTAATGAAACGAAAACAGCGACATTTATAAAAGCTTGAAATTAATAAAGAAAATGTTTCGGGTGAATTATTTACATAAATTTGAAATTAATTTTAAGTTTAAATATTTAACTAAGCTGAAGAGTTACAGTAATTTATCAAATTGAAAAAAATGCTACATTTGAATCGAAAGGAAAATGTATGTGAATGATTCGAAAACGGGGAATATCACGTTCTTCGCTGAAAATCATAAATCAACTTTGTAATACTTAAAAAAGGGTATCGCATTTAAGAATTTTTATGGGTTAAGCTCGACCAGATATTTCAATTTTGATAAATGAAAAAAATTTAGACTTTTTATATCCAATAAAATGTTAGAAACTTTACACTTTATTAAATTAATTTTCCAGTAGGTATTTAAAACAACTTCATTATTTGTAAAAAATATTTTATTAACGATTTACATTACTAAATCACTGGAAAAAAACGAACGTAAGTCTAATTAAAAGTTTGCAAAAATATATTTAAAATATTATAAGTAGTTGTTTATGAAAAAAATGTTTCGCTTTGTGGTTTAATTAAAGGGCACCAGAAAGACTGGGTATGGCTAGTTCAAATATAAAAATGTGTATGAAGGTAATAGCTATATAGGTTTGTAGAATCAAAGCGGGAAAAGCTTTCATTCTTAACTTGTGAAAGTTGGTTGAAAATTGTATATGTATAAAGTCTACGGCCTAACGGTAAGTCAGGGTTGTAAAAGTGGGTTAGGGTTGTGGAGGATTCGACGCCGACATCATGTCTGGTCGGCGACACTCTGAAGGATCAATACAGTAGCGGTAAGCGGTAACGGGAGTGAATTACTGGTGCCCTAGTGCACCCTTAGTGTCGCACACGCAGCTCGATCCCGCCATCGCTACACAACCACGCGGTTTTCTCATTGTCGACAGACTGCTCCTACACGTTGCTGTTGCTCGAAACGCCTCAACTTCGCTAGCTCTACGCTGCGCTTTTTGCAAGACTTCCGATTTCAGCGTTTATATAATTTTAATTGTTCTATTCTTAGATGAACCCATTACACTTTTAACGGTAGGAATATTTTATCAAGTTAATTCAATTGAAAACGACTTCTTTTTTATCCGTATAAAAGTACTTCAATTATAGATATTAATAATAACATTTTAATTTTTGTTGAGACAAATCTATATTTTATATACCTAAAGATAGAAAATTTTAAGACTAAATAAGTATCTATCTTAAACTATTGTATTAAACTCTGAAGTTAAGTCATATTTAAAGTAGGTACCTACCTAGCTAAAATTTATAAGACAAATTAATTTAAATGGTAATTGTTCGTGAGGATTTAGACGAATTGGTGGTTGATTAAAACCCTAGGGCCTAGATTCACTTGCAACAGAGTGATTCACTACTTGACTTGATTTTGACTTATAATATAATCAAATATAAGTCAAATGTTAATTTTGAAATATGATGGGAAGTCAAGCATTGACTTAATCCATTTCATAACATAACCATCGTTTGACTTAATAGATCTCTAAATGAACAACGTGTTCTTCTCGAAATTCAGACTTCTTCAAGTTCTCAATTTCAGTGATCTACAATTCAGGTGATCACGTTTAAATTTTGAAACGAAACACGTTCTGGGATGCACAACATTAGCTGGTATTTTGATCAAAAACCAATTTGTTTACATCCTTACGAACACCTAAGATACTAAAAAGTTTAGAATAGTCGTGAGCCTAAAACATCATAAAATGGTACTCCCTTGTCCACAAATTATGGTAAGAATTTTTTTTAAAATTTTTTAATTATAGAAGTTTAATGAACTAAACGGTTTTAATCATTCCGTCTTGAAAAACAATGCTTTAGAATTTAGATAATATTTACCAAGTAATTAATTAAAAATATTTAATTGATTTAGTAATGTCTCTTAACGAATGCTTATAGAATAATGCAATTTGGTAAATTTGATTTTAAATAAATAAAAGTTTCACATAAAACTTAAAAAGAAATGTGTAGATGATAGTTTAACTCGGGACCTCTAGTATTGTGGAAATAGTAGGTACAGTCCATTCTATGCTACAAACACGGAACATGGATATAAGAAGTTCCTCTCACAATCAGCGTTGGCAGTTTTGATCTCTTACTATGCATAGCGCCACTTAGGCCGCTGATCTAGTGCAAAAAAAACAAAACAAATAGCAAAAAGAAAAGTTTTGATCTCGATGGTCTTTATCGGATTTGGTCCAACTATACAATTTCAAATATTTCTAGTGAGTGGCAAAATAAATGTCAACAATCTCATGAAATTGGAATATTTTTTTTCACTGCAATACTGAAATGAACTGAAGTACATTACCATTACAAACAACAAATTTCAAATGCATCCGTATCATAACCAAGTTTTAAAAGTGCTGCTTACGCGAGTGCTAAAATGACATCTAAAACCATCAAGTAAACCTTTTGGTTAATTTCGGTTATCTATACGCTTTATTTGAACATATAACTGATGTAAGAAATCAGATAAACATTCTTAAGAATCAAACTGCACTATTATATATATTTATTATATACCTAAAAAACATAGGTACGTATTTAGGACGTATGATAGCGAACAATTTTCAATTCATTTAAAAAAAGAAAAATAAGTTTCACATTATATAAAAAAAGATTAACAATTAAACTAAACTAAAAAAAATCTATTGTCTACTTCAGCAGTTTATCTTCAATATAATTAATAGATTTCAATAGTTATTACGCCTAGACAACCAACAATTAACGTCATGTTATCGATTTAAATCGAATGAAAAGGAAGCTTATGGATGTGGATTATTGACAATGACGTTAAATTTTCTTTAAAGTGCAACGCTTCATCATCAAATTGTCACGTTTCCAAGCATTTAAAGATATCCAACATTTAATGACAGAATCATTTATTGGGCACATAAAAAATTTAACTTTATTACTAATTTAATGGTTCAAATGGCAATATTAAATTTTTAAATAAAAAGTTAAATACAATTTCAAGTACCTACATACCAAGACTTAATTTCAAGTAGATACATACAAGACTTTACTTAAAGCTTATAATTATGTTATATCTTCAAAACTGATATAAACATTATTTTTTGAGGCAATCAAAGTTTCTAGAAAGTTCGAGATCATAGTTGTTCACCTATACATATAACCAAACAAGCTGTCGATGCGGATTCAGTCTATGATCGGATTCATATACATACATATATTCATGATAGTGATTCATTCTGTCAATACAACTGATTAAAGTAATAGTAATATGCGATTTAAAAATCGATTGTAGTGATAAATTGTTTACCAACGACCGAAAATAAATAAAGTACTTAGTTTAGTTTATTAGAAACTTTTTGTAAAATTTCCATGGAATAGAAGAACCCTTAACGAGAAGCTCAATACAGGTTTGAGTATCCCGTTAAATTATACCTTATGAAATAGTGAAATATCTACATGAAACAAAGGAGATTAAACTTAAACAACAATAAAATTTGTTGTTTTTTGGTTATAAACCTTCACAATCTATTTAAAAAATTTATTAATTAAATTAAATTAATTTAATTAATTTATTAAAAGTATTTTCGTTGAAATTGACAAGAAGTACTCTTACTTCAATAAGACAATTTTTTTCAATATATTCTTATAATCAATAAGAGATATAGTGTTACTTATAATTCGTAACCATATTTGACTGTTATAAAATGAACATTTTTCATAAACTTATTAATTTTCACGTCATATAATTCAATTTTGCAATAAAAATGAGGGTAATTCAATAAATGGATTTGCAGTAAAGAAATTGTGTTTCGTTATTGGTTTTCTGTCCCACGGTTTTAAGAAAAGATTATACTGCACTGGCAGGTGGTATTATTTCCTCGGAAAGATCATAATGCGAAGGTAGAAAAAAAATTATAAAAAGACCACTCCAAATAACAAGAGCCGTAGCTTCTTGCAGGATTATTGCATAGATAATAATTGTACTCTTTTAGGATATTAGCATTCATTGACGATCAAAAGTGCTCTAGTTAATAATTCAGTAATACATTTGAATGGGTTATTATTGAAACATTTACCAAAGAAACAATGATGCAGAGTTAGTAAGCACATACCTAATAATCATATAGAGAGGTTATAGATAAGATAATAAATGGATTTAAAAGGCTATAAGAGAAAAACGGGTTTTCCACACCATTATAAATACTGATCTTTATGTCACAATTTGATTGTCAAAAAAGTATACTTTAAGAATTTGTTTTAAGATAAAATTTAAAATTGTGTTAGCAAAGCCAGAAGGTAGCAATATGAGTAACTTAAAATGCAAACTTTCTAATAGATACACCTTTCATTTTTTTTACATATCGATTCTTTTCTGTAATATGAAATTGTAATATGTTAGTATCTATAAACACAACACTCAAAAAAATAAAATAACTACAACGCTGTTTTATCAGCAATATTTCGTTAATGACTGTTTAAATCGTGTGCAGAGATAATTCCTAAAAACAATTCGCCCACTACTGCAAAAGATCATCCGTCCGATGTTTTAAAGTAAGTTAACATTTCGGAAACATGTCATTCTGTCGGAAATATCAAACAGCATTTGCTCCGATAATCGTGACTTTACGAAGTACATTAAATTAAATGAAATCTCAAAACGGATTTTCACTAAATATTTATAGCATTCACACCAATTGAAAAATTAAGGATTATTTGCATTACTCATTCAAGAACATACTCTTATTAAATAGTTGAAGCTCACTTGTGCAAAAATATTATTCACCGTCAACATAAAATATACTGTAAAATCATTTCTAGTGACCCAGTTTTTTGTGATTTAACATAGATAACGGAGACGTAAATGAAAATAACAAAAGCTCTTTTCCAGGCATTGTAAAGAAATGAATGAAACATATAATATTTTTTTTGCAATTCGAGATTATTGAACATATTTTTCTAGAATATATTATTTAAACCATAAAGCATTGTTATCGTCAACTGAATGGATGATTTGACATCGAGAAGATAACATTTTAAAGAAATGTTGAATCACCTGAATTCGTTGTGTTAGATCATTAGACAAAGTACAAATAAGCATTAGCCAGATTTTCGAAAAAAAAATCAACTCGAAAATTAATTTTTATTTATTAATAAACGTATTTAATTTTAAACATTTCTGTGTATTTTTAATACACACATAGGTTTTGTAGGCCGTTGGTTTTTTGATTGCATATGAGAAATGTAAATCTGGTTAAAATAAGAAAAACATTTGTCATACCCAAATAAATAAACCAATGGATGATTAATTATTAGCTTCAGCTACACATGTGGTATACAAATTTTTGATATTTATCTTATCTGACTTAAACAAAAAGTATTTTGTAAGAATATTTCCTTAACATTTCGTAATGTATTGTCCACAAGGTCATTATATTTCCATAGTTTATATCTTGCTATAAAAATATTCCCACGAAAGAAATGAAACAAAAGTAATAACTTGATCATTGGAAATTCAGGAGATCGACATTCTTAAAATCAGCCGAAAGCTATAAACCAATCTGCAAAAAATTCTTTTTGATTCTTATACTATATACTTGCAATGCGATTGCTAAAGCATAATTTCAAAATTGAAAACTTTTTTGGGGCTTATTTTCACCTGGTTGAAGAGATTGTATTTGCATTGTACCACAATGAAATTCCATAGATTAACACATTTATTATTGGTGATTTATCTTGGAAATTGTACCAGGGTTACATCTAAATACTATAATTTTTCATCATGATTGACCAAAACCAAAATCCCATGTCATGAGCTTTGCAAGATAGGAACAGCTGACTGCGTCTCTTCTCCTCTACTTTTTTAACCGGGATTGAAGATGAACTGCTACTGGAGGACTCTTTACAAGACATATTTAAATATTTGAATAGAATCTCCCGACGCGCTCTTTTTACCATCAAGCACCCACAAGTATTTTGATTTGAGTCTCAGACCTAGGTGCGTTGCAATAAAGTAGTTTGAGCTCTGACTTATGGAGTTACAACGAGTTTCTAATTTGGCTTGTAACGTTCCGCCGGATAGCCGGCGGCAGCATATCCGGATATTCGGCAGTCGGATATCCGGCTAATCTGCTAATAAAAACCCGAGTGAGTTTTCATTTTTTTAAGTTGCCACTATTACGCTAGTAACCTTAGTAGTAGTTGATGCGATTCCTTAAATTACAAGAAAAAAAAAACTTTTAAAGAAGGAATATTTTTACAATTCCATACGTAATTTAAAAAAAGTATTTCTCAATCTGAAATAAGATTCGCCAACTACTTACTTGAATTCATACTGAACTAAGACGGAAATCAATAAAAGAAGGAAATAATTTAATATCTCAAAGTTATGTTGACGATTCATTAAGTACATATTTGACATTTTCTTCAATTATCAATTAAATTAAAAACAGTTTTAAATTCTAAATAAACAAATAAAATGCAACTTTTTATATTGGAATAAAATAAAAACGTTTTTGCACAATCAGCCAAATACATGTCAAAAGTTATGTACGAAATATAAAACAATACGAAACGTGCTGTTATTTGGAAGACAAATCTATTTTCGAGCATTTCAAATTACCAAAAAAATTCTGTTTTACAGCGTAAAAATTTCATCTTTTTATCGCATCAATATTTTTGTGCATAAGTTTTTAAAATGTGTTAACTTTATGTTAAATATGTAAGAAAGTAAGCTTTTAAACTTCTAAAATAATGCTTATATGTATATATTCAATGAAATGTGAAGCTATTAACAATATAAAGTGATTGTTTGTTTTCCGATGTTAAATAAGTAGAAATAAAGCTTCAATTAATTCAGATTATTTCATTTTCAATTTTGAACTTCTTGTACAATTATTGTTATCATCAACTTAAAATAATCTTCAAAAATAATAAATTTACAAAGATATTTTCATTTAAATACGTTAATTCCATACAATGGCAACACTTTACAAGACGATGCTATAAATTATTCAGCTTGTATTTGAATTTCTTTATCACATTGGCGAGAGATTGTAAGTCTTTCGTATCTCACTGTTATTTTTACCAACTTTATATATATTTTTCAAATACATAGTTTATACTGAGATGTGAATAAACGCTACACGCTACGGTTAACAAATGTGCATTTTAAAAGCTTTTTCGTTTTATATTTTGAGCAAACGAGAATATCATGATGCCTTACTTCAATTCTTCTCTAAACAAAATCGATCGAGATGAATATTTGAAAGAAATATAATATTGGAAATATTTGCTAAATTTAATAAAATGCAACATATTCTCTGCTACTATGGAAGAGGATTCTAGAAGCTCCTATTACAAATCAATACATTAAAAAAAGAAAGAAGAAAGAAAGATTTACAAGCATATGCTATTGAAATTAATATAAAAGAAAATAAGAAAATCAATTATTGAATATAATATTATGGTATTGTTTTCTTTTCTAAAGCTTTATCGAATGAATGTAGACATTTGAGAATTTGAGAAGAATTAAAAGTTTTAGCTTCTACTTATTTGTTTCAATTACATGATATATGCAAAAATATAAAAAAATAGATAAATCTTAATTTTATTGTTGGAAATAAAATTGATAATAACGCAAACAAAAATGTAATTTTCATATTTGCTTTCCTAAATGCTTTAAACAGAAAATCAATTCAATGATTTCAAATTTAATTATTATAAAATAATATTGACATAATTAATCTCACAATATAAACTAAGGATTTTATTTTGATGAAAAAATAGCATTTTCAAAAAACTATTACTTACGTAACATACATATATAGTTCAAATTTTATATTTATATATTTGATATACCTACCTATTTATTCTACAAATATAGAATAAGCGACATGGAATTCGTTGATATCAATCAATGCTAATTGAGTAACACGATATTATTTTAGCACATTCAGGTCATTTTGATTATTCCCAATTATCATTGAAATAGAACGATTCATGATAATAGAGACATATATTGATAGTTTGTTTTTGAATTGATTGGCATCATTTGAAGATAATATGAGTTTTGTGATGACACTTACAAAACTTAAAACTTAAAGATATTGTTTCAAAATATTTTTTATAAATTGTGATCAAAATGCATGAGCAACAAACAGCTTCAGTAATAATTTATTTTGATTTCAAATTTTATAATCGAGATGTTCACTTTAGAATATTAATTAAAACATTTTTATGTTTAATTGTTAATTACTCCAATTTTAAATTACACGAAATCTTAGGGAATTTATGGAATTTTTGAGTCAAATTTTTAACCTTTATTCCACCAAAAATGTAACTTTTGGTGCTGTCTCTAGGAATTATAGGTTTTGAAAGTTAGACAACAATGAGAATATTGTTTAAAGCAGAAGTATAAAGGGTCTAAAACCGTCGAAAATTTAAGACCACAATTCATTGTGTTTTATAAAAATAATATAAAAATCATTAGAATGGCATTTAAATTTCTGAAAAATCTTATTAACAAATACCCGTATTGTATAGTATTGCGGGTTTTTACTTTTCTAATCAAAAAGTCACTTTTTGTAAAAACGTAGTTTTTCAATTTTATTTTCTGGATCTCCAAAATAAGCATTTTTTAAAGTAGCTGAATATTATATTTTAAAAAGGTTTTGAAATGCAAACTTTACTTTTCTTTTTTATCCGATGGAACGATTCTGTGATTTTTTATGACCATTTAATGTTATACTAAGACCAGACAGACTCCAGTGTTATTAAAACGTAACTTTAGCGATTTATAATTACAGACGTTTAACTTTTTTTTTTTTTTTTTTTTGGTAATTAAAACTTAAATTAACAATTACTGGTTACGTGATATTGTGTATCAATTTATGAGCGTAATGTTGTATAAAGAACAACATAAGCACAAGTCAGAAAAAAATGTGATACTTCATTCATTAGATGATTAGACAAAAACTTATACCTGTGTACTTTTATAAGTTGCAAGTTTTCTAAATGTGATATTTCAAAACCCCGTATTGTTGATACATTACGTCCTTGTGTGATGCATTTATCTATTCCCTAACATTAACCAAATAGAAACAATACGGATTGTTTTGTTAAGAGTTCTTCAAAGTATTTATTGCATTAGAAATAGATAAGAAATATATAAATATGTACATACTTGATGCTACATATTATATTAAAACATGCAGATAATCAATTTTAAACTTTTTTCAACAATACAGAAATTGACTCTCTTTTATAATTTTTCAAGAAATGGTAAATTAAATATGATAATGTATCACTTCATATTAATGAAACATAATGAAACACAACTAAAAATAAACTAGTTTAAGAAGCACAGGAAAATTTCTTGTAGTCACGTATGCTACATTTTTATAATCATAATAGGGCTCAAGTATGGAAATTTCAAGTTATTCGGTTTTATGTTTCCTGAAGTGACTTGATAAGAACAGAAAATTTGATGTTCTTCGATAAACTTTTAGATCAAACTCGGTATGTGTCTTCTAAAGTTCTGAAATACTTAATGTCCCTATAACATATATATGTACTCAAACACATTATAGATTTAGTAAGTAACAATGGTAAGCCTTGGGTATTCTTAAGACAATGTAAACATTTTCAGAAATAACTTATGTGCATTAGAATTTGTAAGTACTAAAACTAAAGGAACTTATTCTTTTGATTAGTGGTTTACTTTTATGCGTATATTTTATAGGTACCAGTTGCCGAATGAGTACTGATGTACCTATGTGAAATTTGCAATTTGAAATTATATTTGTTTGTTGTAAAACAAGTAATACATACAAGCAAATTAATATCCATTGGCACAATATGTACGATGAAAAATCGAAAAAATGAAAATATTATCTTCAACCAAATATTCGATTCTTTTCTCTCTGTTCGATTCTTATTGAATCCTAGATGTTCCTAAAATTATACTAGAATGTATTTAGTAGATATGACTTTAGATGTTGAAGTTACTTAAAACACAAAACATCGTTCATACATTTTTTTTGGCAATTTGATATTTGGTTAAGTAAATATAAACTAAAATGTAGTTGTTAGAAGATATAAAAAACATAAAAAATAAATTAATCTTTATTTAAAAAATATCTAGGTACAACCAATTTTATAATACCAACGTTTATATAATTTTATCGCAAAACACCAACAAACTATCAATGAAATTGGTAGGTTACAGATTGATAAAGACTATGCTACAATTTATTCGTTCGATCATTCGGTAGTGGGTAAGTTAAGTCTACTAGCAGCTATTAAAATCGTTTTTGTAATAAAAAATTGAACAATTGGTTTCATAATATACATTAATATTTCATTTCCATTTATACGAGTAGGTGTAATCGCTCTAAAATAGATTTAAGACTTAAAAAACGACTACTGAAAATTTATAGTTATTAAATAAAATCCTCCCGAATTTCATCGATGTTAATTGTTTAAGATTATAACGGACTCAATTTAAAATCTCGATTGTATTGCCAAAAAAGATTGAAGCTCGTTGGGTTTCAGCCCGGCATTGGCGAAAATTATTTCAACGCAATCATTTGAGAAAATTTGAAAACTTCCTTGACCTGTATTTGCAAGGCTTGATTGCATGTATTTGGGTGAAACTCAAACTTGTATTTTCCCGCATTCGCCAATAATTTTACTACTCTTAACTTATTTTGCGTAAAGTAAATAACAGAAACTTTGCTGAAACACAAATATTTCGCATGAGAATTTAAACCAAAAGCTTTGCTACAAAAATATGCCACGCAAAAAAGTTAACCCTAAATCCAAGTTTTTTGTTCTTTATTACAATTTATATACTCATATCTCATTTTTAAATAGGATTGCATATTTTATAAAGCCACATATATCTAGTACTCGGTATAAAATTTAGTCAATATAAAGGTTTTTATTTCGTTATGAATTACAGTGATGTATTGTACTAGTTATTCCAGATTTAACATTTATTTTGCATAAATTTGCATTTCAATTATCCAAAGCATTGGCATAGGAATTTACATTAAACATACTCATATTTGATGAAACTGTAAAATATATTATGCATATAATTAGGGCATTACTCGATGCGCGTTTTTCAAAGAAGATTAAACTTAAAAGCTAAAAAAGGATGCTTAGTTGTTTTTTATACTTGTAATTGAATTCGATACCTAGTGGTGAATTATTTTCAAGGAAAGGAATGGTAATATTTTCTATGAACATCAAAGACGCGTTGAGCTGGTTTAGCGAAAATCTATTTATGTACACGTTACACGTCCTTTTTCCTGCATATAAAAGATCTTATTTATAGATGTATTTTTTGCACATAAAACATAGCGCTAGGGATACAAATTGTAAATCGATACATGTTTTAAAAGGATAAAATGTTTCCTCTTGTATGACACATCCTACTTTCCATAGACACATTATGATAATAAGAATTGATATAGGGGTTACAAGGATTATACGAATTTACTACAACAACGACGACAACTGGAATATCATGTTTGTAACGGTTGTAATATACATATGTTAAAATCAGCAAATATACCATGTGGTGAATGAAATTGTAGGGTAGACACATACCTAGATATGTATACAAAACTAATTTCAGGAAACCAACAACTGTCTTTCACTAGAACATTTCTATATTTGAAATAGGTAAATGTATTAGCTGTAAAATGCATCCTAATTTACGGTATTTGAAACGACCCGAAATTATTTCGTAATGAACTTCACCAAGATGAGTGAAAATTCAAATTTTAAACCGCAATAAATTGTACGGGTTTCGTTGGCAATTGACCAAATTCACACTAACGAGAAGTTCAACTACAGGAAATTAAATTGCTGGAAAGCAAAATAAACTATTTGCAATAATATTAATTGACTTAATATTTCAATTTTTAATGTTAGTTTAAAATAAATGAACGAGACAATAAAAGTGCCAGATAAGTGGATACAGATCAATAAAAAGAAAATTTGCACATTTCTGGTGGTTTATACTATCGGTAGGTACTACGATAACAATCAATTATATATTAATTATCTGCATTGTCTCATTTGATTTACGTAGTAGGTATTCTTGCTAGGATGATATTGAGTTATATTATGATAGTGAGAGAAATTTAGATATATATGTACTTATAGCGTGTAAAGTGATTTTATTCCCCTCGTATAACCTAGATAGATCTGTTATGACGTTTCCGCATCTAATGAAATTCGATGTAAAACGTCATTTCTGATATTTAATCACTATTTTAAAATGTTAAAAAGCTTTAGGTACTTTTAAGTATTTCACATGCTTAATATATAATATTCATTTTATCCTTTATATAAATTCTGACCCGTACTTCCTGCAAACTAAAGATTCGTTCCAGTTAACAGACAAACCTTACATGTCCGTATATGTAAAATATGGTTCCACATAATGACTGTTTCTAGGCGGGTGTCTTTATGTACCAGATGAACTTGTAGTTTTATATTGTACGAATCTGAACTAGTAATACCAGTAATACCATATGATCTCAAGCAGGTATCGTTTAAAAACGCCCAAAATTAATCTTACGGTAGACATACGTCACAACTCACAAAGTAAGAACATATAATTCTTTTATCGTCGTATTAACGTACAAAAAATGTTACATGGAACGAACCTTATGAAAACGTTTTAATATAATCAAAAGACACAATACTAATAGAAGAAAATTGCAAAGACCAATTATTCATAAATGGCTAATATTATCATTCTAATTTAATTAGAATGATAATATTAAATCTCAAAACGCACACCTCCCCTCTTGCCAAAGCAGAGAACTAATTAATAAATATAATATAAAGTTAGGTGATCCTGCTCCGGTAAATATAATGAACGATACATATAGCCAACTATTCCCCGCCTCCCTTCGACTAATGGGTCAAAACTTATCAAAATCATCATATTTGGACATCGAACTACGGAAAACCTCTCTATAAACCATCCACTCCATGCACCCAAGGTCAGAATTTCTACACATCTATACAGATGGTGCATCCATCCCAGGATCCGGAAAAACTGGTGCTGGTTACAACAGCGATATATTTGAAAAATGCACCGCAGTTGGAGAACCTCTCAGCTGTTTTGATGGGTACGAAGAGGCAGTTTTACTAGCTATATCTAAACTTCACGAAGTTAAGACCTATCATAAAGTTGTTTTCTTCATTGATTCGCAAGCCGCAATAATAGCACTATCCTCTAACTACCCCACTGATTGCTTTCGTACCAACAAATGTCGAGCCACCTTGGACAGTCTTGCTAAAACAGGTTGGCACCTGTCACTACAATAGATTCCCAGTCATGTTGGTATGTTGGGAAATGAAAAAGCAGACGAGCTCGCAAAGTCTGGCACCGCTCTAAATCAACCGCCAACCTTTATGTCTTTAACACAAGCTCAGAGCCACATCGCAAGCACTATCAACTGGCATTCCTACAATATCTTAAAAAATGAAGCGCAAAGAAAAAAATGGGAATCCTTACTGGAATCTCCCATCTCACGACTTCTCCCCCGTCAGGTGTCATTCGCAGTTTTCCAAAATACCAAGGGGCACGACTACCTATGCGAGCACTTGCACCGTATTGGCATCCTACCGACTCCAATCTGTTCCCTCTGCAATGGGGAACTCATGAATACCATGCATCTTGGCAATTGTCCTGCACTTGCAGAAGTCAGAGAGAACAACGTAAACAACCAAAACCAACTAGCCTCCAATCTCTATTGGACGGCGCGGCACCGAATGACAGAAATGTCAAGCGTGGGCGTTAAATAAGAAGAAGAAGAAGAAGAAGAATCATTCTAATGACTCTTTATAGGTTTTCCTAATTTTGTATTAAATCGTTATCTAATCATAAATGAATGATATAGTTTCAAAAATTCTGAACGATAATTTTTTAAATTGAGTCCTACTTTAAAATGGTGTTAATGGTAGGAAATCAAAGTATTTTTCCTGAGATAAGAATCTTATTACAAATGTGCGAAATTATTATTTCAAAAACTTGATCGACTTGTCGACGACCATGTGTCTGAGCATAAAACTTTTATGCGACAAACTGTTCCATAGAAGTAGTATCAAAATAGAGAATAACAAAGTTTGAATTCGAAGAACCAATGTTTACGTGCTTGAACTGAAATATAAAAGAATTTTCTTCTCATATAACAGTATATAGTAATATTGCAATAGTCGTTATACTGCACATTTTTTATATAATATTAACATTTATAAAACAACTTCGTGATAACTTGGGCGAAAAAAATAAGTTTAAACGATAAATGTTAGGATACATTCTTACATTAGGATCTACGAATCAATTGACATTAATTAATTAATTCATTATTTAAGATATAAATTCCAGCACGAAATTTGAAATTTTACTAACTTTTATTCCTTAAGAACTCATTTTAAATTTTTATAATATTTTAGTTACTACTTATATTACCAAATATTTATCCAATTGTCAGGAATCAAGCTAATATTAAATTGTATTCTATGTGTAAGTAATATGTAGTTGAACTATCATAATTAGATAATTTCCTGAGCAACATATATTTGTCTCTAAAATTTCCATTTAAATCAATATTTTTTTGTAAATACTGTAATAGTTTTAAAATTCTCTGTCACAAAACTCGCCATCAAGACTTCAAGAGCTGTTAAGCCTCTTTCTTCGCCTCTTTTTTGCAAGAGTCATCTTCGGGTGTTCTTTCAGCTTCAGGATCAAACATTTGGTATGAATTGACAAAGGTTTAACCAAAATTTTGAAAAAAAAAAAAAAACAAGAGACAGTGAAAAAGTTGTATTACTTCGAATAATAATTTCGATTGCTATTTTCTTCAAGGGCCTTGAAATACTTTGATTCTTTTTTTAGCTTAATCGAGTGTCTATACTCAATTGAATAATTAGGTACTCAAAAAAATTTAAATTAAAACGAAATATGTGTCTAGCAATAGTTACATTACTTAGGCATTATTTCAGTTCACAAAATTTATGTTATAATCATCTTTTGAAAAACAGAAACAGCAACCAATAAACCTTCTACCTATCAACCCTACATATAATTCGAACTTGATACCGAGTGACTATACCACCTGTTTCATAAGTAAATAGAGAATTTGGAAAGTGATTCTTTTTGCTGAAAAGGGGAGAAACGACGCTTTATGAAAGATGCATATTTCATAGATGCATATTAAATATCTATTATAATTTTTTAAGTCTTAAAAATTAAATTGATATAATTGGTTGTATGCAAGTTTTCTTAATTTTTTTATAGAAGAATTATTTTTGAGTTGTAATATTTAAGTGTTTCTTAGCCAGGGGATTTTTATAAAACTTTTATAAATCTCTCGACAAAATCAGTCATTGTTTCCGCTTCAATTTGATCGATTATGAACGTGGACAAAGGTTTAGGTAAACTCAATTTAAAAATATTTATCCGAACAGCGATTTATTAATAACACAGGCCAACAATAAAAAAACTTTTTTAAGCAAAATACCTTATTCTTTTGTTTTTCAGGGTTCTGAATTCAATTATGTTACTTAAAAAGTTGTATCGCCATTTGTTCACATTTCATAGTTTTAAAATAGGTGTTTTGCACAACCCTTATAAATAAAAAAAAAAAAAACGTTCTCCTAGCACCTCTACATATAAAGTTCGTCTCTTGAAACAGTTTCTAAAGGCTTTGTCTAAATGTGGACAATGTTTAAAGTATCTCTGCCAACATTTTTCACGCTTTTCAGAAGCTAAACTAAAAGAATGCGTCACGGTCGGACCTAGCAAATGGTGTTTGACGGTAACTTTGATTCCACAATGATATTCAATGAAAAAGAACCATGGGTATCATTCCTAGGCGTCGGCAAAAAGTTCTTGGGGAATAAAAATGATCTAGAATATGCTTCTGTTGTAGAAAATATGCCAAAAAAGTTTAAAAATGTGTCTGAAAGTTCACTTTGTAACAGCCACATTATTTACTTCCTTGATAATTTGGGAAATTCTAGTGGGAAGCAAAGTGAGGGTTTTTTAACAGGATCTTAAAGTGGTGGAAAAGCGTTATAAGGATCACAGGGATACCAATATAAAAAGGAAATGGAATGGGATGTTGGTTGCTTCAATTAGAAGTGAGGCAAGCGACTCATCATAGAAAACACTGCACAAGAAACTTTAAAGTAAAACAAGTAAAAAATCATAAATCAATTCCTGTATTAGTACCTTATATCATTGTCTTAAGTAGCCTACTGTAAATACAAACCATGCTTCTGATGTAACATAGCGTTTCATTAATTTTCCAGTATACCATATAACATACTACAAAGATGGTTGTTTGAAAACTATGGGTGATATACAAAAAGCTAAAGCTAGAACTCAAGAATTCAGAGCTAAAATTCAGCTCACAAAAATCTATAAAGATCAGCTATTATAGTAAAAAAAGTTTTTAAAAGTATTTTTTTTTTTTTTGTTTACCTGAGTAATATTCAAAAACAACATTGTGTGCAAAGGTTATTGATTTATTTATAGAAGACGTTGTCGTCTTAAAATACCGAATAAGTTATAAATACAATTATATTAAATTTTCATAGTGACAGTCGAACCATTTCGATAGAGCGGTAAATTATAACCAATCGAGTGAATATAGTTATAGAAGTTTTGCATAAAGTTATAAAAGACTTAGTTATCCATAAACAAGTAATAGGGATCTGCAATGTTTGATTGTAGTTATGACAGAGAGTTTTACATGATAAATTTATAATTAAATCAATATACAAACTTTCGGAAAGTTAGATGTTAATAAGCATGCCTGCAATCAACGGACTTTCAAAGTTTGAGATTATTTTTCTATTTTAGCATAAAACTATATTTAGACTGAATATGAAAGAAAACATTGCAGAAAGAAAAAAAAAGTATACCAAACAAGTTTTTTTTAAAAGTATCATTGAAATTTTTTATAACTATGGAATAAACTAATTCAAAACAATTGATTGATTTATGAATTTTAGTTTCTAGTGCAGTGTCTTTTAACGTGATGCTCAGCTTCCCTGAGAGACAATTTGTTTGAAAAAGAATTTTAAGAACAATTTGCTATATTAGGAAACAGTTCCCTACTGTCTAAGTATCTTTATAAGTTATGTTAATGGTCGTAAAGCATTGATTTAAATAAATAATACATAGAAAAATAGTTTATTTTGTTATTATAAATAGATATTAAAATACAAAATAAATAATAATAAACAAAAAAAAAACCAACAATGAAGCATACAATTTCTATGTAACTAGAATTGCAAACTTTGAGGAAAATTAAAACACGTAAATAACACAAGAAAGGTACTTATATCATTCGGAGAATTTATTACAAATGTTTCTAGGTATCCGATAAAAATTTTTAATCAATTTTTGCCGTTTAATGATCGATATTCTAATAACTCTGTATGAAAGCTACCTGCTTATTATTTGCATGACAGCACCATGAAATATTCAAAACTTAAAAATGTAAATAAATATTGATCCAATAGGAAGCACTTAAATTTCATTAAAATAAATTCAAAATAATTTTAACATTCTTTCGATAAGTACTGAAATGATAAAAGATGGTGAAAAAAATATGTTTTATAAGGCGACAGCGTTAATTAGTAGGTTTTCTATTCGTTCACCCGATGAAAATAATGAGAAAACTTTTCTAGTTTGAGTTAATACATACCAGGTGATGTTTTTCAATAAAATATGAAAGGTAATTTTTATTAAATTTTCTTTTTAAATGAAAGTATCAAAAACATTTTCAAGGTAAAAATAATAAAAATGATACGATAAAAAGCATCAAATTAGGAATTCTTAATATAAAACCAATGCGGACAAATGGGTTTGCTATACACGTTCTCTGTGTAATCTAATAATAATTGATTAGAGTTGATAAAAACTCAGTTTTAAGATTGTAAAAATTTTTTTTCAGCTTACTTATTTAATTTTCATCATACCAAATATTTTGGTGTTGTGATCATTTGTTGTTATCGTGAAGAAGTATTAGTGATTGAAATTTTCTCAACTTTGATTTAGGAAAAATACGATTTATTATTTTGAAATCATTACAATTTTTTTTTCGGCGCCAGGCTCTCTATGATATCTAGAAGATAGATACTTAACTTGATTTTTAACTTACTTGGTCTAAATTTGACTTTTGACTAAATTTAAATATTAAGATTTTAATATCAGATCAAGTCAAGTATTGTCTTTGTCAGCTATGTCATATTCAAATTAAACTGTCAAGCACAATTTATTTCAAAAAAATGTCTAACTACTTCACTTGATTTTACCTTGCTGAATTGATCTAGTCGATTAGAAACACGTAACTTGAAAAATTCAAATAAAAATAGATACCTTTAATTTGGTTTTGATAAAAAATAATTCTAATTGTAAGACGAATACATTGTGAAAATTATTTTGATGAGAGTTGTAATTTTGGAGTAAATCATTGGAAAGGTTATGCTTTTTAAACAGAACAGATTGCAGCTACATACGTTTTGTTTAGTTTTTTTTTTTTTTTTTTTTACTTCTTTTAGTAAATTGAACGAAAATATGTTAAAAATATTTCCAAATTGAGTTTGAAAATCTAAAGTTTTCAATTGTAATTCAGCTACTTAGTGTCGATGTTTTGGAAAATTTTAATTTTAATAAAATAAACCGTAAATTAATAATGATCGCTTTTTTCGATATTTTTGATGTACATTAATTAACTATCGTAAACAATGGCAGCTTGTCTATGAAGGTAATGGAGGCAGTGGCTTTTTCAAATAAAATTTAAACCATTTTTGTTGATACATAATAATTTAAGTAAATTTACTAGTTTGATAGAAGATTACAAAACAAAAATAAATTTTAAAATAACAATTAGTATTTATTTTCGATGAGATCATAAAACTATGCTTTCAAGAGTTTGTCTCCCAATAGTTTTTGTTATAAGCCACTTTCCACAACACTAAAAATTTCCGAATTGTAGAAAAAAAAACTCTAAGACATTTCAGTAATGTTTGATATTGAAGCATGTACCTATAAACTCTTCAAATACTAGCACCTTTTGATATTGATATTTTATATCAAATACGAGTAACTTCGATATCAAAACTATACCTTAGTTTATGAATTATTTTTTTGATTTTTGAAGCATAAAAGAAAAAGCAGCACGTGTCATGAGCTTATGAGAAACAAACTTTTCGCAGAAAAAAATGAAAAATTTGTAAGAAATAGTAGACAGTACGAATTTAAAAAAGTGTGCCTTTTAAAAGAGAAAAATGCGTAATTAAATCATATGTCGGTCCATATTGTAGTTAAAATAGAATGTTGAATGTTATAGATGTAGACCTTTTGATTACGGTGTGTTTCATAAATAAAACATTTTATTAGCACCGTATTAAGCAAAAGCATTAAAAACTATTTGTCATGCAATTTTATTCAAGTTAAACCAACATGATCATGAATTTTCCAGCGGTCGTGTCCCTGTCATGGGCAGAGAATCTATATTGTTAGAGGCGGCATTAATATATATGAAAAGCTCCATGTAGACCGCATTAAGTCTTCTTTGTCAAACGTCCAATGTTGCCTTCGCATCGAAAAAGCCAGTTAAGCCATTTGAAGTGATTTGCAAATTTCTAAGATTTATGAGCACACTTCAATTTCTTGTCTTCTTCGTCTTTTTTATTATCAAATCTTTTTAATTATATTTGTCTAGCTATATTATTTTAATATTGTCCAATGAATTTTAACATGCTAATAAAATTTATCATTACACAATACTAAACGAAATTAGCCGTATAAAAAAACATTATTAAAAATATAACCTGTAAAAATTTAATATTTTTCTGCAAATAAACTCAATTGTTCGCTGTAAAATTTCCCTTTTTTCGTATGAGAACGTTATGAAAGAATAAAAATAACAGCTATTAATGTTATGAATGAATTTATGCCCTTGCTTAAAACGAAGTTGAAAACGCCAAGGTAATTTTTTAAATCTGACGAATAAAAAATATAGGTCGAGGGGCCTATTACAAGAATTTACAAGGGTTAGGTCGTGGCTAAACTAGAAATCATAAAATTCCTTATATACATATTTTTATATAAGAATGGATAGGTATAAAAGTAAAATCCCATGACGCACAACTGCTTTAACTTTATATTCAGATTTGTTACGTTCAGATGACTGAATCGATAAACAATGAACTTTGAATAATACATAGAACGTTACTTTACCCTATTCCAGACTTAAAGAAGACAAATATTTCACGTCTATTTTATAAAAATTTTAATGGAATAATAATAAATGGCGGAAATTATTGAAACGTAAATAGTGATTAATATTTCAAATGAAAAGATGCTCTAAAACAAAAGCATAAATTATAATGAACCTCGGTTTTAATTAACGCAAGTTCTGTGCAGAAGTTAGATTCTGTTTTAAAATTGTTCTGTTCTTATGTATAGATACGTTCAGTTCTCATTAATAAGTCTGTCAAGTACAATTTACCTGCCGTTAATGAATATGCAGCTTAATAATACGCATATTTATCATCGGGATGCCACGCTATGGAAATTTGTGTTGAATTCTTAAGAAGTGTATGAAAACTAGATACATCAATTCAAATAGGACAAATTATGTAAATGAATTAATATTTCTCGTTTATACAGAAACAAAAATTTCAAATTTTTTTTTTGCCAAATAATAGAATATTTTATTGTAACAACGTTCCTATACTGGCCTTAGATGAAACTTGTAGAAACCGTCACATAACGAAAAAGCGTTAAACTAGACGACCTTCCATCTCTTTCTCTTTAAATCTAGTTTATATCTTTCTCTCTTTTTACATGCTTTCTATTTCTCTTCAAGCTAATTGTCTGTCAATAGTGTAAGTGACATGTGTGCTGAAGGAGTATCTACATATTAAATCACGTTTAGAGTTGGAAAAACAACGTAAAGAATTTAGTTCCTGCCGAAGGTCTTCTGATTGCACTAGTTTTTTTATTTTTTTAGGACAACAAAAATTTTTACTTAAATAATAATTTATTATAAAATGTACTCTTAAATTTAGTCATTTATAGCAAAAATATAATTTTTTATTTAGAGTAGGTCCAGGTTTTAGTTATTAGCTATATAAATAAATATTCTCTTCTTTAAGCTCACTAACTATGCTAAAAAGCGAGTACCTATACCCTCCATAGTTTGTTCAGTGTTTAAAAATTTTTTTTTTTTGATCTTGAGTATTATAGTCAAGATTTTACGGTAGTGCTTTGTAGTAATCTTTAAAAGTACAATGTCATATAAAAACCAAAACCTAGGTACTTTTCGTAAAGAAACGTAATCAAAAAGCGCTTCAATTTCTTTGATAAATATAATGACCTTGAAGAAATAAGCGATATTTATTAATAGCTCAAAACTATTATATTAAATTGACAAAAAATATATTTTGTACGATCAAGTGTGACCAAGGATAGAATGTTTATTTCGTAACCAAATATTAAAATAAGACTGGAAAAACTTGATTTTATTTTCACCCGAAAATTACATTAGTATACCCTTTTTAGTCCTTTTCAGTCTATTAATGTCCAATCTTATAGTATTTTTTTTTTACTTTTTACAAGAAGACTTGAAAACACTATAACATACGAATATTGTAAATTTGTCCTCACCGTAAATTATTTTCGAAACAGAGTGAACTTTGTTTGCAAATTATTTAAATTAAATTATATTAGGTATGCTGGAACTGTTGTTAAAATTTCAAGTTGATTGGTTGAAAACTGAACCCAAAACGTGTTTCGAAAGCTGATGCAAAAGTCCGTTTGATTCGATGCGTGAGGTTCAAATCCTACTGGATTTTTTGGTTAAATCAATAAATATCTGAACGTTACAAGCTAATATATATATATATGTATTACAGTAGTTGATTTAAACCTTCCCTAAAATTTGTTTTAACATAAAAAGTTCAATCGCAGTAACTTGAAATACAAACGACAACGTCAACGTCAACAAAATGTCGATACAACTATTAATGTAATGAATTGGTTTACACTTATAACATAATAATAACTTGAGCCTTCATCAACAAGTTAAATGGAACTTGTTCATCAATTGTTGGGGCCAGTAACCAGTTAGTACATCTTTGGAATAAATAATTTTGGGATTAAAATATTATACATAAACATACCTATATATGCTACGAACTAATTTGAAGTAATTATAACATTTTTCATGTTGTAATATGTAATATAGTACATTCCTTCTAATAATCATTTACGTTTGTAAGCATTTCTGCTAAGTTGGATATTTCCTTTAACTTAAAAGAGAATGTTCAAAGAGCTACATTTGAAAGCTTTAGAATAAAACGTGTAACCCTCTCTAAAGTCGAATGCATTTCACTAGATTAAACCATGAATCATACAAATGTTAATTTCGTAATACTCTATGATATACTATGTAGTTGCTGAACCGGAATAACAAAACTGCCATATTGGACAAATCCTTTTACACAACTTGTTAAACGTAAATGTAAAAAAATCATATTTTAATTTAAATGTTTATAGTAAAAAAGTTACCTAATTGAAATAAACTTAAAAAAAATAAAAAATTTGCAAAAAAAATTGAAAATTATTTAATTGAATTACTCGCTGCAGTACCTAAATAATGTAATTTTTTACTTTTGATATTCGTATAACTATAACGGTGAAGTAACTAGGTATACTGTAACTATTTGGTGAAGTAATAATCAACAGTCCAAAACATATAAAGCTCCAACAATATCTATAATTACCCATGAGCAATGAAATATTGCGTGATAATAATATTTTCCAAGTAAACAGCTGGAAATCACGCATGATAATAAATAAATTGGTAAATATTGATTCACAACGAACGAAAAATTAAAAATATAAAAGAATAATATAGCATTTATTGCAATTTGATAAATGTTTGCCTCATTCATCAAACCTACGCATGGAACAACTAGGATTATTTGACATCTATTATATGTAATGGATGTTTAATTGGAAATTTACAGTTGCTTTGGGCTTGTACACATTCGCCTACCCTCACATCACCTACAATACCAATTCTACCGGAATTACATGCCGATTTGATATTCCTGTTTCGTATTAACATAACATTTTTCTGAAATATTTATTTCAGCGTTGAAATTTGAAATTAATCACATGTTTGTTTCAATGTAATTTTATAATACTTTTTCAATAGATAGATTCAATGGATTGATTGATTTTGAGTCTTGTTAAAAGATTGTGGTAAATTGGTAATAAAGAAAACTAGACTCGTCGCTGATATTCACTTTTCTCATTATAGAACAACTTTTTATGTCTAATGTAAATAAAAACTTATATGGTTTGATAAAACCGATCGGAACTTCATAGAGTGAACGAGTTTCTATTTAATTTTGTGCTTGAAAGGAAGATAAACTTTTCACAAAAAATAAAATAAGGAATATACAGAATATGTTCAATGGTATTCATTTTATTATCGTTGGACTTTAAGAGAGCTACGTGAAATTAAATTAGTTTCTTAAGTTATTATACGGTTATTAATGAACTGAGAAACAAATTAGTTCATTAAATTTTAACTTACCTAAGTCATGGACATTTAAAATATTTTTAAGCACCTAATTTTACATAAATGCTTCAATTCAGATAGTGTTATATTTTGTTTGATCAATATTAATAATTACCAATTAAAATAACGCATTTTTACCTGTAATCTAGATATTTATTCTACATTTTTTCGTTTAATGTTTGTCAAAATAGAATTTTGTTCAACTTGTAATAAAAATTAGTTAAATGAATCGGATTACACATAGTAATGTATTGCATCGCCGAGATGAATGTTCAAGGCTCGAATTAAATGGAATTTGTTAGTATTGATAAAAAACACGCATATAAAGATGATTTTTTTCAAGGTTGTTAAGAAGATAGTTTGATTCAGTGGTATAGTGGGTACTTTCTCAGGTCTAAATACTGTTTTCATCTTAAGATACAGTAGAAGTTATAGGGTGGAGTATTTAAATATTGTCAACTTAAAAAACACATTGTCAATTAAAATTAATGGCTGAGACACTCTGTCCTCCCACCACAGGCTTATTTGTTCTGAGGAGTCAGTGAGTGTCAATATAGGAGAACAAAATTATTTTTATTAATACTAAATACTATGTTAGTATTCCTGGAAACGAACGTCAAGAGCATTACTTTTCCAACCGGAATTTATTATCAGTTATTTCAAAGCCTTCTAAACTAATAAATTTCAGTATTTTTCGTTTATATTACAAAGCTAAAACAAATGTACTATTATAAGGTATCAAACCGCATGTGTACAAGTGTACAAATTTCAAAAACTTTTAAAACTTTTTAGTAAATAATTCTTAGGTTACTTGACTTGAATTTGGCTTCGAATCAAACCAAACTCTTATCAATTGATTTTTAAATATCAGACCAATTCAAGCATTCAAATTTATAAGTTGTATCAAATTAAAGTTAATCAATTCACTCTCCAAAATGTTCAGTTACTTAGCCTAATAAATCCGTAGAAACTATTAGGAATTACATACACTTTACGGGACAAAATTGCAGTAAGAATTATATTTTTGCCATCTGGTAAAGAAACTTTTAATTTCAAATCGTACCGTTATATGGATTTTTTTTATTTATAAAGATGAAAAATTAATATAGGTAAACTAAAAAAAACTAAAAGAAGTGATGTATTTGAAAAAAAATTTTTTTTTTAACAAAAATAAAGTTATAATTAGGTAGTTAAGATTTTTTAAATTCAACTTTGGAACAAAACCAACAGGACATATAAAAACGTGCGGAAACTGATTACATAAAAGTAAATCAAGGCTTTGTCAACAGATAATATATAATATAAAATGTGACACTATGTGCAAGTCGCTTATCAAACTCATTTATCATATGACTGTAATTTAAAAAGTTTACAAATTTTCGGAAAGAAATTTGTCTCCTTCAAATGGCCCAGTTCCTCTTTTATGTATACGTGCACTATTTATGTATTTTTATTACAATTTACCAAAGATTTGACAAAACAATAAGCACAACAAGCTCCATTATTTTATTCTTTCTGTACAAATACATTAAATTGTCGCTTGTATTGTCGCTATCTTACGTTAGAAAATAGACAAAGCTATGCATAAAGCTTTAGAGGCTTACATGATAAACATATGAGCTTTATACATCACAAATACGTCATTCTTTTAGACTTTTTTTCAATATAACCGCCAAACGATTGCAGCTTTAAAACATGCCATTATGCAGTTCAATGTTTCATTTACGTATTTCAGCTTCCGTAGACAATTTGCATACAACAAATTCAAAGTTAACATAGTTCGAAAATTAATTTACTTTAGTCAAGTCTATGGTACGAAGTGGAAAGGGCTTGGATAATAATTAAATGGAGAGATTGTTCCATTTCATGCCTACATCTTGCAAAATGATGAATAAGATATAACGGATTCTATAATACAAACATTTAGGCACATAGATTTGCGTATTTTCACCACAATTCATTTTAAATAGGGGAAACACACCAATATCACATCCGGGTTTGGGTGTCAACTTCGATCTCACTTATAAATGAATAAATTATTATCAAAGCGTATTTATATGATTATATTATAAGAAGCGACGGAAATAAAATACTGGGAAAAGGCTGCTTTCCTTGATTACTAAATGATCCGTACTTGAAATTAAGCTGTCGAAAACAAATGAAATATGCTGATAGGATATTTTAAAGGCTAGTGATGATTCTATGAAATTCTAAAGAAAATTAATCGCTTTAAAATAAATTGAAGTTGAAAGATTTGTGTTCTCAATTTCTACGCTTATAACTTTTTAAGTAGATAATTTTAAGCGATTTTCAAACTCTCATCAATTATATGGCCTTTCAAAAAAAATTTGTTTTGGAAAGTATTTTGATAAGGGTTTGTGATCAATTTGACATTTACCTAGTTTTGATTTTGTGCTTACATTAAAATTTCAAACGATGTATTTTAATCTAATCGTCTATTCTTTATTTCTTGTCCATTGATAAAAAGCTTTAAATATCCATTTGTTCAAATAAACATATGAGTATGTATTGTTTATTTTAATCAATATTCCATACAAATACGAAATTTACGTTTTCATGTTGTAACAAGATTTGTATATGTACCGTAAGTACATATTAGCATTCCATGGAATACAAATCGAGGCTGATGGTTTAGAGGATTTTAAACAAGGATAAATTAAATTTCCTCTATCGATTCTATAAGATTTTATATAGCATGTTTCATTGTTTTTTTTTTTAAATAGAAATTTCAATTACATTCTCAAAGATTTATGTTAGTGGTTGAGATGTTTGCGAAATATTAAATACAATAAGCACGTATAAGCTTTTTGTTAAATTTGAATGTCGAATCACTTTGCAAACGTTAGTATGCAATACTCATAACAGAAAAAGTAACAAGTTTATATAATGAGATTTACAAATTACAGCCCGTCCAGGCTTTAGTGGTAAAGTTTATAATATAAAAACAAGAGTTACGGCGGTATTCATAGTCGTCACTCACATTTGAGGAAATACTCAGGGGTGGTGATAGGTGTCTCCCATTTTAATTTTCATTTCATAGAACTCTTTCATTATAAAAACAAAGCATGCGCTAAAGTAGACACTTAACTCAAATATGTTGATAATTTTCACAGACCGAATTCATCACATGAGTTGAGTATATGCTCAACGTGTAGCCATGTAAACTTAAGTCAAGACTGTAGCCCCCTCAAGTAAATGATTTTTGAATATTATACTGGATATATCTAATAAGGAGGAAGGAAAAACTTGAGGAAGCTCCAGCCTTCACTTAAGTTTACATGGTTACACGTTGAGCATACACTCAACTCATGTAATGAACTTGATCTATGAAACATGACATTTATGTCAACATACTTTTGGGATAAGTGTTTACTTTAGTAGATGTTTAATTTTGTAATGAAAGAGTTCTATGAAATGAAAATATGATATGAAATGGCGGACACTTGAGTATTTCCTCAAATGTGAGTAAGGATTATGAACATCAATCTTATAGTCAGAAATATTTTTGCTTGGGCAAGTAAATGCCTGTATTCCGCGTAGTAAAATGTATGTTGTCATGATAAATAAGGGGATTAAAAGAGAATAAAAAAGAAGTACTTTAACAAATTATACAATACCTATATAAATTTTATAACGGTTCATAAGTTTAATTCTTAGTTAGAACCTTTCTGTATTTACAAACTAATCTCAAACTGATTTTATAATTTGCTTAGTTTTTCAAAGCAAATTAGGCTCGTAAAAGTGAGTAGTATATATTCAACAATTTTCAGGTAAAACAAACCATGATATTTAAAGTTAAATTTTCATACAAACATATTTTCATCTCCCGAAAATTGCAAATAAAAAAATACCGATGTACAATGTACACGCATACATTAAGCTCGAGCTGTAAATGTTCATTTTTTTTTTGTTTGTCGAGAAATTATGAATCTCTTTTCGTGATAGGTTTTTTACTGTAGAAACTTGTAGCGAATATTAAAAAAATAGAATAGTAAAAGCGGAATTCTACTTCTCGACTAGCTTTAATTAATAAAATTTTCAATTTTCCATATTTTAATATGTAAATAAATCCTTTGAAGTTCTATTTTTATCTTTTATTTGATTAAAAAAAGGTTTGATTATTTATGTCAAATCGTTAAAAAAGTGGTTCTAAATCATTACAGTAACTGCTTGAGTTTACAAAAGATATTTAAAGAAATACAATTTATGTTGAGCCTAAATACTTTTACGAGTAATTTGGCAATTACTAGAAAACTTATTTGGTAATCATGTTGTTATGTCCCTAATGAATTTAAACTTTAATCTACGCTTACTTTTTTTTTTTTAAATGTTTGCGAAGAATATAAGTAGAACGGATTTTTTTTAAATTTATCAATTTTTTTTTCTCAAGTAAAATTACGACAGAACGCTGGGAATATGCAATATGTAGGTTGGGTTTTTGATAAATAGCATGAAATAAATATTTATTCAGTTTTCATGCGAATGATGAAAATTTATAGTTCGTTTTTTCTTATAAAAACTTTGATCATGTTATTTGCAATCCTAGTAAGGAGAAATCTTGATTTACTCAGAAAATACATATTTTAATGGTAAGTCCCTTCAAAGAGGGAAGCAGTTGGTCTTTGATTAAACTTAATCATTGATGTTAAATTACCAAAAAGAAAAATCACTTACTTTCATCACTTTGAGGCGCTGATAAAATAGAGCTGTGTTTCTTCTTCACCTCTTCGACATTTGCTTGAATTTTATCTATCATTTCCCGTATCTCCTCCACCTATAAACATTTCCAATGATAAATAAATCAATTTTATGAAAACAATAAATACATTTATATTGGCTTTCAAGTATCATTAATCGCAGACTAATAAACTTGATGTAATTTATAAACACCCTAGATAGCATCCGCAATAAAGATTTTAAAACCGTAACCGAACGTAATGTCTACACCTATATATACTATTTTATTAAAGTATTTCTTATCTCCGTAATGCTCCGAGTTTCTACTTTATGAGACAAAGATTCAATATAGCATATTTTTTTAATAGAACAATAAAAAATACTCGACCAAGAATGGATATACTTCAATCAATTTATGATATAATTTTATATTAAATTAATGTTTGAATTGAATGGTTATTAGATTTGTTAATAATAAAATATCATATAGTAGTCAATATGCGAATAGTATACAAGTTAACGCTCATCAAAGTATGCTCATCGCCGTATTGTGTATCCCAATAGTACGAGAGAAGTGATGCAATAATAATTTGATTTGGTGTAACAGATTCGTACAAACGGCACACCAATGTTAAAATTAAAATAATTTCACAGATATTAAATTTGCTTAAATTTACATGCTGCAGTTGTTTAATATGAGAAAATTAGATTTATATACATGAATAATGTTGTAAAATTCATTTGTGTAAATAATTGGTTATTCTTCCGATAATTAAGCATTGTTTTTAATGAATGAAGTCAACTTTATGTTGTTGGGATATTATAAACCATTACCATTTAAATTAGAAAAATTAAAATTGCAGTTATCTGTTATTAGATTACTAGATATTAAATATTTACGCGTTAACTTAATTAGTAAAAATAATTTACAAGAATCTGAAGGACCAAAATTTTTGCCGCGGATTAAGAAACTTATGTTTTATAGTCGTACATTAGAAAGCGAATGTAGGTATATATACCTATACCTACATTTATTTTTTATATATACATTGTAGGCTCTTAGAACTTCAACAAAGTTATATTTCTTGGGAAAAAATAAAAAAAGAACAGAACACTTTTTGTGCTGTCGGTTTGAAAGTTATTGTAACATTTTAAAAGTTATTTTTTTCTTTTTTACTTTTCAAATTAAAATATTATTTTATGTTTTGTGCAAAATAAAAAATGTTTTTTGAATTTATATAAGTATCTAATTACAAACATTATACAATGAAAGAGTTAGTTTACACCCTTTTAATAAGAGCAGTTCTAATTTGAAAAATACTAACAATAATACCTGTTGATACTTGTAGATTATATTAAAGTTGTTCCCAATATAACTAAACCTATTTGCAGGTTGTAATAAAAATTAACAGAAATATCATTAATATGGTTAAAAACATAATCCTTTTTACAGAACCAAGATATAACTAATACACCCCAAAAGTTAAGTTTTAACATAGGTTCTTACGAACAAATGGAAATATCTGACAGAAAAAAAATTCACTGTGAAAAAATCAAATTTACAGAAATCGATGGAACTGTACAAGAAAAAGAAAAAAGGATTAAAGAATATAGGATTTTTTCCGTCCGAGGATATCGCAGTGCATGTTAAAAATATAAAGCATACTTCAAATACTATCAAGTTCATATACTATGAGAGAGAAACAGAAGGCGCGATCTAGTAACAAGAATTAACATAAGCAACGTGGAAAATAAGATGTGTATGAACGTATATGTCAACAGCTGATAAAGGAAGGACTTTCAAAGATGCAAATGTTAAAATTTGATGATTTATTGAAATATTTGAAGCAGTTTATTATTCAGTTATTATTCAATAGTATTTATTATTATTCAATCCTACTGAGATTTGAAGCAACTAAAATTTTTTATAGCCCAAATGGATGAATAAATTAAAACATTTGTTTGATTACTTTTATTTGATTTCATAGTTTCTATATGTGGACTCCAATCATAACTCTGTAGATATGAAGTGTATTTCATGGTATGTTTATTTGTTTTGTTCCTATTTATGAATTACTCAATATTATTTAATTCGCAAGATTTTTTTAGAGGATCGTTAAACGGTTAGTACTTGGTTTATGATAAGAGTTGGCTCTCCGCTGCTTCCCAACCACATGTGGCTGTTTGTCCATAAGTTTGCGGTTTTCCTGATATCAATTTCAAATTCACCTCTACTAAAGTAACCTCTTATGAGATACTCAAATAGCTTGTTATGGTTTACAGTAAAATTCCAACATACAAATTCTTAACAATACAGAATGCCGGCAAATCAACATTTTCACAATGACAACCCGAAACAAAAGTCCGATAAAAATTATACGAGTATTTGAAAATGAAAAAAAAAACACTATCTAGACATACAATTTGTAAAATAAAAAGCAATAGCTCCGATCTCCAACAGCATATCTATGACATAAATTCTGCTAATCTAAAATCAGAAAAACCAAAATAGAAATGTTGCTACCTATTACTTAAAAAGTGTTTAAAAGTATTTGTATTGACACAACATGAAGCCTAGGAGTCCATTTCATGACTGCTACACCCATAACGTAGTGTAATCATATATTCATATGTATATAAATATCAAATTAAAGCTCGTTTTTTCTGTGCATGATAATAAAAAAGGGCGCCAATTAAAAATTGCTCGGAAACAAGCGAAAATACCTGTTAAAGATCCTGTAAAATAAAGATAAAGTGAGAGAACGTGTGACGATATTTTTCAGACAAGGTAGGTGCAAACTAGTCTGGCGAGTTATTAAACCCTTTGCGTGCCTCAATAGATCGAGAGACGCCATCGAGAGAAAACTTGTAGTGCAAACTCTAGTTGTTCTCGTTTGATAAATGTCGCAGCGCGTTAACTTTCCCTCACTTTATCTAATCTTTAACAGCTATTTTCGGTTATTTCCGAGCAATTTTTCATTGGCACTCTTATATCATCATGCACAGGGAAAAGAGCTTTAATTTGATATAAAAATGATTAAACTACGTTATGGGTGTAGCAGTCATGCAGTGAGCTCCTAGGCTAAAATGTTTATTTTTCTTATTTAAACACAGTAGGTAAATATATACTTTGAAACACATGATTTTCTTTTTTAAATTATGAGCTCAAACGATTCTGATTTCGTTGTTTTGTGAACAATGAATCAGTATCAGAGAATGCATGTATTAGATAAGGAAACAGTAATAAAAACAATTTTAAGAAAGGAATCTTACCCAACTATATTTTTAATGTTTCGAGTGTCTTTAACATCTAAGATTAAATGATGATTTTTAACATAGGGATAACCAACCTATTTTAGTGTCTAATTGTATCGTAGTACTTAGCAATAAGTCCAATATTGAACGTAAATAGGGAAAAGGGGAGCTAAACCATTGGCTAGCTAGGAATCGTGATTTTGAGTGTCAAGATTTTGGACAATAGAAGGTTTAAAGTCATTACAACAAGGTTTTGACAAGAATCTTTGATATATCTTGTAACGAGGCGATATGGGGCCAAGCGAATTTTCGATCGAGTCGGGGTTCTCTTTTTGTCTGTTTCAGATCCAGTTCGAGCGGTGATGTTTTCGAGTCGTCGGTCAACGTTGTTTTGGAAAAATTCGGCCTGCGACTTTGAAAAACATCCCGAGAGAGACAACCGAATGGATGCTGGGACAGACAGAGAAGCGGAGCCCCGATTCGATCAATTTTGGCAAGGCCAAGGGGACTCCGATTCGAAACGCCGGCCGTACAACACGCGAATCAATAATTGAGAATTATTTTTTTCTTTGTACAATAAATTTCATAAAATTACTTTTCGTGTTTTTTTATTTTTTTATTGTGTTTGCGTGTAATCGTGGGAGGAGAAACGAGGAACTCCGTAAGGTAAGTCCCGTTAAGATTCCCGATTTGGTGTTGGGTACGAAAGAAGAAAAAAAAACAGGAATTCCCCCCTTTTTATCTCAGGGACTCCATTTAATTAGTTCCATTGTCATTTATTTTTGTATTTTTTAATTTTTTATTTTGAACTTGACGAATTCGACAACATCCTCTCCACGTGTTGCCGAGTTACGTCAACGTTACATTTTCATAGTGGTCTCCACCAAATGGCGTAGCTCAACCAACCTATGAGCTCGTCTCTGCTGCTCTGCGCTTGTTACTCCCCGCTGAGCGAAACCCCTCCGGCCAGTAGGGCATAATTCCCTACCCAGGTTCAAATAAGCAGGACTAACTCCCAGCGAGGAGTGAACCGAGGTGTTGTATGCATGCTGCAGCTCCAGTAATTCAGCGTCCCATAACCGCTGATCTTTGCCTACAAAGGTAGCCAACAGAGATTTAAGGTTTCGAAACATCCTCTCCACGTGTTGCCGAGTTACGTCAACGTTACATTGGCGCCCAACGTGGGGCCTGAGATAAATAACTTGTTTTTGCGAAATTTCTTTTAATTTTTTTGTGTGAATTAAAAGATTTTTATTTGTTTATGGGAAAAAGAAATATTTTCTTTTGGGGAAAACGGTAATTTTTTTTGTGAGAGAGAAATATTTTTTTTTGATTACTGATCATTTTTAGTTTTTTCCGGGGGATTGTGGAGAGTTTTTTTTGATTCGTCTGTTGTGTGATTTGTTTTATTTTCCTATTGTTGCAAAAAAAAAAAAAAAAAAAAAAAAAAAAAAAAAAAAAAATGGAGAGGTTGAATAGACAGATTTCTTTGATTGACCTTGACGATACGCACGGGGATCCGTTGGAGGATGGAACGGCGAACAGGGAAAAAATGGCACCAAATGGAACTCCTCAGAGTAGCGGTCGGAGTCAAGTACCCTTCGAGGGGGGGCCTGAATTGTGGCGGAATTTGGCCCAAGAGTTGATGGACCATAAAAGAGAAATGGCGGCCATAATTCGAGACCTACAGGAAGAGATTTATTCTCTAAGGCAATCCATGGCCAGGATGGGCTCGATTATTCATGGCCTTAAGGGTCCAGAGTTGGCGGGTACGGGGGAAGTGCGTTACCCACGGTCCGGCATAACAGAACCTACAGGGTCGACCGTTGTGCTAAATCCTTCCTGGTGTCGTGACGACACGAATCGGTTACCCACCAATGAGCACCGGCTTACGGGGAACGCCATCAAAATTGCGCAGTCCTGGGGGTTAAAATATCCTCAAAAAGGTTTAACCGCCCAGGATTTTATAAAGATATTGAGGCGCAAAAAGGATGCGCTTGGTTGGGGTGACCGGGAGGCCTTAATGATCTTACCGGAGTTGCTGGAGGGGGCCGCTGCCGACTTCCATGAAATGGAGTCGGACAACTGGAATTCCTTGGAAGATTTCCAGCGGTCTTTCCTCCGTTGGTTTGGAAGGGTACGAGGAGATTCGGAGGTGCTCCTCGAAATAGGAGGTAGCCGCCAGGAGAAGTTCGAGTCAGGGGTGGCATATGCCGCAAGGATTCGGAGGCTGTATGCTCAATTGAGCATCCCGATCGAAACACGTTCGCAAATTGAAAGAATTCTGAAAGGATTGCGTGAACGTACGGTGCTCGGTATGTCGACGAGGAGCATACAGAGCTACGATGACTTGGTTACCGAAATCAACAGAGCGGAAGAGATGGTGGCCTGGTTCGACTCTCGTGAGGGGGGACATACGAGAAGAAATGTGGAGCACTCCCTAAGGTTGACGGCGTTGTCTCCCCCAATTTCGGAGGTCGAAAACCAAAATCGACAACGTTGTCGGAGGAGCAGCTTCGATTCCTCGAGTTCTCTGGAAGAGGGTAGTAAGCCCTCAACACGGAAGAATAAGTCAGTGGAAGTTCCGGGGAAGGTATGGGGCAAAATTTTGGCTATTTTAGAAAGGGCCGGCCCCGAAAAATCCAGTACATCTTCACCCCCTAAAAATAAAATGGGGAGTGCGACGCCAAGAAGCCCTCAAACTGTGGGGGGCGATCCCAGGATTACTTGCTACCGTTGTGGGGAGCGCGGCCACATGGCCCGAGGGTGCACAGTTTCGAGATCTCCGAATCCGAATCCGAATCATATCCCTAAAACGGCGCAGTCAAAAAACGACACTGCGCCCCGAGACAAACAAAGTCCGTCTCGGGCTTAAGGACGATTTCAAAACGGCAGAACGAGAGGGCGATGATTGGGTCAGGTGCTGTGTCCAAGAAATTGGAGACCCAAACATTATCATCCGAGGACAAGATGCAAGAGGAGTTCCTCGGGGAGAAATCAGAACAATCGAGTGAGTCAGAATACCAAGACGATGTTTTGTATTTGGGGTCTGAATGTGACTGGGATGAGGAAAGTGAAGAGGAGGACACAAGACCTGAGCCTTTGGATACTTTCACTAATTCTAATAGTGGGAGAGTTAATGGGATGACTTCGGACGCGTATTCAGCACTGCCAAATCAATTGTTGGGGGTGCGGGGGGAATTCCAGGTGGCGGGAACTGGAATGCCAGCTGGGGAATCCGGAAGAATTTTGGTCAAGATTTCCATTTCGGGTATAGAACTACATGGTATCATCGATACCGGTTCTGATCGAACTTTTATATCTTCAACTATGTTCCAGAGGGTGAAGATGTTCGCGGTGGGTACCCCAATGAGAGATTTGGCCTGCCGGGTAGGTGTTCGATTGGCGGATGCTTATACGGTGTTTCCGCAGTGTGGAGCCACATTTAGGATTAACATGGATGACGGAAGTGGACTTCAGTGGTTCACGGTGTTTCCATCGTTGAGCTACGATGTAATTTTGGGAATGGATTTTGTTCGAAATTGGCAAATTGTCATTGATGCCAAGAAATCCATTTGGCGATCATCGTACTCAACGGTGGAACATGATATCGATTGGCGGGCTGTCCCAGACTCTCCAACGCCCCTACAGGTATTGTCTCCGGGGGAGGGTGAAAGGTTAGAAAAATTTTTGGATGAACAGTTCCAACTAATGGAGGGAGTTCCGACTGGGTTGACGGACTTGGTAACTCATAAGATCGTATTGCTTGATTCAAATCCTATTCGTCAAAAACCGCGACGTCGGTCACATGTGGTGCAGAAGGCACTCCACGAGGAGGTACGTCGCTTGTTGCAACTGGGTTTTATACGCCGTAGCAGCAGTCCATGGTCTAGTCAACCAGTTATGGTAAAGAAGTCCGATGGGTCATGGCGTTTTTGCGTTGACTATACGGCTGTCAATGACAAGACTGAACGACCCGCATATCCACTTCCATTTATGTCCGCTATCTTGGATGCCCTGAAAAATGCCAAAATCATTTCGACCATTGATTTGAAAGAAGCCTTTCACCAAGTGTGTATGGACCCCGCCAGTCAACCCATTACTGCCTTTGCTGTGGAAGGAATGGGGTTGTTTGAGTTTATTAGGATGCCATATGGATTGACGGGAGCCCCTTCTACTTTTCAGCGTTTGACAGACACCATTCGCTCTCGGTTGATGAAAAAATTTCACAAAGTGGATCGAGGTGATCTGATTGATAAAGTTTTTGCGTACCTTGATGATTGGATCATAATCTCTCGCGATTTGGAAGAACATTTGTTATGTTTACGTCTAACCTTCGAGGTCTTCCGTGAGGCTGGTCTGTTAATAAATAGAGATAAAAGTTGTTTTGGAAAGACCAGAGTACGTTTCCTGGGATATCTTATTGATGAGGAAGGAATACGCCCTGATCCTGAAAAAATAGCTCCTATTTTGAAGTTCCCCCGCCCCACAAACCGAAAGGAGTTACGCCGTTTCAATGGATGTGTGAACTGGTACCACAGACATTTAAAAAATGTAGCGCGTGTACAGGGTCCACTCAATAAATTGACCAGTATCAAAGTCCCATGGAAGTGGACTGAGGTTGAGGAACGCGCTTTCCAAGAGTTAAAAGGGGCGTTAGTCAATGCTCCAGTACTCTCTATGCCAGACCCTACCTTGCCGTTTGTTTTATATACAGATGCCTCTGACGCTGGGTTGGGTGCCATATTAACTCAACGTGGTCCCGAGAGGGATCATCTGGTCGCTCTGGATAGTCGTCCACTCCGGGGAAGTGAGAAAAACTACACAACCACCGAGAAAGAATGTCTGGCGGTTGTTTGGGCAGTTAGAAAGTTCCGATGCTACCTGGAGGCAGTGGAATTTACTGTTGTGACCGACCATAGCGCCTTGAAATGGTTGCGGAGCCTTAAGGACGCCACGGGTAGAGTTGCCAGATGGGCGGCCGAGTTATTGTCCCACAATATCAGGATAATACATAAAAAGGGTACCGAAAATGAAGCTCCGGATGCATTATCGCGGATGTATGAGTCGTCGAGCTTGGGAGAAACTTATAGTGAAGTTCCGTTAAAATTAAATTTTACTTATACGCAAACTTGGTATGATGGAAAATTTTCCAAGGTAATGCAATCACCTGAAATCTTCACGGATTGGAAGATAGAGGGTAGTAAATTATTTTATCGTCGGCC
Source organism: Sisyra nigra (assembly GCA_958496155.1). Lineage (NCBI taxonomy): Eukaryota > Metazoa > Arthropoda > Insecta > Neuroptera > Sisyridae > Sisyra > Sisyra nigra. The sequence goes on from OY292314.1 coordinate 27,090,650, forward strand.
CGACCCATTTAAGAGAGCGATGGTGGATCTGGACGAATGGAAGGAGGTCGTTCGGGAGGAAGAGGTTCAGACAATCATGAAAGAGGGGCATGACGAGATTTCTGCTGGACATTTCGGGATTGATAAAACATATCGGCGGATCTCAACGAGATATTATTGGCCCGGAATGTATGCGGATGTGAAGGACTACGTACGGTCCTGTGAAAAATGCCAACTGGTCAAGCCAAAACATACCGGACCTGTTGGCGTTATGGGGAGGAGACCATTGATTGGCCCGTGGGAGGTACTGTCGATAGATACAGTGGGCCCATTTCCCCGTTCGAAGACGGGAAAAACATTTATTGTTGTTATTGAGGACCTGTTCACGAGATACTTGGAAAGTTTTGCGGTTGGTAAGGCCACTGGAGCAAAAGTGGTTGAGTGCTTGCGATGGGTTTTTGCACACTGGGGCACCCCGCAAACTTTAATCTGTGATAATGGAACAGAGTTTCTCAATAAGGACGTACGTGCTTTAGCTAAAGAGCGTGGAGTCAACATAACCACGACTCCCGTGCATCATCCCCAGGCCAACCCGGTGGAGAGGGTGAATCGAAACCTTAAATCTCTGTTGGCTACCTTTGTAGGCAAAGATCAGCGGTTATGGGACGCTGAATTACTGGAGCTGCAGCATGCATACAACACCTCGGTTCACTCCTCGCTGGGAGTTAGTCCTGCTTATTTGAACCTGGGTAGGGAATTATGCCCTACTGGCCGGAGGGGTTTCGCTCAGCGGGGAGTAACAAGCGCAGAGCAGCAGAGACGAGCTCATAGGTTGGTTGAGCTACGCCATTTGGTGGAGACCACTATGAAAAGGGCTGGGGACAGGCAGGCTCTGGTTTATGAGAGGCGGCGGACAACCACATGGCGAGGTTTTGAGGTTGGTGATGAGGTGTTTTTCCCTAATCGCCGATTAAGCAATAAGGCAGACCATTTTAGCTCCAAGTTGGGACCGACCATAGCGCCTTGAAATGGTTGCGGAGCCTTAACGACGCCACGGGTAGAGTTGCCAGATGGGCGGCCGAGTTATTGTCCCACAATATCAGGATAATACATAAAAAGGGTACCGAAAATGAAGCTCCGGATGCATTATCGCGGATGTATGAGTCGTCGAGCTTGGGAGAAACTTATAGTGAAGTTCCGTTAAAATTAAATTTTACTTATACGCAAACTTGGTATGATGGAAAATTTTCCGAGGTAATGCAATCACCTGAAATCTTCACGGATTGGAAGATAGAGGGTAGTAAATTATTTTATCGTCGGCCCGACCCATTTAAGAGAGCGATGGTGGATCTGGACGAATGGAAGGAGGTCGTTCGGGAGGAAGAGGTTCAGACAATCATGAAAGAGGGGCATGACGAGATTTCTGCTGGACATTTCGGGATTGATAAAACATATCGGCGGATCTCAACGAGATATTATTGGCCCGGAATGTATGCGGATGTGAAGGACTACGTACGGTCCTGTGAAAAATGCCAACTGGTCAAGCCAAAACATACCGGACCTGTTGGCGTTATGGGGAGGAGACCATTGATTGGCCCGTGGGAGGTACTGTCGATAGATACAGTGGGCCCATTTCCCCGTTCGAAGACGGGAAAAACATTTATTGTTGTTATTGAGGACCTGTTCACGAGATACTTGGAAAGTTTTGCGGTTGGTAAGGCCACTGGAGCAAAAGTGGTTGAGTGCTTGCGATGGGTTTTTGCACACTGGGGCACCCCGCAAACTTTAATCTGTGATAATGGAACAGAGTTTCTCAATAAGGACGTACGTGCTTTAGCTAAAGAGCGTGGAGTCAACATAACCACGACTCCCGTGCATCATCCCCAGGCCAACCCGGTGGAGAGGGTGAATCGAAACCTTAAATCTCTGTTGGCTACCTTTGTAGGCAAAGATCAGCGGTTATGGGACGCTGAATTACTGGAGCTGCAGCATGCATACAACACCTCGGTTCACTCCTCGCTGGGAGTTAGTCCTGCTTATTTGAACCTGGGTAGGGAATTATGCCCTACTGGCCGGAGGGGTTTCGCTCAGCGGGGAGTAACAAGCGCAGAGCAGCAGAGACGAGCTCATAGGTTGGTTGAGCTACGCCATTTGGTGGAGACCACTATGAAAAGGGCTGGGGACAGGCAGGCTCTGGTTTATGAGAGGCGGCGGACAACCACATGGCGAGGTTTTGAGGTTGGTGATGAGGTGTTTTTCCCTAATCGCCGATTAAGCAATAAGGCAGACCATTTTAGCTCCAAGTTGGCTCCCAGGTTTCGGGGGCCGGCTAAAGTAAAAACTGTTTTATCTCCACTCGTTGTGGAGTTAGAAGACGCTAGGGGGAGGTCCCTGGGGAAGCACTTTATCAGCGACCTGAAGCCGGTTCGACGCTCAAAACGCCTCCAACGGATGTGATGCGAAAGGTAATCTCATCTTTTACCCTTATTCCCAATCCCTAATCTTGTGCTGTTGTCTTGGGGATTCGGGAATTTTAGAGGGGGCTTACCGAAGGAATATTTTTTTTTTGTTTTTTTTTCTCCTCACCAAAATTTTGTAAATTAGCTCGGCTTAGTGGGGGGGATTGTAACGAGGCGATATGGGGCCAAGCGAATTTTCGATCGAGTCGGGGTTCTCTTTTTGTCTGTTTCAGATCCAGTTCGAGCGGTGATGTTTTCGAGTCGTCGGTCAACGTTGTTTTGGAAAAATTCGGCCTGCGACTTTGAAAAACATCCCGAGAGAGACAACCGAATGGATGCTGGGACAGACAGAGAAGCGGAGCCCCGATTCGATCAATTTTGGCAAGGCCAAGGGGACTCCGATTCGAAACGCCGGCCGTACAACACGCGAATCAATAATTGAGAATTATTTTTTTCTTTGTACAATAAATTTCATAAAATTACTTTTCGTGTTTTTTTATTTTTTTTTTTTTTTTTATTGTGTTTGCGTGTAATCGTGGGAGGAGAAACGAGGAACTCCGTAAGGTAAGTCCCGTTAAGATTCCCGATTTGGTGTTGGGTACGAAAGAAGAAAAAAAAACAGGAATTCCCCCCTTTTTATCTCAGGGACTCCATTTAATTAGTTCCATTGTCATTTATTTTTGTATTTTTAATTTTTTATTTTGAACTTGACGAATTCGACAACATCCTCTCCACGTGTTGCCGAGTTACGTCAACGTTACAATCTATATAATTGCGTTTCCAATGTGAATTTTCTAATTCAAAAGTTTGTTAACTTCTGGTTTATGACATAAAATCAATTCACATAATAAAACACCTAACTCATAAATAACAAGAAGGGTCCGTCGTTTACATGTCAATATAATAATTTAGCCTATTTGATAAACGTTTCCCTTCATTATTTTTGTACCAACCAATTTTCAAGTAGATATCATTGTTTAATAATTAACCAATGTAAATACCTAATTGAAATTCGAAATGATAACTGCTATTATAATATTGTTACTTTGTACGTTTACTTACAGAAATATGCGATGAAAATGTGACTTTTGTAAATATTTTGAGGTTTCAAAATAACTTTACTCTAATTAATTATAAATAAAGTAATTCACTTAGTAATTGGACTTTTAGGAAAAAATTACTCTAAGCTACCAAATTACTAATTTAAGTATATTTTTTGCTTATTCTTGTTGATTTTCAGAAAGAAGGTCGTCATGTAACAACAAATTCGGTTATTTCAATTGAATTTCCAAAGCAACTGAATAAGATACCTATATGGGAACTATTTTTTTAAACTATAATTTTTTTATAATGATGGGTAGAGGTACTCTACCAGGTCAGCCTATTGGATAAGTATTCATCCTAGAGCGATTTATTGATATTTTTTTCTCGGGTGCTAAGCAAGTTGTGAGCTTATACCTAGTACGCTTAGTCACTATCAGAAGCTCGCAAACACTCCTTAGGAGAGAGAGTCTTATTTTTAGCCTCCTTCGAGCCCTGGAAACGCCAAGACATTGACATTGATGAAAAATTGCATACTTTTATGAATTGAATTGATTATTATCACTGAATTATCATTGTTTTGTATAACACAAAAAAGGAGTTTAATTGAAAATTAATATTTTTTTCAAAATGAAATCAAACTGAAAATTATAAAGAAAATCAATTAAATCTTATTAAATTGTAGAAAAAAAAACACAAAACACGTTGTCTCAGATTTAACAGTTATATCGTGCCTCTCTATCACTTGTTCCACGCTCTCGTTTGCACTCGCAGGCTCAGGTGGAACGTGACACTTTTTTGTGCATGCTGTTGCAAAACACGTTGTCTCGGAATCAACAATAATATCGTGCCTCTCGGTCACTTGTATCGCGTTCTCGCTTGCACGCACAGGATCAAACGGAACGTGACACTTTTTCATGCAGACTACCCAGTGTTCATCAATTTATAAGACGTTACCACGTCAAAAAAAAAAACCAAAATTACAAAAGAACTAGTAATTATCGATTAATTAAGTTAGTTGTATATTTTGTCATAAGAACGTTGAATTTTTGTAAAAATCGGTTGGAAAACGGTTGGTTAAATGTTCCCCTGGGAACTTCAAACTAATCTGTTAATAATGAAATCAAGTGTTTATCTATATATTTAGTTCCGTAATAAAAATTCATACTAATACAATCGAGATTAAAAGAAACTCAGAATGAATTTTCTTCCACATCTACGTTAACGAGCCAACATTGAAAATATAAAACAACAATATGAGCATTAAGCTTTTAACAGCTACAATATATTCAATGGATCCAATATAATCGTATACATAACAAAGTAGAATATAGTAAACAAAGGCAAAGGATAAGAAAAACTCCTTGAACACAAAATTAATATCATTATTGAAAATGTTTTTGTTAATAAGAATAATTTTAGTTTTTTTTTTTTTTATTTCATAACAACTAGAGCTTTCATAACATTTTTGAAAAAAAAAAGACGGAAACTGATATACTAAAAACATGTTAATTTATCAATGGATAAAAGACACTGGGAAACGGTAAAAAGTAAGACTTCCGCTAAGTTTAAATGAAAATAAGAAAATTGATTCATCGTTCTACTTGTTCTCGTTTACGGAAAAATGCTTGACTTATATTCTTGCGTGGTTTTTGCTTCATGCATAATAGATGCGTTGATATTAAGACGTGTATATGCATAATTAAGAATTTCCGGTGAAAACGACGAAAACTTTTAAAACGTTTACTTTATTCAATAGATCCCTGTAGTTTTTTAGGAACATTTGTATATCTGTATGTTTGTTAAGGTTGGCGTAATTTATCCGTACTTAAAAAATTTAATTTTTACTTTGGATAAATTAGGTGCTTGTCTTATTTTAATCACAAAAAATATAAATTTATGCAAATGAGAAACAAATTTTACTACGCGTATGATGTAGGAGAGAGTGGGGCACAGGGGTCCATAGAGGTACAGAGGTCCGGCCTCTTAAAATCAGTGTCACTAGTGCCGTCTTTCTGGGAACACATTAAATACCTACGTTGTTTTATCACTACCTTAGTTGTGTCCGAAATTGTGTACGTAACGGATGACTGCGTGAAAATAAAAACAAAAACTAAGAAATATTAAGGTAAGTCTCTAAAAAGTTGACTTTTTATTTTTTGTGTTTCTCATCTATCAATAATTTCAATACAGACGTATTGTTTAAGAATGATAATTATGTTAAAATGGATATGATTTCAAAAGGTTTCGTGATCATTAGTTACCCATTTTTCAGTTAAATTGCGATTACCCTAAAATTGTCTCTGCGGGGCACAGAGGTTCACATGACAACGTGGTATATAGGACCTCGGTCCTGTGTGCCCCATTTCTTGATTTTGATGTTTAATTTACTTTTACTTTCATTTATGTTTACTTTTAGATTTTGATAAACCTAATTTATTAATCTTGTTTACGAGCATTAGTGTAAAAAGTTCAAGTTTTTACTGTTTTTTTCTAGATGGTACGCATCTACAAAAAAAAAACAGACCCCGGATGGAGTTATATTGAAATGAGAATGTCAGTGCCTGGTGTACAAAACAAGGAACTATCAGCAAGGAAGACATCTCAAAGATATGGCGTTCCAAAAACTTGCCTTTTGCGTAGATTAAAAAAGGGATCAGTAAGCGGACTACGAAATGACTACTGCAAACCGGTTTTCTCCAAAGGACTAACTGAAGAACTAATTGGATCACTTTTTAAGGACCAAAAAGTAACTGAGGAGCAAGAAAGAAACGAAAAGCTGTGGTTACTGCTTCTAAAATAAAGAAAAAAAGGCAAAAAATGTACAAAAAAATCATAGTTAAATATAACAATGTTGAATTTTCTAAGAGATGACTGTGTTGAATATACAAAGCTATTGTGTATTAACTACTTTGAGACATTTCTTCAATCCAAGCCCAACGAAGGATGAATCCAATGCCAAAAGTGCAAAGGATGGGCACATGACTTGTGTGCTAGAGTTGATGAGGAAGGCAGTTAAGGAGACATATAACCTGTCCAAATTATTAAAATGAAAATGTAAACATTCTTATAATTTAATTCTTTTTCTTATCTTTTTAATTTTTTCTGTATGTAGAATGTAAGGAGTGCAAAATTTTTATTTGATAAATTTTTGAAAATAAATTAAACACATTTAATTTTGATTTTCCATAACATACAAACATTCATTTTACATATGGGTCACATAGTGGACCTTTGTGCCCCACAGGATGGGGCACAGAGGTCCAAATATCATTTTCGACATTTTCGATTTTAAACAAAATACCACTGAAACATTATTTAATTTAATTCCATTAGTTGTAACAGCATAATATGTGGATACTATTTTGCATAATTCGATTAACATAACATCAATATATCTAACTATATTGAACAACAACAGTTAAGCGGACCTACGTGCCCCGCTCTCCCCTACATAAATCGTATATCGTGATTTTAAAATATAACATTTACTTTTAACTTCGTCTTTAAGCGTACGAAACAATTTCACTTAAACTTGGTTGATGCACCTTGCATTGATTTAATCAGTTGAAATAGTTTACTGTTTGAAAATAAAAATTCTTTTAATTTTTCTCTCCTGCATAGGAAAAAATAAAAACTCATTATTTTTTAGTAATATTTAACATTTGAAAAAAAAAATGTAATTAGTGTTTGTTTAAATATTTTAACATTATAAGTTTATGACGCATCTATGAGAATATTATAACGTAAATAACACCTACACATATTCCAATTTTGCATTATTTTATCACATCAAACAACATGAAAATATTGCGATAACATGAATTATATGAGAAATTAACTTCCCATATTTTAATGAACCGTTTTACAACAGAAGTTTTAACTCTTTTGTGGTAACGTTCAAATTCCAATTTAGTAACATGTATAAACGCCTTCACGAGCTTAGTGATGGGAGCTTATACTGTTCTGCTATCTATCTATATACAAACCCACACAATTATTAAAATAATGAATAATTAATAATGAATAATATTTTTTTGGTTAAATCACGTTTTTTATTATAATTTCATGCCAATAAAATCAATGACTATACTACTATAGTAATATATTATAGTTCATCTTTTTGACAAAACTTAGAAGACAAAAGCGTGCTACCTACCAGTAGTACCTATGTATATTACTATATTTTATTTAGGTGCAGTTCTCGATATAATAGGTTGTTGAAAATGTTTGAAATGTATCAAGACGTGCATTATTTACAAAATTGTTTCTTTTAATTGCACGTTTTATAAATTACAGTGGAACTTCGCTTAGTAAATATATTGTTTTTCCGAATCTTACTCGCAATACGAAACACTCGTTAATTGAAACAATAACTAAACGTCGGGATTCTTCGTGTGACGTCACGATATCTTCTCATTCGTTCTAAGAAATATGGCTCGTTAAAAGTGACATTTTTCAGCACTCATTATATAAGGTGTTTGTTAAGCGAGGTTTTACTGTACTTACAAATAAAATTAAAAATATTTTTGAAAAATGCCTGAATGACGATAAGATTATCATTAGTTTATTATGGATTTTGCTTACTTTTTGTAAACAATTATTACTAACTACACCCATACCTCACTTTGCGTCGCTGTTACGTTCCAAAAAAACACGACGCAAAGTGAATTATGATTATCTATAGCAAGCATTTTTACATACATGCATTTTTACATACAAGACTCGAATCCAAAACAACGCAAGTTCGAAAATCTAACGACGCACAGTGAAAATTAGTACTAATTCATCAGCGACGCAACTCTGAAAAAACGCAAAACGAAACGACGCAAAGCGAGGTATGGGTGTACATAGTAGCTTTTCGTGAAATATTCACGACCAAAATTTAAAATACCGAATGTACAATTAAAAAAAATTGACAGCGGGTTTCGTAGACTTCTACGACAAATACAAAACTGATTGGTGTAACAAAGCATTAATACAAACCGTCTCTAACTGGCGACTTACAAATGTTTGCCTATTATTTTTATGATAATTTTAACTTGATTGAGCTTTAATTATAATAGATTTTCAGACAAAAATTTAAAACGAAAGGGGCGAAAAGCATACTCATTAATAGTTTTTTTTATTAGTTACTAGTAGCTTCCCGTGAAAAATTCACAACCGTAAATTTAAAATTCCATATGTACTATTGAAAAAAATACAATTGCGGGATTCGTTTCCTAGACCTCTCCCACGTAGGACAGTCACTTTAATCGCTGGGCCACAAATATAACATTGAAAACCTTACAAAACATTAAAACAAACCATCTCCTAACTATCAAAATACGTTTTTAAAAATATAACAAATTAGTAGCTAGTAGGCTTTTATTTTTTATATGTGCAGAAGTAAATTAATTTTTGGGTACAAATTTTATCATTAAAAACAATCAGCTCCAACCTCTAATTGACGTACAAAACATCATCCCAAATCACCAGTTCGGATTCCGCAAGGAGCATTCTACTATCGAGCAAACTCACAGAGTGGCAACCACAATAATGACAGCCATCAATGAAAAAACCTATTGTACCGCAGTCTTCTTGGACATCACATAGGCCTTTGACAAGGTATGGCATTCGGGACTACTGTGTAAGCTTAGGGCGGTGCTGCCCAGTCCCCTCTTCAGTGTTCTTCAGTCCTACTTAAAAGACAGAACATTCTTCGTCACCTACAACGAAGTCAACACCAAACTTCACCAAGTGGGAGCTGGAGTGCCTCAAAGCAGCATTCTGGGACCGTTCCTCTACAATGTAGAGTCTACATCATCTACACAGCAGATTTACCGATGTTAGCATGTTAGCATGCGTCACAATGGCTACATACGCTGATGATACCGCCATATTTAGCAGTCGATCAGCATAAATTAGCAGTCGATCGAGATCCCATAGCAGCAACGCAAAAAACACAACGTGCTCTCTGCGAACTGGAGATCTGGCTCAACAAATGGCGTATCAAAGTCAACGAGGCCAAATCTGTACAAGTGATATTCACGACTCGGCGGGGTATCTGCTTTTCGGTTTTTCTCCACGACCTACAGATACCGCAGGCAACGGAGGTCAGGTATCTCGGGATGCACCTGGGCAGAAGACTAACCGGGCGGAGACAAATCTTTGCCAAGAGAGACCAACTAAAGCAAAGACGTCGAAGACTGCAATGGTTGATAGGCTAGAGATCTCAACTGTTCTTGGACTGCAAACCTGCAATCCTGTTGTACAAGTCCATTCTGAAGTCAATCTGGACGTATAGCATCCAACTATGGGGAGCGGCAAGTGACTCAAACATCAATGTCATCCAACGCTTTCAATCGAAAACACTTAGACTCATCACAAGAGGTCCGTGGTTCGTCACCAATCGGGATATCCACAAAAACCTAAAGATGGCCTATGTCAGGGAGGAGATCGCCAGGCATAGTTCTAAATACCAACATAGACTAAGCGACCACGTCAATTGACTGGCGGTTAACCTCCTGGACAATAGCAACGAGTCAATGAGATTGAAACGCGTTCCGTTCCTCGAATAGCCATACCGGAAGTAAGAAAATCAAGCTCACTATTCTAAGATAGTGAGCAGGCAAGACTTATCGTACAGCGGATTTGCTTATTGTCCAAGGACAGATCGCAAATGGTCACCAAAAGCAAAAAAAAAAAAAAATATTAAAAACAATTGTGAAAAACCCTCATTTTTAAGTATGTCATAAACTGCCTTTAACATAAAACCTTTTTTAGATTTTGCTTTAGTTTTTTTGTTAAATTTCACGCAATTCCGATAGTAAAACCTAGATCTCAGTTGGTAGATCTGTCCAAAGTTTAGTCGCTAGACCTGGTCCAAGAATGGTTGCCAGGCTTAGTCCATGGATATCATTTCGAGGTTAAGCCAGGTTTGAGCCTAAGCTGGCTACCGGGCTTAGCCCAAATATAACGAGTCTTGGTACAAGGTTGACCCAAGAGTTGGCCTATTATAAATTTCTACTTGGGTTGAAATTGTTTTAAGTTCATTTCAAGAGGTATTATCAGTATTCATAATATATTCACCAGTTATGTCAGGTTATCAGATTATAAATACAAAATATTTATAATCATGCAATAACCTTTGATTTTTAGTGAATTTATCAAATCTCTAGTAATTAGCTATACGACTGGTTGTATTGTATCAAAAGATAACTTAGAAATAAAGAAAAAGTTATTACCTATTTTTATTTTACTTTAACAATCTCTTAAAAAGTTAGTATCCGTAACCGAAACTATCGGATGATCCAAAATTATTTCATATCCATAACCCAATCCAAAACTGATACCAGGTGTTATTTTATTTCTATATCCGTATTCAGATACGAAATTATATATCCACATCCTGGTTCATTTCAAAGGCTTGGTAAACAATTTCAAAAAATATTTCTTTTAAATAAATACAAATTTTATGCTTTGACGACTAAATTTTTTTTTTTTTTAATAAAAACATTAAAATGTGCGGCATTTAACGTGAGATTAAAACTGCTTATTAATTTACCAAAAACTACCATTTTTTTTAAATAAAAATGCACAATACCAAATATTATTGCATCAATTCGTAAAATAAAATGCTACGTTAAAATTTATATTGATTTAAACATTTTTGTATGTTAATTTTTGATTTTCTTTTTGAATAAATACAATAGGATTATTTAAAAATAACTTCAAGTTTATGTCAAATTTTCAATTCGTGCTCGTCAATGTTCACTGTTTACAATGTGTTCTTTGGTTTTAAATAAGAGTTGATGGTTTATTATTTTTCAATTCATTCCAATATTAATGTCTACTATTAAAAATTTATAAAAGAATATACAAACCTCTCCGAAGAACTCATCCATAAAACCCTCTCTTCCTTCCACGTCAACGGAAACACTATCCGGGACCACATCATCGTCATCACTTTGGGCCTGAAAAAAAAACAAAATTTAACACATATAAAGAATAACTTAAAAGATAGCTAAAATTTTGTTAAGATCTAACTTTTTTGATGTAAATATATAACGTTGAGTGATATTTATGTAGGTATGTATTTTGTATGTGTTTAAGCAACATTTAAGATTGTTTCCAATACCTATAACTAAACCTATGTACAGATTTTAATAAAAATTAACAAAAAAATCAAAAATATCGAAACATAATTCTAAATTTTTAGGGGTTGAGGATTATTCTGTATGAAGATATAACTAAAAGAAATTACACCCAGAAAGTTAATTTTTAACTAAGAACGTATGGACAAATGTATCCGAAGGAAAAAATTCACTGAGAGAAAACAAATTCACAGCAATCGACAAAATTTCGTAGGAGAAAGACAAAATCATTAAAGAATATAACATTTTTTTCTGCCCGAGGATATATCGTGGTATATGTTTAATAAATAAAATATTCTTCAAATACTGTAAAGTTTTCATACGACGAGAGTGAAGAGAGAATAGAAACGGTAGAAAGGTTTCATATAAAATGTGTATGAGTGTATATATCAAGAGCTAGCAAGCGATATATCAATAACCTTAATGTCTTTTCAGAACTGTCTGAACAAAAAAAATGGAGAACGTTTCTGTAATCTAACAATTTTATTAAAATCTAGAATTCAACGGGAATCGAACCAACACCTGGAGCGGAGATCTAATTAAGAACTTAACCACTATCCACTAAATGAACTGGGGATAATTTTTATATGTTTTGAAATTGTGGTACGTCAAGCTTGATCAACAAATAATGTAAGTGCATGTTTAAAAAAAAATTGTAAATGATAATAAAAGGTAATTAGCAGTCTGTCTGAAAAACGTACAGTAATTCCCCTCTATAACACGGTAGCTTGATTCCGCGTTATAGGTAAACGCGTTGTAGGAGCACTCTCGTATAAGGCGCTCGTATGGTCCCGTATAACGCGTTATGTACAAATGATTCACGTTTAACCTTTCTCGATAAGGGTGATAAGGGTTTAATTCAATACATATTTAGGAAAAAAGGAAGAAAGAGTGGAATAAGAAAAAAGAGAGTGGAGTCGACTGGAAGGGTTAGTGACTATGAAGATGACCTGCAGGAAATATAGAGTTCATTTATAACTAGGGTGCTTATAAAGTGATGAGATACGGGAAAATGGCCTTTGGAGATCTGAATAATTATAAAATTAAAATTTCTATACACAAAAATAGAGCATGGTAAAGCCCCGCGTTATATGGGGAAACGTTCGTGTTATACGAGGGACATGAAAACGCGTTATAAGAGTACCGTGTTATAGGGGAAATTAATGTATTCGTAGCATTAGTTAAAGAACAATAAGCGACAAATCATATTGTAATGAAATTAGGAAAGAAAAAGAATAATTTAATAATAGATGTAGAATCCTACGAGAACAAAACAGAAATAAATACATTATATTTGAACTTCATCAACTGCCACTTTCGTCTCTTATTCTCTAGGCCCTCCTTATGTATTTCATTTATTCCCGTTAAAATAAAAGCAACGAGAAAGCTTCGTTTATTTGAAAAGTTGCAAACCACATGCAGTTTAAAACTATACAAGCTGCGTTCACGAACTTTGGAACATGTCAAAAGTTTTTCAATCGATTTTTATCGTCGCAACTTGAAATAATTTAATCCATTTCAACTTATAAACCATTACCAAATGTTTTATCAATTGTGACAGAGAAACGTACTCTTACACGAATGAATTAAAAATTAAGAAGTTTTTTTACTCAGTTCACTCTAATATCGATAGTGTAAAGGAAACCAGACTTGAATATACAAGAAATAAGTAAACGTATAAATCTTCTATTGATTTATACGTGAATAAAGGGAACTAATTGTAAAATGTGAAATAGAACATTGCTTCGTATGTATTAAAACAAATTTATCTTCTATTAAGATTCATATAACTCTTGGATTACATTTCTTGACAAAATAAAAGTTAAGGAGCTAATTTTAGAGCCTAGCGATGAAATGAAAAGTGACAGTAAAAAGTTGATAAAATTGTAGTACATATTTGATCTTTACGGCGAACTTTTATATGTAGGTATATAATATTACGCCAAACAAAAAAATCGACCTAAATTTCAAAAGTACATAATATTATATTCATGTAAGAGCTGAATATATTAACATAAGAGTATTATTAGTTATCACGATCCTAAAGAAATATTATTAAGTTATATTTTAGAAAATGAAGTAGACCTTAACTTTTAAAATAGTTCATTCGTGACAGTTGAAACTAAAGTTAAACCAGAGTATGTTCAAGGAATTATTATTCTATTTTCACTCGTCATACGGGCAATATTACATACTCAACGCTAAATAATCACGCTGCTTTTGATTTTGATGGGGAAGAGACGTGAAAATTTAAAGTGATATTTAAAAATCACGCTTTCATAAGTAATCAAAACCAAATGCCGTTGTATTGGTTAATGTGACCACAACTTTTAAATATTACAAAAATGCTCATTTTCTCATTTGCCAGAAATATTAAGGTTTCTAGAACATATTTGTTAAACTATGTCAAGAAATATTTTGTAGATGCCTATACATAAAATAATCCGTTTTTAGAGCTCCGTTGTCAAATGACAAACGGAACCATTATATTATATAATCGACCTATCCAGTTTTATGCAAATATTATATACTTAAAACAATCCTTTTGTTTAGAAACTATGGAAATGATATTAGGAAAGTAGGTATTTGGTATGTATCAATACACTGTACTGAAGTGAAACTACAAAAAAAAAAGAATTAAAAGTGATTTTCCACCACTTAAAAAGAAAAACGAAAAACAGTAACTGGATATAATACATTATGCCTTTGAAAATTATGACTGCAAATGCTTTGATGTTTTTCTTCTTTTAAACTAAACCAATTTCTAAAATATTTCCTTCTAAAGCAGCAAGTGTATTCTTCACGATAACATTGTGATTATTCAGTTTAAAATTAAAATTCTGAAAAAATTAAGATTATAAAACATAAAAATTGTTTTCAACTAATGATACGTTGAGTACTAAGGGCTATTCGATCGTTTAGTTAATGTTTGTAATCGGCTGAATAACTTGGTTTAACTGTCCAAATGCTCTGTAAAAATATTTGCGTGAAAATGTAAAACCTGAATAGAAAAAAGAAAACTTTATACTATACTTGAGATTAATCTTCTTCTATAACGTCATACAATTTCTATACAAGTGAGCTTTGGCACCCACTCATCTTTAAAATAAACAGTACGAAGCGCTATACCAAAATGTCAAAGGTTATTATAAAATTTAATTTATATTAAAATAATAAAATTTGCAACAAGTTTGTTTCTAATCATTTTTTCTATATTTCTGATAGTTTCTGAAATACACGCTACAGAAAGTTGCAAACAAAACCCAGTTTTGATTTATAAAACAAATAATCGAGTTTAAAATATGCACAATAAATACACTAAAAAAAAATATATATTTGTTGTATTTTCTGATAAGGGGAAAATAAATTAAGTAATAGAATTAGCATCAATTTAAAGACAACTTTTTTTCTAAGGACTTTATTTTAAAATGAAGAGTTGAGAACATTCAGAAAAAAATGGAACGGGAGGTGAAATTTTTTTCTCAGAATTAACAACTTTTAAGAGCGTATATTTCAGAAATAGAGAAAACATTATCAGAAACAAACTTGCAATTGCAATTTTGCAATTTTTATTAGCTTTAATTTTGTTGCGCAATATTTGTTCTTATGCCTACCGTTTTTAAGATATAAAAAATAAAGCGAAAAACGAAACCTTCTTAAACCACCCAGCGCGACTCTCAGAAAAAATTAATAGTAAAATATTATTTACCTCCTTATTAGTCTAGATCAGTCATAGGTCAGTCAAAATCGACATAAAAATAGCTAAATTCGCAAAACATGATGTATTTCTGATTTTTAGTATGTTTTTTGGACACCTTAGGGCTATATGTATTCTCAAGTTTGCAACTCTCAAAAAGTTGTGAAAAAATTTTTATAGAGGAAAAACCGTGAATATTTTGACCTTGTTTCAGGTTCTGCTCTTTATCTCCTGATCCATGTATTTTTTTTCGAAAGTTATTCTGTACGTTTTTGAAGAACATCAAATTTGTTACAAATAAAGCCCAACCGGAGCTCAATGGGTTACTGAAGTACGGCACTTTGAAAATAGGCCATTTTTTTTCAAAAATTGAAAATTTTAGTTTTAGACCTTTTTTGGATCGAAGTTACGTCGAAACCATTGATCTGCACATTTCCCCAGAGCAGGTAGCATACATCGCAGAACATCTAAGCCCTGCTTTCAAGTCAGTGCAGTCACCTCTTAGCACCCCTTCTTGTATTTACAAGAGAGGAGTTTTAGAAGCTCTGCGGGACAGGAGCTTGCCGACGGGCAGTGCGGATGAGTCCAGCCGAGGTCACAAAATGTTTAATTAAATTTAATAATATATTATATTTTAATTAAAAGGTTTAAAAATTACTTCATGCAACAAAAAAGTGTTTAGGTACATTTCTGGGAAAATGCGATGCTCTACCTTTTATGTTTTTTTAAGATTATGAAAGAACTAGGTAAGAGGCTTACAGACCCCGCTCTGCACTTAATTTAAAGCTAATTAAATTGCTTACAGAATATATTTATACGTTTTGCTCTGCTAATTTTTAAGTCAATTTTGTGCACTTTATGAGATGACTTAATTTTATAATCAATACAAAAAATATTTTATCCAGTTCCAAACTCCAACACTGGCTGGGTTCCAATAACATATTCCTCAGTTTGTAGTTTTAAATATACCAACGTTCGACTCCAAAGTTCAATACATACGAAACATTACAATATAAGAATAACAATATAATTACATTTCTTAACTATTAGGAGGTAAAGTTGAAATTTTTTAAAACATTAAAAAAGAGCGCTAGTTCTAATTTACATCTGTTTAAAATTTTGAAAAAGGCATTTGATTTATTGTTATCATCGTCTAAAGAGACAAAGTTTACAAGAAATTTAACTTGTACGAAATTCATTTATCGAGTTTCTTGGCTGTGCCAATAGATTTAAGATAATGTTACAGAAGAGCAATTTCTCTCGATTCTCTTGCAAGTAACGGGATATCTAACATGGATTGTCTTTAACTAGTCCCTATAATTTATCTTTTAAACATTTTTTTATAATATATTTTATTGAAAACTTAAAATTTTTCTACTTGTTATGAATATTATTTTAAGTTAATTGCAATATTTTATTTACTCAAAAACTTCTAAAATATTGCAAAAATTAAACTTTAAGAATGATGCTTATACATTTAAGGGGTAGTCTTAAAGTAAAAATGATTACTCGTTAAGGTACATTTTAAAAGTTTGTATAGAAAAAGATGTTATGAGTGACTGTCATGAAGAATGTTGGAATAGTCGGGATAACTCTTTATTTCTGATTCATTTAGGTATGTTTTAGGTCAATTTTTCAATAAACAATTTGGTGTCCTATTTATATTGTAATTTGAGAGAAAAATGATACGGCGATCCCTCTCAATAATAGTTAAGAAAACTTTTACATTGAATTCGGCAATCTATTTTTTACTGTAATATATTTTTTTCCGATAGTAAATCTCACTTCAATGATTTGATATGCATGAATGTATTTGATACCGAGTATTTACTAGCGTTAGAAAATCCAGCCCAAATCTATAGAATCAAGTATTTCGAAGCAAATCATATTTGTGTGTCGATACATATTATTGTATAAGTTATAGGTATACTAGATGTGGGTGCGTTTATTGAATTAGACCTATATTTATAAATAATGGTTAAATAATTGTGACAGATCTTAAAAATTAGTAATGTTTTAGTTATAAAAACCACTAATTTAACATTATTATTTTTTTATTTTTTTGGGTGTTTTAAGTTGCTTTAACATCTAAGGTCCTATCACGACTGTTTTACACACTGTAAGTTTCTGTAGGTCTTAAATTTTAGATCATGTAGCGGAGAACAACTGCTCTAACGCTGCGCCACTAATGTAAGTGGACTGTAATTTAATTTAATCATGATTTTTTGTTCAATTTGTAAATAATTTTACAATACATTGATTAAGAAAAAACGTATCCCTCGCTGCTTAGCTTAAAAATATACAAGTTTCCTACATATATCTAAAATTAAAAACTCATGTGACTGAATTTTTTTTGGTGTTTTAAGTCGCTTTAGCATTTATGGTTATATCACGACTGTCTTACACACAGAAAATTTCTGTAGGGCTTGAATCTTACTTCTTAATCTTATATCTAGGAATTCGACGGGAATCAAACCCAGGACCACTGGTGCATGTAGCAGAGAGAGCAGTTGCTCTAACAGTCTAACCGCTGCGCCATCAAGTGGTAGAGTGACTGAATTTTGTTTCTGATTTATTTAAGTTTTTCACTTAGCCAGATCTTTCTTACAAATGTAGAGTAAAAGTGTTTCTAACTTACAGGGGTCATAGTACAAAAGCTATGCACGTTAGCTCTTAAAAATTTGGGAAAAAGCTATGAGAGAAAATATACTCATACGCGAGTCTCATCCAATAGAAGTATAAAGCTCTATATAATTTCCACACGTTAAAATCTCTGAACGAAATATCCTTAGATAAAATATCTCTGTTACAAAATATCATTAGAAGAATGATGGATTCGATAAAACATCATAGAATAAAATCTCCTATGACTACATGGTGATCGAAAAGGTGTAGAAAATATCCTCCACAGAATCGTAACTAAATAAACATTCCTTGCTACCGTTTCCCTTTCTTGTAATTTTAAATCTTCCCTTCAAAACATTTGCCAATCTACTAACTAAATTATTTGAAATAAATTTTTAAAAAATACCCAGGGGATTGATATAAGTTCCTTTCGCAGGAGTTTAGGAGCGAGGCCTCCAATAAAAAAAGTCAACCTCACTATTTGTATACCAGATTATCATGACTGGAATCCTAGCGTTTTTGTATTAAACCCATTGTTTTAGCTTCAGAATTAGATATTCTACGATTCATAGATACATTTATTTTTTTTTCCGTAGTTACTTAAACTACACCCAGCTTAAAACCCCCAAAAAAAAAAAAAAAAAACAAAGAAACAAAGAAACAAAAAAACAAAGAAAAAATACTTTTTGAGCGTTTTGTGATTTCGCGAGTCTAATTCATCTTAGGACATTATACGCGGGGATATTTTAACATTTTAGGATCTTAACGCAAAAAAACCGTCTTAATTACAGAGGTTTGGGGTTGAAAAATCTCATTCTCATAGAGAGGTTTTATTTCAAATGTTTGGAGGTTTTTGAGATTTAAAATATTATGAGACCGGAACGTTAGTCTTATATATGCATCGCATTTAAAATACAGACGTTATTCTTTTTCTGGTAACAAAACAGTGTTATAAAATGCATCGATATAATCATTATAAAAATTATACAAAGGATTTTTGAAAAAGTTGTGTTCTTTTCAAACACTATTTTTAGAAAAATGTGTTAAAAGTTACTCTAAATTAAGTTAATTAAAACATTGGTACATTTAGACAATGATAAGCATTTAGTATAAAAATGAAAACGTTTTTTTTAAGAGAATATAGAAAATATTTTCACCTCAAATGTTTCAAATATCACTGCAATATTAATTCTTATTATGATCTTAGAAAATGTTATCTACCTATATAAAATAATTTGATTTTAAGTCCTATAAAGCATTATCTGTAAACCTCAATGGTATGATCGGAATTCTCAAATTCATAAGGAACTAACAACTATAAAAGAGCATAGCACCGAGTTTCTTCGATGCCGCTGAACTAATCCTGGGTCAAAGGAGTTCCCAGAGACGGCTAAAGAGAAGGCTCTCACATGAAACACTAAAATGTACCCATTACTTTTAGCAAGACACTCAAGGATAAATATTAAACCTTCAGCTAAGAATAATTAGCCAAATATAAATTCCAATTATCAACGCTATATTTAGTGGCATTAAGACTGCTGATATAATGCAAATTATATAACAAAATAAAAAAACAAAACTATAAAAGTGAAGCTTCTTAATAGAACTTTTTAGTTTGGGGTTTTAATTAACTATTAGTTATATAGCACCTATGTATACCTTGGGTTAAATATATTTTTCGCTGGGTAAAAAACTTTTTTACCTCA
Source organism: Sisyra nigra (assembly GCA_958496155.1). Taxonomy (NCBI): domain Eukaryota; kingdom Metazoa; phylum Arthropoda; class Insecta; order Neuroptera; family Sisyridae; genus Sisyra; species Sisyra nigra. The sequence goes on from OY292314.1 coordinate 27,110,292, forward strand.
ATTAACTTACTAACAGGTGGAAATATCACCAGTTAAATTTTAATTCAAACGTTCTAAATTTGGGTAAAATTATATCGATTTAAAAAAATCAAATACATCTTTTATAAAAATACGAATTTACCTAAAATTTTTTAAAAAGCAAATAATAATTTCTATAATTATTATTAATGATTCCAAGTTTGCAATTAGACAACCAAAGGTATACTGACATTAATTAGAACTTTGAAATACATATAGGGAGTTGAGCATAGTAAAAACGTTTGCTTAAAAATTAGATCAATGTCGAGTAAGATTTGAAAAGTAGTCTGGCATGTCTCAACTATATTCAAAATATATGTCGTTCCCGGAAATAGTAATTAACAGTATAAAACTATAAAACAAAAGTTAGGATTATAGACAATATGTATAATTAAAAAGAAATTACTAGATAATTTTTTAATAGAAAACGAATCTACGGTGTTGTCTTTGAGAAATATGCTTTGTTTGATTATTTTTCTGAATAAATTACCATTAAATTGTTTTAATTAGTTTTTACCCACTGCTTTATATAATTGAACATTTCATGTGGGTTTGATGATATAATAGGAAAATTATTTAGGAAAATAACCATATGATTGAAGTTTCATATCGTAATATGATTTTTTTCTAAGTAGTTTACAATTGAAAGGTTGAATGAAATTGTAGAAAAAGACGTTCGTTGAAAAATTGTAGGTGAATCGCGTATATATTGCCGGTTTAAAGTAAGCCATGTGACTGATAATGAGGCGATCATATAGTTTTATTTTTGGCATTTTCGAAAAGGTAATCGAGCTTAAGAAATGAGTCATCTAATTAATTTATTACAAAGATAAAGAGTAGATTTATTTAATAATGTAATTGACAAGTAAAAATTCAATGACAGTTGATAAAAAAGGGGTGGGGTCTTCGATGACACTTGGTCGAGTCAAATGACATTTAACACTATCAATTACTTAACCTTTAACGGTAATTATGGGATTGAACTGATGACGGTGGATGATGGAGCCCAATGAAAATGCATGCATAGATGGACCGTTTTTCGCGCTTTGTAGGGATTTTGCAAATTGAGATTTAGAGATATGGAGGTAAATATAATTAAAGTTTGTTTAGGAATCAACATGTTTGATCCCTCTGGTGTACAACTTCAAACTTACCGCTACGAGGGCCGCCAATCTATCCTTCGTCATTTTTCACCAGTAAAACTCACACACTGTAACTTTGCCTGATTTTATAAAAAAATCCCATTCAAAACTTTTGTACGGAACGGCACTAAAACTAAGGAACGGACACTACGATCATAAAAATCGATACGTTCACGATACGGCTGTCCTGCACTGCCGTCATTAAACGACGCTTGCGCGTATGACGTCAACTCACAGTATCATTTATAAATTCATTTCATAATTAAAAAAAAGAAATTTAATTAATTTCTCGTTCAAATTGAAAAAATAAATTTTAAAATTCAAAATAATATTTTTCAGTGTATTTTCAATCGAAAATTCAACTGTGTTATAGTTCACGTAAATCCGTTACAGTAGTCACAAATCGGTTGCCGGTTTGACTTTTCAGCCTGTTTAGAGGACGCCATTGTGAACCATAACGACTTTAATATCAGGTAAAAAGAATCCGTTATTTGTGCATTGATCATTGTAATCTATGACCTAAAATTAAGTGATATTCTCCACAATTTATCCTAGTAAAATATCCAAATAATATTTTTGTAAGGACAATCATATTTTTTGAGATTTTCTCATTTCAACGTCGGTGTGCTATACCAAATTCCTATGATACACAATAAAAGCGCCATTCCGGCGTACGAATTTAAGTTCAACAGACGTGAATCTTTTGTTCACTGTATTAATAACCATTTGGCTTTGTTAAAGTTGTTTATTTCTTGTTTTATTGTCGTTGCCTACTAATTTATTAATAATTTCACCAAATTTATTAAATTTCAAGTGACCTTCAGTGATTCTAACCACAGTTCTATTTGTAACATATATACTTGGTGTTTTCTAGAATTTTCTTTAACAAAACATCTTCACCATGGCTGACGATATGCCGACATTCAAGTGTGTTCTTGTGGGTGACGGAGGTACTGGCAAAACTACTTTTGTTAAACGTCATTTAACGGGAGAGTTCGAAAAAAAATACGTTGCTACTCTTGGCGTCGAAGTTCATCCACTTGTATTCCATACCAATCGAGGACCAATTCGTTTTAACGTTTGGGATACCGCTGGTCAAGAAAAATTTGGTGGACTTCGTGATGGTTATTACATCCAGGGTCAATGCGCCCTTATTATGTTTGACGTAACATCTCGAGTTACATATAAAAATGTACCTAATTGGCATAGAGATTTGGTCCGTGTGTGTGAAAGCGTACCAATCGTTCTCTGCGGCAACAAAGTAGACATCAAAGATAGAAAAGTTAAAGCTAAAAGCATTGTATTTCACAGAAAGAAAAACTTACAAGTACGTATACAATTGAAACATTCTAACTTGTACTAATTCATATTATCGTTTCAGTATTACGATATTTCTGCTAAATCTAATTACAACTTTGAAAAGCCATTTTTATGGTTAGCGAGAAAGTTAATTGGAGATCCTAACTTGGAATTCGTCGCCATGCCAGCCCTCGTGCCACCAGAAGTTCAAATGGATCCTCATTGGCAACAACAAATCGAAAACGATCTCAAAGAAGCTCAAGAAACAGCACTTCCCGAGGATGATGAAGAACTTTAAATTAATTTTTTTCAATGTTTAAGTTAAAGCGAATTAAACTCCTTAATATTATCATTTATTATATTAATAGACATATTTTTTTCCAAAATAAACTCAATATTGTTCATTTAACAAATATTGGTTCATTGCATTTTCTAACGTTATAGTAGGAAGTTGTTTACGTAACAATAATTCAAGCATTAAATGAATTTTTTGGTTTTATTATCTAAATTTATTTTGTAATTTTGTGTAAAGTATGAATGTAGTGTTTGAAAATTTGATCCAGTATGGTAAAAAGTTGCGATGTTAAATGAAGGGTACAGAAGAAAAGATACATGACCAATTGAGTAAATTTTTCAGGATAACAAAAACGAAGTTCATGTTCAAAGCACAATAGAATATTTTTAAAAAAACTGAAGGCAACCTATTCATGTACGGCCACTCAAATAAAATTTACAGTTTGTTTTAAAAAAGTGACGAAAATTTCTTAAAAGGTTAACATGTATCATTTTTTCTTTAGTCTCTTCACTAAGATTTATAAAAAAATATTGTATTATATAATCAATTATTGATTGGTTGTAGATTGTTAATTTCGATTAACTTATTTTCTTTTTTCAATAAATTGTAATGAAATCAATTTTACTAAAAAGTCTGAGTTTTTAATTTGATATGTTATATTTTGCTTGTAAATGATTCAATTTTAATAAAACAAAATGTCAACAAATGGGTGTTTTAATTTCTATATTTCAAACACTATCGTGATTAACTAACCGATACGATGGAGGCTAAACCAGTTCAGATAAAATATGAAATTGTTAACTGATTGCAAGACGACTGTGACTACTTTTCAATATCTTCAATTGAGTTAATCTTTATATCTAACGTTTTATATGCACATTGCTGTATATCAACATGTTCAAATTTTTGTTAAAATTTTTAAAGTTATCCGAACGCTTTGTTAAACACGCGTAACATTTATCAATAGTTTTGTTTCTTTTAAAAACTATAATAAAATTTATTCTACTCAGCTGTAACACTACTAAACTACTACAGCCTTATTATTATGAATATAGTTATAAAAAATTTTGCTTAGCTGCTTTTTTTGGTAAAAGCTAATTTTTACAACTTTATAAAATGTTTTGAATGAAAAATATAAAAATTCTTACATAATAAACCATTTTGAAGACTCATTATTATTTATAAAAAAATAGTTCTGATATATTTAATCTTAAATTTGAACTGACTTAATATTGCGAACGCATTTTTTTATTTGCATGGGTTACTTATATGGATTCTATGATCAGTTCTTCCCCATCTATCTTCCCCCTCCTGTAAAATATTGGTTTTGTTGGATTATTTATTTGGTTATTTCTATGAAATTTTTGAACCATTCACGTCGTTATTTAATTATCTTGACGGAATTTTTTCATTTACCAATTAGGCAAAATTCTCCGTAGGAGAAAATATAATCTTCCTAATATATAAAGCTTTCCATCGATAATTTAATGAACCATGAAGATGTGGTGCATTACCCCCAAGAATTTCTGTACTCTAAGCCCTTGTGGACTTTCTTCCTATTCTCTAAAGCAAAAAACTAACACTCAAATTATCTATTATCTAGTTAATATTATTTATATATTATTAAGTAATTATGTAATAAAAATAATTTATAATAACTAAAAAAAAAATGTTTATAGGGGTAAACTCCAGTCGTGCGTCGGAGCTGTCACAGTTTTTTTTAAATAAATTTAAATACGAATTACACCCACATGGATGTACTGGATGTATGTACGGTATGTACTAGTGATCCTAGGGATGTAACAATAGGTTTGTTCTTCTTGTCCATCTGATGATGTTCAAACCGTTCAAACATTTTCACGAAAGACAAAGAGCAAGGCACATTGATCAAGAGAGTGAAGTACTTAAAGCAAGGGTTTCCCCCTAATTTTAAACCAGTTTTGCGGTATCTAAACACCTCCAAATCCGTGTCGAAACAAGGTATTGTCACGAAAACGTACGTTCATAGCTCGACTTTCGGCCTAATGCGGCTAAGCGGCTGTTAGCTGAAACATGTCTTCTCTCACTCCTGTCTCTTGGTCAATATGTCTTGCTCTTTGTCTTTCGTGGTAGTGTTTGGTATCAACGTATAGAACAAACCTTATACATTCTCATATTGTTTTCCATTCGCATTTGCAAGACGCGAATGTTTGGCGAATGTATTTGAAAAACCAAAAGGAAATATATATGGAATATGATAATACAGCCGATAAAATTTATTTTTTTTTATTTCATTAAAACATTTGAATAATTAAATGATCAGGGAATAGTCTTAAGATAAGCCACTAAACTAAAAATACTTTTTTATATACCTGTTAGTTTAATCATGTTTAATTAATAAAGAAAAAATAACAATTTAAATAAAAAATTAATTTCCTTCCTTACGTTTACAAAAACTCCATTTCTAAATTTTTATATATATTTAACTATTATGAAAAACGAACTTGAGAATCCAAACAAATTACCTAGGTATTATTCTAGGTCTAATAAGTCTTGTTGCAATTTATAATGTAAGATTTGTACTTCTTAACCAGATTACAACTAAGATTTTAATTAAATAGTAACATTTATATCTTTTTACAGAAAACAAAAAAAAAATATTTTCACCAAAGCTAAACTAGGTATCCAAGTTGTTCTTTCGCTTTAAATATATATTTTTCCATTAAAATAATTAACAAACTCAAAAAAACAAAACAATGAATATTATAAGCATAATTAGCATTTTACGTGCACTTTATTTGAATGTCAACATTCCCATTCGCAAATGTGAAAAATCGGACATTCGTTACATCACTGGTACGTATCGATGGTTCCTATCTTTTGATTTAAGGGAGGATATAAATCCTTAAAGACACTACCAACTCTAAATTTTGTACATGAAATTGTAAACTGAGATCTTTCTTTTAGTTCTTTTACTCCAGACACCAATAATTAAATAGTCCAAAAATAGAGCATCTAAATATTCTATTTGCAATTTCATAAATACAACATTGTTTGTGGATAGAAAAGTTATTTACCAATTAAATAAACTGGAGATAACTATACATTAAAAGGCAGCTTCACATCTCACCCGTCTAGGAAGCTTCATGATGTGCATATTTAATTCTATGTGGCTTTAATTTCAGTATAACCCTCCATAGTAAGCTGTGAAAATCCAATAGTACGCAATAAAAAAGATAATTTTAAGAATCCTCTTGTCGTTTTAATTTTGACAAACCTCAGAAAACAAGAAGAACTACACCTCTGGTCTCTATATTCCCTACACTATAAGAACTGAATTTTTAGTTTTGTAGAGTATTCTATTTTCTTGAAATTGTATATAACATTCATTTATACTGTTTACAAGAAACAATTCATTGAATAGTTGCTCGTTGCAGATGCACGTCTACTACTTTTGTTTTTTGTGCTATTGTATGTACTATCATACTATTTAACGACAGAATATAAATAGAAGGCAGAAGTTTCACTTATGTTTTTATAGATACTTTTGCTTTATAAGGTCTTTTGCAAAAATATTTAATAAACTATTTCTAGGCTCTAGCGAGTATTAAAATTAAAATAATCAATAATTCCATACTACATCACTTAATATTTTTAAGAAGTCAAGTTTACGGGTAACAGAAGCGGGAGTGTTAAAAATAAGCACCAAAAACCCTGAGTGAAACTTCCATTTCTGTATGTATTCTGTGATGTAAATTCCGTGGTAAAACATCCGTCTGCTGACTTAAATAAAAATGCAGTTACTTTAACGAAAAATGTTTTATTAAATACTAAATTATTTTATACATATAATTTTAAAAATACAAACACGGAAACTTATTTCTCTTTCGCTGATTTTTCGCGAGCTTTTTTGCCTTCAGTAAGACTCATTCTTTCCTTTTCAGATAGTGTAGGAAGAATGTTTGTGACTACACCAGTACCCAGAGTAATCGATCCATCTCGTAAAGTAAAACGTTGTCCTTTTTCCACAACCATGGGTTTTAACATTTTCAACGAAAGTCTACAAACAAAATATTATTAATTAGTGTAAATATTAAAAGTTAAATCTAGTTTATTACTTGGTATCTTCTCCTGGCATAACCATGTCTTTATCGGGAATCGTAACTTGGACAGCACAGTCCCAAGTCTTAGAAAACATTTGTAATTGAATAAACGACGTAAACGGCTTGTGGCGACCACCTTCATCTTTGCTAAGAATGTAAACTTGGGCTTCTAAATTATCATGAGCTTTCATTGTTCCAGGCTTACACATGACCATACCACGTTTGATATCGTCACGTTTTACTCCTCGAACCAATGCACCAAGTTGGTCCCCAGCATGTGCTTCTTCTAAAATTTGATGGAACATCTCAACGCCAGTAACTGTACTCTTAATTACTTTATTGTGACCAATCAATTCACAATCAGCTCCCTTCTTCAAAACACCTCGTTCTAATCGTCCTGTTACTACAGTTCCTCTTCCAGGAATTGAATATGTGTTTTCTACAGGTAATAAAAAGGGTTTATCTAAGTCGCGTATAGGAGTTGGAATATGTTTATCGACTTCTTCTAAGAGTTTTAAAATGGCATTAGCTCCTATTTCAGGATTTTTTCCTTCTAATGCACATAAAGCGGAGCCTTTAATGATGGGAACGTTTTCACCATCATAACCCATTTCGGTCATCAACTCACGAATTTCCATCTCAACAAGTTCAACCATTTCTTCATCAGCGGCATCAACCTTATTGATGAAAATGACGATATGATCGATCCCGATTTGTTTTGCAAGTAGTAAATGCTCCCTGGTTTGAGGCATAGCTCCGTCTGTTGCAGCAACAACTAAAATAGCACCATCCATTTGAGCTGTTCCTGTAATCATATTCTAAACAAAACAAAAATCAATTTTTAACTCAAATCCAATGATCTTATAAAATCTTACTTTGATGTAATCGGCATGCCCTGGACAATCTGTATGACCATAATGACGATTCTCTGTTTGATATTCTATATGGGCAACATTGATGGTAATTCCTCTAGCACGTTCTTCAGGTGCATTATCAATATCAGCATACAACTTGGCGTCAGCCATTTTCTTATCACTAAGAACTTTTGTGATAGCTGCAGTAAGAGTTGTTTTTCCGTGATCTACATGCCCTATGGTTCCAACATTACAATGCGGCTTATTTCTTTGGAAAACTTTTTTTTCAGCATAAAATCGAACTGATGTCACTCTTGGTAAAATGTTGTCTAAGTGCTGTACATTGCATTGATACTTTGAAATGTTTTTACCATTGATTAATTGTTTTATCGTGTGTCTTAAGACTACAAATAAAATTGAAAAGTTAGATAACCTTAAAATTGAAAAGGCGTGCAATAGTGAATGAAACTTTACCTGGGTATAATACTCGTCGAGCTGTTATGATAGTCGACATTTTAAAATGTGTGTTTTATATAATGATAATAACAAATTATAATTTATTGTTACTTCGGCAGTTTTTATTAGAGAAATACATATAACTTCATATGACTGCTTCCAAAATCTTGCACTACATTAGATTTGTTCGTAGTCGTACTTCGTAGGAAATCGTAGGATATCGCAGGAAATCGTAGATTAGAACAGTTCACGCAGTTCACACTCAATCATTAAAAAGAATAATAGTTACAGCAATATAATGAGTTGAAGTGAGACAAATTATTTTATATTTCCCTGTGAATTCTACTCTATACTACGTTTACATGTCAAACTGAATATGCTCGATATGCTCTATACGCCTGTCACTTAGATACGAGAAAGGCTAAAAAAACGTCTTTAATTTCTACAGAAATCGGTGTTGTTATAAGAGTCATACGTCTCAAACAACCCCCTACCAGGTACCGTTCACTTCATAGGAAATCATGGCTTTTCCAACTAGAACCAGTAGACGAAATAGCGCTATATACATTTTGAAGTACGAAGAGAGAAAGACGATTTTCAACAGAACTTTAATTTTTCCCTAAATGTTAGTTGGTTAAATTGCTAAAATACAATAATTTTAATCGCATGTTACTTCACACCAGTTGACACTTATTATACTTCACAACCCTTTTTAAATATTTTAAAGACAAAGGCGCTTCTAGTGTAAATAAAAACAACTAAGACGATATAGCACGATGTGAATCGATGATAGTCGCCGATTTAAGCGAGGTAGTTTATGAACATTTAAAATGCCTAAATATTTTGTATAAATTTAGCTATCATTATTCGTTTAGTTATGTAACGATAAAGTAAAACACCCATTTTCAAATGCTCTATCATTTCATAAAATAGTACTCCTTCATAACAAATGTTTAATTGGAAAATGTGGAAACCTTGTGTATCAAAATAAATACGTTGATATCTAATATAGACCAGGGTAAATAATTTTTGAACAGAAAAAAAAACTATAGTAGGTTGAAACCCATTGAAAAAATGGAGAGAATATAACAAAAATAAAAGGAAAAATAAATTACGGTCTAATAGTATATCTATTTTCCAAAAACCAGTGCGTTCACTTTATATCTTTTCTTTTCGCTCATAGAACAAAATATAAGAACTTATTTTTCTTAATACGATTCGTCTTATAAATTTATTTTAAAATGAATTATCTATCTGTATAAATAAAATGATAGTGGTCAATTATAATAAACATAATATTTTTTAAATTCATTTTATTAGCAGTTTTTAAAATATTTTTTTAGTAGCTTCTTTGTAATTACCTTTTAACAATTTATTATTACTTTATAGTTTATTTTGACAATGACTTAAATATATTATATTATTATTTAAGTACACATTTAAATACATTATTATAGTTATAACGGTTCCAACCGTTACAATAATCAAATTACTTTTCAACACTCAATGTACTTTTGCTTTCGATTTTTTAAAATGTTTTTCCTCTGTACATAAAATATTTACTTAATAAAATAATCTACGCAGATGAAGTGGTGGGCCAGCGGGTATCAGTTAGTTAATAATAAATTATTATTAATGTTAAATTTCAAGAGTATGGGCATTGGATAAGAAAAAGAATTTTAAATAAAGTAATTTAAAATTAGCAAAGCAATTGTGATCTGCAATACACACTACATGTTATTTTTATGGTTACTAACGTTTTTTATTTACTTTTGTTGTGATAGTTACTTTTATTGTTTTTTAATTTTTCATTGTCGAAAATAACACATTTCGCACGTACGCATTAATTATTTTCCTTCTTGATTTCACAACGCTCGCATATCTAATTTTTCATTTATTGGTATTATCAACATTATCAATAGTATTAGCTTAAATGGTTTAGTGTAAAGTTTATTATTTAAGTAGAATAGTAAGTGCTGTGTGCCTTTATGTGATCGACAACCACATCACCGACTTTCATCTTGGAAAAAAGCCAATATATTTTCCCAAAAGAATGATTGAATGCAATTCAAAATCATTTGTGAGGAAACGTACGAGAATTTCCAAATTTGTAAATTTCATTTTGAAAGGGGCACTATTTCTTCAAATGGTCGATTATTTTTCGACACTTTCTCAACGTTTAATTTATCAAGTAAGTATCTTTAATATTTTTAAAATACTATATTATGTTAAATTATCTTAATTATCTTTTAATTTAACATATAAAAATTGAAAATATTAAATCGAATTTTTGGAAGCCACTGTCCAAAGGCACCTAAGATAATTTAACATATAGAAATTGAAAATATCAAATCGAGTTTTTGGAAGCCACTGTCCAAAGGCACCTAAGATAATTTAACATATAGAAATTGAAAATATCAAATCGAATTTTTGGAAGCCACTCTCCAAGGCACCTGAGACATTTTAACATATATAAATTGAAAACATTTATAGCAAATTTCTTTGTATTGTCCAAAGGCACAGTGCAAAGAAATTCGCTTTAAATATTTTCAATTTATATATGTTAAAATGTCTCAGGTGCCTTGGAGAGTGGCTTCCAAAAATTCGATTTGATATTTTCAATTTCTATATGTTAAATTATCTTAGGTGCCTTTGGACAGTGGCTTCCAAAAATGCCATTTAATATTTTCAATTACTATATGTTAAATTATCTTAGATGCCTTTGGACAGTGGCTTCCAAAAATGCCATTTAATATTTTCAATTTCTATATGTTAAATTATCTTAGATGCCTTTGAACAGTACTATCAAAGAAATTGTCCTTAAATATTTTTATTTTCTATAAGTTAAATTATCATAGATGCCTTTGGACTGTACTATCAAAGAAATTCGCTTGAAATATTTTCAATTTATAATTTTCTGAACCTTTTTTAAATGGTTTATATGAGCATAAGTATTAATAATTATTTCTTTTTTTTGGGATTTGATTGTATTACTTTAAATAAAATATGGATAAAAGGATTCATATTTTAGAAGTATATTTTGCCTATTTTATAGTTGTTAATATATTAGTAAAAATATTTATAACTTTTTAATGCTTGAATTTAATTTTTAGGAAGCCAGATAAGTCTCGGAGGAACAATACGATGTCTCCTTTTTCTTCTTATCCAACGCCCACTCTTGACATACCTATCTGCCGTTCGATCGCGCCAGTCCAGTAGAGGATGGAGAGTCGATGGTTTTGATGGTTGTTTTCAATAAGAAGTCATAATGGCATTAAAGTTTACTTTTTGCTTTTAACTTTACATGCTTAGCGGAACTTATGGTTACAAATTGCAAAAGCTCTAGGGGTATAAGTATGGTGAATATGCCCGCGGAAGATATGTAAACGATACTTGGAGGATTTGTAGGAATTAATGAAATAATAAGATCCTGAAAGTTTCAGCCCCTAACGCAATTAAAAAATTAAATAACAGCTTTAAACATATATAGGTAAATGAAGTCAATATTTGGCTACAGAGCGGTTTTTTAACTACAGCGTACCGCTTTTTAATATTTAAAAAACTCATCATCTTACAGAAAAATGGATGAGGATTAAAAAAATAATAATTTCATAATTGTGCCAAAATTGTATGATGGTTACAAATTGAAATTAAATACAAAACGCTATTTTTTTAAAAGAACTTATGAACACATTAAGTTTTTAATTTTTCCCCAAAAGCTATACTATACTATACTACCAGCTTCTAAAAAATAATCAAAATTTAGATCAATCAATCCACGCGTTCCTGAGAAATTTTTTTCTTATTTTTACAAATTTTTCTTTTTTTCAAAAACCAATGCGTTAGGGGTCTGAAACTTTCAGGATCTTATAATTTCATTTATGCCTACAAATCCTCCAAGTATTGTTTACATATCTTCCGGGGGCATATTCACCATGTGAAACTTTTTTGCGAATTAAAAAAAAATGTAAAATATAATACATAAATTGATGAGTTTGATTTATTTCAAAATTGATTTATTTCTTTTTGTTAAAAAATGTTTTTTTTACTTAAGTTTTTAAAAGAATATTTGATGAAAATATTCAACAAATATTTCAATAAAATTCGCTGTTAGTTGTTTGTCGTTATACTTATATTTACCTTAGTATAAACACATTATATTAGCTTAATATACAACGAAAACATTTAACAGCAAATTTCATTGAAATTTTGTTGTCTATTTTAATCGAAGAAATATTTATCAAAAAAATTAATATCCAAATTTGCAATTTGTAACCATAACTTCCAAAAACACGATTTTTATTTTATTTTTACATTTTCATAACTTTGGAATAGCTCATCAAAACAGCAATCTGAATGATGGGATTTAAAGGAATTTTCACGCTCTACAACAACAATTTTCTTTTTAGTTTTGTTGGAAAATTATAAAAAGTTTTATATATTGTTATTTTTGAACCCTGATATCTCTGAAACGGTTGATCTGAAGAACTTTGTTCCGAGGACGTTTTTATTAAAGCGTAAAAGTTTCTTCAAATCCTTTCTTTAAGATTGTTGTTACGATGAACTGTTCCAATGTTATAAAAATTCAAAAATAAAAAAAAATATTTTTTTTTGAAACATCCTTAATATACATATACATATATATTGTTTTTAACGAGAATTTCATAATAATGTGTTTTTTTTTTATTCAGTCACACCATCCCTACTACCATCATCTTCTACGCACAACTTAACAGATCCAATTCCTATACCGTCTTAACCTAATCAACCGGAACTACCATCCACAATCCAATCCACCCAAACCCTAAGAAGCGAACAATCTATTGCTATTTTGAAACAAAAAATTAAGAAATAAGAGAGAGAGACATTTAAAAACTTTAAATTCCAAGTTTTAAATTTTTAATAATATGATATTATTAAAATACTTATTATTCGTTAATGTGTATTTGTAATAAGTTACAAACAGTTTTGAGACATATAAAATTCATAAGATATATAAAAGTAATAAACATTATATATTTTAAAAATTACTTTTTATCAGTATGTTGATTAATTCTCAATTAATTGTGTTTTTTTATGTCAGTACCGTGGTATATCTAATTCTCATTTTTCAAACTGAATGTAAAAATTTCAATCAAGATTTGTTTTGCAATTTAAAGCTAAAGCTTATATTTTATAACTAAATTCTAATGTATACTCCACAAAATTATATTGCAACTATACCTACATATTGATTGCGAAATAGAAATAATCATCAATTGAATAAAATTCTTGGGCATAAATCAATGATAATTATTTCTCTTTGCCGATCATTTGCTAGGTATTATTGCAATATAATTTTGTGGAGTATTCATTAAACTTGAGTTATAAAAGATAAGCTTTAGCTTTAAATTGCAAAACAAATCTTAATAGAAATGTATAAACTCAGCTTGAAAAATGAGAATTAGACATGCCACGGTACTGACATTTTGAGTGTATTTCCGTAAGTAATATTTAATCCGTGATCATTTATGTTTTAATTCCTTATGCAGATTCTAGAGTATAATTAAATTTATTAAATTACTTAATAGTTTAGGGGAAAAAATAATACAGAATAATAAACAAAGTACAGGACATAAAAAATCATAATTATTTGAGAATCATCCATATGTACGTCATATTATATAAAATATATGTACCGTATGTATGATATGAGTACCTACTATATGTATGTAGGTAATACGAGTCATGTACTTCATTTAATAAGTTCAAACTGTTCTAACTTCTCTTTTCACCAATGTTTAATTATTTTTACTCTTGTTTTCTCTCTGTATTGAAATTGATGCAATTTCTTTATTTTGCATAACTTTTGGCAAATGTTTTAAACTAAAGAAGATGATCAAATAGCAGTAGATAAAATGTACAAGTAGACGCCGATTTTAAAACGTATAGATGAATCATCAAAACCATTAAAAGATAGAAATGGTTAAAATGGATCGGTATGAAACATAGCACCTCAACAAACAAAAAAACATAAATACTTAATGCGTTTTAAAATAAAGTACTGGAAAAAAAGTGAACAAAATAATAATGAAATCAACAATGTTAAAGAATGGAAAAATTACTGGAGCAGTTTAACGAAGAGCGATGGTTCATAGGATTTTAAACAGAGATGCTTAGTTTCTGGATGATACTTTGATAGACAACTGCGACAACTGGTTAGTCTTGAAACATCCAAAAAGAAAGAAGAAATTATTAGAATACTAAACTTGTTGGAAAAATTAACAGTTCCGTCTTAAAAGGGTTATATTATAATGGCGTGTAATCCTGGAGAGAGAAATTAATATACACGGAATTCAGAGGAAACTGAAGCTGCTTTGAATTAGATAGCAATCAAATAATTTAATAATGTGCATACTTGTGCAATATATTGTTAACTTTTATATTTTTGAATGTTAAACTTTAAAATATTATGTATTGAAGTATTCCAAGTATTCTTAAGCACTTATTTAATAACTTATTTCCGTATGACACATGTCTGTATTAGTAGAAAATTTTTGTTATCAATAAATAATTCTTATAAATTTATTTCGTATTTCCTGTATTTATTTTAAATTTCAGAAATAAACTAAAAAGATCAATGAAATTAATGATATATTTTTTACTTCTTTTATTTATCGAAGATTAAAACCAATGACCATAGAGTTACTGTAAATTGTTGAATTAGTAGAATGAAAACGATGAAATCTATAAAAAAAAGTCACTAGGAGTATACTAGAAATTGCGGCCGTGGTCCCTAATTCAACCGTACATTTTACATTGAGTGAAACCCCCCTGCCCCCTACCACTTAAACTTATCAGAGTTATTATAGTTATTATATAAAAATACTTATCATAATTATTCTCATATAATAACAATAATAATGAAAACATTTAAAAAAGTTTCATTTAAATAACTTACCCAACTTACCCAAACTTGACTGACGTTTAAAAAAAATTATTTCTAACCTCCAACTTCCATAAATTCTTCGGTTTTCGTCAGACTTTGAGGTCTTTGTTCAACTCGTGGGCAACTAATTAGCAACTAGTGAATGCAATCCAGTAAAAATGGTCACATTTTTGTAACATGGAGTTGTAGGGGGCTGCGCCAGATACGCCATATACGTTTCCAAAATCCAACCAGCGTCAATGGCTTCAATGTTTCTATGGTTTTAATCAGTATCAATTATCTCAAATCAGTAGAATTCCAGATAAAATTCCTTACTAGAAATATGCTTAGTATATGTTGTATAAGTATATTGTATACTATTTGTATACTTATACGGTGTATTCAGTATTGTACTACACTACGTATACTACTATGCATACTAATGCATAAAATAATGCTGTTGCCGATTTATATATAATTACTAATTAGCCTTTCTTGCTACATTTTCTTAATATAATCCAGTGAATTGGTACCAGGGTTGCCAGAATTGTTCACAACAAAAGCGCAGCGTCCTTACGAAAAAACCGAAAACTAAGGAAAAAACCGCCCAATATTTGAAATTTTAATAGTTTTTTTTTCTTTAAATAATTAATTCTCAAAAAATTATGAGAAACATGTCATATTAATACTATAGGTACGTAGTAGATAAATGATACTAAATTTTATAAAATACTTTTTTAATTTAACATTAATTAATCTAAAATTGCAGCAATAATTCTTCTTTTTCTTCAGTTCAAAGTTTATAGATACACTCAGCGAAGTTAGCGGGTAGCAGCTTGTATTTTTATATATTAATATGTTTACAGTCTCGGCTGTATAATAAGTTCGATAGTATTTGTAACACTGAATGTTATAGCTATGGGTACATATTAGGGAAATTCACATATAAATATAAGATATACATATAAGGTACAAACGGCGTAATAGTACGTATAGTATAGTAGTATAGACGGTATAGACTATAGTAAACTTCGAAACTTTAACATTAAAAGCGTGGGAATAAACTAAGAAAAAATAAAACATTGAAAGAAAAATTTGAAAATCTTTTCAAAATAGCCCAAATTGTGAAAAATTGACCAAAGGAATTTTAAGCGTAAGTCATGTTTGAAATTCGCTCAAATTGCGGAAATACGCTCAATCTGGCAACCCTGATTGGTACATTTTGGTATCCAAAGGTAGGGTGGTTTTGATTTATTTATATTAGGTGCGCAGCTGATTGTTGCGCAGTAGCATAAATCATAAAAAATCTTGACCTTGATCTGATCTGATCTTGATCATAAATAGCTCCTAAATGTTAGTTTTACAAAAAAATGTAGTTTAGCATAATTTTAAATAGAGGAAATTTCCTACAATTTGCGGTTAAAATAAGCTTTGTAGCTTAAATGGTGACTGAGTATAGGTCTTTCAAATATCAGCATTCTTTTGAAGTTTTTGTGCAATATCTCCTATAGTGCAGTATCTAGATTCTAGACCAAACTTTATACGAATTAATTTTATAATTGAGCTTATGAGAGTGAATTTAGGATAGATGGAATAGATTGTTTTTGGGAATTTTGAATAAAAATTGTTTAAAATTTTATTTATTTTATTTGCAATTGATATTAAATATTTATTTCATTGATTATTATTTATTATATTAAATTTAAGGTGTATCTATAAAAATGTTGAATAAAGATTTTCAGATCAAATAAGATTTTTCTCTATCAATCTTATAACAGGAACGGTGCCCCGACACCAGGCGCTTAATGGTAAAGATGTCGCACGAAACTGTCAAACTGTAATGGGCAGGGGTGAGAATTCCTGTTCAAATGGTCAGGACAGCCTACAAACAACAGTAAACAAATTCCGTAAGTGCAACATATGTTAAATTGAGATCCTTTACCACCATAAGAATTTAAAGTTAAAGAAACGCATCACCATAAATAACACGTTTTGGAAATTTATAGTTTCAAGATTTACAAGTTTGTTTATCGCTCTGCATAATTACATGATGAAAAGAAAATCGAAATAACAAAAAGTGATAAAATTAGACATTTAATGTTGAAATTTAATTTCTCTCCAACTTATTCTCTTTGGCTGACAATGAGACTTGAGGCGAAAGTTGTTTGTTTCTCACACATATCACTCATGATAAAGACATTGATTAAGTTGAGATTGGTGAATGTCAACTAGTTGGTGAATTAATTTTTCCGGTAATAGCTAAAGCAGATAGAAATATCTTTCAACCAGCCTTTTTTGTCTGATTTGTTTTTGATTTGGAAATAAATTAATGAAAACTAAGAGAGTAATGTAATAAAATTTTAATATTTATTACTTCATATGCAACTGTACGGTACATGCGTTCATCTCTAGTTGCCTATACTATAACAATCCCACAATTAATTGAGATTTAATATGTAAAGGAATTTCAATAGACAAAGTAAAAAGGTAATATGATAATTAATAAATTATGTAAAATTAAAAATATGTTAAAAAAATTGACGTGGCTAATAAACTGGACAACTGGTTAGCGTAAGAATAAACTTGGAAACGAATGCTTTTAAAATGCGTCAAGGATCAAATCCAATAAAATCATTTTTTGAGTGATAATAATATTACCAATATTACGGAATAGTATACATAAATATAAAACAAAACAAGAAAACAAATTTATTCATTGGTGCAGTGGTTAGATCAGTTGATCTCCACTTCATGCGTCAAGTAGTACTGGGTTCGATCACCGTTGAATCCTAAATATAAGAAAATCTTGTTACCTAAGATAAAAATGACCAACAGAAATATTCTGTATTTAGCCAGTCGTAATATAACCTTAGATTTAAACCAACTAAAAAAAGTTTTACAAATAATACTGTATTGAAATTCAGTATCTAACTGTGATTGAAAGTACTCGTATTTTTCTTAAAGTAAATCTTATGCTCAATTTTATATATTAAAATTCTCAGAAATTTCCGGATTTTCGCAGTAGTAAGGTATTTTTGGAGTTTTTAGTTTCTGATAAGACAAAGAATATTTTTCCTAAACAAAACTTTATAACTTTATATAATATAATATAATATAACTTTATCACTGGCACTTATTAAAACAGTGTGGGAAAGTCAATTGAAAACATTTGATTTCTTTATGCAGAACTATGGAATTGTATTTGTTTGGCTGTTATTTGCTAATAATTCACCATTCTATGAACTGGATTTTTTTGTAATATATTATAATACAATATGCAACATTGATTGCAAAGTTTGTAATTTGTAATTTTTAATTAACAATTTAGTATTTTTATTTCTTTCAGATAAAATACGCTCAGCTGCTATAAGGCTATATGGGCTATTTTACAACACATTAATTTAAATCCAACTAAAAAATATAAGACAGATTACTAAATAAGTATACCTATAGTAGTAATTCATTAAAACATTTTTTAGACACATAAAATCTGACTGGCTTGGTGATTATTTGACACCCCTTTACAATGGTCGTATGTGGCGTTAGTAATGATTCTCCATTTGCTACGGCACTGATATGATTCGTACATTAGATTTCAATCAATAAAAATTCACATTTTGGTATTTTTATAAATTATTTATAAAAATACTTATAGAATTCAATATTGTAGCGCTAAATATATTAGTTATCATGATTTATTAAATCTATTTTAAATTAAACTATTAAAGTTTTCTGTTTTTATTTTTGTGGAGAATTCTGAAAATAAGGTTACAAACATTTTTTACTCCACAGCTAGATAACTTTCGTAAAGAAACTAAATAAAATTATCCGAATAAAAAAAATTCAGAACGAAGAATAGAAGTTGAATGGAATTCTTATTTAATTATAGCGATTTTAACAATATATCCAAAAATACTTCGTTTTTTGCATTCGATTGCAATAACATGATGTTTATTGTTATCACATTACTAACATAATCAATACTTAAATTTGAGTGTTAAACAATAATTACACTGAATAGTACTACCAATTTCACAGCAAATTGGTTTTCATGCTTCCATTATTTGCATGTCGCTGTAGTAATCAAATAAATTAAAAAAGAAAAATAACGGTGAAGAATAGCAAAAATGCTTTAAGAACTGAGGTAAACGTTACCGTTTATCTTTGTAATGAATTGCTCAAATTATTCACATAATTCATTTGAGAATTTTCTGTACAAATTTCGAACGAATGAATCTGATATTTGAGGCATAGCAATCTTGATTATTGTGGTATTTGTAATATTTTCATACTTGCTTAGTTTGAAATGAATTATATCTAAGAATAGTAATTCATTTCGATACTTGGTTATTGTATTTTTTGAGTTAAAAGTTTGTCAAAATCATAACAAGTTATTAATAGTGTATTATTTTACTGCAGTATATAATTTTAAGGAGTTTATTAATGAACAGAATTAATTACAATGTTACTTTAAATGTGAAATTTCAAAGTCGTTGAAAGCACTATACTGTCTTTAAAAAAATGTTAACACGCTGAACCAATACTGTTTTCCACAATCTAATACATTCAAAGGATTCTACGTTTATTTAAATATATGTACGTTAATAAACATTTTGGTATTAAACTTTTGAACTCAAAATAATTGGAATTTTCTGTTCCCTGGATTGTTAGAAATGTTAAGAGAAAATATCAATTTCTATTTTAAATCAGCCTCCACATAGGGGAAAGTTGGGTGTTTGAGAACAGCGGCTAGTTAAAAACAGTTGAATTTTAATTATTTCTTTAGTCACGAAAATTTGTAATTGCAATTGTAGTAGTAGAGTAGCACTTTGTAATATTTTAAAAACTATAATATCTGCATGCACTTTCTAACACCTAATAACAGGAATAATCCTGTTAATAAAAGATAGTAGGATGCCTTTGGTAACACTCCTGTCTGAAAGACAGCAGAAGAAGAAAAGCAAGCTTTGATTTAGAAATTTTTTTAAAATTTCTACACACACTTTGAAACTACAAACTCTTAATAGAAAAAGGCCAAATAGTTACATAGAGGTGGACGTACCTAGTATTAAATGAGAATAGCAGACGTGAAAAAGAATTTTTGTTTATATTAAGTTTTACTCCCCACAATATTTTCAACCAGCTCTCTGTGAATGAAAACTAATTCTCAAGGAGTAAACTCCATTTAATAATAGGTTTGTTCCACTTGTCTATTTGATTATGTTCAAACACGTCCACTAAATGACAAAGAGAAAGACACATTGACCAAGAAATAAGAGTAAGTATAAATCATAAAGCAAGAACTTCCCCCTAATTTTAAACCAGTTTTGCGGTATTTAAACACCTCCAAATCCGTGTCGAAACAAGCTATTGTCACGAAAACGTACGTTCATAGCTCGACTTTCGGCCTAATGCGGCTAAGCGGCTGAGGGCTGAAACATTTCTTCACTCACTCTTGTCTCTTGGTCAGTATGCCTTGCTCTTTGTCTTACGTGGACGTGTTTGGCTTCAACGTCTGGAACAAACCTTATATATACCTACCTATATTGTTGGCTGTATTTTATCTAAGCAATTATAACTACCTACAATCCACTGTCGTTCCTCTTTTTAATTGTTTATCAAATTTTTACTAGTTTATAATTAGCTTATATTTTAAGATTTTTAATATTATTAAATTCCTCTAAGTAATATGGAAAACGAAGCAGTTAGGTATTTTAAATTCTTCGGATTCTTAATGACTCTTGTTTCAATAAGAAATTAAGAAAAATTGCAACTTAAAATATTTATGGTCATTTAATGTTCTAGAATGTGTTTCAACTGTTTTCAAATACGTGTAACTATTTGCAAATAGGTACTTAATGTTGAACGCTTTTATATTGTTTGACATTAACTTCAATTTTAATGTATTTTTAAAATTATAAGTTAGAAATAAGTACGTAACCGTTATATATATTACATTCTGACAATGTTTTTAAGCAGGAATTCTCACTATTTATTCAAGTAGGCCAGATACTAAAATGTTTGAAATTCAAAAACATTACATTTGGCAACTTAAAAAGTTCAACTAATTGCAACTCAAACAAACAAATTCAAGTTAATTACTTGAAGTAAAATGTCATTAAGAGTAATACATTTATTATTACTACACTAACTTGCACATTATGTACATGGTACATAATGTAGGTACCATGTAGAGATTCAAATAACCAAATACTAATAAACAATTGGAAATTCGATATATACGTAAATTGCCCGACAAGAAAAAGAATCTTAAAAAGAATTAAAATACAAAAAACAAATAACAAATTATTAACAATTGACAATTTTCTATATTGATATCTGATAACTGGAACCTTAGGTATATATCTTAATTATCAATGTCTTAATTTAATTTGAGTTCACAGGATAATACTTCGACTTGATCAAACTCAAAAAGTTGAATTAAATCTAATTTTGGTATACAAACACATAAAATTTCATCAAATTAATCTTGAATTTCGGCTTTTTTCAATTTTATATCCCCATATTGTAAATGTGAATTTGTTATTAACTGAATTTCTAAGGGAAGTTCTTTTTTAAAAGAATTGGATATTTAATTTTTCTAGTACTCACTAAATAAAGTTACTCAGTAAATTATAGAAGCAATTTCGTATTTTACATAATATTTTTGAAAATACTTTTTTTTTATAATTTAAAATATTATAAAACGTGAATTTACAACCTATATCGTTTTACTATGAAGATTATGGGAATATTGAAAGTAAAACATTACTCTATGACTATGTCGGATGTCTTCAATTTTTGTTTATAGCATATTTGATATTATCTATTATATATACATATAGTACATACCACATACAATATATGTTACATATGATGTAGGCATAAATAAAGACTTTTTAAGTATAAGTCGGAGATAAAACTTCTGGTGTGCTTTGAATCAGATAGTGGCGATTAATTCGTCATGAGTCATCGAGCGTAGTCGTGGTTACTCGTCGGATTCGGAAACACTCGGGACTAATGAAAAACGTGAACGTGTCAGAATAGATTCATTCTGGTTTGGGATGTGGACGAGTGTGGATCGAGAGATGTACCGCGAATTCGCTGTCTGGTTTAACGCGCACCGTTGCAATTGATTTTGAATTTCCATTGTTGATGTTAATACTCGAATGTTATTTTGATTATTGAATTTGTTGATCATTGTTAAATCTATTATCTGTCTATTATTATCTATTTTAACGTCACTTCAAGAATATCATGTTCAATCATTGTTAAATAAAGTATGTTATGACGAAGACATTGTTTTCTGGACGAAAAGGCTACAAACATCACACCTAATACACACACCTATATATTATATTATAGACTGTAAATTATTTTAAAATTCATTTCATTAAAAACTTCTTTATTCTTGCTTATTATTAATCGTTTTTTTAAATTTCACATATACAAATAAATAAAGGCAATAATAATTATCTCCGTGAGGGTTAAAAAATTCTTTGTAGATATGCTTTTTAAATGAACGGATATGTCTCTAGACCAAGGGTTCCCAAACTTTTTGTACCCTGGAGCGCATTTTAAAATATTGGTAGAGCGGCGAGCACCGTTTATTTTATCGAAGGATGTTTACAAGTGAACATATTTACATCAACAGTAATAGATAAATTAACAAAAAACAAAAAATTATATTTTATATTATTGTTCATGAAATATTATGTTGCGATCGAATAGTGGCGGGCGCACATAAATCGGTTCGCGGGCGTCATAGCGCCTGCGGGCACGGGGTTGGGAACCCCGGCTCTAGACTCTAAGAAGCAAGTCAATACCTACCTATATAAAATTGCGAAACATGAAATACTTACAGATAAAGATGCTTTTTTTGTTTAATATAGTAAATATTAAAAGTAACAAACCTTACAAGCTACGGCGGTACGTCCGGCAATAAAACTTAATTTCGTTTAATAAATTATTTTAAGGGTTGCATAAGCTTTAAGGAAACATAGTTTGCAAAAAAGCAAGTAAGAATTTGAGTAGTTTCATTCACAGGTACATTTTTATATTTTAGTATAGTGTAAATACCTATACAACTGAGATTGAAAAAGTGTTATTGAAAAATTATCTACTCTGAATTTTGAATATTTCATTAAGTCTTCTATGGCTTTAACTGGAATTTTGCTTCCAAAAAATTAGTAAACACAAAAAATTTAATAAATGTATACATTTTCTTTAAACTGAAATTAGTTCACTTGAAATTTCTTTTTACCATATTATAAAAACGTTTATTTTATTAGCTTGACATTATTATAGTTATTTGTACAAAAAACAAGTACTTATACAGTACTTACGGAATCCTATTGTATTCATTCTACTTAGTGTATTCGTTGATTTTGTTCCATTTAAAGTTACTCACTAATTTAGATATATCAAATATTTAGTTTTGATGTTATTGTTGTTATTGCGAGTATTTGTGAAGAGAAGGAGCATAATATGACTGGATAGGAAAAGGAAAGTAAAAGCGCGAATAGTATAAATGCACAATGACAGGTAGCAATCGTTACAACACGTTATCTTGAATCATAATAAGAATCGAGATTCGTTGAATCGAAAGCACTCATATCGTAAGCACTTCTATTGTATCGAGAGCTAAGTAGGTGCTCGAATAGATGACAATCCTTAAAGTTTAATATACTGATAACTTTCTTTAATAATGATGTTGATAATTTTGTTCCTACAGTAATTTTGAAATAATTCCGATAACTTTAGACAATATCCTCACAACGGTGTAAACTTAGTCAATTCTGAACTAGCGAAAGACTGCTGTAGAAACAAAACGTACCTAACATTGTTTCAATCATACCCAAAGTATAATATTGGTTTTATATATTTTTTATTCTTTAAAATACCTAACTGTTTGTCATTTGATGATTATACAGTTTTGAGACTTCTGCGGTGGTAGACTATAAATCTAATTAATATGAAACTTTTACTGATTGTGAGTACAATCCATTGCTTTATCTAACTCGGCCTTTTTCGATTTTTAATTTATTCCAGGAAATCAACATTTCTCTTTCAATAAAGTTAACTTAGCTCTTAAGCCACTATCAGCGCTGTATCTAGGGTGCTAGTTGTTGAATTTCTATGGTTGGCTAATGTTAAGGGAAACTTCCTTTATAGCCCTTTTGGGTGACCTCTGACACCATCTCGAGTTGCAGGTCGAGTGCAAATTTAGATCACATTACCATTATTACCTATAGGTAACTAGAGCTTAGTAATTTTATATAAATCAAATAAAATATTTGAATTTAACAATCAAAATTACAATTTGATAATGTAATTTTGAATTATAATAGTTTGAACTGCAGTTTAAAATAAATGACCATTTTTTTAAATGCAGTATATTTCATAAAACAGAGCATAAGAATAAGAGTTAAACAATATTTTTTTATAATACCGGAAACAACAAATCTAAGTGTTACTTACGAGTAAGTACGTAGTAGTTCTAGAATAGGTACCTTAGTTTAAAAAAAGCAATGTCCTGTTTAATGAAAGATGAAAATTTCGAAACATTAAAACAAGCACCCACTTTAAAATACATGAATTATATTTTTTGAGATTAAAGATATTTTAACATATTTAACGGTTTAATGATTTGTTTAATAGTTGATAGAAATTGATGGATTTAGGTAGATAGGTACACTATAGGATGTAATAGACGTATAGTACCTATAAGTAGTAGGTAGCTAATGGTGTTGAAACGTTATTTGTTTAAATTGACCAAAAATTTATGACTAAGGACAAGCTCGTATTTCTTCTACGTAATTTATCTAATCTTAAAGAAATTACAACCGTTTTTTCGTCGGGTTCTTGATCAGTTTAACTGACCAATAGTAAATGATAGTAAGTCCCGTATTACGTTATATTCGGAGTGGCGAGGCGCAAAGTCGCGTCCGCGTGGTCGATGGACGCATTTCTTCATCGCAATATCCGACGCGCACTTTCTGTGACATTGGCATTCATTCATGCTACAGCATTGAACTCTTCAACATTTCTTAACCACGCGACGTGTGTTTGAACCTCGATGCTGGTACATTGTTGCTATTGTTGCACTTACGAACGTTACATCTAGTTTTTATCGTATATTATTGTATTATTATCTAAATTGCATCCAGTATGGATTTTAAAGTGATTGCTGTACTTCTTTCAATGGTAAGTAAATTTAAAAAAAAAATTAATTAAATTTTTCTTTACATATTTGCGAATTTATTAAAAAATGAGTTAAATGATTTAGTGATCTAGAGTTTTATATTTAAAAGCAAAAATTTTTTTTCCTTTATTTTTAACGATAAGATAGACTGCATTCCAATCCTTTTAAGTTTTTTTTTTTTGTATTGTTAAAGTTCTGTTTCGGCGGCGAATTGTGTTTCTCTCATTTTAAAATTCCTTCTTCGATTCAACTTCAATTTTATTTAATACTCACATTTCCAATATAAGGGAAATAAAATTTAATAAGCACGAGAATCTGCATTCTCTTATGATATTAGATCAAATACATTTTATTGTTTTCATGCAGTTTTAAGTTCATTTAAACTTTTACCCCAGCCTTTATTTAAAAAAAAAATAATTTAATATTCAATAATTTACGGTTTAACGCGTTGATTTAATTATAGAATTTAACCAGTAATTCTAAACTGCTTACTTATTGACAAATTAATTATCTTAGAATTATATATAGAAATAAATAAAAGTAATTATAAACATTTTCATAATTATTGATCTTCTTTTATACTTGGTTCTCATATACCTCATTTAATAGTTAAAAATCGAAATACAACTACAAACGAGCGAGTCAAATGTATAGGATTTTATTAAAATATGTGATTGATATCTATATTATTCAAAAAAGGAAATAATGTTCTCTCATTTAAATAAATGTTAGTTGCAGCTACTTATATGTAAAATTGGTGAATCAATACCATTTGTGAAGAAATGAAATAAAAATGATTTAATTTATTGCTTCCGACAAAAAGTTGATGACAAGTCTTTGACCCGTTATTAATATTCACCCTTTCAAAATAAATTTTGAAAAGTTAAATCGTCTGTTGTAAGCTTCGACTTGCACATAAAGTCATTAATCTTTGTCCGATTTACGAAATTGTACTTGAACAATCATATTACAATACTACGGCGCCATTTATCATCCTTCTATTATCATTATTATTCCTGACAACTTGTAGAAAGCTGCATTTCAAATGCAAGCACGTTTTACTTAGATGAAAGAACGAATATTACTTGAAAGTTTTCGAATGATTAAAGAACCTAACACACGAACAAATACAAACATATAATTCACAAAGTTGACTGACAATATGCAAATATGTAATTGCAAAGTAGAGAAATATTTTTATTATAATTGTAAAATAAAATAGCTCACACATTTTTATTTTACTAAGCTGTAAAATTTGACTTATCCTACAATTAACTTCCAAATAAGTGTTACAATTTCTTATAAAAATTTGTAATGATTGAAAAGTGTAACAGTGGTATACAATTAATTATTTTTGGAATATAACTGAAATGGTCGTACAAAATTCTCATAAAATATTATGAGCTTAATATGAAAAAAAAGATGTAAAGTCACGTATATTTTATTTATAAATTAATTTCGTTTGAGTGCTTTTTTACAAACTTTTTAATGAAGATTTCATAAGTTATCCACCCTCATATTTTTTCATATAATATTACAAACCCAGATTCTTGTGCATTTATATTTTTTATCTTCGAAAAGAACTGAATCAATACATACATATTGCCTTATTTAAGCATTTACATAAATTTTATAATACCGAAAAAGTTTCGATAAAAGTTTATTTTCTTGAAATAATTCTGAAAACATTCTGGTCTTGGAATATGAAATAAATTGTATCTCTGAAGAGGAATACCATAAATATTAATATTAATTGTTGGAATAATGCAAATCTTTAACACGCGAATCTTTTTAATAAATATGAAATGTAAATTACAACGCCAGGAACTGATTAGGTTTGTAAACCAAGATACTTTCTGAGATAAAACATGAATTTATTAAAGCATTAAAGGCATTAAATTTAACTTTATGCAAAAGATAACGTTGCAATGTACCCTAAAGCGTTCATTATATTTAAATATATTGTCACACAAAGTTTTTCTAAATTTAATATTCAATTAGAGCAAAAACACAAAGCCATATGAACTTTTAACTGTCCTCCATATAATTTTGATGGTACTCAAATAAGAGAGTTCGATGCTCCAGGCTTAATAAGAAAATTATGAGGAATTCAATCTAAATGTTTGCATTGTTTACATGAGAATAAAAAAATTTTAATTGTTGCAAGTTTACGGTTCT
Source organism: Sisyra nigra (assembly GCA_958496155.1). Lineage (NCBI taxonomy): Eukaryota > Metazoa > Arthropoda > Insecta > Neuroptera > Sisyridae > Sisyra > Sisyra nigra. The sequence goes on from OY292314.1 coordinate 27,137,727, forward strand.
TGCCTCGAATACATTTTTATATGAAAAACAATATTTTAATATAAAATGAATAGAACAAAGATAATACAAAATTTAACGACAAATTATATAGACACGGTTAGTCATAATTAATATAATCTATCGTTATCGTCATCTTAATTATGTAATTAATTAACTTAAAATTAAGTTATTTTCCTAGATTGTAAACGAATCTTATCAGTTTATGAGTAAAAAATCAATTTTTAACCAACTATAACAAAACACAGTGAAACTTGTTTACCATTTTATCTTTAAAATATAATAAAACAATTCTCAACAATGTGATTTCTCATCATTGTAAAATCAAAGATAAGAAAAAAGGAGATAATTAAGTTCAACACCCGAACAATAACTAAAATATCGTAGTAGTGAAAATCGTTGAAAAATTGCTGACTGAAATTTGTTTATCTCATAAACATTTTTTTCTGCGTCTATATACCAAGCTTTTGTTTCGGTTCGGAGAAATCGTATAGATTGGACTCTGTATTTACCTCATACTGCACGTCAGTTTTAGGGTATTAATTTTAATTAGAATAACAAGTGGTTAACAGTAACAAATTTCACTGTAAAAAGTTTATTCTCAATTTATCTTTGAATTAAAACCAGATCAATCAAAACGAAAATTTATAGCTTTTTATAGAGTTTCATAAATGGTGATATATCATTATTAATTTGCAATATTTGAGTAATAATTAATTATTATTAGCTTTTAAAGAGCTGAAAAATTTCATTTCAAATGTATATAATTTTGTAAACAATAGTTTGTTAAGATATATCAATTTTCAAAAAAATGCTGTCTTTATTTGAATATCAAAATTTAATATTTTTATAATTATTTTTTTTAATTATTAAATATTTTTTAATATTTATAAAATTATTTTTTTCATTATAGTTTTTAAGCTATAACTACTATTGAATCAACAAATTATAACTACAGTCATAGTTTATACTGTAATCTATTATAAGAGTTTGTTATTATATCGCATGGTTGTAACGACCTATCTACTACTATTAAAATTAACTACATTAAAAGATTAAAAACGCTACTTTAGAGCACAACTTGAACTAACTTAACTTTATTTGAATATTTAATAGCTACTTTTATACCTGTTTGAAGAAAAAACAAAATTTTAGAAAAAAATTTAATAAACTGTGGTGTATATATAGGTACCTATTTGCTATATTATATGAGCAAATTTATCTATTTTGCATATTTTCCCAAAAATACTAAAAATAGTCACTACTTATACAAAACTTCTTTCCAAAAAACAATTAAAAATATATACTGATGGTTGTGGAAACTCCGGTACATCAGATATTTTACTCCTTTTGTAAACTTACGCTGTAATTAACTATTGAGCTAAATAAAGATTTATTATTATTATTATTATATCTATTTTGCATATAAAAAATTATGAAATTTCAATATTTGATTTGTTATAGCAAAAATAGAATAAAAGGAAAGTATTGAATCAAATTGTTACATCTTATTATTTATCTTAAATTTAAAGAGATAGTGAGAGGTTTCTCCCGTTTAATAGTGACAACTAAACTTTGAGCATTCATAGCCACTTAACATAGGTATAGTTCTCGAAAATAAGTAATATGATGTAATAATAAATGTATAAATGTAAAATATGAATAAGTAGTACGATGTAGGTGAATATTATCTTATGGTTATGGTTTTGATTAGTTTGTTTTTTTTTTTTTTGGGAGGGGAGATTTAAACCAGTTGGCTGATTAAATAGTTTACTATATTTTGAAAATAGCCTAAGTCCATTTGAAAGACATATAGGGTGCGTTCGGGTTGGACGCTTTCGCGCTCTGAGCGCAGTGGAAGTGCGCTCGAAGCGTTCGGCTTGGAGCTGTGAGCGCGTTTGCAGAGCGCTCATGGCCGAGTTCCGGGAAACTCCGGTGCGCTCTCAGACGCTCTCGTCTCAGAGGTAGGGCAGCAAAAGCGTGACCGCTCATCTGTCAAATTCAAATTTAAAACGAATACAACTTAAATGTAAAGTAACCTAAAAATTTTATTTATTTCTAAAATATTAATGTTAAAGTTAATATTAACTGAATCTTTAGGAAATATATATTAATTTAATAAAGTAAAATCAACAAATATTAATAATAAATTTATAAATAAAATATTCATTTCAAAAATAAAGTAAATATAGTAAATATTAATTGTGAAATTATTCTTTTATCAGCAGATTCAGATTGTAATAAATTATTTACTATTTGATAAATATTTTCTACATTCGCCATGTTGATGTTAACCATGTTAACGCATGTTAACGATGTTATCCAATGCTAAAGAAGTTAAGTGCTAACTGACAGCCAACTGACAGCTAGACGCTCACAAAGTCCAACGGTAGTTTGTGAGCGCGGCCAGGCGCTCTGAAGCCAAGACGAACGCTAAAAATTTGTACTCACGAGCAAAAACGCTCAGAGCGCGAAAGCGTCCAACCCGAACGCACCAATAGTCATATATGGAGCCCTACAAGCTTTATTTAAAGATTTTTTACAATTATTTTTTCATTTTGAGTAAATCAAATAAATTATTTTACAAATGGTATACTTAAGTGTTTAAAACTAGTTTTTAAAATTTCAAACAGAAATGGATTTAATAATACATTTTAAGACGAAATTATCCTCAAATAAATTTAATTCACTTTCAAAATAAACGATTTAATAAAATAAGTCTGTATTTTTCAAAGCTTGAGTTACATAAGAGTTGGTAATCGTTTATAAAGCTAATTAAAATGTGCAAATATACATAGCATTGTAACGTGATATGGTCAGAACTGTTTTGAATTCACGTTTCAAGGGTAGTTTTATACAATAATTTTTTACAACCTTTTGATAAAACTAAACACTTTATTTATTTAACCCAAATATTTGTTTAAACCTTTAATTATTTAACCTAGAACCCATAATTCCCATTGATAAACCCATTGATTTTTATCACATTTCTCTAAGCTCATTATCGATTATCGATCACGGAATGACTACTTTTACTTTTTTTTGATGTACTCCTTCTATACTCTAAAGACTGATTCGTTGTTTTTAGAAGATTCTTTGAGTCAGAGAGTCAACTTCGGTTCTTGACTGTGAAATATTCGACAATATGCCGTAGAATATCTCGTTGTCTTTATCTTTGTCCGTTACACTATGTAGTAGAGCAGTGTTTCCCAAACTTTTGGTATATAGGTATGTGCACTCCTTCTTTTTTCCTCCCTTCTTTCTTATTTTCGTAAATGCCAAGTACCCCTGGTGAAAAAATGGATATACTCAAATGACAACCACTTTCATCAACAAGAACAGTACAAAAATATCCTCACGAAACTCCGGTGCAATGCGTATCCCCACCAAACTCTTCCTGTACCCCCGGGGGTACGCGTATCATACTTTGGGAAACACTGTTGTAAAGTAATACTTGGTACCAAGTTATTGCGTTTATAAGTAATTAAATAAGTTAAAAATATATTAAAATATCTTATGAAAATAATACCTATATATTTAAAAAAAATAATGATAAAAGAGCCAAATAAGATGTACTCAGGTCACTTAGTGGCGTGGTGGACAAGACAGTTACCTTATACGCCAGTGGTCCTGGTTTCGAATCCCATGAAAGCCTTTTTTTTCTGGGTTTTAGGATTTGACGGTCGCTAATGACCAAAGTAGTTGAAGCGATCTTAAATAAACCAAAAAAAAAAAAAAATGTACTCAATAAATTAATATTTAAATACAGTTAGCATATGTATTTAAATGTAACACAATAGGTATATCAGTCGCAATTAGATCTTTTATATAGTATTTCTTTTTTTGGTGTTTATAGTCGCTTTAACATCTATGGTCATATCATGACTGTCTTACACATAGAAATATTCTGTAGGTCTTGATTCTTAACTTTGTAATCTTATATATCTTGGGATCCGATGGGGATCGAACGCAGAACCATTGGCTCATGTAGCGGAGAGAGCAATTGCTCTAACCACTGCGCCATCAAGTGGGTTATTTCTTATTGTGTAAATGAAAATGTGGATTTAGGATCAGAGCCTAAGTGTGATATGGCGTTCGGTGTGAAAAGATAAAATGACCCCTTCCCGTCTTCTACTCATCTTTGAAATATATTAGAAAAGATATTTCAATAATATTGGAAAATTATAAAACTGTACAAAAGTAAATGTATTTTTAAAAGTTACAACGGCATTTCTAATGTTAGCTGCTTTTATCGTTCGGTGTCTGGTGCCGGACCACCGCTCGCACCAACCACAGTACAGCTCTTTTTAAGGCATAAAACTATGGTTGGTGTTTTCCATATCCATCATTTATATAAATAATTTCAATTTTTGGCTAGTGTTATTTTAAAAATTTCATTTGTCATCATATATGTTCCATTGGTTTTCCAATTTCTTTAATAACTGAAAAGATAAAAATGATTTAAGTAAATTATTAATAAAAAGCTTTCTTGCCCTACTGAGTAAGATTTTCTCGTTAACGTAGTCATACAATTGAAAACAATGATAATTAATTAATGCACTATTATGTTTACATTATATGAATTTGGCACACAACAAAAATTATGTTAAAATTAATAACTTCAAAGTGCAAAGTATATATATATCTTAAACTAAATAAAGTGTAAGATACTAATAAGTGTTCAAGGGAATCCTTAACCAGATGAGTGAAGCTCTCAATAATTTATCGCTTCTGGAGCCAATTAAGGAACATATAGTATACCATATAGTCGCTAAGGACGGCTAAGGACCTTCGGGTTGATGCGACTTTAAACAAACAAAAAAAAAGTGTTCAAGTTCTATAAGGTATTTATTTAAATCCTCTTTGTTATGGTCAAGTTGAAATAACCTTTTTATAATTGTAATAAAATATTTTGCTTTTTTTATGTTACCTTCTACATTATAAAAAATTATGATACATATTATTTTCAAATACACAAATATGAGTTATTTCAACAACGATATATAAACATGTTTAACTATGGTTTTATTTTAAATGTATCAAATGTTTGCCCCCAACATATAAATAGGTATAGTCTATCGCTTCAATCAAATTGTAATTGACATTTTATTTGTTCTTTACTTAAACTAGATTTGATGTTTGGAAAAATATCATCTATTAATAATAATTGTTACATTGAAATCTGAATTATTTATAACGTGTTGTTTTTATATGATGATAATATTTTGAAATTATTAAACTTGAAACATGAAAAGCCAAAAGTAAATATATTGTAGGTCTCATATTTTTTTAGTTACAATCTCGATTAAATAAAGTAACATTAGACTATTAGAGTATCATTTAAGGGTGACATTACAAAGTTTGTTTAATATATTGTAGTTAATTATAAGTTTGAATTAAAGAGGCTTGGAAGCTTTCTATTTTTGCTTAGAGCGGTTATCTTATTTCTCTTAGAGGTTTAAATTATTTAGACTAGATTAAATGATATTGTTAATTTAGATAGACCATACATAGTTTAAATTTCAAGAAATCTTCTCCATACTATACAACCCAGTCAGGGATTTCTTAACTTTTGAAGACCGTCAGACTACTATTTTGAGTTGCAGAGGACCAATGCTCATAATAGTTTAAGCAAAGAGAAAATATTCCGGGTTTAAATGAAAAAAAAAACAACTCGATTAACTTGCAAATATTTTTATAGGTATTATTGATATTTTACTGTAATAAAATATAAAAAGAGGAATTATTTAATTATTTTCATACCGAAATGAAAATAATTGCAAAACAACAAAATTAATTTTTCTTTCGCCCGCTTAAGTAAAGGAAAATAGAATTTAATATACTTCTCCATATTTTTTACCCTAGACATACAAAGGAAGATTAATTAAATGATATTGGAACAAAGGGATGTTCAAATGGCCATATCAACGGAAATAGATTTGGCGTTAGATAGTCCGGAAGCTTTCCAATTTATTTTCAACAAAACCTTTCTCATTTCCCGCTATACTAATGCCATTCTTGTTTAAAAATGCGAAAATCGAGTTCAGTATTTCTTCATTGAAAATTTGTGAATATGTATTTATATGTACTAGGTATTGCTCAATACAATCATTTAACAATATTGTTTTAAAGTCAACGACCTGTAAAACAATTCTTGAAAAGTAAATATTGTTGTAAAAAATTACTTGTACGAATTCGTCGTTTAAAAGTTGTTTATTGAACCGGCTTAATTGAGTCAAATGTAAGCCTTAATCACATCACCAGTGAGATTTAATTGGCGTACTAGTTAAATTGAATTTTTAATGTTAAAAATTTTGAATTTAGATAACAGAATTTTGTAATAATTGGATTCACTACGAAGAACATGTTCTTTTTGATCTCAATATAGTTTAGTTTTAATTACTCTAAATAATATAATTGAATCCAAAAAGTTATTTTAACTTTGATCTTGACAGTGAAATTTTATATAATTTTGAATGAAAATTAAATTAAAATGATAGAAATAAATCATAAAAAACAAAACGACGAAAATACAAACAAAAAGAAAGTAATACATAACACGATGAGAAAGATGAAATAAGTTTAAAAGAAACCATTAACAGTGCTTTCGAAAACTTTGTCAAGCTTTTCATCGTAATGAATAGGAAAATAATTTGTGTTTGTTTGCTGTTGTTTTGTTTCTTTTTTATATTTCACTCGAATGAAAATGAAACAATGAATTTTATAAAAGTGATAAAATAAGCGTCGCATATAAAACGATTTCATATATATAGTTGAAAATGATGAAATTGAATATTTTTCAAGATTTATCCAATCCTGATCACCATCACTGTTTTTAATCAATTAGTATCGGTGAATTTGTGGCCACTGTGCAAATTTTCAGCATTCCTGAATAAGCATCATTTGATTACCATAACAAATTAAATTGGTATTCTATGAAAACTCTATTTTTTGCTTGAAATCGATTCATTTTTCGATATTTTACAGTCAATGACGTATCGGAATGATGAAGAATAATTTAATTACGAGAAATGTTTTTTCATTTGCTTTTAGTTTTTACAATGCGAATTCAAATGTTCTCCTTCATTTTATCTGTACTAGTGTATTAGTTCTTTTTATATTTCAATGACTTAATTTAGAAATCAAAATAATAATGTATAAAATGTGACCTCTTTTATAATGTATTAAGTAATAGAAATTATTTTAGAATTTCGATTATTTTGACATTTCTGTTCTAAGCAGTCATCTAAATTGTTGAAATTTTAAAAAATATATTCGATCTGGTGATATGTTCTACAATCTATATTATATGCTATATTTGTTATGTATAAAATGTAATCGTCATATAGTGGTAAAGTGAAGTATAGCTAGTTTAAATTTCATTAATCTATTTTTACCTAATACTACAAAACCAAGGATCGGCATCGAACAGAGCACTACCATTAAATGTCATTTTTTACAACTGCATTATTAACTGAACGTACACTCGGTTTGATTCCTCTTAATTTATATGTAGATGTAAGAAATTATTTTATCTATCCCAGTACGTAAAATTTATAACTATATGAACAAAACTTTTCACTACATCATCTAATGGTAATTTTAAGAAAGTTTTTAGTTTTATTTATTATCGAAATAGTTTTGGTTTTAGTAGATATAGGTTATTAAAATAATTTCCTTTAAAGAAAATCATATCGATAAGTAGAAGAAATCTATCTCTTTAGAAGAAATCTCAAATCTTCTGTTTCTTTTTTTCTTTAGTTAATCATTAATTGTCAGATTGACAATTTCTACCTCTTCATGACGTTTATCGTTTACTAAATATTGGTTTTTGTGATCAATGCTGGGCTATCTTTGGAGATCTAATAAATGGCACTTCCTATTTGATTTTCTCTTTTAATATTAGTACCTGTTTCTTTATATATCCTGTATAGCAGTTTCTTAATTTATTTTTGACGTTTATAGATTAGACCAGACATTAAACTACATGCATTGGTATTATTATAAAAGAAGCTACAATAATTCAAAATGTGATTATAAATCTGAAAAACTCAAATTTTTCTCGAACAGAAATAACACAAGATATAAAAAAAGCGTTCCAGATGATCTATGACTGTGTCTGTATCGGCTTAAATTACGATATTTATTACATGAATCTGAAACAGTTATAGCAGTTCTTGGTGTCGAGAAATTATCGTTTAAAAATGCCCAAAACTAAGCTAAGGGTATTCGCGTTTAAAGTAAGAACATACGATTCTTGGAGAAATATTATTATACATAATTTTCGACTTATTTTAATTACCCTGTACAAAAAATCGCGCAGATATGTTTATTTCGTTCCCATGTGAGAATTAATATCCTACCCTTATTATTCTCTATACGATTGGATTTTACTCTTTCAATGTACATTGCATACCTATATCGTTAAGTTCAAAAAGGTATGAACTTTTAATATTCAAAACACACAAAACTCGTATTTAAAAAACATAAAGCTACATCATATCAAAAATAGTTTGATTTAATAGTCCGTGTATAGAGAAATAGAACTAAAGAAAGATAAAACTATTTCAGATGATACTAACGTCTGTGTGTACATTGTACATTTTAAACTGAATATAAAACGACTCTTGAATACGAAATATTTCGACTTGTATTTCTTGTAATAATATTCGAAAAATAGCGATTTTGTATTTTTATTTCTAGAATATTATTACAAAGTAGGTAAGCAAAAATAAATGTAAATTCAGAAGATATCTTTTGTATTTTCTTTAGCTTTGAATTTAATACTAGCTTTCCTTTATATCATTTCTTTAAGAATATATACGAGGAAAGCTCCTTTTACCAGAATAACGATCAGTTGAAATATATTTGTAGATAAAAGTTGGGATTTAATATGCGTTTTGTAATTTAAATTAATACGACGAAGGATTTAACTTAAGCTCTGTGAGCCAGAATATTTCAATAGAAATGCACATTATCGTTTACGACGAGGGTGACTGAAAGACTGTGTAGGAAAAGGACAATTTGTGCTTGGTTCCCTTTAGATTATAAGTTTGAATTGTATCGATTGTTCATATACGCACATAAAATCTGTAATCGATTTTCATTATTCTTGCAAATAGAAGCATTGGAATGGAAAAAGCATGCCTAGTAATATATGTTCCATCGAGGGAAGAATAGCAGCATGAATAATATGTATTGATTGTTCCATATCGTAATGTACAGTTAGTACAGTCGATTAAAACTATTTGTTGTCTATTTATTGTGTATTCATAAAAAAAATTCAAAAATTTTTTTTAACTCCAATACAATAAGTATTTAAATATTTACATATGTAGGTATTAACAAATATTAATTTTTTATTACTATATTGTGACAATAAAATTGCGTAAATAGTGAAACATAAATATATTATGTGAAAACTAAAAAATGCAATTTTTAAAAACTGTACTTGTGCTTTGTGAAATGATATTAGTTAATTTTTTGAGAGGATTTATTGTAACATTAAATTTTATCATCCCTCATTTTTTTAAAACAGACAGACCAATTTATTTTTTCCATATTAATCTTGAAAAATTGTTCCATTACAGTAACAATGTTTGGTTAATTTCAATGTTATCTGACATCCAAAAGCTTAAACGACTTGAAAACTTGAAATGAGTTTACATACATATAGTTAACATACATGAAAAATCAAACAAAATGAAACTAATTGATTGGTTATCGTTGGAATTGGAGAACAGATAAAATAGTGCTATTCATGTATTATTTTGGAAGCATATAGATTTAAAGCTTAAAACATTATGTAACGCCAATAAAATATGGAATTAGTTCAATATACATTTCATAGCAGAGCTATTTATAAAAGCTTTAGTTTTTGTCAGCGGTGTGACAAGGATTACTATTAATGCCCAGGTTAAAATTCCGGTTTGCTCCCTATCGTTTCTATCCATTACTGCATGTAAAACATAAACAAGTGGTTTGCAAAGATGTAGTACTACTTATATATAAAGAAAAGACTACTCGAAAACTGGCAGTATGAATGGAATCACTCACTTGACTTCCTTCGCTCAATGAAGCAGATAGTTGAAACTTATCTTTGGAGAAGACCTCAACAAACGAGAGAAAGTACCTATATTTCATTTGCCTTAGAATCGGCTATTCAGAAGCGATCATGAATATATCCTCCTGCGGTGGCCTCGGTACTTTTGTCGATTATTAAGAGGACCATTAAACATCTAGAATATTCTGTCTGAAAACAAAATCTAAAAATGAAAAATATATTGAGTCTGAAGACCTCGAGCTTTAATAATTACTGAAGAGTCATAAAAAAGTATTATTTATTACCAACAGAGGAATCAAAGCAGCTAATGCGAATTTAAACAAATTATTTAAAAATGTATCACAATTTTTACAAGAGATATTTTATTTTCATAGATCGTAGGATATATTATATAGATATAAGTATATATTATAGATTTACTCTTGACGCCCTTGACTATAATGAAACATTATATTCAATTTTCAAATCTAATGTTGATAAGAAATCTTACATCAATACCCTTTGTAGAGTTTGACTTCATCTTGTTTTGATTGTGTTTTACGGATTACTTAACAGTAAAAACCATTGTTAGATTTTGCCTCCATACTTTTTATAATTAAAAGATGAAATTTCAGGGAATTAATAAAATTACTGATGTTAATAAGTATAAAATAATATTTACACAAATTTTAAAAACATCTATGTTTCGATTTCTAAGAGGGCTCAATATGAATCAAAGTTGCAGAATAAAAAATAAAATTGTGATTTTTAGCCACCATCTGTAGTTTTGACCACTTGTCAACAAAAAATTACCTAAAAGTTAGGTATTAATATTTGAGCGATTCTGTAACTTTTAAACTAAATTAAGACAGATTTTTATTATAAAATGGTTGTCAAATATTCTTCGATATAGAGCACAAAAAGTAAAAACAAGAACAAATTAAACCAAAGTCTACACATGGTCCTTAAATAAGAACAAAATAAAATTTGGCCAATCATTGACCGACAAGTATGCATGTCGTGTAAGCTCCTTGACGAAAAATGCAGTTACTTAAACATTTACGATTTTTGACCATTACGCTCATGCACACTTAACAAGTTAAAGTACTTTCGACATCGCTTATGCTAATTGTTACTAGATCATAGTCTGTTTTTTCTCTCTCCCACTCGTTTTCTTCTTTCTAGTCTCTCGTCGTATGTGAACTTTAAAGTATTTGAAAAATATTTTACTTATTAAACATGCATCGTAATATCTTCGGCAAGAAAAAAATATTTTATTCTATATTCTATATTATTTATTTTGCTTTGTTGAGAGCCATATGGCCAATGACAGGGTCACTACATATCAAACTTAATAACCAATATAAAGATGGTTACAAGGTTCACTCTGTTACAAAAGCTGGACTATATAAACGTAATAGAAAATAAACAAAAGAGGGTCTCTATATAAACGTAATAACAAATAAACAAAAGATAGACTCTATGTAAACGTTAGTAAATACTACAAAAGAGAGATTCTATATAAACGCAATAGATAATAAACAATATTAGTTTATTAAATTCAGACTTAGGTATATGACGAGATCATGTATATTAATGGCCTTGTCTTAAGGATGTGATCAAAGGTGCGAGGGAGTCACAACTTAATGACTGAAGTTGCTTAAGATATAACTACATAATTATTGCTGTGAGCCTATACAGTGTAGATAACTATTCTAAGGCCGATCTTGCTTGAAGTAAATAAACGGGGTTTGAGGAGCTAAAATTATTGACTGCACTGTTGATTGGTAGTAAAGCCAGGAACCTATAGGGTAGCTATAATATATTCCTTACATAGACCTCTCACGAATAATATAGATGTCCCGGTCCTTCTTTCATCCAGCGTAAGCATTTTGGCATTGATACAAAGATCATAATAGGTACCACCCGAATTCGAATACGCACTCCACGATCAGTCTTAAATGCCAGATATTTCAAGAACCTATGTTAGCTTCTCTTTAAAAGTATAGGTATGCTTTTGTAGACTGGTGACCAAACCAGCGCAGCATATTTGAGTTTGTTGAATTCATGGAATGCATTCCTCTGAATTAATCCCTTAGAATGAATTAATAAACCTTCTAAAAACTTCCAAAACCATTTGTTGACAATAATGAGAAATTCAAATGTCCATTGTCAGAATTTTTACAGAACAATCTCGAATTTCTTTCTTTTCCATCGTTGTTCGTTGTCTTTGTCCTTTGTTCGTTACAATTTAATAAATAGGAGGGTAATGAATAAGGTAAGCTGATTCTAATGTAAAATAAATACATACGTTTGTATGCTAAACCCTAAAAGTTTACTTATTCTTACATTTTTTATTAAATTAAATTTATTTAAAAATAACTAAGTATATTGAAAAAGTTATAGCATAATGTCGCTGTTAATTAAAAAAGCTTAATCCCCTTATCGCGTCACACAATTAAGTAATGCTGATCTGGCGACATAAAATTTTGCATATGATAAATAAATGCACCAGAGTTATTGTTTTGTTAAATAACTGATGGCATATGTTGGTCAATTTTAGATAGAGTTATAAAAACAGATTTTGTTTACAACTTTTATTGATAATCAACAAGGAACTATTTAATTCCGAGATTTATTAGAAATATTTTCATTTCAATAGTCATAAAATATTTTGCATTTGAAAAAAAGGTTGTAAAAATATCAAATTGAGAAAAGAAATGTCGAAAGACTGTCAACAACCTTTTTTGCGATTTTTTATTTATAGAGGGTAGATTTAATTTGACATATTTTTGCACAAGCCAGGACCATATCCGTTTATTACCACGTTTATTGCTCTCAATGGAAACATTGTTTATATTCTACTCCTAATATTTTTATTTGAACTTTTGAAATACTTTAAAAAGGTTGCCATAACATGAAAATAAACAATGTTCAACTCAAAAGTTTTGAGAATAGTTTTTTATGAAAAGTATGGCACAGCAATTCAAATTGTAAAGACATTTCACATTACGTTAATAATATTTTTTAAATAAACATAACAATAGAGTTAATCGTTTTATATTTTAAGGTTTTATTAAAAAAAAAAACTGTTTTAATAGAGAAATTTCTTTGTGTAAGGTATTGGTTTAAATATATCAATATTTTGTTATTTATGAGCCCTACCGCTTTAAGGATATGAGTTATTAATTATCCATAATGATCTCTGTGTATATTAACAAAGTTAATATATATAGCTATTCAGAAATACAAAACGATTAAATTTCCCGTTAGTGGATAAATTATTTTTCTTATTTAATCACATAATTGATTACACCAAAAGAAATGTTTGATATATTTGTTTAATTAAACGGAACGAAATGATACAGATTGGTTGTAATATTTCTTTTGTTCGATTCTCGCCTTTTCTTTTCGAAAATAAAAATATAGTCTCGATTTATCGAAGTTTCAAAGCACCACATGAGCTATATTCCTACGCTACGTAAATTCAATCAATTGAACACCTACCTTAAGGGCATAAACTCGCCAAGTTTCTAAATTGAATTTTCGTGTTCGCATATTCGAAAGGGATTATTATATCCGATTGTTCCAGAATTGTATAAGGTGGATAGATTTTGTCTTTATTTTTTTTCATATTTTCAGTAAAAATAAAACGAGTTCCGACAATTTATTAGAAATGTTCGTGGAAAAATTATTTTATTTTCAAACAGGTTTATTTATGGGTTTGATAAAGTTTTGAAAAATTTAATGCTATGATACTGAAGCTTTTAGTGTTCATTATACCTGTACCCTAACTCTATTGTCGTGAAGTATTTATTTTTGATCTATTGTTCAGAAAAAGAATTTAGATTATTTTACTAATAATTGCCGCATAATTTAAAAAATTACGTTTCAATATCAGATTGATTAAAGTTTTCTTGTGTTCAAACTGAAATCGATATCGACTATAAATTACATTGTTAGTAATTGGATAGTTTCTTTGATTTTATCATTACTTATTTCATTCGTATTACTGTTGATTAAGCATGTAAGAATTCCCTTGATTAAATATTATAAAAAAAAGTTCTAATATGAAATTTACGTGAACATGAAAGAATGAATTGTAGGTATGGCAGATGGGTAACTTAAGAAAAGTCACTGACCTGAGAAACTGTTCATATGGTGACAAGTACACATATGGTATCTTGTTCTAACATTTTGCATATTATAAATCGTTTTATAATAGAAGGAATATCAGTCATTTTTCTAAACATATTGGAGCGTTAATAATATTCAAATAAAAAATGTTTTTATTGGTGCTCGGTAGTTAAAAAGATCAATATGGTACAATGCACTTTTTTGCGGTATCTTTCTTTAACGATGTTAGATTTCTTAACACTTTTAAGAAAACTGAACAGAAAATCCTTCTTATCTAATCTTGACAATGTTTCCTCGCTTACTTTGTGAAAAATGGTCTTAAATGGTCCCGTTAAAGATTTATCTTATTTGTTTTATAATTTTCTTTAAATATCGCATCAGTTTTATTTATACATATTTTAGTCTTAAGGTAAGGCTATGCTAAACCACCTTTCAGTTATAAGTTTAAGTAAGTATAATAGATACAACTTATTACTTCCTGATATGTATTTAATCTATTTATAACTTTTGACAAAATTTTTAATTCTAAGAACTTATAAAAAAAATCTATTTTATGACAAAAAGCTTAGTGAAAAATGTTTCTTTAAAATTTGACTGTAAGATTTCTTTAAAAATTGAATTAAAAAATTTCTTGAACTCTTACGAATAATTAATAATTTTCGTTGTTGGTTTAAATTTAAGCTGTTAGTAATTATAGCAAAGAATATGTAATAAAATAAAATCGAAGAGAATTGTAAATTGATCAGATCCAATCAAATTTTAAAATATGTGTTTATTGGAAACTTACATGGTGAATATTAATTGCAAGATAAAATTAATTAATTCTTTTCAATGCCATAATTATCACAGAAGAGATTTATTTCTTATCATTAATTAATAATTCGAGAGCTAACAATGACGAAAAATACGAGAGGCTATTTCTGTAAAGCGATTACTGAAACTGAGAAGCGTAGACTTCATTAACATTTAAGCAAATATGAACTATAAATTGGTCTGTAAAAGTTAGTTGTGTATTTCACGAAACTTACAATTACTGTTGATTGTGAGGAAATCAGAAATTAAAATAGATTTTTTTTCTAAACTTCAATATGGCATAAACTTTCTAAATTAGTTTATTAAGATGTATAGATCTATAAGAAGATCAAATGAATGCCTGCTTGAGTTATAAAAAAATTTTAAAATTAAATTTTTATTTAAGGACAAGAAAACAGTAAACTCAGTAAATAAGAAAACATTTTTTACCATGCTTTTGTACTTCCAGTTAGAGGTTGATGAAAAGTATACTCATTAATGCAAATTTTTCAAAAATGCGAAAAAGTTGAATTTAGTTTTTGAACGCCAAATTCTCTAATCATTGATAAAAAATTTTCTTATATTAAAAATTCTTAAGATTACATTATTTACATTACAAATACCTACAAAATTCTTTGTACACGAGTTTGATTCATACTTAATCGTTTTTTTAATGTTTTTTTTTTCTCAATTTAATATGAATTCACATTTTCGGTCTACTTCACGTCAACAATAAAATAAATAGTTTACCAAAATTAATAAATCGATTTTAAATAGTCTCAAATGATAAAACGTTTTACATTTAATTACGTTTTGTATGTGTGTAATGCTTTCTTTTGATCACAAAAGTTTTGAAAACTCAATTAGTTTTAGTTTTAAATTCATACGCTGAAGTACATAAATCTCGTACTTATTATAAACATTAAATGACTGGTGAAAATTCTATCTCGGAAACTTGTTATTAAGATTTTTATTATATCAAATAAAGATTACATCAGTTTGATATAATTAGGTACGACTATAATAAAAGTGAAGCCATGAAACTTATGGGAATCATTTAAATATATAACAATAAAATGAGCATGAAGTAAAGTTTTTACTCTCTTGAATGGACCCGCTACTTTGTCTTGACATTATGACCTATAGAGGTTTCTTACTTATTGACATTTTTTTCCATTGTTTTACTGGCATTGTTTTTCATTAACCTTTGTAAACCAAATATGAACATATTAGCCGTAAAATGTTGTCAGTTTTTTTATATAACTGTTATTAATTATATTATAAATCAATATTTTAAAAGACTTATAAGATCAATTTATAAGATTCTTATAAATTCAAAATGTAAAACTTGAATTTGTTTAACTTATTCATAAGCTATTCAATGTTAAGAACAATATTTAACATGCAAACTTCATTTCAAAATTTTAGAATATTTTCTAACTCTAAGTGTCCAGCTAACTATTTCGTTAATTGTGTTATTTTAAAGCTCACACAAAGTTCTCTCTGTATCCTTTTGAGCGTAAATATGTTAAAAGCTTTTTAGTTGGAAATAGTTGTTTGAATCTATTTAGTTATTTTGGAATGTAAAGCTTTTGAAATTTCTAATTTATTTAATTTAGAACTTTTATTTTATTTTATTGCAAAAATTGTTGAAAAAACAAATAGAGAAAAATCAAAAATTGTTAATGTTATGAACTATAGGTACCCAAAATAAAATTGTTAAGATTTATAGTCTTCACACATTCTTTTAAACTCGTATTTTCAAACATATAAAAGAAAATAATTACTAAGTTTTATCGGTAATTCTATACGCCTTAAAGTTGCTCAAGAGTCGTTTACAAGTCAAAACTTTTCATAAAATTTACATTTCTGTGTTAAATGTGCTGTTTTTTTTCTAATGATTTATTTTACGAACTTTATACTAAAAACAAGTAGCACTTTTCTTAAAACATTCATATTGCCAAAAATATCAATCACTTAATTTATAGAATTATTGTGGTTTATAACTAAGATTGAACAACATTATGCTTTTTAAAATAGAAAATAATATGAAAAGTCTACGTTTATTCCCTAAACAAATATTTGTTTTCAGACCTGACTATTTATTTAATTTATACCGTTAATGTCTTTATTATTGAATAGTCGTTCTCAAATATTGATTGTTTTATGAGAGTTAATTAATTGAGCATTTAGTTTTACATTTGTAGGCGGAATTTGATAACGTTTTACACATCATTTACAATGCAAATATAATTTGTGAGCGTACTATTCAGCAAATTGACAAATTATCTTCATGAATTCTAAAGGAAAAAATTAGGTTGCATTGTTTCATATGAAAAATACTTCTAAAAATGGTTCAAAATGTTTTTTTTTTTAAATTAAGAACATTTAAAAAAAAAAAACATTTAAAAAAATGCACCCTTACTCTTCGGCATTTGCAGTTAATGGGATTTTAAAATTGCACAAAGTTATTAAATTGTGTGGGATTTTTAACTATCGAGAGAATTCTATTTTCTCAATAAATAATAGTATTTTGTTCAATTTCTTAATAATTTTTATTTAAATTTTTAAGGAATTCAAAAACTTCCCCTTAAATTCCGTAGAATACCTGGGAAAACCAACCAGAATACGTTGTCAAGATTTGGTACAATTTAATGCGTTTTTAGTAATTATGAACCTTTTGGATTTGAAAAATAATTGCGAATTTGGTATAAGATTCGTACATAAAATTAGTTCTTTATACATAAAATCATAATAAGTGTTAGTCATCCTCTCATATAATTTGCTTATCCAATGATCCAGAACTGGTTACAATGCTACAATGCATTCTACTTATGTAACATCAAGTATTAAAGCAATTTATACCAGTGAAAAGTACTTTCTTTTTTCGGATACAATTGAATTTGAAATAAGAAATATAACTTGTCATTTAAGAATTTTAATACTTAAGAATACTTACTCTTACTTATAAATTAAAAAATAGAGCAGGGGTTCTTAACCTTGTTGGAGGTACTAACCCTCATCAGTTTCATTTGCGCATTCGCGGAACCCTTCGTAATTGAAAAAAACATTTTTGTAAAGATTTTTTCAAATTCAAATATGTATAGGTAGGTGCCTATATATCCATATTGTACTACCTTATTATGGTGTATGATTTGACCTCCGCCGAACCCTTGAGATTGACTTACCAAACCCCTGGGGTTCGATCGAACTCATGTTAAGAACCACTGATTTAGAGGAGATTGGATCAAATAAAATTCTAGGGTAATATCAATTTGCGGCGTTTCCCTTTTTTTTTAAAGCTTCTTCAGGCTCTGTGTATCTCATATACATTCTTATTAAAATTGATAATATTATTAAATAAACTAATTAAAATAACTATTTTTTTTTTTTATTTAAAATAACTATTTAAAATAAACTACAATTTCATGGTAATGTTTACATAACGATTGATACTTTGATAACGTAAATATACTTCTTAAGTTACTGATCTAGCAGCACAGTTGATGCTAGTCGGTAATTTAAATTAAATGAAAATTGAAAATCTATTTTATATCGAAAAAATTAATAAGTACATAATTTTTTCGTTTTAAATATCTTTACATTTTTGTAGTCGATAAAAATAATGTTATAAAAAGATGTTCCTAGGTATTTGTTTAAACGAAATAAGTGGTGAAACTTTTCACATGTGTATGTTGTTTTCGAGGTCCTTAATTTTTGATGAAAACCACAGTCACCTTCATTGCCATCGAATTTTACTCGGTTCAGTTAAAACATTTATTATCTGACTAAGAATTGGATTTGAGTTTCGATTAAAACAAACAACACTTAATTATCTTTATTTACCAGTTGGGCTGTTAGTAAGATCTCAGAGGTGTAATTAAGGGAATATTTACGACTCTTAGTGGGAAAATGCACATTTTACATCTACCCACATTGTACATGTGTGTATAGCGGTGGTTGAAGTGCGAACATTTCACAGTAATTTCTATCCCGGATGGTATTATAAAGCAAACCAGCACCTTGTACGTATATTAAATATCATACCAAATGTTTCTTTAGTTTTACGTTAAGTTTATAAATGGCTATGTGGTAGATGTTTCTTGCTTGACTACAACAAATTCGTTATTGGATTTTAAGATTCCACGTTCGAGTCGAACTTCCGGGTATTGTCTCTCTGTGCGGGAATTGAAAATACTATAAAACAGACGTAATATCCGTGTTGTAAAAATACACTGAGCACTTGCTGTGTGCTTCATAGACGGCGGACGAGTAAAAGTATCTACATAAATATTTGGTTAAAATTTAATTTCTCAATTTTACTAGCAAAATGAATACCTTATTACAAGGAAATTTGCAAGGGTAATAGGTTTTGTTTCATAAAAACACGGGAAAAGGAAATTAAACAACCGAGCATTGGTTGCTTTATGTAAATGCACATATTATAATTAAAAATATACTCAATATACTTCAACGAGAACAATATGAATAAAAAAGGAAATTATATCCTTTACATTTTTAATATGCAATTCACAAACCATTTTTTTACAAATGTAAGAAGCTTAAATTGCTGTAATTGATCTGCTAAATAGTAAATCACGTTTTTGCAAGTTTCTAAAATGTAAGTTTCAATGGTTCACTTTGTTCAGCTCACTTGAATGTTCAAGAGATTTATGACTATTTCAATGTTACATTATTGTTTGAAACCGGTATCGTACACTTGCTTTAAATTGTGAAGTGTTCTGCTATGGAAATCGCTTCATCTATGCAACTCTTCCTACAGGAAGCGTTGTGACTAGACACATTCTCGTTTAACCTTTGCACTATTCAAATAATAAAATGTCGAATTTCTTCATAAATACGTGTACGTTTACCATCAGTAAATAGATAATTTAAAAATTAAATTGAGGACATTGTTTTTTAGTTCTTAAAAATATTTTTAAAATTTCAGACTAATCGTTTGAAATAAAATTGATTTACAAAACCTAATGTTAGTTGGCCATTAGGTATATTAAAATTTTCAACGATTTTTAAATTGTAAATTACTGTTAACAGTATAATGAAACACTTAATTTATTTAGCTAAAAAATGTATTTTAAGTTCTGAAAATTTCATTTCTTTAAAAGAAAATCATTGAATATTATGTAATTACCTAAACATAATGTAGGTATTAAAGTTCCAACTTATGTAAAAATGCACGTAAAAGAAAGAGACAACGTGATGCTTTATTTCATCTACCAAACATCTAATAGGATGCAGTATATAAAAATATAAACAACCAAAGACAAATAGCCCTATAAGTCGCTTATAATCCTGGCAATTGCTGCAATTAAGTTAAGTAATATAAAAAATATAAAAATAGATACTTAATAAAATTTATTTTCAAAAAATTAGTTTTACTTACTTATTAGTTTTTACATTTTGGATATTTTAATTTTGTTTTATAACGTACCTACGATATTAAAAATCAATCATGAAATTTCTTAATACTTAGGTACCTAGTAATATTTTTTTGTAAAACTAAGCTTTTGTGAAGCTAAATGTTCGACTTCATAGAAATAGAACAATTTTGGAACTTTGAGTTGTAGAGGTTTTGGAACGTCAGGATTCAGAATTCCCACCATTATCAGCTAACCCAAATGGTCATTATGGAATGATTAACTATTGCAATAATATATTTTACTTATATAGTACCTACAAATCATGCATGAACAGTGGAAACCTGATGCGCTACAACGTCTGATGCTGCATCGTAAAACTCAACTTCTAAAATGCTCCCCAACATTTGAATGCTCATATGACTACAATGTACAAATAGAAATACATTTAAAAAAGATGTAGGTAATTGAAAAAGAAAAAATTACCTGACATTGGGGAACAATTAATGATATTTAACAATTAAAATTTAGGAATCGAACAATATGGATCTATGAGTAAAATTTACAGTTTTCTATTTAAAATGATCAAATTTTTCTTCACAGTTGCTGTGATTTTAGTTGTTGCATCAACAGGAATAGAATAAATTCATCAGACAAGAGTCAAGTATATAAATTTTGGAGTATTTCAATTTTCGTAAGCTTAGTAACAGAAAAAACGAACATTGAATATTTTACTTATTGGCGGAGCGGTTAGAGCAGTTGCTCTCTGTTACATTCGGAATTTAATACCTAATATTAAAAAGATCAACAGTTTTAACTGTGTAAGCAGTCGTGATATGATCTTAGATGTTAAAGCGACTTAAAACCCACAAAAAAAACGTCGTACTTCATTAATATTTTAATTCATGTTTAATGTTTTTTATTACTTACAATATTTTATTTTTACATGAGGTACTTAAGTCACAACAGATAAAACACAAATTTTTTTTTTCAAAATTAATATTGGCAAAATCTTAATGTGTTACCATCGTTGTATAATATACCTAGGTAATATTTTTTCGAAGTTCTATTACCATTGTATAGTTTAAACTTTAATGAATTCGTCGATTTCCGAGTTTTAAAAGCAAAGATGTGTCAATAAGGATTTAGGTCGATATCCTACACCTGAAAATAACTGACTATTAACTTCATTGCTAACGTTGACAACTTAGTTTAAGGATTTACATTTACATATTATGTAGGTCAAATGAAAAGTTCATTGTGACAAATTCAATTATATTTCATTTTCTAATTTTATAGTCATCTATTTTCTTTTCCAATGCTTAAGTTCGAGTACTTGCTCTTGAAAATTGTTAGTATAAAATAATTTAAAGCATTTGATTCCTATGCACGTTTATTAATTTAACTTTGAATTATAGCAATTGAAATACATTTTTAATTATATTCCTTCCAATTGAGATGAAAGACGTGCTGATTTTTTTACTGTAACCGAGAAATCTATTCGTTGTAGTGTACTTTTGTGAATAAGAAATTAATTCACATCGTCATGAATGCATTCTTAAATTATTGAAAGTGACATAATAATAATACACAATATAATATATATTTTTTTATTTACAGCACATTACTATAAATTCACCCAACTATCTAAAATTCCATTCTTACAATTACTTAGTATAACAAACTAAAACTTAAACATTACCTAAGCTAAATAAATCGGGTTTTGACAATGAGAAAAGATCAAAAGAAGAAAAACTATTTAAAGTTTAAAAGCATCCAAGTCAATCCAAGTTTTCTAAGTGCATAAAACAATGAATGAAACTTTATCATTGGGAAATCTACAATGGAAAGTAATTAGATCTAAGATAATTGGAATTGCAGAAATATTATATGTGCACAATTTACTTATTTATCAGTGTGAGTAATCTTTATAACCATTATGTAACTTTTTATTATAAAACATTGCAATGTAAGACGTGTTTCACTTTAGAACGCAAAAAAGAAAAAGAAATTTAAAGATGTACTTGCTTTACACCTAATCTGTTGTATGACGAATATAAAAAAAGAAAACAATCAAGAGAAGTAAATCATTTGACTTGATATTATAAATTTTATTTAAGAATTATTTTACCCCCTAAAGAGCGCTTAAGCAATTTGTTACACATATAAATTTTAATTATAATTTGTTTCTTTATAGTCATATTTAATTCATTTCTAGTTATAAAGTAAATTTTAAGCGTTGTTAAATTTAACAACCATGTAAAACGCTAAAATTATATTTTGTTCTTATTGTTCTATAAGCATGAGTAAACTTACAGCAAATTTGTAATATTTAATTTCAAAAGACAGGAAAGGACATCAAAATAAAATCTTCAGTATATTAAACTTTATCTGAAACAATTGAAAATGTGTTAGTAAATCTAATTTAATATCTAAACATTTGAAGGAATTAATTTCATTCAACCATAAGGACAGAAATCACAAAGTGTTTACTTTTAGTCTTGATTCAAAATCAAATCTAAACTGTCTCACTCTGTTCGTTTTTCTGGATAACAAATGTTTGCTGAATTTCCTCAAATAAACAAGAAAAAAAAATTACAAATCACCTCCTTTTTTATGAATCTAATTCAGAGAAACTACGATAAAACTTTTCTCTCGCCCGTTATATTTCTTTTTGCTACGATCTCACAACTTTTTCTCCATTTCAAATGTTGAGATATGAAGCAAGAATTTTTATCGCAGCTTCGAGCGACTGACAATAAACTTTACATTTTATATTCCTGAGC
The DNA here is from genome assembly GCA_958496155.1 of Sisyra nigra. Classification (NCBI taxonomy): domain Eukaryota; kingdom Metazoa; phylum Arthropoda; class Insecta; order Neuroptera; family Sisyridae; genus Sisyra; species Sisyra nigra. The sequence continues at coordinate 27,160,859 of OY292314.1, forward strand.
ATTTAGATTTTAGCTATTGTGATTTAAAAGATATCGAATATATTCAAATCACAAATGTGTATTTCACGCTTTTAACAATACTATTGATATTTGATTCAATTTCAAGTCAAGAAGTGTGAGCTTATTCTGGAAAGTATTAAACATGTTTTCATTTCATTGGCGCTTTAGAATTGATTAAAGTCGCAGGTTTTTATTTGATTGCACCATAGAAATGCACGTTCGTTTAGCAGAACCAATAATTTTCCACTCCCTGATTTCACCGATCGTAAAATAGAAGGGAATTGAAAACGAAGAATAGGGTTCGATGTGTATATTTTAAACAATTTCACTTAAAGCAAATGTATGAACACTTCGTATAAATAATGTGCTTTTCCGTTTGACTTTAAATAGGAATGACGACAAAATAATATTGGAAATCTTTTCTTAAATGCATTTCACTTTGTGAAACTCGACAAATACTAGTGTTATAAATTTTATTGTTAGAATTACCTATATATTACGCAGAGCAAATGTAAAATCTGTTTGGTACTGAAAATCTGTAGGTATAATATTTATTCATCGGTACTTCATAAAATAACTATTTTTTGATTGAAATACTGATTTTTTTTAATACTGAATACTGATTTGTATAAAATATCTACTAAGACAAGCGGGAATAATGAAAATATTTATTTAGATAACGAAAACGTGGTATCCTATGGATGGTCGTATATGTGCGAGTATATCTTTTACAAATCTTTTGAAGATTTAATTTAAAGCTAGATATAATGTAGGTATAATAATTCTAGAGAACCACAAACTTGTCGCGATATGACAAATAGGTTGAAAACGAATTTAATTTCAAGTTAAGAAAAAAACTAGCATTGAAAACAGAGAAAATTCTAACTCTGAGCAATCTCTAGTTTTCTACTCTGATATTCCAAAAATGAGTTTTCTGAGGAATAACTATATAGGATCTAAGGAATTTACCCTAAAGAATCAGGTACTTACAGCATTAGATACTGTTTTTTTTAAATTGAATTTCAAACTTTGCTGCAAAATACAAACTCAATAATGTAAATGAAATTGAACACCTACCCAGAGACGACTGAGCTTCGCGTATATTGTATATTACGACGAGATGAAAATAAGATTTGTTGTAAATAAAACGCATACAAAAAGGGACCGTCTATGTGAAACGACCACTGAGATTGAGAAGTGTAGACTTACTCATATGGGTCATACTATATAAATCAGTCTTATTATTAGTAATTTTCAACTGTCAACTGTGCTTAACTATAATTAAAAATTCTCAAAATTCTTTTATGTCTTATAATCTTTAATTTCCAATTTTTTTAAACATTTTATCAACCTTGTACGATATTTAATTGCAAAGAAAAAAACGTTTAAAAGTTTCTATATTTAAGCGCCATACTTTAACCAATGTTTTTTGTCGATTTATATTTGGAAGTTATATCAATGTTCTTTTTCTTCTTCTTATCCAACACCCACGCTTGACATTTCTGTCATTCGGTGCCGCGCCGTCCAATAGAGGTTGGAGACTAGTTAGTTTTAGTTGTTTTCGTTTTTCTCTCTGACGTCTGCAAGTGCAGGACAGTTGCCAAGATGCATGGCGTTCATGGGTTTCCCATTGCAGAGACGAATTAGAATAATAATAGACGGGTTGGCGGTTGATTTAGAGCGGTGCCAGACTTTGCGAGAATGTCTGATTTTTCCCAAGATACCAACATGATTCGGAATCCATTGTAGTGATAGGTGTCAACCTGTTTTAGTGAGACTGTCCAAAGCGGCTGGATTTTTATTGGTATGGACGCAATCGGTGGGTTAGTTAGAGGATAGTGTTGTTATCGCGGCTTGACAATCAATAAAGAAAACAGTTTTATGACAGGTGTTAACTTCGTGAGGTTTAGATACAGCTAGTAAAACTGCCTCTACTTCCCCATCAAAACAGCTGAGAGGTTCTCCAACTCCGGCGCATCCTTCAAATATATTAATCATAGATGTGCAGAAATTCTGACCTTGGGACATGGAGTGGATGGTTTCCAGAGAGGCTTTCCGTAGCTTTATGTACATATATATGATGATTTTGATAAGTTTTATCAATGTAAGAGATAGAAAAATTTTTAACACGTTATGTCGCGATCGTCTCAATATAGAACCACACTCTAGATGTTTTATTTAAGATTCGATAAATAAAAACCTTTATTACTTATATGAATAAAAAATATATATTTAGGGAAATTTTTCTATATGTAGGTATGCACTGAAAATATATTGAAAATGATTCATTAAAATTAATATCGTTTTATATGCTGGTACTTTTACTTATTGGCAGATACTTTAGGGTGTATAGAGCAAACTAAACAACTTTATAAATTGCACGTAATCATAATTTTTAAATAGTTGATAAAAAGGTTCAGATAAGTATACATTTTTGCTTTTCTCAACATCTCATAAGAGCGTAACAGAGAGCAGTAAGTTTATATCAAAATTTATATTTTGTTATTACTCTTTCTTTTACAAACCTACAAAATGAATAGACCAATTTTTTGACACCTAAATGTTTTCATTTAGAATTTAAACGGGTAAAGCAATCTATCTTTATTACATTATATTTTTATTTATTCCCTTTCCAAATTATGTTTTGAAAAACGCCGAATATTTGTGTTCTTTCTCTCGAGACTTTTAACATGATTTTATCTTGATATCAACACGATATTGCTACACATAAACTCGCTCAACGCTTTTAAGATAGCATAAATAAAAAATTACACTTTTAACTCGCCGGATTTTATCATGTTTCTTATTCCACTGACTTCTTTTTTGAAATGATGTTAAAAATCAGTGACAGAAAATACGTGAAATAATTTAGCGTTAGAAAAATTTACATAAAATAAAAGAACAGTTAAGATGATTTACATTTTGAGAATTCGATTGAAAGCCTAAATTTTTCAGTGAAGCTATATAATAAAAGTGTCAGAATAGTCTTTTTATTCGCAGTATGAATTTTATATGTGTTTCATAGCTGCTTGTTTTAGTCATACGAGAGAAGACATTTATAAACTTTTATCTTTTTCAAAAGTTTGCAATTTAAGTGCCTGAGGAGACATGCCTTTAAAATGGAATAACTGTTTCCCATATATTTTTGATAGCAATCTAAAATGGGTTAAATCGTAAGTCTCGCGGTATAAATAATCTGATTGTTATGAGCGTTGTGGTTTTAAATGATCGTTATGGTATTCGGTTCGTGCCAAATACATATTTGTGGAATTATTTTTTTTTTGTTACTAATATTTTGCTATAAATTGCCGGTATTTTTTACAAAAATATATTGGATTTTATGTATTTTAAATTGTTATATTTGTGAAAGAGAACAGTTATTTTCATTTTATAGAAGCTACTTTCCTTTAGTTGCCCGTAAAATTTCAATTACTCCTAACAAATCATATGCATCATATTTAACTTTATGCGATTTAAAATTGCATTCAACGTGCAAAGCAGATTGTTGCGGTAGGAAAGAACAATTTTAACATTGTTGAATGTTAGAATAATGTTATGAGTGGTTTATTTATGGAACTGGTCAGCAATAATACACAATGAAATACCGAAACATCGTTTCATACCGATATTACATTGCTTTGTTATAGTTTAAATTGATACAAAATATTTTATAACTAGTAGAGGACTTCATGTTTATTGTTTATTTTGTTAGATATATAATATCATGCTAACAAAAGCTTGTATAAGCATTTATCTCAATACAGTTTTAACTAGATATATAGATTATATAAATATTTCTAGAATTAATTTTCTTTTGAAATAAATTGCTATCAGACCGTACTTACATTTTTTATCTTCATTCACAAAAAAGGATATGAAATTTAAAATAGAAAACTGAAGTTTTATTGTTATATAAATAATATTTCCACTGCAAAACGTAATGGCTTGTTTTTTGCATTCTTCACACGTTCAACGTACTGTATAGTTTCAGGGGGATAGCTATACATATTTTCCCTGAATTTCATTCCCCATTTAACGTCATGGTTTGTGTTATTTATTGTGTGTATTTAATTAACAGTATAATAAACGCGGATTGAGTTAAACAGTTAAGTATATGCCTACCTTAAAATGTTTATGTTGTTTATTCATTAGATGGATAATTTTAAATTTATTCAAATCCTATCGAGGGAGTTGGTTTTTAAAATTTAATTCCTTTAGAATTATTTGGATTTGCAAAAAAAAACACAGCGAAACAATGCAAGGGTTTTTATCTATTGTGGCATTATCAAAGAATATTGTAAAATTTAAAAAAAAAATTAAAGATTTTATCATTTGAATATTTTTTTTTTAAATTTACAATTGATACTAATTTTAACTAAAAATATTTTGATTTATTAACCAGGAAGCTTGAATTTATCAAATCTAATAAGAACAACAAAAACTACTTATTTAAAATAACCTGTATCTACTTACTTATTTTCTGTAACTGCCCATACAAAGTCGCCGTTAATGACAAAAGCCCCGTTTCTCGGCCGATGTCTGGCTAGCAACGCTCGGCCTGTTAATGGGAATTTGTTAATGGGCCATATCTGGTTAATTGCCGGTCGCCGTCTATTCGATCATCATTTAATATTCGTTCGTCGGCCAACAATAGGCCGAAGCCTGGCTAAATAATAAGCCTGACTTATGCTTAGGGTGTAATATGTTTTAATATTATATAAAATAAGTTGTGTAAAAAGAAAAATAATTGATAATGGATCAAGCGTTTTTTTTTTTAAATAATGTGCTGAAAGGGACGAAACGTAATATGACGCTTTAATAAAAATCATTGAACATTAACTAATATGCTATATTCATTCACAATCCCATGAACATTTAAATTATAAATTAATAATGAATATGAACAAAATAAATCTATTTGAAACATAAATTTTAAATGCATTTTTTTTTCTCTGCAATTGCGTCAATTATTTTCAAATATTCGCACCATATAAATACTTTCCAAATGTGTTACAAAATTAACCAATGAACGCAAAGTATGAATATATCCTTCTTTTAAGTGCTATCTGGCGGTAAATTATTATACTTTTAACGGGTGAACAGGGGCAAGAGGATTCGTTTCGTTAACACAGAAATTGTCGTTAACACAATACAGTCGCATCATCGCATGGTAGTGTTTAAAGTGTATTATTGTATTTCAGAATAGTTCGTCTATTACTATATCGCCTGTTGATAACCAGTCTATTAAAGTCTCTGACTAAAGTAAGTAGTTCTATTTAATAATTGAATAATAATATATTCTCTCAAATTAAACTATAGATAATTTATATTTATTTACCTGATAATCTAATAGTTTTCTCATAGTGTGAAATAATCAAATAAAAAAATATTAATAGTTAAATTTAATGTTACAGATGGAAGGATTTTATGGTAGAAACTCTACGCAGTCGTTGATTTTTTAGAAAATGTTGACGATACAAAAACCATTGATCTAATTCCATCCAAGTGGATTCTTATAGAAGAAAATGGCATTTTACTTTGTAAATATCCACCGGCTGATGAGTATCCTAAAGTTGATAAGTTTGCTGCAGACTTAAGCGATGCAAATGAAAATTGGGATAAATATCTAGTCAAAATTCTCTATTATGCAGGTGAGTTAGTTTGTTATTTTTCTAGAGAATTTTTTCTCATCTTAAAATTGGTTTTACAATTAAAATTTTTTTTTCATACCTTTATGAAAATAAATCTTCTCTTTTCACCTCTTATACTATTTTAGTTCTAACTCCTTCACTCACACATATTGTGTCTTAAAAACAAGTTTATTTATAATTGATTTTGCATATTCTAGATGTTGTAACTGAAAAGTTTGGGGATGCAGAGGAATCTAAAAATTTCGCTGGCATTGTAGTCCGATTGTTTTCTGGTTGGGTGGATCGTGAGAATGGGCGATAAGAAAGAGGATCTTCATTATAAACCACCAAAAATTCCCTTTTAATTTTAGAGTGCGTGTTATGTACGCCAGGTTTAAAATTCTACTTTTGTATTAATTATTGATTTTGTCTGATTTTTTACTAAGATTGTATGTATTATAAAGTGAATAAATGATTGTATCATAATAATCGTTGAGCTGATTTTATATAATTTTTTTCAGTATTTAAGTAGTTTTATTAATTTATAATATTTGCCATTAACGGTCCAGTAATTTTTACTGCAGTTGGCCGATTGTTGGTTTCTATTAACGGCCCTGTAACCTTTGCTTCAGTCGGCCGATTGTTAATCACCATTAACGGCCCGGTAACTTTTACTGCAGTCGGCCGATAGTCGACTGCTATTAGCGGCCCGGGGTTATCATCCAGCCGGCAACCGTAGTTGGGCCGTTAACAGTTGCCAATGTTAGGCCAACAACTAGCATCTCTGGCTAAGCAATGGGTCATTAATGGCCCTGTCGCCAAACTTTGTATGGGTGTTATAGCAAATGCTAAGCAAAACACGCTAATATTAGTAACTTCTAGATTTTTTTAGAGCTTTGCATGTTTTATAGCATTTAGACGTTGATATTGCTAGTTGATCAAATAAAAAAAATCTGATTTTGATTTTTAAATAAATGTGGATTTACTAGTAATTCATCGATATGCTATATGTACTTGCGTGTAATGCAGTTAAACTTTGCGGTTGTGAAGAAACTGATTTACCATTTATCTTTTAAAATAAAACGACTTACATTGTTTTCAACCAACTACAAATTGAAATTTAACTTTGTTTATATGAGGCTCTCATACAATGTACGGAATAACTAAACGTTGCCTCTACGTTTTAATTTATATTTTCCACTGTAGCGATGAGTGAGAGCCCAAAAATTTAAATAGAACCATATACCAAAACTTTTATGTATCTCGCACTGGGGCACTTTGCCTCGATCCATTTTTTCATATTTCATATAAAATAACTCAGATTTTCTTTCATTTTGAATTTTCATAACTTTAGAACAGTTCACTGTTACAACAATCTGAAAAAAGGGATTAAAGAAAATTTTATACTCTCCAGAAATTTTTCTTAGAATAAGGTTGAAAAATATTTAAAAAATTTATTAGTGTAATTTTTGAACTCTGATACCTTTGAAACGGTTGATCTATAGAACTTTGTTTCATGGATCTTTTTTGTAAAACTTGGAGTTTCATTTAAATCCCTTCTTTTAGATTGTTGTTACCATAAATTGTTCCAAAGTTATGGAAAAAAAATTCTCCTGTGTTAACTATTTAAATGGAAAATGAAAATATAGAATGAGGTAAATCCTAATGTTGATTTTAAGAGCTCGTTTTGGTGGCAACCTTTTTGTTTTAATTTATAATATCAATTTTTGGACACAAAAGGACATTTTTTTTAACACACTATCATCTTACACTCATAACGCGAAAAGACAGATATTGACGGACAATCATAAAATTGACCCATTGTACATTTTAAAACTTGAATCTGTTTTTAAATTATAACGAATATATGTTCTATTTTACTTCTCAACAAACATTTTATTTGTGAAAATTGATTATTTAACACTCTTTGAAGTTAAATAATATAACGTAGCCTGGCAAAGTTGTTAATATTCCTTGCCTTATTTACATTATATAAACTATAATACTATTACATTTACTTAGGTAAGTTATTACTTAACAAATTGTTTTAAATGAAGATACTTCAAGACGACATAGTAAAACGTTGATTACATAAACTAATTAAAATTGAAACAGTTCAACTAATTAAATAGTTTGAACAGTTAAATGAACATAATCGTAATCCTGTAATAACTCAAACGTAGTTATATTCATGGTTATTATAATATATTATTGGTTTATTAAGCTGCAATTATTTTATTAAAAACTATTTTCAAGTATGTATTGATAAATTCTATTCCTAAAAGTATAGTTAATTGATAAAATAGCTTAGAAAATTTTGTATTCGATTTCTACTAGTTGACATGTCTTGAGACAGCAATTTTTAGTCTATTTGCGAACATAAGTACATTTTCTTCATTGTTTCTTTTTGTATAAAGTGAATAAATGTTAATTAAATGAATTTTTAATAAGTACTTAATTAATTACTTTATGAGTGTTTCAGAATTAAAGTAAACTAAGTCTAATTTTGAAACAGTTTACTGCAGCTTTATATCTATAAATGCTTTACATATTTATAATTCTAGTACATTGTGGAAACCAGACCCTTAGTTTTAGACCAGGGCTTACAACCTTTTTTATGCGGTACCCAACCAAAGCTTCTAAAAATACTCCCCACGTTGGGGTCTACTGTTTGAGACCAACTGTTGAATTAAAAAATGATTGACTGAAATAATTGTATTTTATATTTTGTGAATCTGAGCCAGTAATAGGTACCAGTACTTGATCGTTTAAAAACTTTCAAAGCTAAGCTAAGGGTAAAAAAGCGTTAGAAAGTAAGAAAATACAGCCCTTTTGTCGTCGCGTTAGGTGTAACAAATCTTTAATCGAACGATTTTTATGATAGTCATAGACTTAAAGCTGCATTACAAAGATCTTTAAAAACATTTTGATTCACTTTAATTGTGTGTGAGTTATATTTTATTAGCTTAAATTAACCTATGTGCTTAAAAGTTACAAAAAATAAAAGTTGATCATTTTTAACAATATGACTAATTTTTAAAATAAAATTTTGAAATCGATTTAACCAATTAAATGGTTATTATAGAGGAAACAACTGAACATTTCTAACCAATATTAATACTCAACCCTTGTTTATTCGAGGTAAGTATTTGTAAGAGAAGTTAGATTTTAATGCGCATACCAATATCGAGCACCCGTTTTAAAAGCATTTAATTTTTATTGCTAATTTAATTTTTAATTTTCGAGAACGAGAAATTTACCTCATAAAGTATGTTTTATAAACTTTATTCTCTATAAGTCTCTGCTTTTAATCTCAATTACTGCAGCTTTTTGATAAAGAATAAAAACATCCTCTCGTAATTAAATAAAATGTGAGTCGTTCATAACCGACGATATCGTTAAACAGGAACTTTTTTCTGTAATTAGAAGTGTGTTCAAATCAGTCATCCATGATCACGTTCGTATTGCTCGCTATTCTTTGTTCAAAACTTAAAGAAGTCGCGTATGGACGATTTTAATGGAACTTTTAATGAGTTTGCACGATAATCATAACTCAGGTGAAGTATTTTATTACAATTCTTCTTTATAATTACCCATTGATATTTATACATCAGTGACGATTTGTTAAAAAAAGCCTGGGATTAATTGCGTTATTTGCAGATACTTAAAATTGTTGAAATATTAAATTAATCAAGTAAAGTTTATATGGTATTTATTTTCTGACTACTTGTATGTTTTTTTCTATGGAATTATTTTTAGTTAACTCGATTTTCATTAAAAAAAATATCAAACTTTTAGAAGATTTTATTGTTAAAGTTTTTCTATCTTTCAGTGTTTTAATATAAAAGTTTTCCAACGAAAACTTTAATTTTTTGTTTAGTAATTATAAGATCTAGCAATACCGACGATAATAAATCTAATAGAAATTAAATTAAGAACAGTGTGTGGGGACTATTTTCAACAGAATCTGAACAATAACATACAATAGGGCTTTCTACAATTCACAGTCGAAGGGCACATGTTTTGCAAATTCTTTGAATTTATAAAGATTTTTCTTTGGATAATTAAATGTTGTTCTATATAGCACAGACTTACGATTTAGTATATCTATCAGTAAAACAACAGCAACTATATTAAATTTTAGTTTTTATAAAGAAATTTTTCTTTTTCATATTAAAAAAATAACGCATACAAACTTTTTTCGTCGTCAAGTTTTAATTTCTTAAATATTTTCTTTAATTTTACTTTTATAAAATACTGTCTAGGTTAAACAAATACAATGTTTTTTACATTTTGATAAAATAAACGAACAAGTTACGACTCTTAGAGAAAATTAAACATAACTTTTGAAATTTGAAGTACAAAACAAATAAAACTGCTAAAGTGTAAATTAAAAAAGTTAGATACTTTTTATTTATTTCTTATGAATACATTTTTTGATCTTATGATCTTATCTCAAAGGATATCTAGATATCATGAAAATTATAATTTTAAAGGTTTATAAAACTGCTGGTTATAATATATTGCAATATCCTAGACTTAAGATTCTAGACCTAAGATATAATTGATCAACAGAAATTTTCTGTGTTTAGACAGTCGTGATATGACCTTAGATGTTAAAGCAACTTAAAACACCAAAAAAAAAAATAAATATATAATGCAAATTTATACAACAATTAAAACCTAATGAATAACCATTGTTCTAGTGTTTTTGTTGAAATAATGGGTGATCCAATTCCAATTACCTGTTTTGGTAACCCTTTTAATTAGACTAGTTGTTAGTTTGAAATATATTACTTATGAAATGAATTGTTTAACTAACGATTAACGTTCAAAAATTGTTTAGTTGTTCTACAATAATAACAATTCTTAAGAACTGTGTATAGAATTTTTAGGGAAAATTGTGATCAATTTAATCGATGTAACTGAGTGAACAATTGGCAGCACTGTGCAAAAGTGCGAAGAAACTGGAAGCATTGGAGATAGCGTGCGCTTGACTCAAAATATTGCTAAGGGATAATGTAGCTGAAGACTCGGAATTATCGATTTCCCGTAATTTACAATTCTTTCTTATGGCTTTATTTGGCGCATTTTACATACATATCTGAGCCTACACTCATACAAAGTTAGGTTTACTTAAGAACTGAAGCCCAAAGAGCATGTACTGCGAAGAATATTCCAAAACCATGCGATTTTACACAGTTAGATTTTTTTGTGTGGTTTTCTTATAAGTCGCGTGTGTACCAACAAACCTCTAGCGTTGGAACATCTAAAAACTAACATCCGCTAAGCTATAGCCGAGATAACCCCCAAAACTTGCGAAAAAGTCTTTGAAAATTACCTCATCATATCAACTGTTACAGAAAGTCCAGAAGTGACCTTTTTGCTGGCATTATTTTTTCCAAACAATATTACCATTTTACAGAATACATTCGATAAGTCGAGATCAGCAGCAATAATAGAGAAATTCATTTTTTTTTTGTTTGCGTACCGCTATTTTATTTTTGTATTTATTATACCTATTATATACTCCTATTATATACTAAAATTAATAATACTTTATTGTTTTTTTTACATTAGTTAAGATAATTAGAGTAGCATTTTTTTGCATATTTAGTTAAAAGTGTTAACTATATTTTACTAGTGGCTTAGCCCGTGAAAAATCACGGGTAGATATTTTATATACGATACTTCAATGGTAGCTCATAAAATGTTTAGGCAAGTCTGCTGTTTCCCGGACGCCATAATATGTTTGACGACGGATTCTTATAGTTATCGCTAAAATCAATCGAAAATAACACTTGGTAACACTTTGATGGTAACACTTGCTATTTTCTCTTGAAAATTGGGTAGGGATGGGTGTCTTTTTATTTTGGTGGCTCTGCTGCCTAATCCCCGTCGGAGGTTGTATCATCAGGTCCCGCTTCTACGACAATTGCAAGAAGGTATTAAGACATTGTAGTTCTGAAAATGCCCGCATTAACAAAATTATTTCATCAGTCACAATAGAATCAACGCTATATGATATTCTCGAATGTCGCTGTCCATTAAATTCAAAATATTATGATTTAAATCGGTAGCGTTGATATTCTTTGGTGTAAGAATTACTTTTCTTGTGACGTTCTGGATTTTATCAACAATACTTGTAGATATTTTTTCTCCAAATATTCTGACAACTAAATCGTTCTTCTCTACTATGAGCAGGCAACTGTATTATATCTTGATTTAAAATACTGTCTTCGTTTCTTAGCTCACCATTTCCAACCTTGAGCACCAGTCATTAAAAGCATGCTGTCCAGCAGTTCTCATATTATCAATTATTTAATTATTAATTAGTTAATTATTAATTCTGTAAAGTGTCAGAAAGAACGTTAGTGACGTCAGAGCTAGTTAAAGTGAGCACCCATACCCCTTGACCCTCTTGACTGCAACTGACCAATGAACACGAATAAAATCGCATACGAATAGAGTTAAAATTCGCTGTGTATATATTTAGAAAAAAATAACATTAGTAGTAATAACATAAGATAGGAAAACGTGTAGTGTAAACGACTCGTAGTCTCGTAATTATATTGTTTCATTAGCTTATATTATAATGATTTGTTGAATTTCAAATCCAAGACAGTTTTGATTTTAAGGATTTTATCATTATTACACTCTTCTCTTCCATGTATTAACATTTTTCATTATTATTATTAGTGATTAAGTGGTTACATACCACCAAAAACATTGTTATAATAACTAATAACAACAAAAATTATAAGAAAAATGAAGCATGATGAGAGAATAGAATATGAGAGAAAATAGTACTTTCGTAGCACGACTTCAATGTTATTTCTTATAGGAGATAAATTTTATGAGTGTGGTCATTTTCAAAACTAAGAAGTCTTGACAACTGCTCGCAACTATCTTAAAAGTGAGGCCCGGGGGCAGAGCCCCCAAAATAAAGAAAAAAATTCTTCCCAACTTAATTTTCAAAAGAAAATAACAATTTAATTGTGACCATCGCGTTGTTTTTTTATTCAATTTAACGTTTCCGATGCAACTTTTAAAATTTGATATACCTACCGAAACCAAGCGGAAACTCGAAAAATTGTATTTTACATTTTCGATTTATTTTAGCAAGATCTATAAGAATCCGTCGTCAAATGTTACATGTTTTCTTAAAATGAGATTTTTTGTGTTTTCTGGTAGAAGTATAGTATAAAACTGAAGAGAACAAAGCTCTTTTTTGTTTTAAATGAATTTCGGGTTAAAGGAAGAGATATTTTAAGAAAATTATTTTCAATAAATATTTCGTATTTCATATCTTAGATATTATGTACTCATCATTTCTATATCGTGTCTTTCTGTTTACTAGCCATAACTACATTCATCATAGTTGAATATTAGGAGCTATATTTCAATTCTTTGAAACTTATTTAATTATTACTTAAATGTTTTTTTGCATCTAGTATAAATCGATTGCAAACTATAGCAATGTGATACTTATTTCTTATTTCTACTTAATACAGTGAGATTCAAATAGAGCAGAAGGAAAACTTTTAGAGAAGCTATAATTCATTACTTTGAAAGCATTGAAAGTAATGAACCTTAGCGATCAGCACATAAAAAAGTAACTAAGTATCTTTAAAAACATTAGTAAAGTTAAAAAAATTAAACATAAAGTTAATATTAGAAGTATTAAGATGTTTGAAAAATTCAATTTATAAATCAAATCCTATTTGTTTTAAACAAACTCCTGAACTAAGAGTGAACAATTAAGTTATATTTCAGGGAAAATATATTGACGGATTTACAAGAGGGTAGAAATTTGAACAAACTTGATCCTTTAAAATAATTTCTCTTACAAATATATTAGTCGAAGACGTTTTGTAAGTTTTAGAATTTGGTGTAATTCTGTTCTAATTAATTTAATTTTCCAAATCAGGTACAATATGGATGGTTATTGGAAACTACGAACGTGTCCGTACCAATTGAGCGTGGTCAAATGAAGATTTTAGGATCACGTTGCCGAAATGATCGTGAGTGTCAGCAGGGCGTTGAATCGAGTTACTGTCGAGGAGGCCAATGTATTTGTCAGCCGTTTTACATCCAGCTTAATAGAACGACTTGTCTGCAATGTAAGTGTGAAAACTAATTTGCATACGCCACACTCTATATGAGAAAATAAATGGATATCATATAAAATTATCCTGCTATAATGAGTTTTAAGTACAGCCATTATTCAAACGGAACAGAAATTTTAATTAATTCATTCTCAAATTGTCACTTACATGTGTGAAACTTCGGGCGCACAAATTAAATGGTTTTTTGTTTGACTTTTATTAAATTAACGCGAACAGTTGTGGCGGATTTGGCGTGATTTTTTGCGTTATGTTTAATATTTTGATTGTTTTAATAATGAGAATATCTATAGGTACATTTTTTGAAACAGTTTTACTCCAAATTTTAACGGTATCAAAAATATCAAATTTCTCTTTCTTAAAGTAGAGCAAAATTAAATTTTTTATACTACATCAAATTTGATATTATTTTTTATATGTAATACGATTAGATTAAGTTTTTTTTTTACATCTCATTGTGCTTGTCATCCATTTTATACAATTTGATAAATTGATACAGTTAGATTCTCTAAACTTGTCATTTGTTTTGTAGATTTTATCTGTTTTTTGCTAACCTAGTTTTGCGACTAAGCGACAAATATTAATGAGCTTAGATACAAATATTCTTTGCAACGTCGAAAATACCTTTATTTTTTGTTTTTCTACATAAAAAGCAACTGAAAATAAGAAAGTTTTTCCTTTAAATTTACTTTTTTCTAGAAGAGTAATTAAGCACACATTTATATGTATTTTATGTTTATAGTTTTAGTATGTTCTTTTTTCTTGTACTACTAGGTATATAGTAAAGGGCGTATTGTAATCGGGTCAAATTTTCGAGTTGAGAGTTTTAATTTGAAATCGGTTGACTGGAAGTTCCACTTTATTCTAGGAGTTTTTAAGTTTTTTTAATTTTTTTCGAAAACGAATCCAACGATTCCTTGCTATGATTTTATTATTAGACTCATTAATGCCTACAACTTTTATTTAAAACGTTTTCCTTATAAAATTCAAATAAGGACAGTTCTGGGGTTAAAGGTGGGTGTTCGCATATACATAGAGGCTATGTATGCATATAGCTTTGTTTATATTTAGATATTTACTTAAATGTTATTCAATTTATATTTTATCTAATTGTAGGCTTTATTTATGATATTTTAATCAACAATGACTTTCATGTAAAAGAAAGTACTGTGACGCCTCGCAGCAGATATTTATCTTTATTTAAACCCTGTCTTTAACTACAAGGGTCATACGACGATCATGTTAATTATTTTAATTTGTGTCGGTATATTTAGTACGGTAGTGGCCCGGTGTGGTTCGGTTGATTTCAATATATTGAATACCTAATCAAGACAATAATCCTGATCTGTCGTGAATAGAATTCAATAACACTGATGCATGAAGTAGCAATTTAGTTAATGCATCATTTACTGATCCGTGTATCTTTATATACTGAAATAATTCATAGTGAATATTTTGCTGTATAAATTGCACTCTACTATATAGAAGTGTAAATTAAAATAGATATAATGCATTTTTGCATATTACATCTGTGTTACATAAAGTTTTATAGACGTTTTAAGTGTATATTTTTAAGTCTAGGTTGTATTGTTTTCACACACATCGAGATAATGAGAAAAGTGTAGTACGAGTAAATACCCATCATTTGTAGAGTTAGAGTAGAAAATTTACGAAGAGTTTGGAGTTTTCTTTTTTATTATTGCACTAAATTAAAATAATGTATGTAGGCACTTACCGTGAAGTTTAGATGAAATGGTCATAAAGACTTAATCCAAACTTTTATATAAAGACATTTTTGGTAAAAATATAAATAGAACATGTATATAGATTATCCTAGCATGTTTACTTTAATGCATAAACGTTGCAACCAGCAAGTCAACGTCGAATTTAGTCAGTATCTAATCATGTAAACTTTCGTAAAGTGTTCTAAAAGTTTCGGTGCTGTGGTCTTCTATTGATTCTTTATATATTAAAAATAAACAATTAAGAACTTTTATAGAAACCAAAAACTAATAATTCATTAACAAAGGTGATTTTTAATCATAAAAAAAACTTTAAAATGTTTTTAGTGAAATAAATAACAATTTTTTTATTTAATCTTTTCCATTTTTAATATATTTGTATATAAATCAAATGATATTCAATTCCATACCAGTACGCGTGTTCCTATAGCAAAAGCTAATTCATATATTTTGATCGTATTTTACTGTTTGTTTTACTCCCAAGCCCTTGTTTTTTTTTAAGAAATAAAAATTATTCAGATACTCAGATACATACTAATTATTTAATATAATTAACTTTTTAATATTAAAAATACAATTATGGATGTCAGAAGAATAAGAAATAGCTCAAATCATTCAAATATTGAATTTTTACATCGCTGCGTTCTTCAACGCGTTTACAATGATTACGCTCATTATCGTTGTTTTCTGTACATTTCACTAACTTTGAAGTGTTTAAACGACGTTTATTGTGCTCTGGTGACTCATCTCCTAAAAAGGGTTTAAGTGAACGCTAGCGAGAGCAATGATGTCATTGACGATGTTTTACTCAATATAACGAGTATTTAATAAACACTTCTTATTGTTAAAATTACTAAATTTGGAAGTAGGTACACAAAAATGTCGCAACACAATGATAGAGACTCATAAGACTATTGCTTCAAATCTAAAAAATATACAAGTCTAAAGGGAATAAAACACATAATAAAGAGAAGTTAATTTTTTAAAAATGAATGTTTGTATCACTTATGAGATTTACTATTTCAACTTCTGCTTCCTGATTTTGTTATGAATTTCTTGGAATGTTGTCTTCCTAAAAGCAAAAAGACGGCCATAGCTGTTAAAATAATAGAAATAAAATAAATAAAAAAAATATTCTCAAAAGTAGCTATGAAAAACAAATTAATTGCTCGCAAAGTTTATTTTACGTTAAAAAAAAAGAGTATAGGTATATAATAATAGCTACTCTAAAATATAATCATTTATTACATTGATTTTTTATTTATTTTGGTGTGTTGAATCGCTTTAACATCTAAGGTCATATCACCCCTGTCTAAACATAGAAAATTTCTGTGGTCATTTTTATCTTAGGTCTAGGATCTTTTATCTAGGATTCAATAGGGTTGGAGCCCAGTACCACTTTTTGCAGGGAGTGGGGATCAGTTGATCTTATCACTTCGCTAATAAGTAGAGTAGAAAATAATGTTATTTTGTCCTCTCAGATTTACTTATAGGCATATTTTAGTTTAGTCTTCTCAATATTAATTGAATAATGAAAATATAATGTTTTAAAGTTTTGAAAAATAGATAAAATCAGCTCACTTCTATCATATTAATCCAGTAGGTACTTAATTCAAAAAATGATTCAAAAATGTTATAAGCATAATCAAAAGTTCACAATCGTGAAAAAATATGAACTGAATGAAGGTTTTGTGCTACAATTCATACTCAAATAATATGAACTTTGGATTAATTATAAAATATATAAATATGCATACCTAAGCATTGTACATGCTTTTACATGCTCAATCGGAAATAAAATAAACGAGGGGTCTTAATCTCATATCAAATTACCTTATATTAACGAAGGTAATGAAAAATTTTCGTACCATGAATTGCACAACTTTGTTATGTAGATATATGCAAAAGATGTATAATTTTATAAAGCAGGAAAATTTCATAGTTCAAGCGTGAAATTTTAAAATAAGACTTTATTATCCGTTTCCCTGCATAAAAAAGGAAAATATATGTTACACATAATTTTAAGCAACAGTTAACATGTTTAAAAATACCATTCCATAAATTTCTGTAATGGAATAATATAGAAATACCTAAATACACACCAAGAGATAAAGTTATCTAATAAAATTTTATTTTCAGCTGTTTTACTGGGATATGATTGCATGCTGGACCAACAATGTTCTTTAAAAGTAGCCAACAGTAGCTGTATAGAAGGCGCTTGCCGATGCGTTGATGGATTTCTACAATTTCGAAAACACACATGTTTGGGACGTAAGTACAGTAATATCTTATTCATTCTAAGTATAAAAATATAACTGTCTGATAAAATATACGAATTATGATATAATAACTTTACCGCCTACTGTTTCTAAGATTTACTATCGAGTATCAAAATGATCTTCAACTTAAATAAAATATCATTACATGCATAATCACAGCTACGACAGCTTAATAATTTATAATAAGATGGCTGTCAAAGATTATACAAATCATCATTTTTAGCTCGTTTATGTTTCGCGAATCCACTGTTCAGCATTTTTGTTTAGTATTATCTTGTAGGTATGTATTTGTTGTCTTTTATGCTTTACAAAAAACTTACAAAAAACATCAAAATTTTTGTGAATATTAAATTATACAAAACTTTTTATTAACAGAATTATTATGCCAATAATAATATAGAATATCGATGTTTACCTAAATAAAATTGTAAAAAGCAAGAATCAGCATTTTATAATTGATAATTTTTTGTCAAAATTCTGGATTTAGAATATATATTAGGTAATTGTGTTAATTTGATATTTAGTATTACGAATTTTATAATATTATTGAATTCTAAGAAAACTCTTCTGAAAAATGTGTTTATCTCCTTTTACTTTGTGATTATCTACGTAGAATTCAATCGAAAAAGTCAGCTTTAAATTGTAATACTTAATAAAAAATTCAATTACAAAACATTTCTTTTTAAAATTTAAAATTAAATATATACTAGGTATATGTATTAGTTCACTTTTATTTAAAGACTTTTTAACTTAAAAGTTTTCTTAATAATTTAATTCTTATATTACTCACTACATCACTACATTTTGTAGGTATGCGTATATATGTACCAATTCTTTAAATATGCCATTGTAGGAACTCATTACAAATCCCACAAAATGTTTTTATTTGTATTGTTATATCATAACCAGGGCCGTAACTAGGCAGGGGCAATAGGGGCACCTGCCCAGGGCCCAGGGCCCAGGGGGGCCCCGGAGGGGCCCAAGAAGATCCCGATAAAAATTATCTCAATTATTTTCATTCGTATTTTAATGAATATTCCAAATCACATATATAAGTAACACTACTGGTGGCTCAGATAGACGGGGCCCAAAAAAGCCAGAATATACTATTAGAATTTTTATTAAAAAAAAACATATTTATTCAATACTTAATTCTAAATATTCTATTGCACGCATTTGACTCACTAATCGTTTTATTGCTTACAGACCTTATCTTTAGAAAAAAGTGTGTGCAGTTTTAAATAGCACCCAATAAATTAAAAGCCGACAGGTCCAGTGAAGCCAGATCGTAGGATTTTTTTACCCCCACTTAGTAGCACAAACGCCGACAAATTGAGGAGAATAATGCCTCTTCCACTATATGCAATATTTGTACCTTGTGCCGCACATAATCTTAATTTAGCTGGTGTTCACGCAGTATCCACAACGTCAGGAATGGTTACCTTTTTTGGCACTATCCAAAGATTATTAAACTTTTTTTTTTTCTTCAACGACGCGTTGGGAAAATCTTATGAAATTTTTAAAATTATAACTGAAAGGGTTTTCAGATACCTACTTGAAAGTCGTCAAAGGCAAATGCTATAAAATCATTGTGCTTGCAACTTCCAGAAGTAAAAAAAGAACTTAAAAGATAGAAAATTAAAGATGATTTGTCAAACTCTGAGGCAGTGTCAAATGCAAAACGTTTACTATTTCAAATTAATTATAAATTTATATATATTCTTCATGTTTGGAATAAAATATTACAATGCGTTGACCGTGCAAATAAAGCCTTACAACACAAAAATCTATCAATAGACCTTGCAACAAAATTAATTGATGGTCTGCGTTGCTCTTTACAAGGACTACGGGAAGCAGGATTTAAACAAATAATTTCGGATGTACAAAAAGTCGCTTTGGAAATGAATATTGAAGCTGAATTTTCTAATCAACGAATTAAGCGAATTAAATAAGAAAGTGTTACTAATCTCAACCATGGACATTTTTTTTCCAATGCAAATGTACAATATTTTTGACATTTACTTAGTGAAACAGAATGGCGTTATAGACAAATAAAAACTATATTTGAAGATTTTCTTTTCTTTTTGGCTCGTCATTAGAATCAATGAGCGTTGTTGAATTACAAAAGGCGGCGGCAGATTTATCCAGAAAATATGATAAAGATTTGAATAGTCATGAATTAAGCTGTGAGATTGAAAGTTTTAAATTTCAAGTATGTGGGCTGGTGGAAAATTTGAAAGAAGCCACTCCTCTAAATTTATTACAGACTAGATACATGATTTCGAATTAGTCGAATCGTACCAAAACATCGTTGTTGCTCTAAGAATATTTCTAACCCTACCGCTTCTTGCGAGAGAAGTTTTAGTAAACTGAAGTTAATTAAAAACTATTTAAGATCTTCGCTCTCACAACAGCGTTTGTCGAACCTGTCTATTATATCAATTGAATCTAACATAGTGCAAGAAATAGATTTTAATAATATAATTGATAAGTTTGCGGAGAAAAAAAGCAAGAAGACTGCAATTTAAACAGATTTTTAAATCGTTTTTCTTCATAAATATAAAATAAAAAAAATTTACAAAAATTATGGACAGGACCAATTTAAAGATTCCTTATTTTGTGTTTATTTATTAGGTGATATACCTACTAAACTTTAAAAATGGGAAAGAACAGGAACTATAACCATGGTAAGTTTTTTCTCAATTTTTTATTGAGGGGGCCCAATTTAAAAGTCTTGCCCAGGGCCCACAAAATCCACGTTACGGCCCTGATCATAACAAAGGCTGTTTTTTCATAGTCGTGATAAAAGGATAAATGTTAAGGCATTAAAAAATAAACTTATATATTATTAATTCAGTTATTATAGTTATTTCTTCAATAAAATACAAAAAATTTGTAAACATAGTCGTGGTGGTCATTTTTCAGATTATCGGATAATCTTTAAAATTGAGATTCGCATTAAAATGAAAACATTGACACTTTCTAAATAAATAAATTCAACCAGTGTAAGGCACGGAAATGTATCAATTTGATGTGATGATCTAAAGAAAAGGTTCATAAGGATGAATAGTAGATACAATCAAGAGTAGAAATACTGAGCAATAATAAGTCATGAAGATTTATTGTTTTCAGCTTGGCACGAATTAAACAGTTTCAAAACTAAAAAAATACATTTAATTCAGTAATTTTGAATTGAATAAGATAAACATGTAGGTACAAAAAATAAAAAAGACTCTTTACTTTTGACAATGAATATACCTCAACTTAGATTATGTATCAACCAGTAAAATCAGGTTTACGATCGTTTGGTTAGGCTTGTCGGATTTTTATTGTTTTTTTTCTCCTCAACAACCGTAGTGTAAATGTTAATTAAATTTTAAAAAATTGTTTAAATAATATTAAATGATATAACTTTGAAATTTGAAACAGTTTCTATCTTTTTTAACATTACAACATAACAAATCTTTATAAGAACACATCTTAAAATATATAGGTGTTTTAATTTGTTATAACTTTAGATGGATTTAGTCAGTCATTTTAAAATTTCAACGAAAGCTTTCGGATTGACTAAAGAACATCCTAATTTTTTTTTTGTTTGTTTGTTGTCATTTATATTTATCTCCCAAAAATCATTAAGCCTTACTTTTTTGAAGATGTGTAAAAACTAACGATCCCTGGCAAAATTATCGAGGAATACTGGAGAATTTCGTGCGTACAAACTTGAATATGAAGGTATAGTAACACGGTGGTGCTACTGTCCATATAGTTTGCTTGGCAAATAAAATTTTAAGATCAATTTTTGATAGAAGAATTTTGCAAAATTCTGAAATTGCTTAGTCACCAACTACTACATTCACCTGATTTAACGACAACAGACTCTCTTCTGAGGACCATTTTGTGAAAACGTACATCCGAGAAAAATTAAACAAATATTATTTCTTAGTCGAGAATAACTACGATTACGATTTGTATTTCATATATTTAAAAGAACCCGTTAGTGTAAATAGCAAAATGATGGTTATCTTATAGTTTTAATTTTCAAAACTAAACAAAATATATTTCTAAGAAGTATGTTTTCTGTTTATAAAAGATTGCACGTGGATTATCAAAAAATAAAAAGTTATTCCATATTAAAATGGAGTTGTGACTTGGATATTTTTACTGTACGATATGTTGCTTGGTTTTATTTTCTTTAAATCGACAAATTTAAAATTCAATTTTCGATTGATACATACATTCTCTTGAACTATTAGGTTCAGAAATTATATAACAGAAATTGAATATATTACATGAAAATTATGTTAATAAGAAATACTGAATCTTTAGAGGATAAACCAAGATCTTTGTTCCGGAAAACCATCATGGTGATGTAAACTTGAGGGCTCAAACATTGTAGGTTGAGATTTGTTTCAGTAATACAACAATTTAATGAGTCAATATTGTAGATACGATATTTATAATAAGGATATTACTAACAGCATTGTTCGTTCCAATCTGAGCAACTAATTTTTAGCTGTTTCAGCTAGATTTATTAAATATAATTGTATACAGAAAATTATTGATCTTGAAAACTAAATATTATACGAGAATGTCTTTTGCACATAAACATTATATTTATTAAATATTTTAAAAAGTTACTACTTAGTAAAGAAATGATTGATGATCCTATTTGATAAAAAAAAGTTTAAAGCAACTAGTTAATAGACAACATAGATTTGAGGATAAGTACAAGTCAGTGTTATCTCTAAATTATTCTAATACACAAAACCACATTTGGAAATCAATATTTGTGGCTTTCTATAAACTAAACTAATATATATAAATATATACATATAATTTACAAAATAACCACTATGACATCTCCAACATCAAATACGAGACAAAAACCAACATAGTATAATCTATTTAACTCATCAATTCAAGTATGTATGTAGGTTTTATGCGATTTTATCATCCGTAAAATTTGATTAAAATAGCTTCTCCTAGTAAATTATTACTTATTTTAAAATGTGTTCTCTTATTTGGTACATGAACCACTTAATTTTCAAAATATTTAGCCTACATTAATTTTTCATTTCAATTGAAATGAAAAGACTTTCTTGAAAAAATCGTTGTCAAATATTTGCTTGTGTCAGTCAAGGTCTCAAAAGATTTGAAATGCATTTATTTAGTTTAAAAAAATGTAGGCCTAGTATAATATTTCAATCTTAAAAAAAATACTACGTCATTCCGCATTATCTCGATAAAATTGATGAAGCTAAAATGTTTGAAATGTCTAACTCAACAAAGACGCCCGTTATACATTTCATAATATTAATACAGATATTGTTCAGTATTACAAATTCGTTAATTTCAAGTTCTAATAATTATAACGAAGACACGGTCTTATTCTGTCTTCAATGTCTAGGATTGACACAGTTAATCGAATTGGATCAAATTTTGTAACGTATTTCCTTTATATTTTAATATCTATGTCAAATTTTTCAAATTCGGTTTATTTATTTGAAACGATGAAAAATGATTAGGTTTAATCATTCGACTTTTAAGAGTGATTTCATTTTTAATACAACTCCTCTAAAAAGCAAGTGTTCGCAACTTTACGATATATAGGTATATAAATAACCAGTTTTGATAAAACGTTACAATTTACTCTGTCTCGTCTTAGTGAAATAAAAGGAACGGTATTTATAATTTTTATGGACGTCGTTTTGTTCTTGAGTTGTTGTACATTGTTTAGACATAGTCAAGAATGCATCGCATGTCTGACTGTAAGTAACGGCAGGAATGGAAGCTGTAAGATTTATACTCAGTTCCTTTTAATTAAAGCGCTTTGTTGAAAAACTACACCCACTTAATTTGGTGAATTAAAGTTTTTTTTCTATCTATGAAAATTTAAAAATAACTGTCATTTTCTTTTAGAATAAAATTTAAATAAACGGATATAATACGCAAGAGCATTTTCTTACTTGTGACAAATAAAATAATTTCCCTTGTGTTTTCATTCAATTATAAGTTTGTCAGAGATTGCCGGTAGATTATAATATGAAGTTGAAGGAACATTATTAAAATTATTCTAAGCAGTAGACTAGGTAAGTACACAACTTTTGTATCATTGTACCTACTTCATTTTGCACCAGATCCTTTTATATTCCCAGTTCATATTTTATTCACTAATATCGCTAGTATAAAATTTCTTACCTTGGAGAAAGTTTAAACAGACCTAGCTTGTGAGTATTGCGTTTCTTCATCAAAAATTTTATGGTTCGTTACTCTTTAAATTGACTAAAGAAAACGTTCTTTTTATATTCATAACTTCTAAGCGTTGCTCGAAATTTATTTCGAGGGTGAAAAAACTGAAATTTGTAAGCCAAATAAATAATTTTATGTTAATTGAGAAACTTTTGATCTTTGAAAAATTGATGCGTTTAACTCAAAGCACATACAAAGAACAATAAATATAAACCATTTTTGTGCCTTACAATTTAAATTTCTTTATAAGATGTTAGACTATTTCTTCAAAGATTTTACTCTAACTCTAAGACGATTTTTGGATAAAATTGGAATAAAATTATTCATTAATTTAATATTATTATCGATCAACATTCAATATTTGTTTTTTAAATTCTTTCTAACTCATTCAAGTTACTTGAAAATATTCAGAATAGATATGAAAAATGAAATTAATTATTTTTTCTTGGTTTTTAATAATATAAAAAATAATCACCGTGTTTTGGATATAAGTACTGTGGTGTTAAATTTTATTCAAATTTTCTATGTATCTTTTTTATAAACGTTTCTTTTATTTCAGTATGAAAATTTTTAATTTAACATTAATACCACATTTTGTTTAATTCTTCGTGGTCATATTTTATGTAACTTACTTCATCTGACGTCTACCCAACTTCAATAATTTAATGAAATTTTTTTTGTTTTGAAATTTTTGTTATGCGTTAAGCGAAAGCTACTTCGGCATATGCCTGAAAATTACAATGTACGAGAATTCGAAATTATCAGATATTATATATAAATATTAATATATAGATAGTTTACTGCCAAGTACCAATGATTATCATATAAAACTTTCAAATCAAAAAATGTCTCAGTCTAAAAAAAAAATTACGACAATGATTACCAAATTATTGTTTTATGAAAGTTATACCATCAAAATAGTTTTTATCAAAGAATAAAATAATCAGAAATAATATTACTACTACGTATTTTAAAGTTTTCAATATACTAAATAAAAATATATATCACAAAATAAAATAATGAATCCAAAGTTCACAATATAAAGTTGAATTATTTGGTACAACAATTTGGAACTCTTTGAAAACATCGTTTAAAATGATTCAAAATATATGAGAAAATGTTCAATTTAATGTGGAAGTCTAACTTTTATGTGAACATTAAAACTATGTATCCCATATTAACATAGATACTTTTTGAATTTCAAGACAATCACATTCTTAATTTCGTTAAAATTCAATCTTTTTAAGGGCATGTTTGAAAATTAACTACTGGAAGATCTTAAATAACTAGCAGTTTGGGACTATATCAATTTTTTGTGGGAACCTAGTACGATTTTGATATAGGTATTATGCTTGTGTTTCAAAGTAAGAAAGGGTTAGGTATTATATAGTTAAGTTATTTTGGTGTTTTAAGTCGCTATTGTCGCTATTTAAGTCGTTAAGGTCACGCCTGTCTTAGACACAGAAAATTTCTGTAAGTCATACATCTTACAATTAGATTATAAGTATAATATTAAGGGATTCGATGAGGATCGAACCCAGTACCACTGACATATGGACCTGAGAACAACTGCTCTAACGATGCCTCATTTAAGTGAACAAAATTTAGTTATACGCCTTAAAACGTCAGTTTTTTCAACAAGTTCAAAAATCGTTTGATTATTTTGTGTTAATAAGAATTTTTATAAAATTCTATTTAGCCAAATGAGATCTTCCCTATTTTAATGTATTGCTGATAAGGCATGTTTCTTATTTTTTGAGCTATTCGCTAATAATAGGCGAATGGATGAGGACAATTTTGAAGTACATATATCGTAAGATGTAATGTAAAAACATTTTTTATACTTTTTGCATGTTCTTATGCATTTTGGTTTATTTAAGGTCTTAAATAAAATTCAAGGTCATCAACTACCTTATGGTCATTAGCGACCTTTAAGAAGGTTTGTTATTTGATAAATTGAAGTTGATTAAATCTGTTACTGAAATTGCAACTATATTTGATGTCTTAAACATCATTAACTAACTAAAGTTAAATAAAAAGAAATTTTTGAAAAATTGTTTTCTACTTTTAAGATTTTACTTATTAACTTCAACGCTAATTATTTACCATAGATTATAAATATGTACATTAAATGATGTTATTCGAGAGAGACTCGATAAAGTATAAC
Organism: Sisyra nigra; assembly: GCA_958496155.1. NCBI lineage: Eukaryota > Metazoa > Arthropoda > Insecta > Neuroptera > Sisyridae > Sisyra > Sisyra nigra. The sequence goes on from OY292314.1 coordinate 27,187,052, forward strand.
ATAAAAACTGTATAAAATTAATGTACAAAGTTTCCAGAAAAATTAACTGAAAATCTCCAATTTCATCGTAAAAGTAAGCTGCTTGCTGTTAAAACTGAACATCTATACTTAATTATCATTAAAAAGTTTTTAGTTTTTCTTTTTACAAAGAATTTATTCGTTGCCGACCTTTCATCAATATGAAATGAGGCACTTTATCATGCCAACACATTGAAAATTGTTCTCATAACATCATAATAATTCATGAATGTAACGAGTTGATATTTTCGCATATTTCACCGATCAATACCTGTTAATAATTATTCAACAATGTGTAAATGATGTGAAATGAAAGATTGATGGGTTGGAAATCCCATTTGAGACTAAAGTTTCCTTTTGATACCACAAATCCATAATGCAGGAAACTAATGGGTTGTTGGTTGGGGAGGCCTCTTTACGTTCGCTGTTTTGCATACACAATGCATATTATATCCTGTCAGGCTTTGCTGTGCATATAACGAATGATTATGTGCTAGGATTATAGAATTTACATCTAATATCAGTATAGTGTATGCATAAACACAAAGTCCCATGTTTATTAAAATGCAATATTATATACTGCCAGTCGTATATAATCTCTGCAGTATCAAAGTAATTCAATTTCACCGGAAATGTAGTGCTGAATTTCAAATAACTCGACGAATTGACGCAACTAATTTGCTCTTTTTTTGGTAATATTTCATAAAACCTCAATTTTTATTGCAGCAAACAACATTAAACTCTGCAACTTGGTTCTTTCGCAAAATGTATTGTTACGAGAATGATTCTTTACCATTCAGACAATTCCTTTGATAGTAGTAAAATGGAATTTATTGCTTCTTTGGGGGCAGGTAATAAAAATATATATCATGTAATTTTAGAACTAAAATAGGCGATATAAACGTTACTGTTGCGTAAATTTTATGGTTTTATATGAACCTTAACGTTTTTATGATAGTAATGATTCTTCTTAATTTATCAAGGCAGGTATATATCTAATGTATGTATCTATACCTACTCGACAAATTACATAATTATATATTGGGCATAATATAACTGATGCAATGTGCTCACAAGTACTTTCTTTTTTAAATATTTAGAAGAAATAAGTATGCTTTTTACTTTAATTTCTATTTATTTTTCTAAAAGATCGAATTTTTATTTTTGATAAAAATAATTTCTATAGCTTCAAAAAGTTTTTACACCAAGCTTTTACTTTAAAGACTGACCGTTCTAGTTGAATTTACTTTATGAATGAAAAACCGAGTGAAGATTTCGTATATCTTGAGTTTTGTCAACAAGTACCACTTTTCTGTGATTTATAATATACGTACTGAGGGTATACTTAGATATAGATATAAACAAAAATATATAATTTTATATGAATATCATTAAACGATTTATAACTTACGCTTGAAGGTGATACTGTAGTGCTAAAGCATACAGTAACTATATAGGTATTAGCCTTAATTTCTAATTGTATATAAAATTATAAATATATTCTAATCACTAATTAGTACTTTATTTAGCAGACATTCGCAGATATCTAAAGAAATAATGGAAATTGGTTTAAATTTTTTATTTATTAAAAATAATTAATCTCTAGCATTAAGTCACACTATATGAAAAATGCCAGAAAACTTTTTTTTATAGTTGTTTTCGAAGCAAAAAAGATCATTTTTTCAGATTATTCAGTCACATAAGGCTCAAAGTTGAAATGAGTGATAAAAAATGATATGAAACTTTTAAAAAACTCATAAAAACAGCAACGCCTCTTTTTTAAAATCACTTTGAACTCGTTAACACTATTTTTTATATGTTTTTTTGTGAATAAAACTTTTTTAGTTTTTATGCTTGAACAGTAGCTTTGAGTTTTAAGCCTAATTTCGCTGCTGTTTCATAAGGACTAAGTAAAACTACAATTTGTTAAATAGTAATCGATATTCTGATTAACAATTATTTTGACAGAAAACATCTAAGAAGCGACAAAAATCAAAACTAAGGTTTGGTTCAATGTAAAAAAAAATAGAAAAAATTCTACCTCCTAAACTATAATAATTATTTTACAATCTAAAGTCTTATGATCGTCTAGATAGCAGCCACCATGTGTATTGAATGTAATTTAAAGCCCATGAAAAGAGGAGTGCTAAAATTACTTAATATGATTCGGTCATCGGTTACTTAAAGATTTTAGTTACATTATCTAGGATCTCGATATTTTGTCAATTAATTATTTACAGTGACTGATTGTATCTTATTTTATCTGGTGTTGTGTAATACAAAGTTTCCTTGATTAATGTAATATTGATTAGTTCGATAACATTTCGAAGACTACCCTAATTGAAGTATCCTGTTTAAGATTTAAATAATGTATTAATCAAGTATTAAAAAATTATCTAGGTCTTAAACCGGTTTTATTTTAATTAATCATTTAACGGGCAATAGCTTTACATAAGTAAATATTAAGAAATACTTAATATTGAAGAAATATTAAAATTATATGCAATTTGTAAATTTTACAAGATGAACTACAATTATTTCATGGTTTTTTTAAATGTCAAAAGGAATCTATGAGGGCTTTCAACAAATAATTAGTCACACTTATCAAATTATCGCAAATTGCCACCAAAAACAAGAGAAAAAAACTTATTAACCTTTTTTAGTAACAAAGTAGATGTACAACTAGTTGTAATAAAATTAAAAAAAATCTTTATTTCTTATTATACTTAACAAAAATATTTAATTGAAATACATAAATGCTGATGCTATAAAAAATAATTAAATTCTCCATTTTCTACAAATATTGATTAGAAAATTAATTTTAATTTCAATAATCAAGTTGTTATTAGGAGCTTTTACTTTTTCCATTGATTAATTTTAAATTTAATTTACTCCTGTGCGGTTTGAGAAAATTGAAAAAGTTTTTCCTATAACTTTTAAAAATAAATTTTACAGTGAGAGATAGTCATGCAATGTTTATTTTAAGGAAGAGGAAAATGTTTACTGGGTGGCAGTTTTAATTGAAATAACGTAGCGTGTAAATTAAATGTTGTTGAAATTGTATAGCTGTGAAAAAAAAGTTTTAATTGGTTTTTATTCTCAAAATTAGGGTTGAAATATTAAACATTGTTAAATCTTGTTAATATAATTTAAATCGTTTATGAAAGTTGCGTTTCTGTCAACTACACAAGTCATAATAATTTATTATGTTATTAACGGAAACTCATATGAATGACTAGCTATTGATGATAATAATTTACTAATGGTAACTAACTGATCAGTATGCCTGAATGTATACGAGAAATTCATTAATAAATCAATAGTCGGAAGCCATTAGCGATTCATACAATCATAGAACTTCGTCACCCACACTACGTGGACTTATGACCACCAGCAAGAGCATGTGCCTTCTTTGCTAAATTTTTTTCAGAAGAAATGTCCACACCTCATTAGTAATCCCTACAAGAATGACGAACCTTTATTCTTTTTTGGCTTTAATTGTTCTCAACAGCCTAAGAGAATGTGATAAAATTTCAGCAATGAATACGTAGTTACTTATTTGTAAATAGAACCATCTAGATATTTTTGCAATATGTAGAAATATTAGTAAAAACAAAAGAGCATTTCTTAAATAAAAATATAAAATAGCCATAAATTTTTACTAGCATAACTACTAAAAACTTGAAATTTCAACAACCTATTGTTTGCCTTGGTTTTTAAGCTATTTAATTTAATTTTATGCTACTTAAGGGCTGATGATAAGCTATCAAAATCAAATCAAATGTTAATATTTAAATATCAAGTTAGGCATTGCGTTTGCAAGTTATTTTCATTGCACAAAACGTTCAATTACTAAACTTGGTAAACCCCTAAACTTAAAGCTATTGTTTTTGAGAATTTACACCTTAATAATTGATTTTTATATATAAAGGGTGCTGTAACAATTATATAGTCAATAAAATCGATTATTTTACAAAATGTAAGCAGAAATTTTGCCTTCATACTTCAGCTAGTTGTGCCACGAAGCTTTTAGTTGAAATCTTTTGAAATCTTGAAATCTATTCTTTGGGTTTTTTTTTTGTTTTTCCAGTTTTTTTTTCGAAAACAGCTCCAATGATTTTCTTTAAACTTGCTACCGTTCTTAGACTCATCAATGCTTACTATTTTTATTTGAAACTGTTTCCAGGGAAAATACAAATAATGGAGGTTTTGGAGAACAGGGCAATAGTTCGTATATATACATAAAGGATGTATACAAATAGTTCTGTTTAGATATTTATTTATTTATTACCAAAATATATTATTACATACATATAGGAGCATAATATAAAGTAGAAAGTAATACACAAATAGATGTTTATAAAATATTATTTTATTTATATTTCTTTAACCATTCGAGGGCTTTATTAAAATATTATATTTACTATTTTAACTAACGGTGTTTTATGTAACAAAAAAAAAGTTCTGTGACGCCTCGTAGCAAATATTTAGGTATAGTTTACATACCTTTCAAGATAATTGTTCTTGAAGTGCAAATTCAAGTTACCTATTGAAGCTGACATGTTCCATTTGTCTTATTTTTATAATTACTGACAGACTGATTAAGTAATTAAAATGTATTTTTTTCTGAAAAAAAAATTGTTTACTTTACAGTCCAAAGATAATTTTAACTAACTTATCATAAGTATTATCACTTTTATAATTTACTAATATGTACTTTTGTCGCCATAAAGAAGAATCATTTGAAAAAAAATGCTGGTGAAATTTTAAATAACATTTACAATAACGTTTACATTAACAAAGACACATAAAATATGACATTAATTTAATGTTTGTTTTTTCATATTTTAATGGAATAAATGGATGAGGTTTTATTAATAATTTTTTATTACGTAACAATTTATTCAACCTAGTCGTATTTTCACACAAATAACGTAAATACCTGAAGATAATCACATTATTTTTACAATAGGTTAATAGGTAATGTTGTTAAGTGTCAGAATGCTTTTTCATCTGAGACGAATTTGTGATTACTTCATAAAGTAAAGTACTGAAAAAGCTACTTAAATATTATATAAATAGAAGCAGTGTTTAAGAAAAACGGTAATCTACATTAGGTTCGTATTTCCGTTATAGAACAGTATGAGCATTATATTATTTATTATAATTCACAGACAGCGCTTGAAATATTTTTAGTCAATCATTCATAACTGAGTAAATCATTAAGGTCGTAATTATGTAGACAGAAATATAAAATGTCTGGATTTTTCTTTTGTTATAAGAATGTTCTGATTGTTACAGCTGCGAGACCTGGTGATGTGTGCTACAGTAATGCTCATTGTACACTTTGGAAGGAAAATACACATTGTGAATTCTTAATTCCGAATTTATTCGGTCGATGCCAGTGCAATCCTCCGTTCAAACAATTGGGTGATACTTGCATTGAGGAGAGAAAAGTGACCATAGCACCATTGACTTCGGTCTCCCAAATTATCGCCGAAGAAACGTCCATTCGAGACAATTCCATACCGAAACTACCTCCACCAACACAGGCTTTATATACCGAGGAAACAACGACAGCTATTACTGGCGTTGAACAGGAAACTGTGACGAATGATTACGTTTCAACAACTGATAATGCAGTTATGGAGACAACTTTAATTATATCGCAAAGAACCACGACCATGGAACCGTATTCGACACCTGTTATTTTCACAACAACGGCTATACCTGATACAACCACTACTCCAGAATCGACAACAGTTCCAACTCGAAGAATGACCACGCTCTCGGTTACAACGGAAAAATTTGAGGTTGATGAAGCGATTGTTTCTTCTACGAAGTGTAAGTATTTCCCTTAATTTCTATTATTACATGTGTTGTTGCGTCAAATAAGTTCAGTTATTTTTACAATTTGTTGATTTTTCCAAATCACTGAAGAAGTATTGAGTAACTGTAATGTAAGCATGTGCTAAATGACGAATATTGCTCATCGTACGATAGGTAAATTAAAAAAATTTTCCCAATTTATTCATAGTGAGTAGTATTGAAACTAAAGTACTCTACAAGCGTTCTTTGCTCATTTGCTGAGAAACAATATTGTTAGCCGTTTTTGTTTAAAACCAAAAATATTTTACCTTACTTAAGATGTTTAAGGATTCCAATCACACGTGTTTTTTTCTGTAACGACTTTCGACTACCCCAAATAGTCACACCATTAAAATCGTACTGTTTGTTTAAGTAGGTAATTCTAATACTTTTAATACCTCAAACCTTTATTAATCAATTTAAAGTCTATTTCAATATATCAATACTGATTAAAAATATTATTTAGTTTTTTTGCGAACTTTAATATTATACCTATTATCTGTCTTCCATTTATGTTTGCATTACAATTACAATTACATTATTATAATTGTTTAATTATAATGCGTATTAGATTAAATCAATTAAATTCTTACATGAATTAATTTTATTTACTAAAACATGCTTAGATTAATTATTTACAAAAAAAAAAATGCTTCATTGAACCTCTGATTGCGGCTACCAAACTACCTTAATAGCTTATTACTTCAGAAAGAATCGAAAATTAGTTTTAACATGTTGAAAGCCCATGTTTGAATAGTCTGACAAACGATTTATGAAAGAAAAAATTGATTTTTTTGAAATCTCTACACCTTATATTATTATGATGTACCATAAATTTCTTCCCTATTTTTTGGATACGAACTGCATAAATGATATTTGTTGTTTGAGGTTGATTTATTGTGTTATATATGAACCGTTCTGTTCTTTCTCCTTCTTTCCAAAACTGTTGAGGCTTACTTACAAAATATTCATCTAGGTGCGTTTTTATTTCGCTCATAGATTTAAAAGATTTATCATAGAGACAATGTTTTAAAGATAGGAACAAGTATAATAATCGAATGTTGCAAGGTCTGGGGAGTACAGAGAATGAGTTAGAACGTCCCAATCAAATTGTAATAATTTTTACCTTACGACCAATGCGACATACGGTCTTGCGTTGTCGTGATGCAAAACGACTCCTCATCAGTTCGCCAGTTTGGGCCGTTTCTCTGCGGCTTTCAATTGATCGAGTTGATTGAAATATTTGTCAGCATTGATCGTCTTATCTTGAGGAACGAGTTCGTAGTATACTTCACCTTTCCAATCTCATAAAATGTATAAAAGAACCTTCTTCGGATGAAGTCCAGGCTTCGCAACAGTTGAAGGTCTATTTTCCTTGGACCAAATGCGTTTTCGATGCACATTATGATACAAAATCCAAGTCTCATCTCAAGTGACAAAGCTTTATAAGAAAGGATTTCTTCCATGTCGCTGTAGAAGCAAATCACACGTAGAGATGCGCGGTTCATAAGGCCGCTCTCCGTCATTAGGTGTAGAACTCAAACTTCATATCGATTCACATATCTCATCTTGCTTAAATGCTTATGTTGTCCTGGGAATATTGGTGGCATCCACTATTGATTTTATTTATAGTGGTTTATAGTGGCATCCACTAATATTTAAGTTGAAAAGTTTATTTGTGTAGCGTAGGCAACTAACAATACATAGCTGTATGTGCAACTCTTTGATTCTTACGATATATTTTTAAGCTCGATCGAATTTTTTGTGGTCATTTTTACATATCACAAACTGAGATGGTTATAAAAGTATCTTAAAATAAGCAACTAATCTTCATTGAAAAATATTTGATATTTTGTGCCAGTTTTGACATTAACAGCAAAAATGGTATCTATATCTTTAACAATTTCGAAATAAATGAGATATTTGTTTTTAAACAATAATATTTGGGAACTTGCTTACCTATTTTTCAATAAGTATAAAAAATAACGATATTTCTTATTTTTAGTTTGTAAATTTATATTAAGTACGTCTTATTTTAATTGTTACTTAATTTTGAAAGCTGGTTTTCTGTGTGAAATTGCACTAAAATTTTACTTAATTTTTAGTTAAATATTAATTAGGTATATCCCTTTATTTTCCTTAAAAAAACTCCTACTCCTTAGTCTTTCAAATTTTTTCTATATATATTGGTAAGGTAGTTACGAGTCTGTAAAATATGAATATAGGTATAACTGACAATAGAAATAAGAATTTACATAAGGCGGATAAGTCAAAATCATAAGGATTTTGTGTTTCCATTTGGCAACGGAACCTTAAAATAAAATATTTTTTTCGAATACATTTACATACAAATCACGCAAATCTTTGTTTATTGAATTACTCCATATATACCTAACATATTTTTACTTTGATTCAAACGAAGATTGAATATCAAAAGCTTATAGGTATAAATATTGAAAAAATTAAATTGTGAATTTATCACTGCAGGGAAAAAGCTTTTGTATTATTTTATTATACACATAAATAAATGGCAATATCCAATCTTTGTCTTACAAAATGAATGATTGTAAATGAATGTTGTTTTTACTTCGTGCCGGTAAACGAGATAGTCAATTGATGTTTTATTCAAAATGTTAGAGATTTTTTTTTAGAATTTTGCCACTATTTAAATTATTTAAATTTGTTTTTATTTTATTTATTTATAATTTTTTTTTTTGAATTAAATTAGTGAACGTTTATATTTCTTATCTTATTTATAAATAGGTACCAAATTTTCCACTTCAGTTCAAACACAAGTATTTTTTCCTTTAGATATGAATCATTTGCTTGAACTTTTTCAAAGCTTTTATCCTATAATTTTCAACACAGTGTGACTTACCCGCTTCTTATAGGAACTTACCTTTGTATAATATTTTCAATTATATTCAAACATTTTTATTGCAGCTCCAGTTCGTACTCGAGTTGAACATGGAAGTATTGCCGTTAGTATAGGATTACCTTGCGTTACGGATGAACAATGTCGTACTGCTGATCCAAATTCCCAATGTTCGAATGGAATTTGTGATTGCACCATTATTACAAATAATACAAACTCATGTTCGGCTAAAAATCGACATTGTCATGAAGGAACATTCCAGGTAAGAATGCAAAAAAAATTATTTCCACTTGCTATTTGCATCAGCAGTCAGGATATAAAAAATATTTGTTAAAAGGTTGTAAATATATTTCCATTACTGAACTTGAAATATCAATTAAACATCAATTCAAATAAGGTTTGACATTTTGGAACTTTTATAGTTTTTTTTACCAAATTATCATTGCTTTATATCAGGGATTCCCAATCTCTTTTGAATTACTGTACCCCTTTTCAAGTCAGTTATCTAGTTTATACCCCCCTTTCCCCGGTATAGAAAATTTTCCTAAATTTGGATATTTTGTATTATGGGTATATATTGAAATTAAACGGCTTATTATTTTTATTATAGACGAAGAGAGTATATTTATGTTCACATCTCATAAAAATATACGCAAATACAACAAAACTCAACAACAAAAATCACAGAAATAATTAATAGCTATTAATTTTTCTTTTATTTCACATTCCTCGGTATTGTATAATGTATTATTTATTTTTTATGAAAACGTACGAAGAGGAAGCTTTTTCTACTAGCTCCGTGCTGGTAAACGACAACAAAAACATAAGTGCTTTATCGGAAAGGACTCCAAATTCATTGTTAATGGCTGTCCAAAATTAAGAAGCCCTTTTGTTTTAAACTGGGATTTTAAAGTGGTGTCACTTGACAGTTCAATTAAAACACCCTTTACTTTTATCGACAAATTAGCTACTACGAAGTACTCATTTTCAAATGGATAAATCCAATTATTCATGTTGTCAGGTTTTTGAAAATACTTCCGAAATTCTGATTTTAAACCTTCCAAGTTCAACAAGTTGTTGGTTTGTTTTTGAGAAGAGTTGTAGTTTGTTCTCTGATAAAGAATTTTACGAATTTTCAAATACTTTAGACTGGCATTTTAATACAAAATTTCCAAAAATCAATTTTTTTTATCATAGATTCAATTCTATCCGAAACACCGAAGATCGTTATGGAGTTATTTTGTAGTGTTAAAAACTTGTTTATCTGTAGAAAAATATTTCATAAGCACGTAAGAGCCTGAAGCCAATTTTCGTGGTGCAGATTTTTATTTAGTAAGAAATATATTGCACCCTTAGTGCAACCCTAAATAATCGATCGCGTACCCCTAGGGGTCGCGTATTCCAGATTGGGAACCGCTGCTTTAGATGATGACGATGAAATGGTTTTTTCTTTGCTTATCGCTATCATTTGAAACTGTTACAACCGTTACATAGAAGATTACAGAATTTTGCAACGTTTTAATATTGAAATGACTTAATGCATGCGGCATTAGTACCTTATTAAGAGCAACTTATCTAATGTTCAAACAACTTTAAAGCCGCTGTTACATGGGATACAGATTTGTACAAATCTTTAAATTTTAGTTTGAATTAGGGATTCACTGCTTGACTAATATACTTAAAATTGATTTTTAATAAAGCGAAACTGAAGTCAAATATTAATAATAAGATATCGTGTTGCATTTCAAGTCAAAATATCAAGCTTAATCCATTTTATAAAATATTCAGTTACTTGACTTAATAAATTCGTAGTCAGTATGATTTTTGTCAGAAATCGAAAGAAAAACTTCGTCAGATTTCACATTTTTGCATCGTTTCCCAGATTAATTATTCAGTTAATTATTATTTTAATAATATTTTTTGTATGCTACGTGCATTTATATGAGTATAACATAACTAAGAATTCAGTAAGCCATACAGGTAATTTTATGTTACAATTATGGATAGATATTTATATGCAGGTTATGAACTTAAGGGGGTAGATGCACTCAGAAGCGTAAAAAAGGTCTATTTTAAAAAAAGGTATTTTTTACAGTAATTATGTTTATTTTACAAAATAAATTATACAGAGTTTTTATACAATGCTTTAACTTAACATTTATGAAAAAAATAAATATTATTTATTAAAATATTGCCATATTGGTTGGATGCTCTCCCGCAAGTAGTGCTTTGCGGTGACCATTACAGCAACCTTGTGGATCATCTGAATTTGAAACACCAAGATGAAACTTTTAGTTTAATAATAAATCTAGTCTTTGATTGAAGCTTTTTTTTTGAAAATTCATAAAATGGAGGCATTAGAAACTTTAAACTCTGATTTTTGATAAAAAATGAAAGTTAATTGTTTAAAAATATAGTAATTGTCAACAAAAATCAATATCCTTCAATCAAAGACTAGTTCTTAATGCCAAAAAGATAATATTAAAATTTCATTAATATCCACCAAATGGTTTTTGAGTTATATTGGTCACCGGATGAATAAACACAGTTTTGAGAAAAACGCGTTTAAAGTTGCAGCTGCCGTCCGCCACCTGCTCTAGTCCCAATCGAGAGGTTTAATGTTGCTTCAGTAATTACTAAATATCTTGGACACTATTCATCAGATTGACTTGAAATTTTCATAGAATATTCTTAAAACATCATACTTTAAGAAAATGAAAGAAAAAAAAATCAATTTTTCAAAAATTCTAAGTGCATCTATCATATGCTTCTCGGATAGTTTGCCAACGAACAGTTGAGGATAGAATGGATTACTTACAATTCATTTCAAGAACATAGGATCATTTGCATCGAAAGGGCAGTCAGACCTAGTTCCTTCTGTAAACGAAACAAAAAACTAACAGTAACGTAGCACAGCATAACTGATACCCGGGGCATAATACTTTTTTAGCACCCCCCCCCCCTTCTAAAAACAACTGAAACTAAACTAATTGTACGTTTCTCATTTGTAAGTGCTTAGAATAATGTAACCACGTTTATACAAATTCGTACGAATAAAATATCGTATAAAGTCATATCCAATACAACCGCGGCCTAATATTTATAGATAACTACTAATTAAAATTATAATTATAGTGTCGTTCATCTGGAGTTTGCATCAGTTGGTTTTTCGTTTGTGATGGTCGTCAAGACTGTAGTGATGGTTCGGATGAAGAATGTGACGAAAACAGATGTCCAACCGAATCGTATCGGTGTCGCACAAGTGGAAAATGTATTTCAAAGGCAAATCGTTGCAATGGAGAAGTAGACTGTCCTGGAGGAGAAGATGAAAGTGACTGCAAGGCAGTTGAAAGACATAGCTGTCCCGAGCATACATTCCAATGTGCCGATGGCAAATGCTTACCAGAGTATGAATTTTGCAATGCAATTGTTTCCTGTGCTGATGGCAGCGATGAACCACCGCATCTATGCAAAGGAATCAAAACGCGACGAAGAACGCCAGAGTATTGTCCGTTTAAGTGCAAAAATGGTCGATGTCGATCCAGTGCTGTAACGTGCTCAGGAAGAGATGGTTGTGGAGATTATTCCGATGAAAACAAATGCCGTGTTTGCAGTGCGTATTTAATTTCTAGCTGTAAGACGTATTTTATTAATGTATTCATTTCTTTTACAGGGTGTCCCGCACGCAGTTCCTCAAGAAATTACGGTTAATCTAATATATACTAATATCTAATTTTCTTGAAATATATCACATTTGTATGTACGATACGTTCAAATTGAAATCAACTACATTTATTTATTAAATTGTACTGGGTGTTACATGACGAAATTTTTGTATTCTAAATTAACTAGCCAATATTTAAGTAAAAATAAGAACTGAAATTAATCATAATTTTGTAACTAATCATTGTATGATGTCTAAATAAATCTTCGTTTACTTTATAATTTTAATGACATTTTATTATAAAATAAATATTCAAAGTATTTTTACGGAGAGGAGATGGGGTTAGTTTTATAAAAATACACTTTTTTATGTTTAAACCGAATTTTATCCTAACTATCTAACTAACTATTATCGTTGATACATAATGGAAATAACAGTTTTGGTCAAAAGTATACAGAAAACTGGCTATCAAATGATATTGTATTAACTATTTCTTCATTATTCGTTCAATATAATTGCCATTAATTTTAATGTAGCTAAATACTAACTACAAAAAACAGAAATATAATATAATAATTATTGTAACCTTTGATTTACCTACTATTGTGGGCTAATGTTGATATGAACCATGTCTTACACAAATTCAAAAATCTTACGTTACCTTTGGTCCATTTTAATTGCCGAAGAAATATAATCCATTTGTATTTGTATATAAGTAGGTATTTATTTCATTTATTTTTTTGTTTGAGTAAGAGCTTATACAAAATTGTTGAAGTTAAATAAGACAAGCAATTATGCGCTTATATTGATAACCTATGTAGAAGAGATCTTAGAGTAGGCAAGCAGAAAGCATTTACGTAAGGAATATAGGCAATATTTCAAATTTTCATGTCTGACAGTTTATTAACATTATAATCATAATGTAAAATATCATTATACATTATGAATATAAAAACCAATAGAACTAACCCTTTCCATTGACTTCCATTAAGCTTTATTAATAATTTTTTTTTCATAGAATAAGTAATGAAAATATAAAAATTGTAAGGGTTTGAAGATATAGGTACTATATACTGTATCATAGCTTTTTTATACAAAACATTAGTTTTGACAAAATGTCTTGTTTATTCTTCATTTTTTCTCCATTACTCTCTATATGCGTCAAACACTTTCCACTGGAAAAATGGCGCAGTGATTTTAGTGCTTCGAATAAAAAGATTCAGTGTCCACCGCCTTTTCATAACAAGGCTAATATCGATTATTAAACGTTCATTCTATGAGAAGATAAAAAAACATAAAAACACGGAAGTTAAGACTATAGCAGAAATAGTATGTACGGGATCATTGTACTGAATATTTCTATACTCACAATAATTTGAAAGGATTGAGACTTTGAAAATAACTTTAAGAAAACAAATTACTATATTTGCAGCCATGAAATTAAAAAAATAAAGTAGTTTTATAAAAATATGATATTAGTTCGTTTTGGAAATATAATCAAGAAGTAGTTCATTTAATGGCGCAGCGGCTAGGGCAGTGGTTCGATCCCCTTTGAACTCTTCCTATACGACTTAACAATTACAGCAAAGAATAATAATGTATGAATAATATTTATAATTAAGTTGATAATGGCACTAATTAATTATATTTTAAACATTGCGTCATTTTAGTTAGGCAACTTTATGAGTTATTAAGAGTCATCTAAATGAAATACAAAAATTATTAAATTTTTATTAAAAGCTTTTATTTATTTTACAAAATTTGTTTGTTTAGATTATATCATGCAAATTGAATTAGACCCCCTTTCTCTTATCCTACGGAGTTGAATTTTTGCATGTTGGCTCAGGTTCAATGATAATTCAAAAATATATGACAAGTATAGCCTGAATCCACATCCAGGATCACAGGATCAGGACAATCAACAAAGGAATTGTTTAATAGATATAAATTGAAAATATTTAATTACTAAGCAAATAAAATACCACATAAATTCAAATTTTATTATAAACAAATATCAACAGCTTTATTTGTGGTTTATTGTTTAAACCATTCATACAAATTGAATTAGACCAACTTTCTTTTATCCTACAGACTTGAATTTTCGCATGTTATTTCAGTTTCAATGAGTGCATTAATAAATTTCTAAGTCTAACATTTTTTCACTAGAATATTTTTGGTTGTATGGACTTGTTTTTGGTAAAAATATTTTTTTCCATGAATTGTTTTTTATAATATTAAGAAATGTTTATGATTTAATGTTAAAAAATATTGTAGGGCTTCCTATAAACGTTTTAAGAGAGTTTTAATAAGATTGAACCTCAATTGCAACCACATTTGTAATTCTTTATAACCCTTACCATACTACAAAAAGTTTCGATAATATTAAAATTGTTACAGCCATACCCAGTCTCCCTTACTAGTGAAAAAGGAACACGTCTTGTAAACTCAGTTATTCTCGTAAATCAAAGGTGAGATTTTAAACCAGCTTTCAAAAAAAAAGAGAGTTATCAAAATCGGTTCAAATAGAAAAAAAAGTTCTGAGCTAACACACGTAAAAAATACAGTCGAATTTAGAACCTTCCCCTTTTTATTGAAGTCGGTTGAAAACGTTGAAAATACCAGTACAATGCGCAAAGAAGGTATAAAACAAAATTGTTTTTTATTTGATTAAACAGGATCATGGGTGTTAGCAATTATATTAGAAGGTCAAAAAACATTTAGTCTCTATTTCTTGAGAACTCCTACTACCCATTCAATCAAGTTGTTGTATAAAAAGTGATTTCATTATATTATTTTTAATCATAAATGTTCATAAGGAATGTAATACAATAAAAGGTACATATATGCTAACAACTTCTAAAGATAAAAATAAAAGACATTTTTCTACCGATTAATTAGCGTAAGGACGATGAAAATTATATTTTCATATAATTTTCATTACATTAGATGAAATGTAAATAAACAATGTACCTATATTAACATAGGCGACACCTACTTTTACCTTTCTTATGAAGTCAATTAATTATATCATTTAAGATTAATTATAGTTAAATATATTTATAGAATTTACAGAAATATGTTTGCTTCTTTGGAAATTTCTGACCACTTATATTCTGACCTACCTATAAATCATGTGTATTTTTTTAAAGAAGAAAATGAAGCTATTGTGAAATAGACATGAATAAACATTAGCTTCATATTTCATTATTCTACCTGGTTCTATCATTTTTGTAATTAAAGTAGGTTTTGTATTGCGATATATGAAACAGTTCTTACGTCATTTATTAATTATTACATCTAACTAAATATAACTAGATACTGTATGGTAAACTATGATTTCATATGATAATGATGTGAATATCTATATGAGCATCTTTGAAAAAAAGTTGTTTTTGTGTGTTTTCAATATAAATATACTCTGATGTAAATTTTTTACTTATAGATAATAAGTAGAATATCAGTATTTTCATTCGGTATCTACCTATAAAGTGAACGTGGAATATTTTATTAAAAGTTAGTATTTCGATGTTTTCATATACAAAATGTTATTTAAAGAAAAGACGAAAGTTAATTTTACGCTTCGTTTTTTCGAACATGCATTCAAATTGTTCTTAACGATAAAAATTTATTATTTGGCCGCTAATAAGCTATGATTATTTTGACAATCATGTGACGATTTCAATTCTTAGCGTATTATAATAGGTTTACTCACGTCAGGTTCTACAAACAGAATAGAAGAAAACGAGGATCTAATAATTGGAGAGGTGTGAAAAAGATTTTTTCTTTCAATGATTTTTTAAAGACAAAAAAAAAACATGATTGTGTTTGAAAAAGTTGATTATATTAAACATTTGCGTGTTTAGTTCTATTCCACACATTACATTTGATTTCAAAAATCAGTTTGTGATTTTTAAGATAACGGATTACTGTATAGGTAAAGGTGAATATATTTATAAGTAGATATAAGTATTGAGAAACTAAAATACACTTCACACGTCAATTATATCATCTGAACTTTTTAAATAATTAATCAAGGGATATTAACGTGAAATAAATTAGACATGTTTTACTTCAGAAATACGAGAAGGTATATATCGTAAGTATTGTTAAATCTTCAATTGTTCATATTTTCAATGGCATATAATATACTACATGAAACTATGAACGATATTGATTTTTCTTCATTTATGTATTTTTATTAAAGACTGCATATAAAATTCGATCTAAATAGATAATGAATTTTTTGATTGCTCTATAATCAAGTAAAGCAGAAGTTCTCAATTTACTAGACATTTTATAACGATTTCAAATTCATATAAACGATCTTAAGTATAAAAAGATATATGCATAAAACTCGAAACACAAAATTTAAAAAAGCTTTACCATAAAATTAATAATACTTCTTCTACTTCAACGAAAAGACTTCTTGTTTTTAATGTAATTTGTGTTAGATGTTAGTTGAAAGTTATTTGCAAGCTGTAATTTGTTTTTTTTTGTTTAAAAAGCACTGATGATGAAAAACGGTTTCTTGAATTAATAAAATGTTAAATTATATGGGATAAATAAGCAGTTTATTTACATATAACGTTTCAAATAAAAAAAATACTAAGAAAACAGGCATTTTAATTGTTGAATATTTAATGATCATATGAAAAATGTAAATGCAACCTTGAAATCTTCAAAACCCTTTTGCTAATAAAATGATGAACGTTGAGTTTTTTAAGGTTGATGATGATGTGAAATGAATTAATGTTGATGTAATTAAATGATTTGTAAATCTCTTACAGCTTCCATCAAGGTAGACTGCAATTTACGAACAATACAACCATATACCTTTTATTTATTTCTTCAAATAAACGTCTTTCTTCGTTTTTATTCTTTTATTCTATATATTTGTTGGTAATAGTTAGAATAGAAATATTTGATAGATGAAATCAGAAAACCGTGACCAAAAAAAAAGAAAATCTTCAGCGATGGAGTATTTTTAACCTTCACAAAACTCCAAGATAAAATTTACTAGCGAGGCCAATACTTGTAATAACTATATAATATATCAATTTCGTATTTTGAATATGAATATTTTCAATTTTTTTGGCATCTTTTGTATTATATTAAATTAACTTGAGTTTTTATATATTTATAAGATCAAAGAACAAAGAACAAAAACATTGATTTGTGTTTCACTTCTTAACAACGCAAGGTTTTCTAGTGATAATAAAAAAAATTCTAAACTAAGTTATTAGTTAGTTAGTTACTTAGTTAAGTCCGAAAACTCTTGAGCTCTTTATGCAAAGCTATATATACTTATAACTAAACCCTAATGAAAATTAATACAAGACTAAACTGTTTTACATAAAATTAATCATGGGTATACCTATTTGTTTTTTTTTCCAATTAGTGCAAATTGGTCATTTTTGACTTAATTTCTTATAATACTGCTTAGAGAAGAATTATAAAACGTTAATTTAACTAAAACTAAATAATATTATGTACGTACTAGTGATGTAACGAATATTCGCATATTTTTTTACATTCGCATTCGCAAGAAACGACGCGAATGTTTTGCGAATGTTTTTGACAAACCAAAAGAAAAATATATTACAACTGATAAAATGTATATGTTTTTATTTTATTAAAACATTTGAATAATTAAATGACCAGGGAGTAGTTTGAGATAGGCAACTAAATTAATAATACTTTTTTTAGTTATTTTTAGTTGGTTTAGTTAATAATGAAAATATCACAACTAAAATAAAATTTAAAATTCTTTCTTTACATTTACAAAAACTCCATTTCTAAATTGTTGTATATATTTTGATAAACGAACTTGAGAATCCAATCAAATAAGGTAGTACTTAGGTAATATTATTCTAGATCTAATAAGTCTTGTTGCAATTTATAATGTACGAATTGTACTTATTAAGCAGATTATAGCTAGGATTTTAATTAAATAATAAAATTTAAAATATCTTTTCACAGAAAACAAAAAAAAAATAACCAAAGTTAAACTTTTAGTAAGTATCCAAGTTTATCTTTTGCTTTAGTTATAATATACTAGCTGATACCCGCTCGCTTTGCTGAGCTAAATTTAACTGAATGATTGAAAGATTCCCTACTTTCATAACGAAATCTAAAAATTAATCTATTTTGACAGAAAACGATAATGTATACTTTCAGACTTTAGATCCACAGAAAGTTCATCAAAATTCGTAAAACTACTTTTCAAGAAAGAGATGTTAGCTGACTTACATCAGCTTCTATACGACTTTTAGTAAAAAAATACCTGTATTCCTTTAGGACTTGAAAATCTTTTATACTAAATGTCATTTATAACCGTTCAGCTAATTTAGGGGCACCCATTAATTGCGCCAGGCGTTTTTTGCGATTGTGTAAATCCCACCCCCTCCCCTCTGATAAGATGTCATGAGATTTGGCATAACCCTTTCCTTCAACCCGCAATCTAATGTAATATTTTTCAAAACGTTTGTTTTCTTAAAAAAATACGTGATATTTGCGAGACCTTCCCTTTCCCCAAAGTAAGATAAGATGAGATTCGGCTCAACCACATCGGCCCCTAAACACCTCACGTAATTAATAGATGCTCCCTTAAAAGAGTAGATTAGTAGCTATCCTACAGAATCTTTAGCAAAAATTCATTAAAATTCGTTCCGTTAAGTAATTGTTAATTTTTGGAAATTTTTAGTGTATTACAATTTTAATACGTTTATTTCTAAATAATATCTTCGATAATGAACAGTGAAAAAATTCACATATTGAAAAAATTTAATATTCATTTAATCGGGTGTAAAATTGAAATTCATATTTATTTTCCAGTAAAAATATTCATTTTTTATTTTAAACTTTTTAGGGAACTTCTTTCGTTACTCTGTAAAATTGGGCAGCCCTTCTACAGAAATTTACGCTTCAGAAAATTCTATTTCACGAACTTTACCGAAATTTTTTAAATGTACCGTTCCTGTAGGAAATAATTGTCTTGCCATTCCATGGGAACCATGCATTATTCTAGCCTTAAAAGTAAAAAGAAAGCTATATATATATATATATATATATATATATATCAATCTTTAACTCTGTGATAAACAAAAACACATATCTATCCCACGGGAATACCTACATCTCTCTTGAGTAAAAAGTAGATCAAGTCTTCTTAAGGAAAATGAGTTAAGCCTCTATTTTGTGAACTTTAACGAAACTGTTTTTTAATACTCGGTTCCTATAGAATACATATGTACTTGTTTTACTATCCCATGGAAACCGTTCATTTTTCCGGTGTAAGAAGTAACCTATATCATTTTCTAACCCCTAAACTACCACATTGTAAAAAAGGAAGTTAATCTTTTTCTCTGTAAAAAACAAAAAAAATCTATCCCACGAAAACCGTGCATTTTTTCTGGATATAAAGTATATCCTTTGTTTGAAAGTCAACATTTGCATTCGCATTCACGAATGTTGGAAAAAAATATTCGCATTCGCATTCGCGAATGTGAAAAATTGGACATCCGTTACATCACTAGTACGTATGTACATATATTAATGTTTCCATTTTTTCACACGCACACACACACCCATACAGGCATTTTTCTAAAAAAAAATTTTTTTTTATTTAGGGGCCCTCATAACATGTATTTCCGGTGAAAACTCGAAATCAAAAGTTCGACCCTATTGCCAATACTTCAATACTACAATACTACAATATACACCCATACCTCGCTTTGCGTCATTTCGTTTTGCGTGTTTTCTAAGTTGCGTCGCCGCTGAATTAGTACTAATTTTCACTGTGCGTCGTTAGATTTTCGAAGTTGCGTTGTTTTTTTGTATGTTTTTAGCGTTTTTTGTATGTATGTAAAAATGCTTGCTATAGAAAATAATAATTTACTTTGCGTCGTTTCAATTTGCGTCTTGTTTTTTTGGAACGTACCCACGATGCAAAGTGAGTGGTATTGGTATTGGTGTATTAGTAAAAGAAAGAAATATTTTTATGGAAAAATCAACTAATAATTAAATGTAAATGTACATTCAGCAAAGCGGCCAGGTAACAGATAGATAGTTCCTTTTGAAAATGCCAGCGGTCTCATGCTTAGGAATATTGCAACCATATTTTTTTACAATTTATGCGATTATTATGTTGATTTAAATGAATGCGCAATAAGTTTTGTTGATAATTTAATCTTTTTAGTTTTATTAAATTTTACGGATATTGTGCAAAAATCTGAAAATAAATCTATATGTTAGGTACCTATTCTAAATAATAACTGAATAGTAGGGACTATTAAACAATATTTAATGACTTGAAACAATATCTAAAATAATATGTACTAGGTATACCTTCAATAAGTTTTCCACAATATTGACATAATGAGAATCGATTCCATTATCTTTGCTTATCAAAATATCACCAATAGATAAAAATGCTTAGATTAGTAAAAATTTATGTTTTGTTTGGAGCCTAAATATTTCGGGTTTGAGATATCCTTGTGATATTGGATACTTGTAATAATTGATTTTATTATTATTATTATTTTACTAAGAAGTATTTGTTATGTGGCTCGTTTGAACAAATTAGGACAAAAATTTGACTATCCACAATTGATGTACAGTGTTTAAACCTACTTAGAAACTTTGATATATTAAACATTTTTATTAAAAGGTAAGCATTTTAATAATATTCATTCTATTAGAATAAAAATATTGATGGAATAGGTTAACAGTACCTCATTCCCAACCCAATATCTTTTCTGTATAAAGCTTGATCTCAGCGTTCATGAAATAGTGTTAAACAATTATAACGGTAGCAATTCATTATTTAATTTTATATAATGTATACGTAAAATTTACGTACCGCTCAACTTACATGGAAAAGAAGTAACTTAGAAAACCATGTAAATCTAAAATTAGTTTAAAAAATTCATAATTTAGTTGATTTTTATTGTTTTTTTTTTTTTTTTAAATAATCGTATAGTGTTGTACCGTATACTACATTAATTTTTCGGAGCATTTTTGTCCAGCTTTTTAGATATCTATATAAATAAAAAAACTTTGCTAAAAAAATTGTATTTTTAACTGTATTGTTTTATTAGAAACTAGTTGTATCTACTCTCAAATTTGTTTACGTAAGCTTCAGAACGTGGCTCATTAAAACCAAAATTCATCAAAATCGATTAACTATTAAAAATATATAGTTTCAGTGTGACTTTTGTTCGAACCAGTTATTGTATATTAGAAATGAGACATTTTGCTGCAATTAAAAGTATCCTAGATATTGAAGTGTAGTCAGTTATCATCACGGCAAATATCATAAGAATCTGTTATCAACTAAAAATGTATAGTTATAGCGTGATTTTTGCTTGAAACCATTTTTATATATTGCTATGAAGATATGATATTTTCCCGCAGTTAAAAATATTCAATATTAAATTGCTCAGATAGTCAGTTATCATCACACTAAATTTTATCGAAATCCGTCAAGTGGTGTTTGCGTGCTGCAGTAATAAACAGACAAATAAAAATTTTCAAAATGACCTATTGTATTGATCCTCTGTTTGATATAACGACAATTGGAATTAAAATTTCCAAATAATATTTATGTACAGATTTCGCTTACAATTAGATAGTTACAATTTAATTTAATATGTTATGTATAGATTTATTTTTGGTTCATCCAGTTTTCTTTATAAGCTGGTAAGAACCATGGAGCGCATATTTTCAGATATTGTAGTTGTAATTAAAACTTACCATTTGCTAAGAAGCTCTAATTTTATATAGTTAATGGAATCAAAAAATACAAAAAAAAAAATGTACAATATTTTTAAATAATCGTATAAAAAATTAGTTTGTTTATAAAGTAAATTATTAAATATTAATATCTATACGAATGCACACATTATATTATAACGAGTAACTATATTATTATATAATAACTACTTATAATGAATATATTCAATATGTGTATTGACTAAAAAAATGTTCGTATCTACCTAAATAAGATTAAATTGAATATTGAAGAATAAAACTTTACACTTCCGCATAGTATAATAAAGAAATCTTTGCCAATTTTTAGTTAATCTAGAAGCGATATAAGTATGAGTTGATTCTATTTTTATCCTTTTCTATTTAATGTCACCGCAGCATCAAAATGTCATTTAGTAAATGTTTTTGTGAGCCATAACAACATTGCAACAATAAGAATTGAAATGTTTTTGTAAAACCAACGTTATTTGTGCAAACAAGGAAAAAATGGTAAATTATTTACATATTATAATTTATTTCGACTGGTTTACGTAACTTGTTTGAAGGGGGAAAATTTAAAAACTATCCAACATATTTTCGAATATTACCGATAACAAGTCTTATACACATTGCTCGAGTTCTTCAAATATTTCCCATAATTATTTATAAACAAAATATTACGCAATGAAAAACTCTATTTGTTTGTACACTTAATTTTTCAGTGATTTCAAATCATTTATTAACATTCGTTTTATACTTTATTATATTCCTATGAAAAAAATCTATATAACATATAGGGGAAAGTGGGGTATTTGAGAACAATAAACTTTAAATTATCCTAATTAATAATATAAAATAACAATTTTAGTAAACTTTTGCTATAACATAAACTTTAACTTATCTACTTTAATAATTTGACCACAAAACTTTTTTAAATTAACATTAGAATAACAAAAATATAGAATATAAAAACTATTGCCATTCTTATTTCCCCGGTAGTGTGTGGGGTAATTGAAATCAATCCACGGGGGAAATAGAAACTGCATTGGGTAATGATAATATATATAATATAAATTTTAATGATTAACTTTGTTTCACACAAATCACAGACGTAATTATTACACATGTATTGACCGTTCATGCATGCGCCATGGCCCATTTCTTACATTTAGTACACATAATCTAGTCTTCTTTAGGGGGCGATTCATATTTTTCCGTGCAGAATATGCAATAATAGTCCACGCCGTCACTTTCCTCAAACACCGTTTTCAAATTTCTAACGACCGCTGTATTGTTGACTGATGGTGGGTTCGTTGTACTTCTTCATTGTTGAATATTTTTATTTTTCTTTGCAGTTTGCCGTTTTTGTTTTTCTTCTAATTGATGTCGTATGGGAGTGCTGGATAAAATTTGAGAATGTTTTCTTTTTCTTCGTTGTGAAGTTTCTATTTTAGGAATAATCGGCACGTTGGCTATGTCAGAGAGGAGCACAGGAGTTAACGAAGCAATAAAAGTGTGTATGGTTAAATCGGTTTGATGTTCATGATTATGGTTGTGTGATGTTGTCGGTTGATCGTCCACAGGAATTGTTTTCTCAGCTGTAGTAGTAGTAGTAGTAGTAGTATCACGAACGGAAGTAGTATGTGGACTGTCATGACTGTCAGCAGTGTTGAATTTATCAATAAAAGGCATATTTGCAAAGCATTCGTTAAACTTGTCCGTATCGATGGGATGAATTCCAGCCACTCTAAAACCATTGATCGCTTTGCTTATGTTGGCTGTCTTGTTGTACGCATTAGTAAACAGCTCGGCCACTTTGTATTGGGTGATCCGTTTGCCAGGATTGTTAACCATGTAGAGCTCACACTGTCGATTGTATGCACATTTCAGTGCACTGAAAAAAGTTAAGTCCAGCGGTTGCATTTTATGTGACACATGAGGCTGTAAGGAAAGAACATGAAGATTGTGTTCTCGAAAAAGCGTGTATGCCCCCAAGCTAATATGACTTTTGTGATTATTATTATTATCAAGACTGGCTCGTCTTCGGTAAGTTTAACAAAATTAATGAAGTGCTGTAGGTAATCAACGAATATGGACTCATTTATCCAACCATAATCAGAAACCGTGCCAATCATATCGTTATTAACGCCATTCAGCAACATGTCACGCATACGCCTTCTTTTGAAGATAAACATTGGAGGTACATATATACCGTTTGCACTTATCGCACAAACAACGGTAGTGGTGATACCGCGCTCAGCGTTTGTCGCTTTTCCAACTTGCTTCAAACCTTTTGGAGCCAATATTTTCAAATTTTGTTGAACATTATTGATACCGGTTTCATTAATGTTGAATATACGGTGACTAGGAAAATTGTGTTTACGTTGGAGGGCTTTTAGTTGATCGAAAAACAATTTAATTTCGGTGGCATTGAACGCTTGAATTCGGTTAAGTGACGTTGCTTCTGGAGTTCGTAGACTGATGGAGGGATGTCGAGACATGAATGAATAGTACCAGTCTTTACCAGCCATCTGAGATTCTTGTTTAAATTTATGGCTCAATTTGTTGGCTTCAGCAAATGTAAAGGCAATCTTTTGTAGTGATCTAGGTTTTATGCCGTAAAAAAACTCACAACAATCGAGGATGTATTTTTCCAATTGATTTTCGTGACTATGATTGAAGACCTTTTTTCGGTTTCTTAAATTCTTCTTGATGCACTTGTCGAAATAATGTAGATTTTGGAACTCCGTATTTTGTTGCTGCTTTGCTTAAAGAAAGTCGTCGACATCTCACACCATGTCTCGCGCGTTGGAGATTTTCAATTGTGTACCGCGGTGTTGTTTTTCTTGTGTAATTTCTGGGCATCTAAAGAGAGAAATTTTTATCCTTAGAACAATCATAATTATTGGAAACAACAGCACAAAATAAAATTGATCCAAACAAATTGATCAAACTTAAAAACCACAACAAGTAGTCATCAAAATAAAACGTTGCTTCTGAGTTTAAAATAAGAAAAATATTCAAAAAAATTGTAAAATAATTCATTTCTTACATATTAATAAGAAACGTTCACATTTACCACGCGAAAATCGTTCCAAATTACCCGATTTAGGCAATTCATATTAAAATGCTAGATACTTAAAATATTTTTTTCATTTAACTTAAATAGCCACATAAAATTAATAATTGAGTTGTAAATGAAAGATAATAGCAAAAAATACACACTAAAGGTCAAAAAAATAATTTTTTCGAAGATTTTTACATACGGCAAAAATTGTAACAAAAGATCAAATTTTAATTATTTACTAACCGTGACAGTATGCAAACGCCAATTTAATTATTTTTTTCTGTCAGGAACGATAGACCATACACTTGTCAATTGAAACACTAATAAAAAATTTTTTAAATAGAGAAATAATTAAAATTCATTTGTTTTTAATTAGCCGCTGTTCTCAAATACCCAACTTTCCCCTATATTATTATACAGGTTGCATCAAATCTATAAGTACTAAAATAAGAACTTAATTTATTTAATTTTATTATATTACAATATATAAGTAATTTAACTTGTTTATAAAAAAATCGAATTGAAGAAAATTTATTAAATTCAACTAATATTATAACTTTTAAAATCAAATTGAGAAACCTCTATTTTTGTTGAATAAACTTGATAAAGTTAATCATTTTTGATAAATTCAAATTTTTGATAAAACATGTAGTTACTTTTATTTGCAATTAATCTTTGCTGTACTTTTGAATAATATTCTTATTAAATGGAAAATAAGTACTTACTTACTAATTAATGAGCTGTAAATATACTTTTAAAAATTCGAAAGGCATATATGCATATATATAAATGTAAAAAAAATATTACTTCGAAAACATAATTTATTATTTAAAAACTTAAAAAATCAGCAGTTTTTGTTAAGTTAAAAAAGAATCACGTTTGGAAAATTAAATATACCTATATAAGTGCAAATATAATATGTATGTTTGGTTTAAACTAAATATCTTTAGTTATTTCTAAAAGGATATCACAGGTAATTATTCAAGTTTTTCTTATGCTTCAGAGGAGTGTTTGCCAAAGTGAGATACCTACGCGTCCGCCTAGGGGTACAGGAAGAGTTTGGTATGCGTTATACCGAAATTTGGTGAGGGTATTTGTTGCAATTTGTTTATTGATGAAAGTGATTGTCTTAAAAGGGTAAATTAGATGTTTTCCAATGCTGCATATAACTTAAACTATACCGGATATATTCTACAGAATTCTCAAAAATTCGGTTCAAAAGTGGTCGCATAAATGATGTTTGGTTCAAAATATTTAAAATAAAAAAGAAACCATACTTTTTCCCAAACGTTTTTTGATTTATTTCATGTAAACATTTTATTGTTCATTGGAAAACTCATTTATAATCTTATCATAATTTTGGCATCGCCTGTTTAATAAAAAAAAAAAACGATTATTTCTATTTTCACGACTGTAATCTGTATTTTTTATCAACACAAAATGCTACAAATGTTTTATCATGGTAAAATTGATAAACTATACGTATATATATCTTTGATATTAGAAATATTTTTCTTTGTTACTATGATTATTATTATTATTATCATTTATTATTATTACAATGACATAATTAAGGAGGAATTAAGGGTAATGAAGGGTAGTCGACCCCAATCTGTTTGGTAAACGACCGCAAAATACAACGTTTTGGTATATATATTTAATTAATTTTAATCTCTAAATAATTCAGTACAGAAAATAGTCGTCCGAAAATTTTTTTGAAGTGACATTTCAAGTAGTTCTGGGGGGTAACACAATCGGTTACCTCCACCGGATAGATCCACCCGATCCACCTACGTTACATGCTGTGCATAGGAAATGTGAAATGTGTGATGTATCTGTATAATTTCCTATTATTATGATATTATCAATAAGTTATTTTAATAATAAAACATTCTCGCATGTATGATTCTTCTACTTGTTACATTTACACGTATTACGACTTACGTATGTCTCTTTATTACATTATTATGAAATACTGCAAAAAGAAAATATTATAGCGCTCTTGTAAAACAAACTTTTTTGATATAGGTACGAGTCTAAAATACTTTTATATAAATACAGTTTAATACTTAAATACTGTTTTTTCATTAGAAAATTAGGTAAATTTAAAGATTTTTCTTAAGTATTGTTTGAATCTATTTTTTCATTAATTTATAAAACAGGAAAACTAAAAAAATTGAAGCAATTTTGGATATTTTTTACTACATTTTTATTCAAAAATTACTATAAATAAGGTTGAAAACTCTTTCAATATCAATTGATGTTGGTTTGATACACAAAAACAGCGTAAATCAAGTTTATCCGCAATTTATTATTAATTTCTTATCTTTGTTTATAATATTTTTGCCAAACTGTTTATACTCAGCTTTTTGTGTAGGTATCTGTATCGTACACTTATTACATTATTACACATATATTATTTTTTTTTTTTTTGGTGTTTTAAGTCGCTTAAACATCTGAAGTCATACCACGACTGATGTATAAACAGAAAATTTCTGTTGGTCAATTTTATCTTAGTTATCTAGGATCTTTAGTCAAGGATTCGACCGGAATCGAACCTAATACCTCTTAAAGCAAAGAGAGAAGTGGTGGTACTATCGTACACTTTTGTTATTTCTTTTGGCCAATTTTCGATGAACTTTTTGGATTAAGATATAAAATTGTGTGAAAAAAATTATTCTTTAACTGTATTCTTTTCTGTAGGGGAAGTAAGCCCAAAACGGTTAAGCAGTCCTACGTTCATGTATGAAACATTAGCATTTTCTACGCATGCGCGAAAATTTGCCTTACTCTGACAAGCTTTGAACAGCTAAGCTCAAGCGCTGGAATTGTTTACAAACAGGAATTTTATGTAAATAAAAGTTTTTTGCTAATTATATTAAAAAAATTCAAGGTGAGTGTTTCATGATTAGTCGAAAATCATTATAATATTCGTATTGTTCGTATCATCGTTTTATTTTAGTTTAATATAAGTTTGAAATTACATGAATACTTTATCTTCTTTATCTCATTTAGAGTTTATTTATACTTTAAAAAGAAAATTGTGTCTCGGGCAAACGGGGTAGATAAATATAAAAATTTAACATGAAAAATACGCAGAAAAACCAGAAAATGTTGAAGAATGTAGAAAATGAAAATGTATATGCCTAGTTTGTGGTGATCCGTATGAAGATCCACCTAATGAAGATCGAGTAGAGATTGTAGAGAATGGGCTAATGAAACCTGCACTTTCTATTCTGACATAGGTAGGACATATTTTTGTGATTTGTGCCAAGAACGAAGTTCTGAAGTATTTTAGCTTCAATTTACTATCAGTTTGTATTTTAGTCTATTTGACATCTAATAGTAATAATTATTGTTCTATATTACAATATTTATATATTTGATCTCTATAACAATAGGTAACCCTAAAAGTCTGATCAAATGAATATAAAATTAGTAATTTAAATTAGTGTTAATCTCTATCGACTAAATAGCCAATAAATATTGAGACTCTTTAATTAAATGCGTAAATGAGTAATATTTTTAAGTACGTTATTTTTATATAAAACGAAAAAAATTTGGTTCATGAGTTTTATACTCATTACAGTAAATAATGAGATGTTAAACCGTTTTGCTCTAAGCTTATCCGTTTTGCCCAAATGGAGTTACCCGTTTTAGGCTTATGTATAGGGCAAAAGAGTTTTTTTGTTAAATTCGTTATTTTTTAAAATAAATAAATACTTGACATAAAATGTGGTAAAATCGTGTATTATTTAAAATTTTAATTAATATGCTAAGTATTCTATAAAGTAAATCAACCTACCATATAATATGAATGTTACAGTTTTTTTTACCATTGCGCTTAGCTTACCCGTTTTGGACCCACTTCCCCTATGTACTTATTTTAAAAATTATTGGCTCATATGATTTCCTTGATTAGCCAGTGCCATATATAAAGATATAGTTAGTACTATTGGTAAAAACCGTTAAAGCAAAATAAAATAAAAATTATTGTACAAAATTAAGTATCCATTAAGTATTATCTAATTATACTGTTCAGTTAAATTTAAATGGGGTTACGATGGTTTTCCACCTTCAATTCGTTCTTGTCCAGCCGATGATGAATAGTTAAGAAACCAAGTTAATCAACTAACGAGTACTTGGAAAAAAATTTTAATTTCAAAGTGATAGTAAATTTTTAAAAACGTGACTACGGTTTTTCCATTGTATTAAAAAAATCGCGGTTTTCGATTAACCGCGGAGACAAACCCTAGTATCAAATGATCCAGATTGTGACATGATGAATGGTAATTTTAGCCCATGTGTTGTTTAAAGAATTATAATAAACAATGTTTATTAACAGTATGTATGGTATGCCTTTTTCATACCTACAATATCTGACAGTATTTTTAAGTACTAAAGGCTTTAATGTACTAAAGTTAAAATTAAAAATCTTGCACCCGATTATTATTCTATCGCGATCAAAATTTTAAAACTTTAAAGTTAATTCTATCTTTTAAAATTCTTGCCGATTGTTATGTGTGGGGAACAATAGCATCAATAATTTTTTTAACAATAAGATTACCTGTTTAATTTTTTTTTTTTTAAGTGAATAAGAAAATATTTTTATGGTTGTTTAGCTAGCTTATTTATTTAAAATTTAAATTGCGTAGATACATAAATCATATCTATTTCTCCGTTTTAAAACAACATTAAAATGTGTTGATAGTAATTATGATAGAGAAATTAAATCAATCGACAGGTAATATTTTTGTACTTGGCGTAATTTTATTATAACTATTTTATTTTATGCTATGCGTTATTTTCCTATCATTCTGTATATTTAAGTGTAATGAACATTATACATTGAAAATATTTCAATTATTTACATTTCTCAAACAGATAAAAATATTTCTCAATGAGTACATTTAAAAAGAATATAAAGTATATTTGTTAAATATTTTCAACAGAAAATACATTACAATAAATATTTTAAAATGAGTTCATAAGTTGCGCAAAAATGCAGGCAAAATTTTAATTAAGTTTCACGTAATCCTACTGCAGACATAAAGGGTTGCCGTTTACGGTTAGAATTGCGACACTCCTGCATTGTTGTATTGATCGAATTTTGCGACAAACTTAAAAAAGAAAAATCTTGACCTAAAATTTTATATTTTTCTTCTTATCACCCCCTCCAATCAATATTGTTTATTTAAATACATAAATAAATAAAATATTTAATATCGTTAAAGATGATGATGAATTTAATATAACATTGTTTTAATTTATGTTAAATGTTTAAGTGGAAAAATTGGTCATAGTTCAATATTATTTCATAGGTATAGAAATTGAGGGATGTTATTATATTTAATAATTAATTGACATGTAACACGTTGTTTTAACATGTGGATAGGATTTCAAGTTCGGCGTCGCGAATAGGAAAGTATGAAGCTATAACTATATTTCGTTGCGCAATCTCCCCGGAACATCAATAGTCAGAACGCGCAGTTCCAGTCACAGCTTTCGGGAAATAAAGCTCAGTTTTCACAACGAAACATCCATGAGCTTCATTTTCATGTAGATGATGTTTCAAAACCGTGAGCGTTGCACACCACTCATCTAATCTTTATTAAGTTTGTTACTTTTTTTCTTTCACACGTAAGCATATCAAATTAATATCCTTCAAAATTGTCAATAATTGTCTCATACTTGATAATGAACCCACACATATTTCAAATACAGTTTACTTTCCAATTCTTCGAGTAGCATTGATGAACGTAGGTAATTTTAGTTCCTCTCCACTACTAAGATTCTGATTCAGCAAGCATGGTTTAGTTTGTATATCAGTCACATGAAACACTTTCAAATAACAACAATTATTGTGCAGTTTAAATAAATTCTACTGCGGTCATCAAACAATAATGCTTTTTATACTATAATTTTTCTTTCGTCACTTAAAAAAGTATAACCTAAACAAAAGCCATTATTTCATTTAAATAAAGTGATAAGTGCATCTGGCCGTTCACATATGATCAAGTGTAGTTTTATATTTCCATCAAAACAAAGTGATTTTTTTTTTAATAAAAAGTGATTGGAAGCAGATAACAATGGAACGCAATTCAAAATAATTGAGATTATTTTAAAAAGTTAACGTAAGTTATATGTTTTTATAACAATTTCTGCTAAATGAACATTATATGAATTTTATATCTACCATTAAATATATTAACTAAAAATAGTATTAATGATAATTTATACCATATCTGAACGGAAAACGATAACACTAAATCATGTTTTTCCTAAACAAAATCGTTGTGAAATTTTGAGTTTGATTTGAATAAAATCTTCGAATTGGAACGCTATTGTTGAAATGAAATTTAATAAGTCCGAGATTTATGATCTTTTTTATCGATGGTAAAAGGAAAACTGATGAACAATGCATGATTAATGTAGGGTAAATGATTAATATCACTGTTTTGTAATATAAAAAAAAGATTTAATTTATCTTTATTTTATACGATTCATTACTTCCTGATCGGAAATGTAGTGAATGATTATATTCCCAATGTTATCTAAAAACTGAAAAATTTTAGAAAAGTTTTATTTTAATGTTGTATTTTCTAACTTCTATACCTTTGTTCTAACTTTTTTAGTTTTGTATAAGCGAGTAACAACTAATTTAAGTCATTTTTAAGGTTCTCGTAAAAAATATTTTTCGTTCTAAAATTTTAATATGAACGCTAATTAAAAATACTCTATATTTTTGTGCATAATTCTGTTTTTAGTTAATTCATATTCGCTTATAAATGCTAATAATACCTATTTTAATAGACTTTTTTAGTTAAACTTTTGCGCACGAAATGATTTTTCCAAATTGACTCCCTATTTGAAAAAGGTACTATTTTTTGTCGAATTTTATTATGAATTTTGGTGGCTAATCAAATCTTCTATAATCAAATGTGCGTGAGTTACAACGATTTTAAGCTTTTACAAAGATTCATAAAGAAAAATTCTAACAAAGTTAGATAAAGCATTTATAGACAATTTTTACGGGTTCTTTGTACTAACTTTAAAACGCTTTAACTCGGTCGATTTTAACTACTTAGGGTTTCATATGTCAAATTCATAAGAAAATTGCCTATACGAAAATGAAAAAATGATAAAATATAGAATTGCATTTTGGAAAAACAATTTCATTTTTCATACTTAACGCTAATTAAAAAATAAGTTAATAATGTCTATTAATAAGTTAGTAATGTCTTAGTATTATTAACAATTATTAAGACTTAAATAAAAAAGAATTTGAGATACATGCTCTCTTAAATCGAAATAGTGACTATTTACTATTTAGTAGTGAAACGTATACCACTATTTGAATTTAGTGGTATACTCTGCACTGCAAAAATAGTGAATTGTCACTATAGTCACTATTTCAATTTAAGAGAGTGGCAACGCAAATATTTAGTGAATGTTCTTTAATAAGGTTAGTATATACTGTATGTTAAAAATGGTGAAGATAAAATACCTGCAATATAAAAAACGCTTTAATTTATTCTGCGATATATTGTTTAATATCCCATTTCTCCATTTGATACTCAATAGAGAAACTCGAAAATTGTATTTCAATATAGGTATGACTACGCTGTCTACGTTGGGAAACAGTAAGAATAATAGTTTTGGATAAGATTTTACTGATCTGCGAAGTGGGTAGCTAACTTTCTCCTACAAAGCAATTTACTGGAACGACAATAATTACCTAATACATTGAAACGTATAATTTTCACGGTAATAAAATCAAACAACTATATATTTTATAATTTATCGTAGAATCAAACATATCAAATGATTTGTTAAAATGATTAATCTTTAGCAAATAAAAATCCCAACGACCATTGAATATTGGTTGTTGTATTGTTTGTAGTTACAATACAATTTGTTGCAATGGCATTTCTTCTTTGAAAGTAAGGGAGGCACTATATACTTTCTCAAACAAAAATCAAGTCATTCTTAATTTGTACCGCTTTTAAACTCTTTTTATCTTTATAAAAGAAGATTAAAAATAACAATAAATGTTTACTAAACAATGAACGAAAAATGATTTTTTTAAGACCGCGTAGAACTGCGAAACAAAAAATTTACTCCTCCAAAAGTGTTTGTTGAAAGCTCAATTGAAACCAAAAATGACAATTAATTGAAAAAGAAAACTAAATTAAACGTCCATTACTTATCATTTTGTGTGTTATTTTCGTTTATATTATGACAAACCTTTTAATTCTTATTTTGAAATTTAGAAAAAAAAATAATAATTTTAATAGACAAGTAGGTAAACGCGATAAAAAGTGAAACAAAGTTTGTTGTAATTTTCTTAGTGTTAGTAGAAAAGAACATTAAACATCTTATTTTAAATGTTAGGAAAATAGTGTTACTGGGATGTGTAAGCTATTTAAAGGGAAGTGTTAAATATAATCTTTTATTGACGCTCATTATTACCTTTCAAATTCATTGAATTTACAAAATGGAAACATATTCTACATAAACTAATTATTGTTAAGTAATCTTAAAAAAGGTCATTTCAAACTTAAATCAATAGTTATCTAAATAATACTTGATAACATTTTATAGTAATGTTTTTTATAAAAATTTTTTACAATCCGCCAGAAAGATAGCTATGGTAGGTACTCGTTAACTTGTATTGCGCCTATCAAACATTTTATTTTTATTTTTACATTACCTATTTTAGGTTATTATATTTTCAAACGAGCTTAATCTATTTCCTGAATAGATAAAGCACCATTTTTATAGCCTCTAATTATTTTAAACAATAATTTGTATTCGTTTTCAAAAATTAGGTAGGTGGTTTGAACAACGTAATAACAAAATTAAATAAAAATTTGATGCTTTAAATTGAAATACTAAAATGATTTGTTATTTAGATAAAATTCCTATTGTTTAATCTTACTATTACGTATAATCAAGCAATTAAATTATAATAATATTCAATAACTACAAGCTTATGTCAATATAAAAGTATGAATAATTTTAGGTTTATTGGTTATTCTCCCCACACGATAATATTGAAGGTACCTACTAGAATCTCTGTTTAATGCTTTTAGAAATTGCTTTAATTATTTTTATATATGAATAAACAATTTTCCAACATACTTATGATAACTCACTACGCAATTAATGGAAGTCTTTTTTAATTTGTAGGTCATCGCAAGCTCTTCATAGGATAAATTCTTCTTTTATTATTTAAAAACTTTTTTGTAACATATATCTACCTCGCGTTTTTTTTCCAAGGACTTAAATTTATTTTAACAATTATCACTTCGGCCCAACGTTATCAAACCACATATGTTGGTAAATAAAAAGTAAATAACAATCAAAAGTCATAAAATTAAAGGAATAACCCATACAAAGTTTGGCGACAGGGCCATTAATAGCCCATTGCTTAGCCAGAGATGCTAGTTGTTGGCCTAACATTGGCAACTGTTAACGGCCCAACTACGGTTGCCGGCTGGATGATAACCCCGGGCCGCTTATGGCAGTCGACTATCGGCCGACTGCAGTAAAAGTTACCGGGCCGTTAATGGCGATTAACAATCGGCCGACTGAAGCAAAGGTTACAGGGCCGTTAATAGAAACCAACAATCGGCCGACTGCAGTAAAAATTACTGGACCGTTAATGGCAAATATTATAAATTAATAAAACTACTTAAATACTGAAAAAAATGATATAAAATCAGCTCAACGATTATTATGATACAATCATTTATTCACTTTATAATACATACAATCTTAGTAAAAAATCAGACAAAATCAATAATTAATACAAAAGTAGAATTTTAAACCTGGCGTACATAACACGCACTGTAAAATTAAAAGGAAATTTTTGGTGGTTTATAATGAAGATCCTCTTTCTTATCGCCCATTCTCACGGTCCACCCAACCAGAAAGCCATCGGGCTAATTTACCAGTGAAATTTTTAGATTCCTCTGCATCCTCAAACTTCTCAGTTACAACATCTAGAATATGCAAAATCAATTATAAATAAAATTGTTTTTAAGACACAATATTTGTGAGTGAAGGAGTTAGAACTAAAATAGTATAAGAGGTGAAAAAAGGAGATTTATTTTCATAAGGGTATGAAAAAAAATTTTATCTGTAAAACCATTCTTAGGATGAGAAAAAATTCTCTAGATATATAACTAAATGACTCACCTGCATAATAGAGAATTTCTACTAGATATTTATCCCAATTTTCATTTGCATCGCTTAAGTCTGCAGCAAACTTATCAACTTTAGGATACTCATCAGCCGGTGGATATTTACAAAGTAAAATGCCATTTTCTTCTATAAGAATCCTTTTGGATGGAATTAGATCAATAGTTTTTGTATCGTCAACATTTTCTAAAAAATCAACGACTGCGTAGAGTTTCTACCATAAAATCCTTCCATCTGTAACATTAAATTTAACTATTAATATTTTTTTATTTGATTATTTCACACTATGAGAAAACTATTAGATTATCAGGTAAATAAATATAAATTATCTATAGTTTAATTTGAGAGAATATATTATTATTCAATTATTAAATAGAACTACTTACTTTAGTCAGAGACTTTAATAGACTGGTTATCAACAAGCGATATAGACGAACGAGACGAACTATTCTGAAATACAATAATACACTTTAAACACTATCATGCGACTGTATTGTGTTAACGACAATTTCTGTGTTAACGAAACGAATCCTCTTGCCCCTGTACACCCGTTAAAAGTATAATAATTTACCGCCAGATAGCACTTAAAAGAAGGATATATTCATACTTTGCGTTCATTGGTTAATTTTGTAACACATTTGAAAAGTATTTATATGGTGCGAATATTTGAAAATAATTGACGCAATTGCAGAGAAAAAAAAATGCATTTAAAATTTATGTTTCAAATAGATTTATTTTGTTCATATTCATTATTAATTTATAATTTAAATGTTCATGGTATTGTGAATGAATATAGCATATTAGTTAATGTTCAATGATTTTTATTAAATCGTCATATTACGTTTCGTCCCTTTCAGCACATTATTTAAAAAAAAAAACGCTTGATCCAATATCAATTATTTTTCTTTTTACACAACTTATTTTATATAATATTAAAACATATTACACCCTAAACATAAGTCAAATATAATAGACTCAAAGCGACGTATAACTCAGGGTGACTTAGGGCCCCCTCAGGGTACTTAGGGTTTATAGTAAGGCATCTAACTTTTAATTATTTGCGCATGAGCAAAAAATTATTTAGCCAGGCTTCGGCCTATTGTTGGCCGACGAACGAATATTGAATGATGATCGAATAGACGGCGACCGGCAATTAACCAGATATGGCCCATTAACAAATTCCCATTAATAGGCCGAGCGTTGATAGCCAGACATCGGCCGAGAAACGGGGCTTTTGTCATTAACGGCGACTTTGTATGGGAAATTAACAATATCGAATAGCATTTAAAATTTGAAATTGATTAGTTTTGCAAAAAATTGTTGCTTTTAGAAGTCTTAATAGGCCGGTCAACATCGACATAAAAAATAGCTAAATTCGCAAAACATGATGTATTTATGATTTTTTAGTATGTTGTTTGGACCCATTAGGGCTATGTATTCTCAAGTTTGCAACTCTCAGAAAGTTATGGAAAAAATTTTATAAAGAAAAAACTGTGACAATTTTGCACTTGTTTCAGATTCTGCTCGGTATCTCCTAATCCATGCATTTTTCTTCGAAAGCTATTCGGTACTTTTTGTAAGAGCATTAAATTAGTTATAAATTAAGCCCAACCGGAGTTCTTCACGTTAAAGGATCACTGAGTTACGGCACTTTGAAAATAGGCCAGTTTTTTCAAAAATTGAAATTTTTAGTTTTACACCTTTTTTGGATTGAAGTTTCATCAAAATCATTGATCCTACGATCAGAAAATATGAATATAATTTGTAGGTAATATAATAAGCTTTAAATGAAGTGAAGAGCGGGTCTGTAAACCTCGTTGTTCTCTCAAAATTTTAAAAATCAAAATTTTTTTTATATTCTTTTATTTATTTTATGTATGATATATTAATTTAAAAAAAGTATATTAATTTCGGAACTAAAGTGGGTCACTTATAATTATCAAACGGGTCACTTGGTGATCCGTGGGTCGTAGATGGCCGACTCCTGGTTTAGAGTATATCAATATTAAATACACCTATCCTCCGATTTACACGATACTCGTTTTACACGATTTCGCTTTTACACGGTTCATAAACTAATGTAATTCAGAAAATTTCTAGGAAAATTTCGGAATATTATAGTGATGGAAGTGACATTATACCAATCAAGAAGAAAAAGCTGATAGTTCTTCATAGTGATAGCGAATAAATTTTCGGTCATAACTGAATTTGTTAAGTTATAGCAGGTACTTTTTGAAAAATTTTTCGTTTCTATTTTTGTTTTCATTTTTAGAATAAGTTCACTACGACATCACACCATTTTTTGGGCAAACTATACCTAGTTTAAAGTTTCTCGATATGTTTTACTCTTGTTCCATTTGAACAATAACTTAATTGCGCAGTTTTTTTCGTTTTACGCGTTTTTATATAGAAAAAACAAAGATTTAATTTTACACAGATTTGTCTGGAACCTATCTTCAGTATAAATCGGGGGATAGGTGTACTTGGTTTTGATAATAACAATTGAGTACAAGACAGATGATAATAATTTATATCGTCTTATCGTTATATTTATATAATAAATACTTTTAAATTCCAAATAACATGAATGAAATTTTGATTAAGGTCTACGTTTGATTTTTAAGTTGAATATAGGAATTTTTAAAAGTTACCTTAACACCGCGACTCTTAAATACTTATAGTTGACTTTAATGAAATATTAAATATTAAGTTATAAGAAGTGTTATCTATAAGGTTAGTTAAATTTTAAATTTCATAGCAATTTCCAAAGGAAATCACTGTGTATTTTTTCGTCTTAAAGTTGAATGCAGTCTAGAAACTAAACGGTTTGGCCAAAATAAGTCATTAGGTGTGAATTTAAAGTAAAATTGATACAATTTAAAAAAAAAGTTTTTTGTAACAAAAATAATATTTTTAAGTTACCAACGAAAAATTTGATTATTCCAAAATATAGGAAATTTGGACCTTTTTAACGCGCTCTAGCTCTAGCTCTATAGTCTAGCAGTCAAACTATTGAGTTAGCAAAATACTCGTAATTGTATATGCTCTTTTAGCAGGAAATTTAATGTTCTTTATTTTTGCACAGAAACATCATTCTTAAAACATGCATAATTGCATAGTTATAAAATTATGATATGATATGACTTTTTGGTTACAAAATCAAAAAAGATTAAAAACTGACGTGACGTTTTTGCCGATTTATTCTATGATACCTGTAGAAAGAAGCAAAATTAAAAATCGTTTCAGCACCCCCGACAACATATAGAATGAGTTAATAAAAACTTCTAAAATTGTTTGCTGTCCAAAACACAATTTGATTGGAATATTACTTTATGATTGTATAGTTTTCTATTCAAAATATAAGTTTTTAAACGAAAATAAATATGATTGAAAATTTCAAATGACACATAAATGCTATTATTGTACCTATTGATTGAAAAATAGTTAATAAAAATCTAATGAATCATAGCATAAAAAATCCTGTTCAGATTTTTCGAGAAGTAATTGTTTTTTTTTTATGTGAAAATAATTACCTATAATTATAGTTTCTTTTTTTTTAATTAATATTTTCTTCACATATACACAGTTGTGACAATTATATGAAATAGTTACTCTAATTTTTTATGCAGCACTATTGAATTGTTAATAATAATGAATACCTGTATTCCGATGATTGCATCAACAATCATACATCTACATTTTAAAATCAAGAGTATATTCTCACACACGACATAATTCATAACCAATGCGTTTCTAATATGATTCAACCATTGCAACTATTCAGACATCACAATGAAATCCAATAATTTTTGGCCTTTAAAAATTTCATGAAAATTGTGTAACTTTTTTTTTCAATCATTAAAACGTTCTCTTACTAATCTAATCAGAAAGTGTTTCTGTTAGCCAGTCTCTAAGTAATTAGATTTATTAAAAACGAAAAATAACCTTGATTTTTCTTCGTAAATAAAAGTGAAACGAACAAAGGTTCAGTTTTTTTATTTATTTTTTTCATAAAATACCTATTTCTGAGATTTATTAGCTCACCGACATTAAAGCAATCGACAGAGATGAGCAAAAATAAAGTATATGAGTCATCTTTGCGTGTTTTAATAAACTAATTGTAAATACGATTGTTGTCTTCCTGGTTGGATTGTCTTTATTAATAGAGGCACCATTTTCCTGTTCTCATCTTAATAAGATTTGATTATAACTTGTTCATAATAACGGTTAGTTGAAACAGACATACTGTTAATCTTCCTGCATCATTATGAAATTGTCAATGCATCTTGTTGCAATTTCACTAACTTTCACTAACTATAAACTAGATTTGTATTTTATTTATACTATACCCTATACTTGATTGAGTGCATTAGGTTTATAGAAATTTTATTCATATCTAGAAAAGTAAAAGTAATTTATAAATAAAATAGATGTATTATTCTAACTTTAAATTACCGTTTTAATATCAAATGCAATATTTTAAGAATATTTCCCAATAGTTGTTTGAGATTTTCATATCAAATTGTGCTACTTCTTTTCTTAGTTAATATTCAATAAGTATAAAACTTCTATATCTACGTTACACATACATTTAAGATTTTAAATTATAGATATTTAAATCATAAATTTTTAATATAGATATATAAACGAGTATTATATAAACAATTACAATTTAAAATTAAGTAATAAACAGGATGTTTCAAATAAGTATGAACAAAAAAAAAACAGGGATTCTATATTGAGTTTCAATCAAAGAGTACAATTAGCAACTAGTCAATTTTACATGATCTTAATACAATTTTTTTCCAAATGGTTACACTGATGTTTAGAACTAATTAAGTGTACGTAGAGTATAATAAATAATAATCTTATTAAAATGTATAAGAGTGTAACAAATGTATAAATTAATACGATAACGTATAAATATAAAACGAATACGATATCAACAAACGCATATTAACATCCTTTTTTCGTCTAGTCAGGTACATGGTATCTTCAACAACATAATATTTATATTAGCAACCATGAAACAAAGATAAATAAAAGAAACTAAGCAAATCCAATTGTAAGAAAAACGTCTTTTACCCAGCTTCAAATCTCTCCAGAAGGTCAATGCTTTTAAAGAATTCTAATGTATTCTTTGCTCCTGTTGATGCTCCCAAGTAGGGATGTTACGGAGATCCGGCTCCGACTCCGATAAGTCAGAACTTCTGATTGTTATTTCACCTCTAGTTCCGTCATTCTTAAATTGGAGGTCGACTCCTAGGGAATATTATTTTAATGTCGATTTCCCTTCAATATATATCGTGTCCACCAGGGTCGGTAGCAAGCGAACAACTTTTTAGTGACGCTGGCTTAATCTATGACCGTTTAAGAAATAGATTGGATGGAGACAGAGCTGCAAAGGTTTTTTTCATTAGGTATAATATTTTACTTTTGGAGTCAATTCATGTAATTTAGTTAGCTAACTATTATTGAATCCTGATAATTTTTACGTTCATCGTCTACAATTTACGATACATGATCTAGATTGATCTACTTGATCTATTTTTTAATTAAAATTAAAGAATGTAATAATGTTTTTATTTGTCGTTAAAACATATTTCTTCTGCCACCACCTCCGACTCTGGTTCCGACTCCGATAAACCAAATTGCCCGCGACAGACAAACAAGCATCCAGACAAACGGTAGAAGATAAGGTCATAAGGGTTTCGTTTCTCGTTTTTAAACGTACGAAACCCTAAAAGACATTGTTTGGAGGAAAACATTAGGGTATTTTTTTCATTTGTCCTTAAACCTAAAGGAATTATAGAACCATTACATATTAGTAAAAAGCTCCTTAATTTTTCTAATTTTTTCATGTATAAGATTTACGTTTAATTGAGTGAATTCAATTAATGCTTCCATGAAAGTTTAGCTAGAATTTTTTTGAGCTTAGAGCTTCTATTATAAATAGAACTATTCTGGAGAAACCAAATAGTCATATGTTATAAACATTTTAAATTTTAGCATTGGCTAAAACAATTATTATTAATTTTGTAACTCTTTTTGTTCGGATGCTAAAAGATGTTAAAAACATTATCGGGAAATCACAAAAAACGCTTTTATATTTTATGAAACTAGAATGAGATTGACGTGACTGCTTGTATTGTATATAAACTGAAAATTATATATAACGTTTCTGGTTTTTCTGTGTTTGTCTATATCAGAAATACCTTGCATATAAATATCATAAATAAAATTACATAAATTAAAAGATCAGTATTAAATATAAATTATAGATCAACACGTATTGATACGTGAATAAGAATAAATATTTGAATAAGA
The DNA here is from genome assembly GCA_958496155.1 of Sisyra nigra. NCBI lineage: Eukaryota > Metazoa > Arthropoda > Insecta > Neuroptera > Sisyridae > Sisyra > Sisyra nigra. The sequence continues at coordinate 27,228,824 of OY292314.1, forward strand.
CTGTTCTATACGTCATTTATTAATTCCTACAAGTCTTAAACGTTAGTAATAAAAATTAATTAAAAAGTCAAGCTTTTATAAAGAAATTATTTTTTAAGTTAAACTTATCAAATATATTTTAAAAATTCATCTATAAAGAACAAAAAAATGCGATTAATATATGGTTCAAATGACAAACTTTTAATTTTAATTTCAAATAGATACAAACTTACCGATAAACTTTGAAAATAAAAATATAAAACAAATTCAATGATTGAAAACTAGAGGATATGGCCAACTTCGTTTAAATATATGAAAATAATTGCAATAATGCCAATTTGAGAATAAGATACAATAAGTAAACAATTAAATTTTTCGTAAATACAATTGATCATCGTTTTTATTGGAAAAAAGATGAACCCATAAAAACAAAGTTTTTAATAATCTTTCTATTTTTGTCAAAGATTAAGCAGCATTTCTCCATAAGGATGGGTGACCAAATTTATTTTTTCAAAAAAAGTTAATTATAAGTTTTACATTTCTTCGAGCTAAAATTGTAATAGAATGCATTGTCATCGAAATCGAATCAACCTACTAAATTTGAGCTCGATCCGATCACGGAAAATGGGTTAATTTGCCGTCGTCAGATTTGCGTAGTACATACAACAGTCAAGTTAATATAAAGACAGTAATAAAAACTATAATATGTTTTTATAACTATTTAAGGTTGTTTAAACTTTAAACTGTAGATTTAAGCTTTCTTATGGTGTAACATATTATAGAAATACGCTATTAAAAGGTTTTAATTTCTCAACATTCTCAAAAATGATAACATTTTAATTTTTCGACAAGAAAATTTTTAATTATAAAACATCACATAATTCACATTATTTCATTTTCAATACATGTAACAGCTTCATATTGGTTTGTTTAGGAAAATAACAATTTCAAACTTCTCTAAAATGTAACTATTTTTCTGGAATTGACCACATTCAATATGCATATATAGATAGACTCCTCTTAATTAAATCTTACTATTTAAAGAATAGCCAAAGTATTGTGGTACAACAACAAAAATGCCTATTAAAAACATCCTTAGAAAATTTTTATGCAATTAATAGTTTTCGAGGTAAAACGCGATATTGTTATGAGATTATCAATAAGAAAATACAATTGATAATAAAAGAAACATGAAAAACTAATATATGAGCCTATTAATTTTCTTTTCAAAAACACGTACGAGTATCTACTTATATATGTGTACAGTAAAGGCAATATTTATATTTTCTGAGAAAATTGGTAAATTCGTTCTACATTGTAAAAAGAGGTGATTATTTTTTTCAAATGAAAGCATTAATTAGTTTTGTAATCTGTAAATATGTACAATAAAACTATAAAAGTGCATTTGATTCGATCGTTAAAAGTCAGCATTTTCAAATTTCTATAATTATATTTTAAATATTTTTAAAGGTATCTAGGATAGCTTTATATTTAATCGAAAAAAAACTAAAATATAGTAAATATAGTATATTTCTTTTGGTTACAATCGGGACAAATAAAATTAAAAAAATCTTTAATTTCTATTTTTACGTACCTATTATATTTTTAAATATAAAATTTGTCAAATCTTACAAAAGCTTTAAGTGGGTATGTAGAAATAGATGTTCTAAATGTACTTTGTTCAACAATAAATTCTCCAGAACATTATTTCTTTTAAAATAGTTCCAAATTATAATTCAATTACAAAAAAAAAGAAAATTATGTAAAAAAAATTATAGGGCAATATCTTATCTTTAAATTATAAAAAGTTATCTTCTGGGCGAATACCTTTGATTTGAATAAAAATTAAGCATTCGAAAAGGAGCATTCTCTAAATAATGTAGGCTTAAAAATATTGTATTAAAATGTAAAAATATATATTGCCACAACTTTATATTTTGCAGAACTAATAACTTCTGTTTTTAATTGAAAATTTTTGAAGCATACAGTTCATTAAATATTTGTTTCAATAGGTTGTACGCGTGTGAGCATTGTAATTGCTTTTTTTTTTTTTTTAATATTTTGACCTATAAAATTGACCAAGCAGCATAATTAAATTCAGCAAATGCACTTCACCCTTTCTTTTTTTTTTTTGGTTATTTAATGCAATACTGGGCGCATCAACTACCACAGTCATTACCAATCGGCAAATCCGAAAACCCATGAAAATGATCTTAAGCTTTCATTCGCATTCAACTGGCGTATAGGGCAACTATCTAGTTAACCATTCCACTAAGTGACCTGACCCTTTCTTGTAGTAATTATTTTTTTAAATATAAAATTAATTGAATCTTTTTTTCTGTTTCAGATTGAAAATGTCATCATCTGCCTACGAATATCATTTAATTGGAGAATCACGAAACGGAAGTAGCTCGCCCTCAGGAATCAGTCACTTATGGACGTCCAAAAAAGTTCTTTGCCTTGTAACAATTACAGCAATTTCGTCATTATTTTATATAAATATTTTAAACACAAAAGAATATGTTTTAATGACAGTAGCAAAATATACACAAGATAATCCAAATAAAGATGACTTCAATATTTCATTTGAAAGTAAGTTTATAATGAAAAATGCAATTCAAGTCGCATAGTTAGTTTACCGCTAGGCATAGAACTCGTAGTAAAGTAACTAATTGTAAGATAGCGAATATTTCAGAGACGACAAAATTAAACCAAGAACAAATATCATCATCATTTTAAATGTCTTCATTAAAATACATAAAATGGCACTTAAATTTTTTTTTAAATATTTATTTAATGTCGCGGTAATATTTCTGTTCTTAGCGACAACTTGAAAAATTCTCCAGGATACCCAGGAGCCTCAATAAGCCCTTAATGTCCTCGACCCATTGTCTTTTTGTTGAGGGTCTTTTTCAGTTCACTAGAGTTAATTGATGCACTTTAGAAAGGGCACCCACTGATTGCATGTGTCATTGTTAGTTCTCTTTCACACTTGCGGTACTTTTTTGAGGCTGTCTTTTCAAATATATGTCGATGTGAGAAAGCCGTGTATCCAATCCCCAATCTGATCAACAGGTGATCCGATCGTCAGTTTCGTCATGGCACAGTCTCCCAAATGTCGTCGCGAACCCTATGAAGCCTTGTGGGTGTCATTTTCCATTTTTCGTTCAAACAGTTTTGAACACATTTCTGAACTCGCTGTTGGTGGTAGTTGCGCTTATCCGGTATGACCATTAATGGTAGAATTTTTTGCAGCCTCGTCTGCTTCTATGTTTCCTGGTATTCGTATGTGAGATGGTATCCAAGCAATAATCAGACTTCTATCTTTGGATAGACGAACTAGAATCGTTTGTGTTTACTAGGGTTGCTTTCCATTTACACCAAAAACGCCTCTGTGTAACGCAGTGTTCGACACAGCGCGTTCCATTTATTACAATGTCGAACACGGCTGTACACAGCGCGACACTCAAAAAAGCCGTGTTTCACCGTGTTTGCCCAGGATTACCAACACAAAAGAGAAGAATTCTCTTCTCTGCCTATGATTCCCTATGCTTATTAATTATTCTGGTTCTTCAGGTTGGTATTAAAAAACCAAAAAGTGCACTCTAGTATTTGCTTTAGTCGCTCTAGTATTATTTTGAGATAACTCTGTTTCATTTTGCCGTGTTTTGCAATGTAACGCAGAGTTGCTCTGTATTAATAAATGGAAAGCAACCTAGATCATCTTGTTTTCGATGTTTAGGTTTAGTGCATCGATAACGTCTTTCGAGTCGGAACATATACCATGCATAAGTCGGAGCGTAGTACCTACGTTACCTAATTTTTTCTCTTCAATTTACTTTAAGCTTTCAGTGATTGCGCATGCTTCGCAGGTAAAAATGCAAAATGCGTTGGATAGTTTATAGATTCTGGGGTGTGTGTGTGTGTGGTGGGGGGATAGTTGTTGGTAAGAACTGCGTGTAATTTATTACATATTGTGTTTGAAGTTTTTTTTTTTTTTTGTATATTTGCTTAAAAATGGAGAGGTCAAATTTATTGCATAACGAGCACCAAGGAGGGATTGGGTTCATTTGAGGGATTAAAATACTCTTTACCCGAAATTAGGACTACATTTAGCATTCTCTGGGTAGTAACTCAAGAAGTCCCCACGGGCAGTAAATTTAAAGCCTATTCACGCTTACTATTAAGTTCATATTTAAAATAGTTTAGGATAAAACTAGATTGTAAAACAAAAACTTATCATTAAAATAACTCTTGAAAGTAGGAATGTTAAGGATATGAATATTATCATACCGGTTTCATATACGGTTATGAAATTATTTTAGATTAAACGTTAATTTGGGATGGTTTTGGTCTCGGATATTTAAAAGATATTTTTACGAATTTTTAAGACATTGTAAATTAGTAAAACACAAATCGATAATAATTTGACCCTATTTCTCAGTTATCCTTTGGTACTACAATCAGCCATATAAGTAGTTATTGCAGCATTCCAATCAGTTGTGCATAACTACTTGCCAGCAGTTATTGGGGTTTTTCCATACCGAAACTTCATCGTTATGTTTAGTAGCTTTTAGGTGGTTTTATCTCATATTAAGTTTCACATGGTTTTAATATATTTAGAAGCTAAAGAACTATGATCTCATTTTCTATAAAAATGGATGTAAAGCAGTTTTACCCTTGGTCACTCAATTATTGAATTTCGTAAAGAAGAAAATTGAATATTAAACAAAGATACGGTATGAGCTAGAAAATTCTTACCTACCTTACAGTCTAAACTACTGTTTTGTCGTACACTTACTGATAATTTCTTACCGTGGTTAACGGGTGATAAGCATGTTACAGTCACAACAAACTTTTAAAATAAGGAAGAGGCTTATTCATACGGTTAGTTATATAAATATGAATATTTCATAGTCTACCCTTTCATACCCTAAAATTTTCCATCGCTCTTGCTTTGACTTTCACTTGCTCATCGCCCAAAGATCAAAAAAACCTTAGTTAATATCTAATTTCAAAATAAAGGAAAGTATGCAGTACAATAATGCGACCGTAAACTAATTTGCTCTTTTATTTTCTAGATTCCAGTGGATATTTAGTCAAGAATCCAAAATGTCGAATACCAGATTTAAAATTTTGGAACGAAGATGTAAAACGCTTCGTTAAATTAAAGCCGTACTTGCCATGTGCAAGTCTCGATCCCTTAACTTACGTTCAAAGCTATGATAACTATTCAATATTATCAATTGATACCAATATGATCCACAGCTATGCACCAAAGGGTCACTTAAAGTGTTGTTATTCTGTGATAAATCGGGATCCTTTAAAAAGTAAGCTCAAGCCTGATAATGAGTATAAGTAAGTTTTACCAAATTATTTTTCAAGCAATACTTAACTAATATTTATTGTTTTCTTTTATTGTTTTAGCCTTACGGAATGTACTTATTTTAATAATGAAACACAATTAAAAAGTGAGATTGAATTTATTTATGTCAAATGTAATGCAAAAAATACTAAAAAAGTTAGTGATGTCTACAATAATATGCACGCTATGGTTCCTATGAAAGATTTTGTTAGAAAACGAATTGATTCATTTGATAGCAGTAATGAAAAAAGGCCAATAAATGTCGCGTTTATTGGTATCGATAGTATTTCAAGGCTTAATTTTTATCGAACGATGGCAAGTACAGCAATTTACTTAAAAGTACGAGGTTGGATTGAGTTACGGGGCTACAATAAAATGGATGACAATACTTATCCTAACTTAATGTCTATTTTTACTGGATTTAATAGTTCACTCTCCTATGGAGTTTGTCATCCGACGACTGTGGGAGCTTTGGACAAATGTCCGTTAATATTTTATAACTTTAGTAATAGTGGTTATGTGACTGCCTTCGGTGAAGACGAAGAAAAAATTAGTACTTTTAATTATGAAAAAAAGGGGTTTAATAAGCAGCCTACCGATTACTATCTTCGTCCATATTTGCTAGCTGCTCAAGATAAACTTAAGAGTGTAAAAGTAAATGGAATGAACTATTGTCTTGGCGGAGTCACAACAACCGAACGTGTGCTAAATTATGCCCACGATTTTTTCGAACGTTACAAAAACGATCCATTTTTTGGATTTTTTTGGCTGAATAATTTTAGCCACCAAGATGTTAGTCAACCATCAATGTTGGATAAAAAAATTAAGAATTGGTTTGAAAAGGTTGAAGAAACCGGTTTGTTCAACACGTCCATTGTAATATTTTTAAGTGATCATGGCATTCGTTTCGGAGAAATTCGGGAAACGCATTCAGGATGGCTAGAAGAACGTCTTCCATTTATACATATCTGGTTACCAGAATGGTTTCGAGAAATGTATCCAGAAGCGGCAGAGAACTTATCAACAAATTCGAATCGATTTACGACACCTTATGATATTCATATGACATTGCAAGATATCTTAATTAAATCTGGTCGACAAACTGATTTCGTTCCAAGTAAATCATGTCCAACTTGTAAAAGTTTATTTGAATTAGTACCTTTTTCTCGTTCTTGCGAAGACGTTCCAATCGATCTACATTGGTGCACTTGTTATGGATTTCAAAAAATGAATCCCAAATTGCCAATTGTTAAAAACATTACCAACTTTTTTGTTTCAGAAATAAACAATATTATAAATTCTGATAAAAAAGCACTTTCTGTTTGTGCAAAAGTAAAGCTTGATTCAGTTATTAACATTCGAAAATCTTCGTTTTTCGCACAAACTAATGAAACGTTATACTTACTCGTTGTTACGACAAAGCCTGGAGCAGCGAAATTCGAAACAACAATTAGACATAATTATGTTATAAATCAATTTACTATTGAAGGATCAGTTAGTCGAATAAACTCGTACAAGTCCCACAGTTCGTGCGTTCATTCGCCACAATTGAAAAAGTATTGTTATTGCAAATAATTAATTACATAATAATTAGTACAATAAAGCTGTGCCAAAGACATTAATTTATAAATTCTATAAATGTAAAATTTTAATTTAAATATTTGTAAGATAAAAGCGTTTTTTATAATAAGAGAAGATAAAAAACTAAGGGAAAATATTTTTAATAAAAAATTTTATTGTGATATTAAGAAACCCCCCGTTAGTAGCGTTAATATTAGATTAAAAGTGAAAGATTTTTTTGTAGTATGTTACATGTTAAATGAAGTACCAATTAAAAATTACCTTCAGTTTTATAGAAATTTAGTTCAATTTATTTTTTTTCATTGTGACTAATTAATAAGTGATTAAATAAATTGAATTAAGTATGCTGATGAAGTATTTTTTTTTAATTTTCCAATACCTAGAACACTCTATATATAAAATACAAACGCAATGAGAGAGGTTAATTCCTCTCCATTGTTAATTTTTATGAAATTATCAAAGTTACGCTTATGCTGTTTGGCTGAACACCTCCAAGAGTAACCATAAAAAATAATAACCATATAAAACGCTTCAACCAAGGTGCCTAGAATTGCAAGCAGATCCCCTTGGTTTATCCGAAACTCCCAAATACACAAAGGATGTGTCATACCTGGAGGACGGCATCATGCAGACCGCAAGAAACATTTTAGCACCATAGACGAGTGTCCAGGCTCTGGGTCTTAGCGTTTGCAGAACTCGAAGGAGACTCAAAAGAAAACTCCTCTAAGAATGTTTGTAAACGCTCAGTGATCAAACGTTCAAAATATTAATCCACAACCAACTCGTTAGTCATAAATAAATATTGCAATAGTTAAATGCCCGAGGATAAATGTAAGTCTTGAGAAAGATCCCAAAATTAAACTTTAAAACGTTGCCCCTACCATATAGGTACATATATTGTCCTATTCACTGATCTGGTAAAAATATCTTTCAATATCAACAAAAAAAAAAATATATATATATATATATATATATATATATATCAAAGTATTTGTATGTTATTAACGTCAATGTTAGGAAAATAAGTATAAAATTGGAAGCAATAATAATTTTTTTCCCTAATTAGAAGTGTTTAAAGTTCATTTTGTAAAACTGCACGACTGCACTACATACCAACTTCAAAAATAACTCATAATATATAACTTATAACTCAGTAGGTATTATAAGTATCTAAACAACTATATCAATAATTAAAATATTTTTCTTTTAAATACCTACTCGTTTTTCAATTAAATTGGAAAATATTTTTTAATATAATTTTTTTTTTGTTTTGGGTGGTTTAATTTCCTTTATCATCTAAGGTCATATAAAATTAAAATAAAATAATTTTGATTGCCCTTATTTTTGCTAATACATGACTTTTTGTACAATGATACTCGTAGTCTGATACCGGTTTCCCACAACCATTAGGATTGATTAATTATAATCAATAGGAATTTATTTCATTATATATGTAATACAATCATCATTAAGATTTGGGGAAAAAAAAACGAAAGTGTATTTAAAAACACAAACTTTAAGGTCATATCACGACTGTCTTACACACAGAAAATTTCTGTAGGTTTAGATCATAAGTCCTAACTCTAGGGATTCGACGTGGATCAGTATCACTAACGCTTGTAGCGGAGAATAACTGCTATAACGCTGCGTCACTAACTGGACAATATTTACGAGTACCTATTGTTATTTATCAGTTATCTACTATTAATTCTTTTAGTTCTGAAATGTTTTTTCTCATTCGTTAATGCTTAGGTATATTATTATTATTTTTTTCTTAAAACTATTAAAATTTTTTCTTCACTAAAGTATTAGGATACTTAAAAGTTACTATTTCGTCCTGTTATTTTCAACTTTTTTGGGTGAAATGGATGAGATTTTTAATCCAAATTAAAAAAGAACAACTTTTAAACAAACTCTATATAGTAAAAAAACATCAACGTCGGATCATGCAGAAAATAATTAGTATGCTATTTTCTTATTTTCTTTCTTTAGTTTTTAATCCTTAGAGACAGAAATTTTGCTTCAAATGGAAACTAAACAACCTTTTAGACAAAATCGACTCATTAAGCGAAAATGTTTATTCTTTTCCGTTCCACCCTTAAATGAGAAATTTTTTCGCCAGCTTGGAGCAGTCGTTTCTTTAGGATAATATTATTTATGTCCGTTAGAAAAAAAATCAAAATCGGAATATCCACACAAAAAAATACTGCTGAACCACTAATTTTCAAATCTAACTGTGGTTAGAGGAAAGTTTTTCTACAAACTATAATAAAATGAACAGCCAAAAAATCAGTAATCATACATATGTACAATAAAGTATATATGCAACAAACTTACTTATCTCTTTTTTTAAACGTTTAAAACGTGATTAAAATCAAGCTTTCATTATAATGGGTTAATGAAAGTTAAAATTTAATTCAAAATACTTATTATTTAAAATCATTTTTATAAAAAGAAATAAACAAAATTAAAGGCAAACATTTTTAACAAAAAAATTTTTTTTGGCGTTAGAACGGAATTGATCCATTTATTTGTACGTTGCATAAAAAAAAGTACGAAAAATATTTATGCAAAATTTCATAGAAACATAGTTAAATATTTTCTTTGAATTCTTACAAGGAAGGTATCCCCGCTGATTTCGTTATAAGCATTAAAATATTTTCTTTTTTAACGAAATATTATTATTAATATATTTTGCAGCTGAAACATAACTAAAACAAAATTTTATAATTATGAATTCATTTTAACTGTAATTTTCAGATATGACCGAAAAAGTTACTACTTACTTCATATAACGAAGAAGTTCCAGTGTAACGTTAAATGTGCATTAATATACATACTGTGGTTCCCTTCAATAAAAATATTAAAATTTGTCGTTTTAAAGTATATTAGTAGAGATGTTTCCAATTTAATTGATTAGAACTATGTTTATTTAAATGCAATCAACAGAACAACATAATAATTGAAGCTTATCATATATCCATAAAGTATTCAATATTAATAATTACAAACAAATGTAATATTGAAATTTTTATATGCAAAAATTAACGTTTACATATAGATATATATAATTTATAATTTTAAAATATTCACTCGTAAGTTTCAAATAGTTTTTTTAGATCACTCTTTACTCTTTAATATGTATAGTATATATTATATATTTCTTAAGTATACATTATATAACGCCATTTTCTGAAATAGAGAAATATTTTATTTATATGAAATTAAAGTACATTTTTCTTCATTTTTATTAATTATTAATTATTTTTTTATAATATTAAGTAATTATTTAGTTATTTTTTTTTTTGATATAAGCATTTATAAATGTATATTTTAAACATAAATTTATTGAGATGGTATAACATTTGCAACAATTAGCAAAAAAAGGCGATCGAGAACAATACAAAGAAATTGTTTAACAATCACGTAAGTATGATTTGTGTTTCATTTTGATTTAAATTAATGAATGTATGGTTTTGATTTTGAATAGGTCAAGATAGACATTCGCTTTGTTCAGTTGATATTTTATACTAATCGTGTGTTACTTTTATACAATGCTGAGAGGAAAAAGTGTATATATGTGTGTATGTGTGATAAAGAAAAAAGACAGAAATTAAATGAAAATTTAGTATTCTTGTGTTGTTGTCTGTCTAGTAGTTTCTTGGACAAGATAAACTTGTGAGCCGGGAACTGAGCTTGTGGTGACGAAAGTTCGGTGTTTGGCACGGATGAGCGAAAGGTTGCTTTCAGCTGTGTCTGCTCGGTCTTCGGCAGCTTCGAGTTCCCGTTGGAAACGACGGACGCGGGTAACACTTTGATGGGAAGTTGTTTCCTGTAAAACAATTGTTATGTAATAAAAATATTTTGTTTTTATTTAAAAAATTCTATACCTGTTCTTGTAACTGTCTCTTGTAAATGTTGACTTTTTGTGAAGCCTTGTCGAGACTTTCTTGTAATAAGGCAATGTTCTTCTGATCCTCTTCGCATTGAATCATCACTTCCTTTACGATGCGTTCCTTCTTGCGTAAAATCTTAATGGTTTCAGCATGTCGTCGCTTTTCTTCATCCAATTCGAGTTCAATATCCTTGATGCGAGCTTCTAATTTGCTAATAATGCGTTTGCCTCCAACAATGGCATTTGCTTCAACTTCTTCAAGACGGACAGATAAGTTCTTGACTTCAATTTCCAACGACTTCTTGATGGTTTCAATTTTGACAATGCGTTCTTGTTCTTCATGTAAAACTTCAACGGTATGTTTAAGTTCAACTTGGACGCGTTGGTATCGTTCATCGGACACACGCAATTCTTTGGATACTTCATCATAATCGCTGGCCAATGTTGCGAGTTCTTGTTCGATTTTAGATTTGCTTGAAGCAAGGTTGACATTGATAGTTGTCAATTCGTTGATGCGACTTGTAGCCTCTTCGTATTGTTGTTCGGCCGATCGTTTGCCACGTAAGGCCTGAAATAAATTAAAATCTTTAAAATGAGAAAAAAAAAACTAAAAACACAAAATCGTACAGATTCATAATTGCCACGAATCTCTTCACATTCGGCTGTGAGAGACTGGACGCGACGTTGAGCAACACTCAATTGGTCCAATGTGACTTGCAATTGACGTTGTACTTCATCATAATGGGCTTGAATTTCAGTCAACTGCAACGATTGCTTCTTGACAATCTTTTGCAAATCAATGTTGCTCTTATTAGCGACATCGAGCGACAATTCCAATTCGGTGATTTGAACTTGCAACTTCTTCTTAATGCGAGTTACTTCTGTTTTCAATTTGGTTTCAGCCTCAACAACGCGTGCATTCAGCTGCTCGATTTCGAGACTTGTTTGTTTACTGCAAAAAATATGCACATTATTAAAATCAATTAATAAGTATTTATTCAATTAAAAAGGAATGGGAAACCTTTCATACGATGTGTTCATCGTGATGAAAATGCCTATAATGATAAATTAAATTTATTTCATCTGCGATCGCAAACGAAGATACGGAAGATAAATCCGAAGAAGCCTGGCAATCGATTTGCAAAAGTTATTTTTATTTTCTAACCTTTCAGATTAACTATCTAAAAATAAATGCAAACGCCTAGAACGAAACGTATGTGAAAATGATGACGACCAAATGGGCGTTATTTTTTATGGCATCGGAAACAAATTGATGGGTACCTAGTTTTTGCCAATATTTTCGAATTCTTGTTGCATAATTTGAGTAAAATTATAAAATTGTAGTTAATGAACATTTATTTTGTACATCTAGCAGTAATAACTTTGTCTGATTATTAAATACATGTTGCTTTAAATGATCATCTTAATAAAAACAATCTAATTTTAAGTTATCAGGATATTTGACATTGGTATACTTGAAATTTTTTTTAGCGTCTGGAAACACGTATAGATATTCATATAAGAAATTTGTTTCCATACAAATTTCCAAGCATTTTTTCTCGTAGAGTTAAAATACCTAGGCAAAAATCATTAACTTTTTTATTGGAATAAAAACATATTCTTGTTATTATCTTTTCAAGGTATGAAACAGTCTGAAGTTTAAAAAAATATCCAAAATGAACTACAATTTAGGTTTGCAACCTCCAAGTTTCATGAAGTCGGGAGATACAACCACCCTCGTTTGTGCAAATGAATTTGTCACACGGTGTTCTTAAAAATAGAGAAATTTGCAAAAAAAATAAACTCATTGTATATGCTTTGAACAATTTAAAGGTTCTTTACGTTCTTAAGTGCAAAATTCATGATTTAGAAAATAAATTTAATTTTAATGGAAAAATATTTTTTTACCAAAGTCGGAATATTTTGTAATTAGAATCGGAAGTTATGTTGTTAAATTCTTCATTTAATAGTTGTGTTTGTTTCTCGTACTTTCATTATATTACATTAATTAAAATTTCTCGGAAAACAGAGACTTAACACTATCAGATGTTTTTAAATTGATCAATATCTGAAGAATTAGCTACTATAGCTATATTATTACTACTCAGCCTATACTCATTAGAAGCTTTCTTCTATAATAAGTTTAATTTATTTTTAGCTATGACTTTTTACCATTTTGTAGTTATGACTAATTGAGTGGTAAGACAACAATCTTTTTTATAATCCTACTACTTAATACTTTTTAATTTTATTGTGAACAGCAAGTGACGATGAAGTTCTAGTTAAAACAAAAAAGAACAAAACCAAGGAAGGAAGGGCATTAGAACAATACAAACTTTAAAACTTTGATGTTCGTTAAATATAACTACTTTAAGTAATAACAAATTGCATTAACTTGATCATAATACAGCTATATGTCAAAAATGTAAATGGTAGTTTCTACAAAGAAGATAACTAATGATCTGATATCAAGTAAAATCTGCAACAGTGGATTTAAAAATTACGAGATCCGTGCAGTTATTGAAAAAAGTATTGTTTGATTATTACTTTTTAAAAGCATTACGATTTAAAACAGGGTATTTCAATCAAGGAAAATACACATTTCTAAAGGGGGCATAGACAAGTCAACCGACAAGTCTAAAGGAGAGATATATTATTCCCGGATATTCTTAGGAAAAGTATATTTCAATATATCCACTTGTTATTTCATTTGTTAATTATTGAAGTAAAACTATTTTAAAAAAAGGAGAAGAGGAAGTAAAATGTCTTCTCTCTTAAATCGAAATAGTGACTTTCGACTACAAATAGTGACTATTCATTATTTTGTAGTGAAAAGTATACCACTAGTTCAATTTGGTGGTGTACTTTTCACTACAAAATAGTAATTTGTGGTGGAAAGTCACTATTTCGATTTAAGAGAGTAAGTAATTAAAATTTTGTATTGAGCTTTTTACTTATATTTTATTTTAATATACCCTACGTTTTGATAATTTATTTACTGCACACCATAGCCCGACAAAGTTATTTTAGTCATCAGATATCGTGAGCAAAAAATTCGGTTTTCAATAACAAAAAAAAAATTGTATAAATTACAAACTATAAGTAGTAGAATTTAATTTATCAACTTTTTAAGTAAATTAAATTTAATTGCTATTTTAGTGTATTGTATGTAATATTCACATTTTATGTGAAAGAAATGTAAACAGCTAATTTTTTCAGGTCATTAAAATTATATGAATAACTGTAAGAACTGTAATTTACTTGGTTAAAAATGGTAGGCAAGCAATGAAAATAGACTCATCAAGGGAAAGTAAAAACTATTTTTTTTTGCCCAGTTCAAGGTCGCTACCTTTTATCTAGTAGAAAATTTGATTCTTTATTTTCGAATCCTCGTAATTCGTATTTAAGTTCGTTTAAGGGTTCTGTGATAGATTTGTCCAACTGCACATCCATCCTGATGTCCATCATACGTGAATGTGCTCGTGCATTGTATGTGTTATATAAATCGATTACTTGTTGATTCTGTAGCGATTCGAACGAGTGTTTCTTTTCCATGTGCTTTTCGCACAAATTTCGTATACTTTCCGACAACAGTTTATTACTAATTGCTCGGGCGGATTTGCCACGGAATGCCGTTTTGGACACATAACAATCATCACTACTCATCATTTTATCAAAGTTATCACTTTTTTCCGCAAAACTCACTTCATCCGTAATTCTCGATTCGCTTAATGCACGTTCTTTAACAGATCGCTCACTATTTGATCGATACTTATGTGACAATCCCTCCTCAATCGCCACCAATTTATTGGTGTCATTATCGTAAAATTGGGACGATTTTGACATAGCTTGTCGCTTCGAATCTAACGAATCAATCATCGATTTATAACGACCGTTCACATATTCGAACTGATTGTCGTAGATGAGATGTTTTGGACGTTTCCAACCACATTGTCGAATCTGTACCGGAGCCATTTTTCCTCAAAATCACTAATTAACAAAACAATGGCCCAATTTTTGCAATTTACTATTTGAAATTAGGACAGTTAGGTTTCGACAGTTATTTTATATGGGACTAAAAATATTCGTCAAGTGTACGTATATCAATTATTGGCAACATAAGAACCAATCGGAACAGTTTTATTTTTATTGTGACCTTGGTGATTTCTACTGTAATGCACTTGCAAGTACAAAGATACTGAGGGTGGGTTAGAACTAAAAAAAATACATCTAATAATACTTTTTTTTGGCTCATTGCTTCATAATTATAGAATCTCGCTCAAACGAAAATAATATTACTCACTATGTCATGCGTCAGTCTTAATAATATATTAAAACAATAAAATTTATATAAGACTCACCGAATAGCTTCAATTTCTTCATCCTTCTCTTGTAAGCGGCGTTCAGCTTCATGACGGAATTGTCCCAATTCAGCAGCCAAACGTTGGGATCGAGATTCCTCTGCTTTACGACCCTGAAAAAAAAATAAACTTTCAACATCTTAGAAGTCGTGGTATGGTTTTATTCACTTACAGCTTCAGCTTCTTTGTAAGCAGCTGTGAGTTCTTCTCGTTCATTTTCAAGGCGGCGTAATTCAAGCTCAAATTCATGAAGACGGCGATTCAATTCTGTTAACTGATTGCGAGCATCATGCAAGTCGTCGGTGAGTTTCTTATTTTCACGAGCCAATGAATCTTTTTGCTCGCGAGTTTTGTCCAACTCATGATTGACACGTTGCAACTGAAAAAAGGAAGTTATTTTTATTGGATATCATTTGAAAAAAAGAATCATACTTCAGCTTGCTTGTTGCGTAAATCGCGTTGACTTTGATCGTATAGTTGGACGGTTTCATCAAGACGCGTTTTCAATTCAATGTTGACGCGTTCGAGTTGTTCAACGCGTTTTTGAAGATCACGAGCAGTATTGTTAGCCTTTTCCAAATCGATGATCAGAACTTCAACTTCACTTTGAAGACGAGATTTTTGTTTTTCAAGATTGTTGACCTAAAATAAGAAATTCATAAATTTATGGATTTTTTAAAAAAAAATTGCATTTACCTTGACCAACAATGTTTCGATATGTTCTTCCTGTTCTTGAATACGGATTGTGTATTTCTTTCGGATTTCTTCAACTTCTTCGATACGAGCGGTTGCTTCAGTTTCATACTTGCTCTTGTAAACCTGCACCTCTCCATTGGCTTTAACCAATTGTCGTTCGAGGTCCAAACGAGCCTCGCTTTCTTCCTCAAGTTGAACACGAACGGATTCCAATTCAACTTCCACCTGTTACGGAACAAAAATTTTAATAGCAAGCACAAATTTTCATAAGAACGTTTAATATGAAATATCATAGTAGTATAGTAGCATTGCCTCGCAATTATAAGTTCACAGTTGAAAAATATTTAAGAAACCTTTATCCCGAATAGGCACCTATGACATTTCCTACGACCTAATAGACATTATAAAAGTTGATAACTTAATTTTTTTCTGCTTTAAAGAATTTCTCAATTTTTTTTCTGGATGCTTAGGTCAAATATAATTCAATAAAACGCTATTTATAGAAGGTTTGTCATTCTTTATAAGTAAGTCGAAAATCGTTATTGAATTGTATAGGCAATCGATTATACATCTATGATTTGGTGTGTATTTAATATGTATACACTTTATTAATCGTCACCTATAGAATCAACGAAATGAGTCTTACCTGGTGCAAATTAGCTTCGAGAATGGAACGTCTACGTTCATCATCTTCAGAACGACGGCGAGCATCTTCAAGTTGACTAACCAATTGCGATTTCAAGTATGTGGCATTTTCAATGTTAACTTTCAAGTCTTGAACTTCTTTGACAAGTTCAATATTCTCTTGGGACAGACGAGTCTTATGGGATGTGATATCAACAATTGTGCGGTTCAATTCCTCAATTTTTACATGTAATTCACTAATAGTGACTTCCAATCTTTCGACATGTTTAACAGAGGTGAGACGTTCCTTTTGCAAAGATTCGTTTTGGGAGAGCAATTCGTAGACTTCTTGTTGGAATTTGGCCTTTTCCTTGTCAGATCTGAAAATAAAATTCAGATAAGAATTTTTTTTTACGGTTTTGATTTTATAGTAGAATAGTGTGTAAAAAAGTAAACACAATTTAATGTATTTTCATTTTTAGTAAATTAAACAAAAAATAATAATAGTTGCTCAGAATTAAAGTGAAAATTAAATCCAATTTCCCTTATTTAAATACTGTTTAAATACAGCATAAATTCATAAATACTTTGTAAGTTTAACTAAAAGGCAAACTAAGTTCTTATTTTTAGGTAAATTATTATTGAGTGTTGTTGATTTCGTTCACTATAACAATGAAATGATAGGGTAGGTAATCTATATTTATGGACAAAAAGCTGCATTTAAATTAAATATCTTTAAAAATGTAACTTGATTTACTTTAATTCTGAGTCACTTATGTACTTTATTCAAATATTTAGTGAAAATATGTACCTATATTTTCACCTGCTATCGATTGTAAGAAAACATGTATTCTTATAGAAACCTAGGAGATATAAAATGATTGAAAAACGATTTTATCAAATGTTTTCATCTTATTTTCTTAATTACTTGTTTCTGGAATTCACATAAATTCACAATTAACAATGCACTTTGACAATATTTGTTAATGTTCTAATTTATAATTTCTAGTAATATTTAAAAATTTTTGAAGTGAAATTTCTACATAGACAGGGTCTTAGGATTTTTTCCATCACGGAAAAGTGTCACGACAGCTTGGTGAGAAGCGGTGGAGGGAGAGAAAGGCTGACGCGGCCAACTAGAAAGAGCAACTAGACATTAGATAGATATATTCATGGAGCGGACCCTTTTATCAGAAAGGCGGATCTTCTGAATTTTAGTCCGACGCTTCAAACACAGATGGCAGCGCAATGTTTAACTTGGTTTAAATTATATATATGCATTATTATGCACTTGCATTGTGATTAAATTATTGCTGGTCCCTCTACGAACAACGTGCCGTACTAATATGCCCAAAGGAAACTTGACTGACTTGACTTTTAGCACGTGTCTGGGATTCGTCATTTATTTGGGATCAAATAAGTAAAGCGCAAATTGTATTTATCTTTAAGTAATTGTTTGATATAATAAAAAGGTGTGATTTAAATTCGCGCCGAAAAAGGTTAAAATCATATTATCAAATATTATATTGGACATCTATGTATGGAAAAAACTGTAACAATGGTTATTTAACAGCATTAACATTTAATTTACAGCTAAATTACGTAAAATTATTTTAAATATGAACAGCATCTTAATTTTATATTGCATAATAACATAAAATATGTTTAAATAAGAAATGCATTCATTAAAATGTGCCTAACCTAACCAAATCATAATTTGCAGTAAACCTGTGAAAAAAGCTATATGTGTGCTGAGATACATAGTAGAAGTGAAACTTCAACGGACAAGTGGAAAAACGAATTGCAACGAAAAAGTGGAAAGACAAATCGCAACAAAATTTTAACTTTATGTTTTACTGGTAAGTTTTTAAATAGGGCAAGTAAATACATTAACAATCTGCTGATCCAGTTTTGATAGTTTAGGACAAGTCAAAAAACGAATCGCAACAAAATGTGCAAATGGAGAATATTGTAGTTGCCCAATTTGAAATCCTTCCCGTAAAACTTCAAGTTAAAATTTTGCTGCGATTTGTTTTTCCACTTGTCCGTTGCGATCGTTTTTCCACTTGTCCATTGAAGTTTCATTTCTACTATGTGTCCCAACACACATATAGTTTTTTACGAGGTGATTGAACATGTCAAAAATAAAGGAAAATGTAATTAATATAAATAAAAAATTCTATAATCGGTGCAGTATTAGTGAATCTCCACTCACAAAAATATAAAAAAATTTAACATAAACGTACCAAATAAGTGTTACTTTAAGTCTAAAATGATCATTATATTCACAAATTAAATATTAGATAACTTTAAATAACTTTTATTCAAAATTTCTCTTATATTCACCGCTATTGTTATAATTTAAAATTTATTTTCTTTGTTATTTTCTGTTGGTATTTATTTATTTTATATATTTTTACAAGCAGGATGTTTGGGTTTTATTGCGCTATTTTTTCCCAAACTAATAACTAAAACTAAGTAAAGTCTAATTTCCTAATCAATAATACTGATGGTAATGGAAACGGTAGGTACATCATACTACCAATATGAATATTTTTAAAAATGTATTATATTTAAAATATGGAATAAATAATTATTGATACGAGGTGATTGTACTGCAACTTTAAACCAGCTTATAAAAGTGTAAAGCTTTCAATTTTCAATTATTATTTCAATCATATAGCTTTAAAATTAGAATTTTACCAAATTATTCTTATTGTCTTTCTTAAGCAATTATTTAATCGAATTTAATTTTAGCGATTATATGGAAGTAAAAAATCAAGTATTAATATATTGAATAAAACCCATTATTTTATACTTATATGTTTTCTAAATTTATTTAGTTACGGTTGCTTTCACACCAGCACAGGTAAGATCTCATCAAATTTTGAAAAAAGAAGAACCAAATTATTAGGGTATCATAGCTAATTATAGAGATGTAATGGAGCGAAAGAGATTTTTTTAAAGAAAAAGTAATGGCTTTAAAAATAGAATGACACCACCTGACACATTCCAAATTTGAATAGCTTACAATTGTTTAAAATACAAAATTGCACCACTAAAATTTCAATAAAACTCATTTTTTTGGAAAAAGTGTTTGCACAGCTCAAAAACAAGATAAAATAGCACAGATAATTGACCAATAATTTTAGCTCATAAAGCTCTAATAAAGTTTTGGGTGGCCAGATTTTTGGAATTAATTAAAGCCCTTACGTTATTGGAGATAGAAATTATTTAATCTTTATTGAATTATTTCATTTTTATGTTTTTATTTTTTATGTTTTATTTGCAATATTTTTTAATTGGCTTTTATCAAAATTTTTGAATTAGAGTGTCGTAAATTTGGCTGGATTTTAACTTAAAAGAACCGTGAAAGTGCTATTAGAATATCTTTTTTTTTTAATTTTATGAAACTGATTCTAAAGTTAATAGGGGAAAGGATGTAATTGTCTCGACAAAGAATCACATTTGACTTTGTAGGCCCAATTATTGTAGTAGAAGGAGATCCGCGAACTACACAAACTTAAGACTCCTGGATTAAAAAAATCAATTTTTCAATTAGAACAAATTTAGACTCTAATTTACAAGTGTTGGTTACCAATGAGTTACTTTCATTCTTAAAAAAATACCAATTTATTGGAGCTAGGGCAAAAACTTGACAATAATATTCATTAACAGAATCCTGGTTACGCCCTTGGACTTCGATTCCTTCCTCCTGGTCTCCTGGTAATTGTAACAATGATTTCATTAGAACTTTTAGAATTTAGAACCAATCCCAGCTATCAAAATGTAAGTTTTTTTTATAAAAAAGAAACTAGTTCCTGTGATGTGTCGGTCTTGAACGTGTCAGTGGACTCGGGTCGACCCCTGTTCAGCTTACAATTAGAATTATTTAAACTTTACGAAATATAGAAATTTTTTATACAGTCGTGAAAGACAGAAATGTTGATGAGACTCAAACAAAAGACTGGCTTAGTATTTTAAGACTAATTCTTGAGTGCTAAATAAATAAAGGTATTATGAAATAAATTTACAAGTTTCAAGAATCGAAGCTATGACTAATCATTTCTTCCATATTTATGTGATAGTAGTAGAATTTTCCATGTAACAAATCACAGTAATTTTAATTAAAAGTTAATATGGAAATTTGTAATTGAATTAATCTAAAAATACAAGTTAAAAACAGATTGTTATATTTTAAGCTAAATGTAAGAACATTTCATAATGAATGAGATTTATGTGATGATTCATTTTATGACCCATTTTTGTATGGTTTTTTTTCTGTAAGATAAATTCAATGAAAATCGAAAAAGCTAATTATCATCCAAAAAAGAATTTTTTTTTTGCTTTTTTAAAAGTAACAAGTGTTAAATATCTGCGGTACTTATATGGATGCGGCGATCTTCCCGTGGTTATAGCAGCGACTGCTTGTGTTGCTAATTCTACATATGTTAGGTATATTAATGACGATTCCGACGTCCAACGACGCCTGAAATATAAATAGCCACCCTGTTGGTGACGATGCCTCACAAAGTCTACCTCAGAATCATCACACACCTCATCAACATTAACTTTGGCCACTTACACATATCTTAGTTAGCCACTCCACGCATATTTATAAATTGTCCGTTTGTCAACAACAAACAAAAAACATTATAACGCAAAACAGACGGACTTGACAATGTACAAGATGATGAAATCAACAAAATTCCACACCTACGCAATCTTCAGATGAAATAATAAAAATTGTGTTAAAATATTAATTTTGAATTATTATTAATTATAGCATAAATCATTAATCATGGTTCTTATAAATGTTGTTGTTGAATTGAATAAAAAAAAAAATAATGATGAAAGTTTAGAAACACGACAAATTCAATCGTTCGTTTCTTTAGTTCAATAGCATTGCATTGTTACGGTAGATATATTTTTGAAGTGTTTTATTCGAGTTCGATTTGAATAACTAATTCAAACTTACCTAGCTCTAGCTTTAGAAAGTTGATCGATTTGATCTTGAAAATCGACAAGGATTTCCTGATGTTTCTTTTTCAATAGATGAGCAGTTTCTTCTGATTCCAAGTGGACATCTTCGAGAACTTTTCGCAATTTGAGCAATTCAGTGTCGCGTTTCTTATTGATTTCAAACTAAAAATAAACATTTGTAGAAAAAGTTCTTTTAAAAAATGAAAAAAATGTAAAAATGGGTTAATAATTCAATTCTATTTTTGTGCGGAATGTAACAGTCTTAAAATAGCTTTTTCTTCATGTTACGAAAATGGCCGAGCATTGGATTTTCTCTCGATCGTATTTTGAGGTTTAATAGTAGAAAAATTTTTTCGTACCTGGCTTTCAGCTCCGCCTTCGGCCTCTTCCAAACGTTCGGAAAGTTGGATTACTTGAACGCTTAAATCAGCCTTTTCACGTTCAATCTGTTTAAATTAATGGAATTATTAAGGTTTGTATTTGAGCGTTTTTAAGATTTAAGGACTTACTCGTTGACGGAACTCCCGCTCGGCTTCCAAGTCTTCCTGGAGAAGACGGATTTTATCCTGGAAAGTAAAAAATTCATAAAAAAAATGGTTCGTTTAAGGGGTCGCACGAAGTATATTTTGAAAATTAAAAGTGCAAGAATTTCAGCTGAGAAAATTCTCTTCAAGCAAAAAGAATCTTGGCAGCGATTTAGTATGTATTTTTTTATTTATTTATTTTTCTCGGAGCTGTGAATAAAGATAAGCAAACGTTTCTTTTGCAACTAACAAAGATGAAAGGAAACGTTTAGTCGCGCTTTTATGTAATCAACGCTTTAAATCCGGAATCATAGGAACGAAGCCAAAATACAGCACATTATTTCATCGAATTCTTTTCCTCGGATATCGTTTTGCGTTTTCATTTCAATACGATTTCTTTCAACATTAATTGGTCCACTTTTGCAATTATTCGTTTACTTTCACTGCCACATGCGATAATAATTTTTCAAAAACTGGACACTTTTTACACTGAGAACAATTTGAGCTTTAAATATATATTTTGTTTGTTTTTTTTTTTTAGTTTTAAAAGCAGTGAAAAATGTTAAGATTTAGCAAATCAAAAACACAAAAATTTCACAATATCACAAAATTTTAAATGGACCAATTTTCAATGAAAAATAAACCACCGAGCACTGATAATATAGATGAAAAAAAATTTTAAAAACGCATGTGCATATTGAAAATTGTCACTAGAAGCACTGAAAAATGGATGAGCGGAAATATTTGAAAGCGGCATATTAAGGAATTTTGTCAGGTTAAGGTTACCTCGAGACGGGAAAGAGCACTTAAATCAGCCGAGTACTCGATGCTGACATCGGCATTTCCACCGCCGGTCGATCGGTACGTATATTTCGAGGTCTTTGCGACCGCGGATGAGTGGGACGCCATGGCTTGGTGCTTTGATCAGATCAATTCGAAAAAAGATTTTGCTTCCCAAGTGAAAACTCTCTTGACTCGCTCGACTTTCTCGAATTTATCGACAACACTGAGGAGCACCAGAGAGCACACTTGCACACACCTGCAGCACGCCCGTGTTTCGTCGTTCGTGTGGAGATGACTCCGTTACTAAGCTCCAAGTTACTTCACCGTCTTAATGTGGCGCTCGGCGTCTCGACGCCTTTGCTTTACATACTCAAACGCATGCGTCAACGTATCAAAATCTGAATCAGACCAACAAAAAAAATAGAGGCACATCTTTTTGGAAATGGAAATTTGCATTTATTTCTCCTCATATTAATTACATCCACATATCTTTCTGTAACTCTCAAAGAAAAAATTATCTCTCTTCCCATAAAAAAAATGTATTTACTTCATTTCTTCCAAACAATTCAAAAAGGAAAAAAAGGATTTTCCTAAGGTTTGGTCGCACCCAATATCCATGAGGAATGCAGAAATATTTTGACTCCCGTTTGTTAAAAAGGAGCAATAGTGGGGCAAATGTGTGGTAAGTGCTTGATGAAATTTATCGAAGAATGCCTCGTAGGAATGGATGACAATTTTACACAAAATCCACGAAAAACGTCCCATATCGTCGTCTGTCTTACTTTAGCCTGGTGCAGGTGGAACACACACTCTATGATTCACGTACCAATCATCTAATTCAAAAATAAACATTCATCAGCAGCCGTTTTTAACGATTTTACCTTCGTTACGATTATGCATCTAAAATTAGGCAAATTTGTGGCAGAAATTATAGAATTTTTATCATTTATTAAATCAATATTTCATGCTTCACTTATTTAGCAAATTGCTAATCGTTTTATTTAAAATAAAAAATAATTTTTCTAATATTTTTTCCTTTCAGTTGTATGTAGATACATGAGTCATTATATCGGTGCAAAAAACAAGTAGGTATCTATATTTAATTTTTAAAAATAATTTTAAAATTATCATATAAAATGTTACACTAATTTATTTTCGGGATTATATTAACTACTTTATATTATTTTTTTCATCGAATTATAAGAAAATATAAATACCTACATTTCTTCTTTCGATACTATATAGTTTTATATTGAGAATTTTTTAAAGACTACTATCACGTGTCCTTAAACTTAAAAATGTAAGCTTTTGTCTACATACACCTACATTATCATTGATTTATTACTATCAGAACTTTTATAGATAAAAACTGCTTTAGAATTACAAAACTCCTTCGAAGATGCTCTAATTGTATTTGAAACTGTAGTTGTTATGGTTATGAAATTTTGAATCTGGGGATACGGATATGGATATAGAAATAATATAATACCAGTTTCGGGTACAATTACGATTATGAAATTATTTCGGATTATCCGTTAGTTTCGGTTATGGATATTAGATTTTTAAGAAATTGCTGAAGTGAAACACGAATTAATAATACTTAATTTAACTTAAGTTCTAAGTTATCATTTCATACAACACTATCAGTCGTTTAAATAATTACTAACTTATTAGACAACAGTGAGATGATAAGAAGGTTACAAAAATGGAATGTAATAGACTTGCCTGATAGATTTTGTAACTAAACAAATATTCCTATTAACTATTTTTTGCCAAATTATTATTTCTTATTATATAGCTCTATTTTTATATATTACTTATATATTAATGTTTCACATTATTATTAGCATTGTTATTGTTATTATAGATTATTATTCTTATTGCTACTATTGATTGTTAAAAATCTATTTTGTACTTATACAGCACTAATCTACTGGGACTAGTGCTTACATGACGTGATTGAATGCACTTATTGCCACCTTACGCAGATTGTGCAATTTATTTGAAAATAAAAAAAAATAAAAAAAATTAATTACTAAAAATGCAATAGTAACAAAATTATAATAGACTCTCCCTTTTCGAAACCATTCGACACTTTCATCAAGATTTGGTTATGGATGTGGATGTGGTTACTAATTACTAGATTATTGGTCTGTTTGCCAAGGATACTAAGGTCCGTTGGAAGTCTAAAATTTTTTCATGGTTTTTCGGATTAGCCGATCGATAATGATCATTGATTAATCCTTAAATAACCTTAAGTTGGCATAAATTATCTTTGAATCAGAGATGTTATGAATAATTATATTCACATCTAATAATTCGCACCATTACCTAAACATTAACATTTCATGAAATGACACAAATGTTTTGCGAATGCGACTGTCATACAGGTCAAGACAAGATGGAGAAAATGTTGTATGTGAGCCATTGAGAATGGACTTATGGGTAAAAAAGCAATCATGTTATCTTTTTTTAAAATATGTGTTTCTACATTCATAATTTGATAACCAATATAGGTATACGTTAATCTTGATTTAAGGAAACTTAGTTAAAATATCAATAGGTGCAAAATTACGTGCATTTTTTGCGTTTTAAAAATATTTCCACGTTCATATAGTCATAATTGCATTCGTATTTTCGAATGTCTAAATTATGACATTCATAGCATCCTATTTTAAACTCTAATCCAATATATCTATAATTGTCTGATCAAGAAGACTCAAACCTGCTACTTGCACACTTTTGATTTTAAGCACGAACGTATTAAGCCAGTCAAAATCGACATAAAAAATAGCTAAATTAGCAAAACACTATGTATTTCTGATTTTTTAGTATGTTGTTTGGACCCATTAGAGCTATGTATTCTCAAGTTTTAATTAACCGTGAAAATGTTGAACTTGTTTCATATTCTGCTCGGTATCTCCTAATCCATGTATTTTTCTTCCAAACCTTTAATGTACGTTTTTTAAGAGCATCAAATTTGTTGCAAATTAAGCCCAACCGGAGCTATGCACGTCAATAGATTACTAAGGTACGGCACTTTAAAAATAGGCCAGTTCTTTCAAAAATTGGAAAATTTAGTTTTAGACCTTCCTTGGATCGAAGTTGGGTGAAACCATTGATAACTATTGATAATTGATAACTTATTCAATATAATTTGTAGCCAATTTAATTAGCTTTATATGAAGTGCAAAGCGGGGTCTGTAAGCCTTCTAGTTCTCTCAAAATCTAAAAAAAAAACATTAAAAGTAAAATTGCATTTTTCCCAAAAATGTACCTAAACACTTTTTTGTTGCATGAAGTGATTTTTAAACATGTATGACCCCGGCTGGACTCATCCACATTGCCAGTCGGCAAGCTCTTGCCCCCGCAGAGCTCTTAAACTCCTCTCTGATAAATGCAGGAAGAGGTGCAGAGGGGTGGCTGCACTTGCTTGAAAGCAAGGCTTAGATGTTCTGCGATGTGTGATACCTGCTCTGGGGAAATGTGGAAAACTGCAATGAAGAGGACGACGATAACAATCCTCAAGAAAACCCTGACGATCCACCAATATTGGAGTATCCACTAAAATGCGATTTTACCTTATATAGCTTCTTTAGGATTTTGAGAGAACTACAAGGCTTACAGACCTGAAAAACCCCAGATAAATACATGGATTAGGAGATACCGAGCAGAATCTGAAACAAGTCAACATTTTACGGTTTTTTCTCTATACAAATGTATCCACAACTTTTTGAGAGTTGCAAACTTGAGAATACATAGCCCTAATAGATCCAAACAACATACTAAAAAATCAGAAATACGTTTTGTTAATTTATTGTTGATTGTGACTGACCTATATGTTGGTTCCCTAAAAGCAACTTCAAATACATATCCATTTTATCCATTGATAGTTCAAAAGAAAATCAGTTTTCCTTCAAAAATTTCAAAACTTATTTGTAAAAGCGTTCCTTATTTTGTACTTATAGTACAATTACTAAACAGACCAGCTCTGAAAAAATATGTAAAACTTTCAAAAATTTTAAACAATACACAATACATTAATTAGTTTTATTTTTTTAATCACCAATTTAATTATAAATATTAAAATAATGAAATAAATACATATTGCCTATACACACAATAAACTTATTAAACTGTATAATGTTGTTACTTAATTGTATTATTGAATTTAGCTTAAAAAGTTTACAGAGACCTACTAATTTCTATTTTTATAATAAACGAAAGATAATACGAAAATTTGTGCCAGGAAAAATAGGAAAACTAGAATATTTTCAAAGGCCTTGAAGCAATAAACCTTGAATTTATTATATGTTACTTAATACAAGGATATGTGATAATCATTTTTATATATCGAAATTAGTTTCTGATTTAAATATTTCAAAATTTGATTTCAAGCTCTTAAATCAATAAATTTATTGGGTCACAATATTTAACACAACCAAAAAAAAATTTAATGATTGGTTTTTTTTTGCTTTGTTTCAAATAAGGTAATTAACAGTATTAAATAACAAGTTAAAAATGTATTTTGTGCCAAAGCAATTTTTTGCATTACTCCCCTTTCTTATAGCAAATACTGTATTCGTTAATAATAGAATTATTCTCCCACTTCTTGTGTTATACTTATTTTTCGTTAAATTATTTATTTATTATGCAAACCTGAGAATTCTAAACTGCTTAACTAATTTTGAATATCTTCATTCTGCATTTATTACATATTCATGAAAATAGCAATCTTTATAATTAATTTTGTTTCAGTGACGATATACCTAATGCACCAAAAAAAATTTCAACAGTTGAATTTTTATTATATTGAATTTTATAAGCTCTTTTTGAGTTCTTCGGTTAGTCGTTAAATAGTCAAAAATTGTATAATTGACATATTATTATGTAGGTATTATTTAAGTATGTAACAACTAACATATATTTAAGACTATAAATTATCTACTTATATTATTATATATAATCTATATACCATCTTTAGAATGTGACATAGATATAGTAATACAAAAAATTAGTTAAATAAAACAATACATAAAACTTCAAATTTTATTTTTAATTTTTGCATAATAATGTTAATTACTTTGTGATAATTAGTAAAAGACAACAATACAAATCGATGTTAACAAACTATATGTATAAGTAATGCGTGTCTTAACTTTTTTATTAGTAAAATAAGTACCTACAAATTAAATTTGTGTTGTTTTTGCTATCAGTTTCTGCCGTTTAGATTTTAATGGTTTATAATACAGATGGATCGAGAATAATTAATTATAGAGAGACATTTGAAAAGACCAAACTGCTATTTGGCAAACTATGTATAGTTTTTATATTGCAATGCGCTTTGACTTGAATTGAAATTTTTCACGTGCCTAAAGAATATTTGAATGATTTTGAATATTTAATCGATTTCATAATAGCAAACACGCTTGTACAAAATAAAATTATTCATATACATACCTACATATATAAAGTTTTCACTTTTATTGTAAAAGGAGACACAAATAAAAAACATTAATACAGTATACAAACCTGGTAGCTTATAATTTGAGTAGAAATATTTATATTTAGCTGTTCAAAAATTCACGTAGGTATACGAAACAAGATAAGTATATATGTGTAAATATAGTGTTCTGTAAAAGTAACGATATCTTCTTTATAAAATTACACCTTATCCTGTTTTCATACATTTAGTTCCTTTAACTGCACAAGAAAAGCTTAATAACTCATTTTTATATATATTTTTTATTTTTTAAAGACTCTAAAAAGGTTTTGTTTACAGTAGAATCCGCTTATAATGATATCGAAGGAAAGTAACAAACACGTCATACAAAGCATATTCTTAGGGCGCGTTCAGACGGATCAACAAAACTCGCCCGACTATTTTCAATCTTGTAGACTGTAGCAGGGTAAGCGACGCGAGAAGTGAAGTACAAGCGAGTTGAAAGAGAAGTAAATTGAAAGAAAACTGATCAACTAAACTCGTTCAACAAAAGATTGACTGAATCAAACTTTTGTTGAACGAGTTTTGTTGATCAGTTTTCTTTCAATTCTGCTCAATTTGCTTCCCATTCAACTCGCTTGTACTTCACTTCTCGCGTCGCTTACCCTGCTACAGTCTACAAAAATGAAAATATTCGGGCGAGTTTAGTTGATTCGTCTGAACGCGCCCTAGACTCTTTTTCGCACTGTAATTACGTTATATCAAGCGATTGGTCACTATAAGCAGAGTATTAAACGGATTGCACTGTTTATAGAACAAAATGGGTATGGGATATTGAAGAGCAAAATTTTTTTTTTTTTTTGTATTTTTAGTTGTTTTGACACCAAAAGTCATATCACGATTCACGACTGTATAAGTACAAAAATATTCCACAATTTACTAATTCAAGGAAAATCTCAAAAGGAAAAATTCAATAGGAATTGAACATGACTGACGCATAGAGTGGAGATTTAATCAAGATATTTAATCCCTGTTTTACCGAATTATTAATTTTAGTAAGCCCTTAAAGAACTTATCTAATGTTTTCCCAATATCTGCGTCTTTCTTCAAACGATTTTTCTATATCTACAGTATTTTTTGAACATGTCTATACCGAAGGAAAGCAGGATTAGATGTACTAGAAAAGTATTATTTATTAACTTCTCTTCGTTTTTTATTGTAGATACTTACGTTGTGTACTTTTCGTTTGTTATCTATAAGCATGTATTTAAAAAACGATCTTTACGAGAATATGTAAATATGTTAGAACTTTAAATAAAATGTTGATTAGCTTTGTTGATTAGCTATGATTGATAGCTATGTAGTTATTTTATTTAGGCACTGATTTTTATCGAATTTTATTTAGTAGACTGTTTTCAAAGGAATATTCATTTCTCAATTTTCGACATTGCGTTTGTTTGGCCTAATTGTTATTATATCAACTTCTTCACTGAAATACTTTCAAATAAACGAATATACGTATGATGTATCCGTTAATTGAAAGAAACAAAAATAGTTACTCTAAAAATATACAATAGAATTATGAAAACAGATTTGCAAAAAAAAGTATATCATAAAATAAATATAGAATTCTTACATTAACGAGAAGCAAATCTAGGTAAAGCAACCAAAGCAATAAGAAAACAGCTTCTTTTATTAGTGTATATAATATACAATAATAGAAAATTTAAAAAAACAATGATGAAAAACCTTGCAAATTTTTCATTTCAATTCTCGCGAATTGAAACTGAGCGTTATTAGATTTTTGTTTTAATTTTTCTTTTTTTTACCCATTTAGTTTCAGTTAATCACCTTTGAATATGCAGAATGCTTTAAAATTGAATGTAAGTTTTTGAGGACACATTAAGTAATGTTTATTAAAAAGACAGGTGCAAATTTCCTCGTTCCTCGATTTCATATATTTTATAATAATTTATTATTAAACGAGATAGTTTTGACGAAAGTAGGAAGATTGTTGGAAGCCAAGCAGGGATGAAGAGATCGTAAACCGGGAACCTGTGAATGTGTATGTTACCTGTGGGAACATAGTAGACGCATGTTCGCGTGGTCAGTCTATTTCTGGGCCGAGTTTTGGGCGAATTTGAACGAGTCCATGTTACACATTTTCGAGATTTGTCGTCTCACTCGTTCGAACTAATCATCTCATGTTACGCGAATGGGGGAATGGGAACGTTACGGGAATGGAGAAGGGGACAATAATAGGCAAACGCATCCTTTTATAGCCCGAGAATCGGCCGGCCATAGACGCCTGGCGTCGCTACGCCACACTGTTGAATATCACAACTATAACGTTGTGCTTTTTTCACTGCATTGCAATGGCCATTTCGCCTCTTATTCGCCTATTTATTTTCCTCTTTTACTCAATTTCGTTCAATATGATTTAGGTAGGCGCATGAACTCAATTCGATCATGTTATTGTTGTTATTTCATTTCATTCACTATTGAACCTAGTTGATCGCAATTGTCGCAATAACGTACTTGCAAATTTTGAACACCTGTCTCGGGCAGTTAATTGGACTATCGTAAATTCAATCTTTCACCGATTTTCGAATTTTCTGATTTTGATTCGGACCATTAAAATCTCTCATTAGCAGAGTATGAACATTCTTAAATGTATTTCATGAATTCCATTTATAAATATGCAAGCCAAAATACACTTGCTAAAAAAATACACAGATAAAAAATAAGATACCTAAGCGAAAAACTTTAAGCATTTGGCCTCGATGTACTAAGAAAATGTCTGATTCAAAAGTTTTTATCTGTTAAAAAAACTATGTTTAGTCAGATTTTCTTTTCTTCTGGTTATATTAATTTTATCAATTAGATGAAAATATAAATAGAACTAAAGCTTTTTAATCGTAAAATTATTCACGTGTTGCCATCTGGTGTGATCTATAAAAAATATTGGTTAATAAAGTCGCGTTTTCTAGAAAATTTCAAGTGGCGCCATTTTTAAATTTATAACAGCTTCCAAACTGGTTTTTCAATAAAAATATCGAAAATATAAACACATGATTTGGCCGTCAGAAAAACTTATGCTAACTGTGTAGCTGTGTTAATTTGTCAGCTATTTCCAATTATTAGTTTCAAAATGAAAATGACATCCATGTGTTTCGAGACGGCGTTGTTTCTACGTTTGTTAAGAGACATAAGAAAGAAAAATGATGGAGGTCTAAAAATAATTACCATTCGGCTACGATCGTATAATATTGTTTCTTCTTTGAGTAGGAATGGACGGCGAAAAGCGTCGCTCTGGGCGCGGTCTCAGGACGTGTGTGGACGGACGGACGGCGTCGTGTCAGCCTCATGTCCGGTCTTCAAAAATACATACCAAAAAATCTATCAAATGTAAGTCAACAATTAAAAATCATTAAACCTATTAGCATTGAAATTGATTTAAGTATTAATACGCGATAAAAAATCAATCAGTTCTTTGTTGCTAAATTTTATATTATTTATTAATACAATCGCGTTAAGTCGGTAAATTTCGGTATTTGTTTTGTTTTTATTTCAAGATTTAATTTGAGAACCGAAAAGAATCGAATACGGCCTATACGACATTGCAACTATTTTAAATCAAAATGGTCGCATTTCCGGGGGCAATAATTCCATTTTATTTTTGTTTTTGTTTTGGTGGTTTTTCTCTAAGCAATTAAATTCATTTCGCTTATTATTAATCGAATTTCTTTCTAGAGTAAAACAATAAACAATGTCGACTTATAGAAGCTTTGTAAGTTTTACAATATGAATAAAATTAAAATATGTTTATATATTTGCGTTATAATTTTTAGTATGACTACAGAAAAAGTTATGAACCAAGAAGCTCAACGAGTACAATTTCTTCGTCAAATATATCGTCAACAGCTAATAAATCAACGGAAAAAAGTGCTATATCGAAAAAAGGCAATAATGACGATAAAAGTGAATCGAGTGTTTCTAGTTTGAAATATTCCACATCAAATTATAGACGCTTCCCACAAACAAGTTCAGCCAATACTTCAAAGTCTTCATCCAGTGATAGTAAAATTTCTAAAGAAATTCGTGAGAAATATGGTCCTGGTAAAATGGTCTTAGTAAAAAAGATTTTATTTTTAATCAACCCTTTTTTTTAGATGGCTACACACCACGTACAGATCCTCCAGTTTCATATCACAATTCTCGTCGAGATTCTGTCAGTCGTTTGGGTATTGGTTCAACGGGAACCAGTGGGTCAAGAAGTCGAGGTACCAGTCCCGTAACAGGACCCAAAACAGAACTCTACTCGTCATACACACCATACCGATCAACCTTATCCACACCAAAAACAACACGTGATATATCCAACTCACGTTGCACTTCTCGAGACGATGTATCTAGAATCGGAACTGTAAGCAGTCTAGGAACAAATCGTTATCGTACAACCAGCACCAGCCGAGGATCACGAGAAGATTTATCTCGAATTGGCACAACATCAACAAGCTCACGAATGACATCATCCTTAAAACCAACGACAAAAACTCCATCTTTATCACGAAGAAATTCAAAAGAAGAAATAAACAAAATTGGGATTGGAAGTACCAGTAATTTATCTCGACGAAGTTCAAGAGAAGATTTACATAAGCTTGGAAGTACATCATCTTTACGATACACTGGTTCATCATCAACATCATCAAGATACAGCACACCATCATCTACATCGAAATCTTCATATTTGCAAAGAAAAAGTCCAGCACCAAATTTATCATCGTCAACTCCTAGTTATGGATCGCGAAGTCGTTCGACATCTCAAGATGTTTCATCTATAAAAACACTTATAGACGATCCTCCAAACTCAAAAGACACGACTTCTTCAACAAGTGAAACTACGTCAACAGATGTCGATGAAATCATAACAATTACAGTCGTAACTCGTGGAACATCTCCAAATCCACCCACACAAACACCACTTTCAGCGTACAATCGCACAAAACGCTGCGATGTCGCTCGTTTACTACAAAAAGATATTTCACGACCAAAAAAACGACCTGAAATGATAGACAAAGAAGTACAATCTGATCGAACAGATGATACGGCACGTTATTCTAGATTTGGATCCGGACGACTGACAACGTCTCATGCTCCATGGAATTCATATTTAGATTTGAAATTTTCTAGTCCAAGTAATAGCTATACTAAATACTCCCGAAGTAATAGTGGAACAACACCAAAAGAATCCACTCCGTCATCTCCTTCAACGGCATCAAAAACATCTCCCAGCTGGTCACTTTCTAAAGCTTCTCCCAAAGAAAATTCTGACGACGCAGATGTCAAAAACTCTAAATCAGAGACTAAATCAAAACCAAAAACACCACCAAAAAGTTCAACTGAATCGAAAGAAACTCGTAGTTCACCTGTTAAACTTCCACCAACTGTACCAAAATCAGCCAGTTCATCTGGATCGAATTCGAATCAAAACAAACCAAACTATCAATCACAGCATTCCCTAGAAACGGTTAATAAAGATTTTCGTAAGTCTACATTAAACATGAACCAATATTCTACTCAAAAAAGTCGTTCTAAGAGTTCTGCAGCAAGTTCAAGCGATTCGGAAAGTACTAATTCATCTACAAAAGATCAAGCCAAAAATACTAATTCGAAAAATATAAAAGTTTGTTTGAAAGCTCCATCACGATCTAGAAGTACTAGTGTTGATTCGACATCTTCATTATCAGCTGCTAGTAAGCCCGAAGTACCACTGGCTCGTAGTAAATCGCGTTCGATAAAGCTTGATGACGTTTCTCAAAGCACTGAACTATCAAAGAGTGATTCTCGCACTAGTCATGGAATTTCAGAAATAATCAACGATGAATCAAGCAAAGTGGATTCAAACAAACCGAAATATCGAATAAAACCAATTGAATCTGGAGAACGGGCATGGTGGCTTGGGGACGACACTAACAATGAAAAGTCTAAGAATTCAGAACAAGAATCTCAAAAGTCAAAATACAAAATCAAACCAATAGAATCAGGTGAACGTGCCTGGTGGTTAAATTCGCCAGAAAAGTCTGATGGAAACGCAAAGAAATACACGATCAAACCAATTGAATCTGGTGAACGAGCTTGGTGGTTAAATGACGATGAAAAATCAGAAGCCAAAAAAGATGGAGCTAGTCCGGTTCGTGTGATCCGCCCGATTGAATCAGGTGAACGTGCTTGGTGGTTAAAAAGCGATAGTGCAGAAAAAAGTGACAACAAAAGCAAAACGTCCATAGAATCACCACCAAAACGAGTAACCGGTCTAGGCCATGCTCCATCGGCTGATAAAGCCTGGTGGTTACAAAGCGATAAAAATATCGCAGAAAAAGCTCAAACGGTTCGAAAGTCCGAGGAGCGAAGTTCAGATGACGACGAAGAAAGCTCTTCAGAAGAACTGGAAAACTACGTGATTGACACTCAAGTAAATACAATAAAATCGATAGTTAAATCGTTAATTTGATCGAATTATCTTTTTAGCTTATTCAAGAACCTCTTGGTGATCGCCTCAGTCCAGATGGTATAGAAACAGCTTGCGAAGATGAAATGTACACACGTCGTATTCATTCCACTCAATTCATATCAAAACATACCAATATTGACGATCTTCTAAATATAGAACCGGTCAAAGATGGCAGGTTTGTACTTACTTTTTTGTAACGTAATTGTCTAACAAAGTCTTTACATGATTATGCTTATTTCTAGATATGACAAAGCGGATAATTTAAGTTGTTACAAGGTAAGTTTTTCTTTAATTTTAAACAATTAAAAATGATACGAACATAGTAGAACAAAAATATTACCTGGTACCGATATGTTGGGAAACATTGGAAAAGTATTTATAAAAATCTCATAAAAAGAAAATAATGCATGTAATAACTATACGTATTTTCTTTCCAATGATATTCTTTCATTATTGGAGATTTTGAAGCACTTGTACCTAGGCACACAAAGTACTGAGCAAACAGTATTGTGCTCTTTCGCAGTCAATAAACTTCGAGCTCATAGAAAAAGATAAAAATATCTATTTGCAAATATTACAATGACCGAATTGCAAATATAACGATCAAATCTACCCTATAAGAGCAGTACGAGGTCTTCCTTCGAGAAGAAGAAAAGGAGTTGGGCTCAGTGAAGCAAGAACGAGAAAGATATCATGTGAATGTTAGCGTTTCATCTTTCTTCATCCGCATCCGTATCTTTTCGATTTGAACTTAACCAGCAGATGATGATGATGATGATGCTGTTGTACACGAGGTCTCTTAGCCGGTTGCCCCGTTGTGTGGCTCGGTCAACTATTTTACGGAACACAAAGACCTGTTGTTGTTGTTGTTGTTGTTGTTGTTACTGTTGTTGAATTCGTCTTATCTTCTCATTTTTTGGCCTCATTCAATCATGAGTTGAAAATCCAACAAAGAACGAGCGTTCAGTTCTTGTTGAAGAATCACTTTAATTTTCCTCTTCAAAATCAAAAAGAACTTAATTTAATCGTTAAAACCTTCGCATTATTAAATCTGAATCAACGATCATAAAACGTTTACTTAGTATGAAATAGGTAAAAATCTAAGTATGGGAATTATATGCTAAATTTACACAGAAATAGTGTAATTGGTTCTATTTAAATACATTAATTAAAAGGGTTTCAAATAATATAAGTAGGTACTTGTGAATTATTTGTAAGAATGTATCGTAAAGAAACTCAAAATAATTTAAATTCTTTCATAGTAAGCATAATCATAAAGCATTCTAAACTAAACTATGACATATCGATACACATAGGTACCTACTAAGTATAAGTCATTCTATATACAATTGTGAAACAACGTTTTTCTTTGAATTGCTACTTAGTAAAGTATATAAGTATGATTTATAATTTGAGGTCGTTAATGGTTATTGAAGTTAAATATATTTAGAATAAAAAAATATTAGTGCATAGATACACACAAGGCTATGGAGTGAAAATTCAGGTCTGGGGGAAAAATTAATCTTTGCTTAAATTTATTCTTTGTTTTTATAAAGTAGGTATTTATTTATTGCAGTCCAAATGAAATTTTGTTTTTTTTTAAACTATATATAGAATATACTTTTCTCCAAAATTTGAGGTCTCCCTGAAAACTACAGGTTCAAGGATAATCATCCGACCCCATTCGCCTCCGCAGGTCTACTATAACTTAATTTTGTATTTGTTATTTTTACTATGAACTAATTTTATATTTGTTATAAATAAAAGTTTTAAGGAAAGTGGACAATACAGTAAAACTAAAATTGTGTTCTTAAATTAAATTATTATTAGATTGCCTAACTAATAAAATCCACTTTTCCAAAAACTTTATTTGGTATAAAAGTACAATTTGGATGTGAATATTATGGATTATTTATACAGATACATACATTTTTATTATCTACTAGTAAAGTTCGGCGTACGACTCAAAATGGATTTAGTAAGCTAATATTAGATTGCTAAGAGTGATTGGTTAAGGTCTAAAATGAACCTTAAGACTGCCTAAAATTTAAAAAATGTCCAACATCCATAAAATAAATACTATAGGTATAATATACTTAGAATGAGACAAGAGAAGTGTGCCAATAATATTAAAATAGATAGTGCAAAATTCGCATGTCAAGAATAGTCTAAGGTACTTGATTCTGAAACTTCATCATCTTATAAAGATTTTCATATAGCTTTTGATATTGAAACATAACATTTTTAAATTCCTATTAATTTTAATCGAATAAAATATAAGTCAAAAGAACAGCAAAAACGTAGTTTTTGAAAAATTCATTTATTGAACACCAAAAATTATTACAAAAAAAAAAAAACGAAATCAAACAGCAACAAAAAGCACTCACAATACCTAATCTAAAGAGCTTCAAGGCACTCAAAATGTTAATATAGAATACATACTTCATAATGTAATTACCAAATTTAAAAAAAATGATTCAATTAGCTATTAAACCAATCTAAAGTTTAATTAAAAATGAGTCTAATTTCTTTTGCAGAAGCAATAATTAATTAATTTAACAGATTCAAAAGATCACTTCACGTCTTTGGAACCCAAATAATAGTCCCACTCATCATATTGATTCTTTTTTAAGAACGTCTTTTAAAATAAGACAAATAAATTCAGAAAAAATAACAACATATACATATGCATGTAGAAGTAGATACATCAAATGTTTCATTTTCAAGAAAGTATAAGTATACATATTATATGCTATCTATAAGTGTGAATTACAACCTACAAGGTGTCGTTCAAATATTATGTTTAAATTTTTGGTTATCTTAGACCTTTAACTTCTCCTTGTATGTATCAAAATAACGAAACCATAATTCGTTGCTGTTAAATAGGCATTTTTTTTCAAATAGATATTTGTACGTCTAATTTATTTTATGGAAGTAACATATATAGCATTACATATAGCATTTTCTTTCAAATATATAGCTCATATAGCTACATTGATACAGTATACGATAAAAGCACACAAAAATAATACACTCGAAAAAGTGCAGTACAAAAAGTAGAAACTCGAATATCAAGACTTGAGTATGTCATATAACATTTGGTTTTATACTTGTGAAATTATTTTCTTCACCGATTCTAGTTTCTCTCAAATTTTGTAGGTACCTACGCCATTAAAATTCAATTTTTCTTGCACGTAGAGAAGGATCTGAACTGCTTTTATTCTTGACGTTTTTGAATGTAATTTTTCATAATATATGACATATTTTATAATTTGAATTTTGTTGAAAATTACACATAATATAAGGTTCCCTAAAAATGATTTCAGTTTTTACAAATTTTATATATTCGTGCTTGTTTTTACCTACACTTTGTATTTTGTGTATGCTTAAAGTCATTTGACATGCTTTCTATTATTTAACTTCTTTTTTGGAAATAATCCCCACGATTAATTGAGGTGTTGACTAGTAATGTATCAAGTAAAGTACCTACGGATTTTACTAAGTAACCGAATACTGAGTATTTCTCAGTTTCATGTTCACCGAGTTCTACACGGTTTAGTTTAATTACCCCTTATTTTGGCGAGCAAGTGGCGTTTTTAACACGCTTTTATTAACTTGACCTGTATGTATGAATGTAATGGAATCTTTCAGCGTAATTTTCACCTACTTCTTGAAGTCTGATTTACTTGAAAATTTGCACAAGGGTCAAGGGCTGATGACAATGCAATAATTTAATAATTTTGTTCCTGTGTCCTGACTAGGATCATCAGGATAAATAAAAAAAGAAAATATCTATTTTCGTTTGCAGATTAAACGTACGTACAAACCACAGAATGACGGTAAAAGTAATTCTTTTTTTCGTTCAAAATATAACCACTAAGTTTTCATATTTTGTGTTACTTGAAAAAAAAATTGGATTGAAATTATTTATTTCATCAACTTCAAGACCTAATAAATAGAAAAAATCAAAAATCACAATCAAAATTTTAAATATTCAAACAATGACCACTTCCGTTGTTTGATTATTGAAAATGTTGTCTGTGTTGTATTTATGTAATTAGGCTACACTTAACTTGCAGCTATTGACAATGTGTAGCTCAGAATAATTATTAATTAATTATTAAACCAAAAAATTAGATAGTACCTATTAATAATCGAGGCTTTTGATATCATTTTAGGACTAAAAACTAAGAAAATAAATTATAGTTTAAAAAACTAAAACAACACGCTTTAATATGAAGCTGTGCTAAAAATTAGAAAATAAATTTTATGTGCGAGTTTGTGTATCAGCAATGGAATTTGCAACAATCAAGTATGACTATTTAATTTGGACAAAGATTTAAATAACAATTTAGTTATTAATAAAATAATTTATTTATAGTAAAAAAAGCGTGGGGTGCAATTATGCAATAACTGTGCAATAATGACTAATTATATAAATAGGAACAAAATGAAAAAAAAAAGTGAAGCGCAAGGAAAAAAATGGGAATCCTTACTGGACTCCTATCCCACGACTTCTCCCCCGCCAGGTGTCAGTCTCAGTTTTCCAAACTACTACGGGACACGACTAGCTATGCAAGCACTTGCACCGTATTGGCATCCTACCGACTCCAACCTTATTTATAAATTATAAAAATATAGATAATTGCACTCCACGCTTTTTTTACTATGAATAAATTATTTAATTAATAACTAAATTGTTATTTAAATCTTTGTCCAAATTAAATAGTCATACTTGATTGTTGCAAATTCCATTGCTGATACACAAACTCGCACATAAAATTTATTTTCTACTTTTTAGTACAGCTTCATATTAAAGCGTATTGTTTTAGTTTTTTAAACTATAATTTTTTCCATTTTATCACAGATGATATATTATGTTACATGCTTTTATCTCTATTTAAAACATCTTTCTAATCTAAAACTACAATAAGAACATTTTATATTGTGCAATTCCTAATCTAATGCGTCGTAGTGACTTTTTGAAAGATGACTATAGGTGCAACAGTTCACTAATTTGGATTTTTTATTATAATACGTAGAAGAAAATAAACTAAACGTAAAACGGTCATCTGAGCGGGTGAGTAACGAGCAGTAAGAAAAATGGAGCATATATTTCTCATAGAGCCGAATGCTTAGTTTTTTCGCACCATAATTTGCTATTTCTATCTCTAATATGATTTAAGGGTACCTTCTTATTTGAAGAAGTAATTAAATTTGATCCATATTATTAAAGATTTGAAACTGATTCAATAAATTTAATAAATATTTACGACTAATTAAGTACTAAATCCAAAATATTCATTTTATCTACATAATCAATGTAAATATATTAGGAATCAACAGGCTTTGTACTCGTATATGAAGTCGTATTTTCTACTATTTTCTAAATATTTTATGTCCTTGTTTAAGAATGTTTTTTTAATTCTATTTAGATTTAAGATTTCTTTCGAGTATGTATCTCAGTGGTTAAACCGAATTATTCAACTGATTATTTATGAATATTGCCAATATAACCGAATATTGAATACTAGTGTCGGATTAGCTCATAAGCAAAATGAGTGATTGCTTAGGCCGTTGGGCATCACTTCTTGAGGGTACCTACTAGAAAACAGCACAAAAAATATATTCGCTAGCACATTTAGGCTAATTGAAAATCCACAGTACTTATAGGTACTAGTATACTTATGGATGACAGGGAGGCATAGACGTGGATCGCTTAGGCCTTAGGGCATCAAGTAGTCTTATTGTTAATCCGTAATTATTGAGTGCCTACTCAATGCATCCCTAATTTAAATGTACATAAATAAGTTTGTAGGTTTGCCTGGTTAAACCATAGGCGTTTAATAACGATAATTTATTATTTTATATAATTTTATATTTTTTATATTACTTTATATTAATCAAAAAGCAAGTTGCAACATTGTGTACCTCTTATTTTCTTTTATTATGTATTACTACGATGTGGATTTGAAGCTTAAATAGTCTCAAAAATAAATTTAGCTCAAATTTTAATGTTAGGTATATGTATAGATAATGAAATTTATTGGCGTTAAATTTGTAGTTTTATGAGTTTTTTAAAATTTAATTTTACGTGTAATAAAAACATTTTAATAAAATTTGCAAAATGTCATGAGATTGTATCTATTACTTAAAAGATCTCAAATAAATTAGATATGTTTAGTGTGTAAGATACTAATCACAATTTGGATTTGAAATACGATAAGAATGCTTAATTCAATGGTTCCCTCAATGTCTTCAAATTCTTCATATAAGTGCTTTTATGAGTGAACTACCTCAGTCATCTTCAAAATTCCGATCAATGTAAATAATCAATTATTGTTCTTACCTACAATCACTTATATCTCGATGCATTAAGATTTAAAAGAAAAATTTAAAGACAATTAAACTTTTTGTTAGAAAAATAGCCTCTGACATAAAAAGATGTTATAATTCGTGGTATTTTAACGTTTACATCACTTAAGAATTTCAAAAATTAATTTTTATCTACTCGCATGGATATTTTGTTTTAAATGGTAAACTATCATTTATATTATCATTGGATTAGATAAGATAAGTCTTTGTTAATAATTATGAATCATTTCAGGATTTTACTAAAAGCCCTGGTCCCTATAGAAAAAATTATAAACTTTCTC
Source organism: Sisyra nigra (assembly GCA_958496155.1). Taxonomy (NCBI): domain Eukaryota; kingdom Metazoa; phylum Arthropoda; class Insecta; order Neuroptera; family Sisyridae; genus Sisyra; species Sisyra nigra. The sequence continues at coordinate 27,270,228 of OY292314.1, forward strand.
TTTTCGTGAGGGTCTATCTTTAAATTCCCTCCATCCCACCCCACCCGTGTTCAATATTTTTAATAGGTCAACTTTCATTTCTGATCATTTCCATAATAGAGGACGTTGAGCCCTTAGCGCTATTAAAATAGATTTAAGGGTTGTCTAATGATAACGTATCGAAAAAGTGCATTGAATGCACCTGTTGTTGTTGTTTTTTTTTTAAATTTTATTTTGTTTCGACAATCAGCTGTGTGGTACAGCGATGGTCAAAGAGACTGTTGGTGATTTCGTCTTTGTTTGATTGTGTCTTGTTCAGATTTTCCTCAGCATAGCACAAGAATAAAGGTGAGACGCAAACGAGTCGATAGATTGTTTTGAGAAGGATGGAAGAATGTTGTTGGATAAAGAAAAGGACGTAGGCTGAGGGAGGTGGTGGTGGTGGTGATATGTGCGCGTCTCTCTCTTTTTCTGGTTGGAATATGGTGGCTATCGTATGGCCATTCACCGAACGCGAACGGCCACAAGTTTTCAGTCGCACGCTGCATCGTCGGCGACAAAAGCGATAAACCGTTGTCGATGTTGCCGTTAATAAATCTTTACGGTCTGGTCGTAACAAGGAAGCGAATTTTTCAAAAAACGAACGGTCATTTTTGCAAGTTTTTCCATCAGTGGAAGTTCGCTAAGTTCTAATATTCAATCAGTGTGAGTGAACCGGTTTTTTGATGAAGTTTCAAAAACAAAAAATCAATACAAAGATTTAGCCTCCCCTATATTGCATATCAATTTTCTGTGTTATAATCTCAATAAATTGGTTTCTTAATATTCATTTTAAAAGCATAAATTCTATTAAAAGTTCTCTCCCAACGTTATGATCTAAAAATGTTTCACTATAAACTTTAAAGATCTCAGTGCATTTTCTTTTTGTTTTTCCCTGTCTTAAAAAAAATGTGCAATTAAATAGTTATTTTCTGTACTAAAATAAACAGTCTCGTTCAAACGGAAGTTTATCTAATAAAAAAACTAGAAAATTTTTATTAGCTTAAAATTACAGGATCGTATCACACTATTTTCTCGCTAATGGAATTTTTCTCTGATAATTTAATTTAATTTCAAGTTCAACATACGCGCGTGAGTATGGAATAAAAACAATGCAAATCAATAATCAATTACATACAAAATCTGTATTGAAACCTCGCATATTCAATGACATTTCTTCCCTCATTACGCTAAAAAGCTCAAGTCAATTAGTGTTAATTGAAACGTGCATGTTTTAACAACCACTATGAAACAATAACGCGTTTCAAACATAATCTATTTTGTGAAAGAATTTTCGGGGCAAAGTTCTAAACTGAAAGTCTCCAAGATCCAACCTTGAATGAGGTAGAAAAAAAAAACATAAGCGAGAGAAATAAGGCGGATGAAAAGATGAAGAAAAGAATGCGCAAGATGTGGGAACAGTAAAAAAGACGAAAAGAAGGTTGAACAGCCGGCATATTTATATTCTTGCTCTTTTTTTTCGAAAATCTATCCGTTGATTCCAATAAAATCGATTTACAACTTTTTACAACTGATATACAAATTGTAAACAATAGGAAATCGGGTTGCATTTTATCTATGCAACTTGGCTAGATCAAAGCTGAAAAAAACCGGAAATTCTCGAATTTTTTTGGATCTTACTTGCTTATTGTATTAATTTAATGTATTGTATTTACTTTAAAAACGCTAGAAAATCTCTGGTGTAGTCATTTAAAAGAAATTAGAGAGAGAAAATAATATTGCACATTGATTAAATTCATTAACGCTCTAGATTTGTTAATGTATGTGAGACCTTTGCATTTCATGATAATGGCTATTGTTACCATGTTAATTTTTTTTCTCTCGTAGATCGAGGTTAAATGTTTTTGGATCATACGTTGAAGTATTACCGGATTGAAACGAATCTAATTTTTATGAAATGTGTAGGCGGTCGATAAGCGTGCAATAAACAATGATAAGAGAAGTGCATATAGGTAGAAAAAGTGCAAAATTTTAAGTGGCGAGCAAAAAATCTAAGTAGGCGAGCGAGATTGTGTGACAAAAGAATTCGCAAAAATACAACATAAGGCCACTGTGGAATAATGGCGACTCTCACTTGCCGAGTACAGTATTTAAATGATACAGATACGTTTGCATACACGAGCAGTTTCCCGGAGCCGTCCAGACCTCCAATGCACACTTTTAGCACCACACTGCCCTTAATTAATCAACTGGCTGCGGTGCATCGGCTTCTAAAAGCGCCACATCGAGTAAGTGACACTTATAAACTTTCTCATCATCAAACATTTTCCTATGAGAACTTTTCTGGAGTGTCGATTATATTATATTTTATTTTATTTATTTACTCGCTTCACATTTTATTTCTTTTCCATTCAGTTTTAGATCATTATTTTTATGAACAAAAACTTTTCTAATTGATTGAAAAAATAATTCCCCTGAGAATAAGTATTTTTATATTTAGAAAAAGGCATAGAATCCGTTTTTGCAAAAAAAAAATCGTCCGACGTTCAATGACCAACGTCTTAAGTCGTAATCGGGTTTTTTTTTGACCAATATTTATTTGAATTTTTGTATGCTTATTTCTATCAAACTGAAAATATATCAACTCATACTTTTCAAAGTGATTGTAACCATACATACTTTAATATATATATATATATATAATTTAAATATTTGATAAAAGTACTATTTATTTTTGTCATGATGCTTCTATACTAATATGCTTGAATATTAAGGAATTTATAGACTAAAAAACAAGTTCTGACAATTGATTGACAACAAAACCTTCCTCATCACATAATATATACGAGTACAATAAAGATTATACGTTTATTATACGTTTGAAAATTAATATTGGTAGGTACTATAGGTAAATTTTAAAAAATGCAATCCATACAATACTTTTGTAATATCGTTCTAAATATTTCCCGAAAGTCAAGTTGTTGTTCATTATTCTTATACCAATTAACCTATATTGTCAAGAAAAACAATACATAAACCCCCTTGAAAATTGGTGTTTTAAATTTTTAAGAAGTTTAAAATCCTATTTTTCAATGACTATGCGTACACTGTAACAGCTTTTTCACTAATATTTACTTGAGTTTTTCTAAATTCAGTATGCTGACTTCTATAAGACTAATAATATCAACTTTTAATTTTCAAAATGATCAGATGTATCGAATGAAACATATTGATATTATACATATATTTATTGTGCCATGAAGTTTCTATAGCACTGACAACATGCTAGGATACTTTTCCAAAGTGTGAGATGCGTACCCCCAGGGGTACCAAAAGAATACGCTCTGCACTGAATTTGATTGAGATATTTGCTGCACCGTACTTGGTTATAATTGAGATTGTTATTAGAATATATCTAATTTTTAGCAAGGAGTACTCAGCGTTATGAAAATTATAGAAGGAGTACACACATGTCAAAAGTTTAGGAAATACTTTGCTAGAAGATTAACGAATTTATTGACCGCGAAAATCAAGTTCTAATGACAGATTGGCAAAGAATTTCTTTTCAATACATATCGGAGTTTGATAAGTACCTATATGGAATAGTTTTACCTACTAAATATTTTATAATATATTTATAAATTTGAAAAATAACAATTTACATTGTATATTGAAAGAAAAATATCATCTTTGTAATAATTTTTAATTATAATTTAGGAATCAACCAAATAATGAACGTTTTTCATTTGGAAATCAAAAGATTTTAATTTATTCCAACTTAAGTCTCTCAGTTGCACATTTCAATTTTATAATAAAAGACGATTTAATTGAATAAATGATAATGCAGATAATTGCAATCAAGTAAATAAACGAAGAGGATACACGTTAATAGAAAAAATCGAATGGAACATGTTGCAATTTTCAACCAGCACGCTAGAAACATTCATTTTGTCACTGTTCCAAATTTATAGTTATAATTTGACAAAAGAGAAATTCTATCTTTTCCACCTAGTTTTCTTGAATTCACTTCCTTTGGATGCGTGTTTGTTATAGTTAAAAATAGTTTGCAGACTCAGAGAAATGAACTAAATACATAGACAGACATGGATAGAGAGACCAACAGGCAACAGATACGGAAGAATAAACGATAGCGTTACAATTTTCCGTGTTTATTTATAATATATATGAAAACTATGTAAATTTCATAATATGAAAAATGTTTTTCAAATTAAAAAGTTCCAATTTACACGTATGAAACCAAATTAAACAGATGGAATTTTTCTTATGTGCAGAATACCGACATTTATCATAACAATTATTTGAAATTAGAGGAACCAAACAAATTTGTTAGTTCGATAAGACAAAATTTTTCACTTATACATCATTAGGTAAACTAGTTTGAAATCTGGTATAGAACGGAAATAGGTAAATGGAAACGGTTCTATACATATTATTTTAATAGGAAATTAACATTTTATCTATTAAGACTAATTAAATTTAATGTCAGCTTGTATTTATTTTTTTTCAAGTTATTTATTTTAATAATGAAAAGTGTGTGAAACAAGGCTTTTTATTTGAAATTTAAAATTAGATGTGTCTTTCGTATACTTTACACATAGTGTATTAAACAAAGATTTTTTTTCAGTATAAACAAATTTCAATTACCTACATATTTTTAATTTTGAACTTTTACGAGTTTAATGTGATGGAATTATTTATTTATTCTTCATAATAATATATAATCGTATGTAAGTCATCAACTTTAAAAATGGTTTCCAGGAAAATTAACACTACTTTGAGAGATTACTCAACCTTTTAATATCTTTTTAGTAATATATTTGGAAACTTGGGCTAATTTGGAATTCGAATTAAAACAGGCTCCAAACACAATTCAAGGTCCACACGTTCTATTTTTTTAGGAAAAAAAAATCAAATTCAATCTTTAATTCGAGAACATCCATAAAACCTACTGTATTACAAAAGAGAAAAATGCAATGTTTAAGGGGACATCCATTAATTACGCAAAGCGTTTTTGTCGAATTTTTGACCCTCCTTCTCCCCTTGTGAGATGTCATGAGATTTGGCACAACCCCCTCCCCATCCCGCAATCATTCAATTCAAAACGTTTGTTTCTAGTGTAAAACCACGATAAATGTTATTGTGTAATATGTTTTACTTGATTAAACCCAATTTTTTTGCAATTTTACTCTGTTATGATGTGTATGTGTATGTTTGATATTCGCCAAGACCCCCTCCCTACATAGTTAATGGACGCCCCCTAAAAGTTACCCATATTAAAATGAACAATCAGTTATTATTTTAACCATCATAAGACTTAAATAATTTATACTTACATATACATAAGTAGCCATCAAAGATTAATCAAAATCTATCTTGTTCTTACTTCTAAATTATGTGATGAGCTTCTTTTGTTTTGATCAAGTTCTTTCTTTGTTTAATCCGTAGAGTTTTAATTGTAAATAGTCTTTGCTTCATAAGTTTCTTTACAGTTAAATCTAAAGTAAGACAAAATTCGTCTTCGAATGTCTTAAAAGCAAACATTCATACCATACCTCACAGTAACAGGAAAACGTCAATGTCCTTTATGTTACTTGCTAAGTTACTGCTAATAAACTTCTGACGCTTGCTGCATTGGCCTTGCTACGGGAATCAAAAATTGCTCAAAACCTATAATGTTTCTAGTCGTTAACACGTAGGGATTCATCAAGGCAAGCAACTGGACATTTAATGCAATGCAATGAGCTTGAAATTTTAACTTTGAAATGAAATTACTTGCAAAATCAATGTTTTATTTGACTTGATATTTAACTGACTTGATTTTTAACAAACTCTTAAAATCATTAAGCCGTTACTTATGATGAATTATGATGAATTCCTACTCCTCTTATCATGCTTAGTAGAAAAAACGGTGAAAGTAAAGGTTTAGAAGTATTATTTTGTGCTAAACGCCAAAGTATCCTTACTACACACACTCTATTCTGACAATTTAAAAAAGAAAAATGTTCACCAATTTTATATTTTAATTTTAAATTGTCGATAACATAGAAAGATGAAATGTTGTAACTATTAGAAAACTTGTTGATCGTTTATGTACAGGCGTAGAATTTAATACAATTTTCTTATAAACCAATTAAGTAAATAGATTTTTTAAAGTTAGAATACAAATACTGCAGTTAACTTTAACTGTACAAATTGTAACTTGATCACAATCATTAGTTTTTAACATTATTGTACCTAACCTTTTTTTCTCTCGAATAAAATATAAAACAATATACTTACAAATAAATACGATATGGATATATGGTTAATGGGTTGAATAATTCTTTATCTTTTTCAAGTAACTTGAAATATAAAACTAGTTTCAATTTCTTGATTCTAATTACGCAAAGTATGCTATGTTGTTATTTTAAATAGTTCCAACAATTTTAAAATTAAGAAACTTAAAACCGTCACTATTCTTTCTAAGGTACCGTTTTTCAACAAAGAAATAAGAACAATGTTGTTGTGCAGGAAGACACAGTTTTGCAATTTAAAAGTTTGCGCTGATTTTAATAGCAAAGCGATTCATATAACAAATAATATCACGTTTCAATAACTGAGTTCTCCTTAAAGAAATTTGAAGCATGCCTAATCTTTTTACAAAGCGACTCCTTCTTTATTTTTCATATTAATTTCATTTTTAAACGAATTGTTTAAAAAGTCATTTTGAAAAGTTTTCTTTCCTATAGCAATAAATTGCTTCTAAAGAATAAACTGATTTGAAAAATGTATATAGGAGTATTTTTTAAGAACCTACTTAAACAATATGAAGTTTATTCAGTTTTTAATTGAAAAAATTATACAATTTATGTTCAATATGTTTCGATAAAAAATTGTAGGTACATACATTAATTTTTCATCGAAGAACGCACAACATGTTTATTTTTGACAAATCGCCTTCGTAATAACAACCATTGAATCCATTGAAGAGTTCTTTCGTGTTTTGACGAGGAAAATAATATCATCGTTGAAAATTAGAATTACTAAGAAGTTGCCTGTTGTCCGATTTGAATTAAGTCACAAAATTCAACTTTTAAGTCATCTTGACATGAAGGATAATGGTTTCTATCAATTTTGAATTGTGAGATTTCATCATCAAACGTTTTTTAACACTTTCCACATGGTTGATTGATACGACATGCTGAATTTACTTAAATATTCAACATATTTTTTGAACTATTATACAACACAAGGAAAAATTAATTGAACTCCACATTTTCTTGATTCACGCGAGCTTATTTGAACAAATCTTATCCTTTTACAAAATTAGTATTCAAATTGAAAAATTTTTGCTACATCAGTTAATAACGATCATTATAAATTTTAGACTAAAACAACAAAAGTACGTAAATTGTTTCGTGCTTTAGTTATACATTTTTTATATTTTCTTGTTAAGCATTCCCTATTGGCATAAAAATTTTGACAGCGAAACTTTTACAAATTCATAAATACGTGAAATCCTTTTAGATCTTAAGCTGCGTCGTTCAATTTACAATGACATTAAGTACAAAATTTGTATTTGTAATAATTTAAATCAGGTTTGAACAAGTTTGTAGTTATGATGAAATGCGAGTAAAATTTAACTCTAAGTAATGCATATTTATAATCTATTTCGATATTACTATTTATTTAACAGTACCTATCTTTATAAAAATTATCAATAATATTTTATTCGTTTAAAATTATGTGTTCAAGCTTCTACTATGTATGTAACTACTTACCTATATATTTTTTTAAATAATTTAAAATCAATTTATTTGATATTTAATTTTTAATTTTACTGTTTAAGAATATTGATGTTCGAAAGGAAAAAAAACTTCATTTGTTGTTAACAAAAAAAGGATTCCCAAACATTTTTTTTTTTTTAAGATAGGTACATATAAAAGAGTTAAATATGAAACTATCACTATAAAAAATGTTTGTAAACATTGACTTGAAAAAGTTTCTTCTATATAAGGGCCGTTTACTTTTAAAGTGACGTAAGTTTAATCCAAGTTTATTAAGATATATCGAAGCCAGTACATGAAGATGCTTTGACATTTATAACTTTATGCCGAACTCTAATTTTCAAAAACCTTTCACACAATTTAAATATAGAAATGCACCATAATGTGTACTAACCTTGGCTTGGAGTTATACCAGCTTCAAAATAAGTGTTCCATTTATATGAAGACAATTAGATACCAGTGACTCACAAAACTGTAGAGAAAATATTTGATTATTGTTATAGTTTTGTTAGCAAATGAAAACTTTTTGAAAAGAAGTCAATTTTTAAATTCCATTTCAATTGCTTAGTGTAATACCTGACAGTAGTATTATGATTTATGACTTGTATGTTATTAGGAGAGGTGGGAAATGTATTTTGGAGCTAAATAAAAAGGATAAGCCATGTTGTCAAAGTCAGAGGTTGTAGATTTTTTGCGAAAAGCATATCAAAATCAATAAAAACACATAAATTATTAATTTCCCTCTGAAAACTTGTTCGCACTGGACAAGTATAATTTAATCAAATAACGAGTAATTTTGTAACTTAGGTAATACCTACTCTTTAGACAGTGTTTGTACCTTAGTTCCTTAGTTTACTAAATTGAACATTAGGTAGGTATATTATAGTCGGTTATTAGACAAAACATAGCTCGTTTGAACTAAACTACTTGAAAAAAAATGATCAAGTTCGTGCTGGTTTCTACTTATTTAATGAATTGAAAGCATGATAAGGAGCTCTACTCCCCAGAAAAAAATGAATTTAAAATAAATAAATATTGTTCAGAGGCTTTAAGATACTAAATTTCTTGCTAACTATTTAGGTAAAAGAAAAATAATCACTTGCCATGAATATTAGGTTACTATTTTATATGAGTGCACAACTTAAAAGTTAAAATAAGTTATATTCACGAATATCATTTTTTTAAATTTGCTGTAACGTTAAAAATAAAATAAAACTATTATACTTTACTTTTCATGCTGCCACACTTGGTCCTTATAAAAGTTCCTTATATTTAACATATCGATACATAAATGGAATAGTTATACTTTTCAATTTTGAATGTTTAATCTGAATATGTCTTATCATTGTAACAAAACATATTTTTTCTTGATAGAAGTAAAAAAGTGTCATTGAAAAAAATTGCCAAAAAATAAAATTAAATTATTGAACTATGACGTCGGATATAAAGTTGTTTAGATTAAGCTGCGAGGGCTTGTTTTTCAGGTTGTGAATATATCAAATTGCTTAGCTAAATTTATTTATCTAGTTATTTTATGTATTTGAATAAGCAATTAAAAATTATGAAGATAATCTTACCTACATATAATATAATTTAAAAGACTTCTAATTGTTACAGACGTGAGTAAAACGATGTAGATAATTAAAATTCTTTTCAAATAGTTCTAGTTTTTATTTCCCTTTTATCACTTAAAAATAGATTTAAAGCTATGTATCATCATCGTGGTTTTTCAAAACCACAATATATAAGTATAACTTCACTTCATATACTTTTTGTAATAATCCCCAACATGAAAATTTTAATTTTCACCTATTAATTATTTGCTTATCATTAAAAAAGGTAAATATTGAGTTTATGAGTTATTTTTGTTCTAAGTGAAAGAAAAATTGCATTTTATTTAATTACACAACAAACCGTTTTATGAATCAGTGTTAAAATACCCATTATAATTACCCTTAGTTATTATGAGACAAATGAATATTTTTGTCACATTAGCAACAATAAAACTTCTTGTTTTATAATTTCAACATTTTATATTGTGAGATAAAATTTAAAAAAAAGCTCCAAAATGACATACTATCATATAAGTAAACATCTTTTCTGGAATATCATGGTTAATAGCTACCTTTCCATGCTGCAAATAAATATGGAACTAATCGAAAAGGAAAATTTGTTTGTACACATTTCTAATGTTAATAAATTTCCCTTTTTCCTTTATTCCTTTCTTTATGAAATTTTATTTATTTTAACTTTTTTCTTGCATCTTTGAGTTTTAAAATTTTCAACGACAACAATGCATAACAATAAATATTATACACTTCCAATGAGTGATTAGTGATTACTGATTAGCTTGTAAAGTAAATTTGAATGTTGATCATAAAAAAAAACATAGTGCAAACTGTTAGTGAAAATATTTATTATAATTAATTTGATCTGTAATAGGTAGATCTTTTTATTTCAATTTGAATTAAAAAGTCTCAAGTTTTTTGAACTCTATTTTTCTTAAAAGTATTTACAACTTGCTCGTAGAGCGAATTGAAATCTATGGAACAACGCATCGATGGTATTTAAAAAACATTAACGAGGTTATTTTTCCTATTTTTGTATTAAATTAAAATAGAAATATTAGAAGAATTAGAATTAGAATAATTAGAAATATTTTATAACGTTAAGTATTTGAGGCGAAGCAAAATTTCAGAACTATTTAACCAAATTAAAATTTTTTAGGAGAAAAAAAAATTTAAAATATAAGCTACCTAATTTTTGTATGATAATAAAATTCTAAGGCTCCATTCATTGCAGGCTTTAAATTAGGAATAAATGCAGCGATCATTTCCATTTAAAGTTATAACTAGATAACAATAGTTATCTGCAGTGGGATCATTCATAAAATTTGCCGTACTCTATAAAAGAATTTAAAAAGGTTTTTTCCAAAGAAGATAATATAGTCGAAATTTATAAATCTGTTCCAGATGAAAATATTACCGTACAATTACGATACAAGTTTTGCCCAGTATAAAGTTATGACAACTTCTGTTGCGTATCAATTGTAGCGTAACTGTAGGGCTTTATTTTCATCTGGAAAAGCACTAAACTATATTACTGCTTCGAACAATATCTACTTAGAAACTTAAATGAACAAAATTCACCTCCTGTTTATAACCCAACTATTGCATTTTCCTAGATTAAACTTTTATTTTGGATTTGTTTATAAGAAATGGAATTGAATTAAAAAGATGTGTTTATAAATTCAATTTTGTGATGTGGTTATAATAATGTCAGTTTATAAAATACCAAAAAAGGAAGACTTTTTAGAAATTACTAGGGTAAATTTTTTTTAAGTGAAAATTTACTTAAATATGGTAAATGTAAAAATAAAATCTTGTTGGTTTATGTTTCAAGCCTGTTTTCCTGGGGACTTAAACATTGCTTAGATATACCCAAGTTAATTAACGGCTAGGTATATTTATCAAATAGAAGTAATAAATATAACTTTTGAAATATTTTTTTTTCTCAAAATATAATACAACAATAATTAATAGGTGTAGGTTTCTTTTATTAAAATCATTTCAATAGTTGCGATGAAAAGAATAAACTTAAATGTCAACAATAACATTGTAAAATTGAAAGTATAAAAATAGATTGATTGATTAAAATTCAATTGTAACAACGACAATATCTTATTTAAAAAGTATGAGAACAATTTTAAAAAAAGAAGTCTTAAAGGAGCAACAAACGATTTTATTTCATCGACAACTCCGGAATATTTAATTTTTTTTCGCTTTCAATCCCACATCACAGTACTATAATAATTTATTAAAATGCAATTGCTATTGAAACACGTAATAATAGAAATAACATATGCAAAACACATTAAAATTATGCAAAAATTTTCAATCAAAATGTGAGAAAAGAAATGGAAAGGCAGAAACAATCACAGCCTAGAATTATTTGGTATTATCATTATTATTAGCTATGCCAATTGGGCATTTGATTTGAATAAATTTGTATGGGTGACCTTCTTACTCTTATTTCCATTCCTCAAATGCCTATTAGAAAAAAAACAATACTTGATAGCAATACATAATATAATATTTGCACATACAACAATTTAATATATTAATCGATTCAAAAATTTTAAGTTGCAATTTGTTAAAATAAATATTTGCGTTTTAAAAATTTGGATATTGACTTACAAAATATCATTTTAATTTTCAGTTTGATCTTTAACAATAAAATATTAGACAATTTCATCTTTCAATAATAATAATTTGCACACTATAATTAATAGAGAGTTTTTGTACTTTGTACTGTTTGTTAGTGCTCAATTGATTGGCATAATAAATATTGACGATAGATTTGGTGTGATAAGGCTGAAATTTTCGATTTTGACAGGAAACTGATACTAATCTTCAATTTAAATTTTTAAAATTAGTTTTTAGTTTTTGATTCTATAAGCGAGTCGCATTTAAATTCTTTATTATTTAATTATTTTAAGAATTAAAACCACAACCATTGACATTTTTTTCCCAATCAATAAATATATAATATCTCGCAGATGTAGATAAACGTTTATAAAACGCAGTATTTATTAATGTTTAGATAACATGAAATATAACAATTTTTGTTCATAATTAATTTCATTATGCTATAAATTTTTATTGACTGCAAAAATGAATCGAACAATGTTTACAAGTACTGTTTTTTCCTTTTCTTTATTGGTTCTTTATTATATTTTAGCTTTGGTATTAGTTTTGTAGGTTGGTTATACAAAAATCAATGTTAATTAGATTTAAACTGCTAATGAAAGAAACGAAAGTAAATCAGCTAAATCATTTTACCTTAATTGGTTTTTATTTATGTGTAACAAATCCATCTAACTTCTACGTGTTTTTAAGTATACCTTCTAAATACATAATATCAATCTCTGTATTACATTCACTTCAATAGAAAAATAACTTTAAAATCAAAATATTTTGATTCTTTTGATTTTAGAGGAATGCACTTTACGAGCGCTATTTAAATTGGTGAACTTGTAGGCCTTCTTGATAAGAAGATTTTTTTTTATTAAAGTGATTATTTTATTACATGACCAAATATATTTACCACAATATACGTACATAATACTGCCTATTATAAGTATGTATAGACAGAAAACATTTTTGTGAAAATATGAACATTTTGATTTATCTTTATCGGTTTTTGTGAAATCAGTCTAATTTTAATTGCTTAAAAAATTTTCTTTTTTGAGAAATGAGGATTTCATCATTTTTCCAACATCTCTTTGATTCAGTTCACGATATACGATATAATATAGGTATCGTTTCGTGGCATTTCGCCAACAATATTCGTCACCCAAAAGTTATCATTTTTCCAAGGTTATTTATGGAATGAAAAACTGTTTCGTTTTTCATTTCACCAGAAAAATGCATATTGCACGAAAATGTTCGTTTCAAAATAGTTAGAAATAAATTATAGTTTTTTTTTTCTTCGAATTCTGTTTTTCCATTACTTAACCTGATAACTAAAGAAATCGTTTACTTATACATGGGTGTACTATGTCTTTGTTTTTGAATAATTGTATATGAATCAAAGAAGGCGTTGAATAACTAAATTCATTTATTCCTACACGTTTTCTTTTTTTGAGAAGGGCATTTTTAATTAGCCGGATGTTTATTATGAAACATTCGAAAACCATTTAATTTTCTGGTATATAAAAGAAAATTTGCATTTGAAAAAATAGTAAGACTTTTGAATTGCATAATGGAAAATATGCTTTGAGATTTGGTTTAGGTAAATAGAATTTAAAAAGAGTATTTGTTTGATTTTATGTTGCTAACGATACTTTAAAAAACGACACTTAGGCTTATATACTTATTTATAAAAAGTTTAACAAAACGGGGTGATGATCTTTTATATTTATGAATTTATCTGATACAGTTGGTTCTTGTTTATTCAAACTTTTGACAATATGAACCTCTCGATAGTTTGAAGTGTATTTTAAGAAAAACTCTTAGTATTTTGAATTAAAACAATACATTTTGGTACATTTAATAATTCGTAGTAAATTCTGTGACTGGCGAGACTGAAACATGTGATAATTCGAAGTTATCTTACACAACTCTGGATAATTCGAACACTTACGGTTTATTTCAGATCACAAACAAACGTTCCAGATGATCTGTGATTGTTTCTGAACGGGTTAGTTTGTGTGCCAGATAAACTTGTGATTTTAAAACCGTAATACCCCTTGAGGAAGTACCTAACATTTAAAAATTCCCAAGACTAAGCTTAGAGTTGACAGTAGACACTGGATATGCGTACAAAGTAAGTACAGAAAGTTTTTTATCGTTGCGTCAACGTACAAAATGTTATCTGGAATGAACCTTTAGTAACTATCCTAACAACCTGTTCAAACATGTTGGGACTTGCATAAGTTCGTACATTGTTTCTACATTGTACATATTATGTTTTTTTTATTTGACTTCTCTTGATTATAATTCAAAAACTTAATAATACGAAGTTTTTCATTGGTCTCTCCAACTTAAAATTATCGAGAGTCGACGGTAATACAAAATAAGATTCAAGTAAGTTGTATCAGATGTATCTATTGCAAATGGGGTAGCCCGGCTTAATTGAAAATGATTCCAAGGGAAATACATTAATTGTTACTAATTTTTATATTTTAATGCATTATACAAAAACATAGTTTTGTAATATTTTAATTCCGATAACTACAATATTAGATAAGTTATAGAGGATTTTAAAAACTAGTTTAATTTATAATTAGTAAATTTTAAAAACAGGAAATTTTTTGTAATTAAAATAGAGAGTAAGTACTTATATAGAAATAAAATAAACTCCTTTATAGGCACTAAGAACCGTTCTGACGCGACAATTATAAAAAAAAAAACGATTCGAGATTGTCTCTTCAAAACAGCTATGAAAATTGAGGGGTGTACACTTATAGTTAACGACTAAAAGCTATAAATCGATCTGCACGAAATTTTCACGATTTTCAAGATTTTCATCAACTTTGTCATTCAATTTTGAAAAAAAATTTATTCCTGTCTTCAGCTTAATCTTCAAAATTACCATTTTCCTTTTTGAATTGAACACTTGTTTAGTTTTATACCCACAACACAAATAATAAATTTAAAGTTACAAAATCAATATAAAATGCTAACATAAATTATATAAACAGTTATTAATAAAGGAGATATATTATATTTCCTAAAAACAAGGAGAATATCAACAAACATACAAACCGTCATTTCTATTTACATAGCTAAAAAGAAGTAAACAATAAAGCACAGCACCTTCTAAATGCTAGAATATCGATGGCCAAATTTATAACTACTACGAGTAAAATATTTTGAAAGTTTTGGTGTCGGTTTATTAAAAATCCCAAAAACAAATTCTCATTTGTAAATTAGCCATGAAAACAACGGACGCTTATCTTCTGGAACCGAATAAATTGATTATTATTTCAATGTGTTTGACTGTCGGATGACTAGAAATGGATACGCGGTCGACTGGTAGACCGTGGTCGACGCTTTCGCCAACCCTGTCCTGGATGAATAGCCGATACGCAACAATATAAAATGCGAGAAATTCATCCAATTCATAAATTAAAAAAAAAAGTTAAACATAGATTTGGAAATAAAAAATTTCCAAACAAGAAAAGCCGGAGCTATTTACGGTTGTTTAGTTCTTAAAATAGTATAGTGTTTTAATAAAACGTATTTATTGTGTCTTCCTAAAACACAATTAAATTGCAAAATGTAAACTATGAACTACGGATTTCCTTTTTCTTAACTGAAAATGTTTCATAAAAATAGCAAAATCGTTTGAATACAATACTCAATATTGGTATTACGAAAATATTTCAGTAATCAAAAATATGCATCTATTTTAATTAAGCAGCAAAGTTTATGTAGTAATAAGATGCGATATTCTGTAAATCAACAAAGTTTTGTAGTTTGATTTATTTTCTATTGTGGAGTTTTAGTTATTGAAGTTATTTTTATGCATTTATTTAATGGGCAAAAAAGTTAAAAATTATGAGTAGGCTAAATGAATATTTTATATTTCTGCGTACTTTAATTTTTCTATTGAAATGTTTTTCTTTGACTTTTATTTTTACTAGGTAGTTATTTTAGCGAAAATCTTATAATTAATTGTAATTTTCTTTTCAGTTGGACGATAGTGCTTTACAACTTTACAAAGATGGAGATTATGGAGCATACTTAGATTTAGAAGCTTCTATTAATGAACAACAAGAAGAATTTGATGGATTCCAGGATAAGTAAGAAAAGTTTAAAATATAATATTATGTTTTAAAGAAACTAATATTTCTATTTTCAGTCGTAAAAATTCAATCATACTCCGTACTCAGTTATCAGTTCGTGTTCACAGTATAATCGGTATGTTTTAAATTTGTTGTCTTAAATCAATAGAGATCATTAATGGTAGTTATTATTCATACAGAAAAACTATTGAATTCTGAAAGCCGTGAATTGCGTCGTTCTTTGTTTTCACTGAAACAAATTTTTCAAGAAGATAAAGATCTAGTGCATGAATTCGTCCAAAACGATGGATTATCATGCTTGATAAAAGTAGGAATGGAAGTCGATCAAAACTACCAAAATTATATCTTACGAGCTTTGGGCCAACTAATGTTATATGTTGATGGAATGAATGGCGTTATGGAACATAATTTAACTGTGCAATGGTTATATTCTTTGATTGCGTCAAAATTTCGTTTAGTCGTGAAAACTGCATTGAAGTTGTTGCTCGTTTTCGTCGAATATGTTGAAACCAATTGCATGCTTTTAATTCAAGCCATTGACGCCGTTGATTCAACTAATGAAGTACCCACTTGGAGCGTTATAATGCGACTGCTGAAAGATTACGATTCAGCTGATACTGAGTTACTGATTTATGCGATGACGTTAATCAATAAATGTTTGAATGGAATTCCCGATCAAGACACATATTACGACCAGGTCGATAGTCTTGAAGAGCAGGGAATCGAGAACGTCATTCAGCGATACATGTCACGGCAAGGAACTGATTTAGATCTTCTTCGACAGTTTCAAATCTACGAGGCTGTGTTAGATCATGAAGATGGCGAGCAAAAAAATACGCCTCTCGATGAAACAATTCGTAAAACTTTACGGAATCGAAAATCTGTGCCAATGACTTGTGAGCGGCGTAAATCACGTCGTCATTCAACTGGAACTTCAGCGATTGTGGTTAAATTAAATCCTTATAAATCACCTGGTGCATTCCCGGAACAACGCAGTGATGGTGAAGATGAATCATCCAGCTCCCAGTCTTCACATGGATGCGAGCAATTGAATGGAAAATATAACGACAATAAAGAAAGTAAGTTTCCTAAAATTTATTTCAAATCTTTTCAAGTAAAGTGAAACCTGGATAGTTAGAATCTTAAATGACCCAAAATATATTCTTTGCTTAAAATGTAACTATCTTCTTTGTTAGTTTTAACTCTTACTATTCAAAATTAAAGTATGTATAATATTACCTTATTTATAAAGGAAGGAATATTAGAATAGGAGAAAGTTATACCACGTCGATGTTGCGAACTATTTAGAAAAAAAATTCTTTACATTTTAATATTTATCAAAGAGAAAAAAATTATATCCCACATTAGCTAACAATAATAAGTTATAAAGAAAGCAATTTTGAATCTGCATTTCCTGAACATTTTGTGATTAACCACATCAGAAATACGAACAGCTTAACGACAAATTTTAATTATTTTGATGAGAAAGAATATCCTCTGATCACAGGAATCCATTCCATTCATAAGAAATTCTTGAATAATTTTCGTTATTTTCATCTCAGGACGAACATTTTGATTTTTAAAAAGCTTAAAGCATCTAAGAGAAATTTAACATAAAATGTGGTTTCCTTATAGTAGAAGATCCGAACCTACATTGACCTTCGCCGAGTTGATAATAGAATGAAACATATTTTATCATAAATTTAGTAAATTAGAAAATATATTAAAAATGGCCTAAAAAATCTTGAACAGACTATTTTTAAATATTTTTAATAAAATATTGCAACAAATAGAAAAAATTTACACATCACCACAAGTGACTGCGATGTTGGGTCCTTTATTATTAGATACACAGGATACTTACCTCAGATCTCTCTATCACACATTTCCACGCGCATTAAAATTTAAACCTTTAAATTTGCAAACCCCTAATAGGCCCGAATTTTTTGTAGACAAACCTATATCAACTAATTTTATAGCAAAATTGTTTTGATTTTGAAGGTATAAGATTCAACAAGCTCAAAACTATAAGAGGAGTTTTTAGAGACGTTTTCTACTTAATAAGGTTTTGTTTTATTTAGTTTGTTAATAACATTAAAAACTAAGTATCCGATATTCAATTAATTGGAACACTCTGTTAACTAAATTTTTAATTTTGATGAGTTTTTTCAACTATTCGAAATGTTTTCATTCCAAGTTTTTCGTAAAAGAGTTTTTACTATACTATTGATAAAAATATTCATCTGTTGTGTTATTGTTACAAATTAAAATTTTATAGCAAACCAAGCTGGTGTAACACCGGCTCTTCGACGACGTCGCGAACGTGCAGAACGTCAACGTAGTTTTATTCGTGAACAAGAATCGAATGGTGTTTTTAATTCACGTGACGATAAAAGTATTTGAATTCTTCAATAAAAACTGGACTATTAATTTTGATAATTGTTTTTTTTTTCTTATAGGTAACAAAAATATAATTGATTTACAAAGAAATAATTCAAATGGCTCTGTTAAACATTTTTCATCACGTGGAACATTAACACCACAATTAAGTGGCGATAAATTAGAACAAATTGAACAGGAGCCACAAGAAGTCAATGGAAATGGCATTAACAATAATGGAATAATAAAAAATCCATGGGTCTTATCGATGATTTATGCGAAATCACAACATGACGAGAATCATCATAACGAAGAAAACTCGCAGCTATCGCCCGTGAATAATAACGAAGCCAACAATCATTTAATTCATTTAAATAAAGAGAATTCGGTGAAAGATTTAACACAAAAACTTTCTAGTCAAAACATTCTACATTCAAGTCCAGTTGAGGAAAACAATCGAGCAAATCGAATCGGCGATATGACTGGTCTTATATTTAAGGCGAAAGAAGGCCTCGCTAAATCTAAGTCGAAAATCGATGTTTTACGTAGTCCTACAAATGAATGTGTTCCTAAATTTTCTGTTCCCGAAGTGAAGAAAACCGAGAGTGAGCTCCATTGGGAAGAATTAGCTCGAACGCTTGACCGGCCTCTAAATCTGTGTGATTTAGATTTCACCGATCTGGCGAGTGGTGATGAGCTTGATATCTTAGCACCTAGTTCTGCTACCCATGCTGGACCACCTCCACCACCGCCTCCCAACAAGGATATGGTTCCTCAAGCTCCACCTGCAGGACCTCCGTCATGCCCACCCGTATTTTCCAGTACTTTCAAAGGACTGAATCGTCCAAACAATGATTCAGCTACTAAAAATGGTACTAACAAAAAGAATAAAAAAACAGTGAAATTATTTTGGAAGGAAGTACGAGATGATCCAATTAGTGTAATGAAACTACAAACTGTTGGTGGTATGATTTGGGACGAACTAAAACCAGTTACAATCGACACGCAAAAGTTAGAGCATTTATTTGAATCTCGCGCCAAAGATTCTTTAACAAAGGTAAGTTAAATGATGGTATTGCTAGTATATAATATAGGTTCATCCGTAAACCAATGCGTTTTCCGTACTTTTTGAACCTCGTTCCCCTATTACGAAACACCAAGTAAACGACCTAATATCATAAGCTTTAACTTGTACAGTCAGTTACGTGGTTTATTGGTAGTCCCATAAGTAAAATAATCTTCTTTAGCTCTATCATATAAGAAATAAAAGTATACCAGACGTGGAAATGCAATATATCATCTACAAAATGTCCTTTATTATTTTTACAAAATTTTCATATTCTCTGTTAAAAAAAATTACCCTTCCCGTCAGGGAGAGATAAAAATGATTCGACCTCCTTAACACACGCTCTCAAAACATGCCGATGCTTCTGGTTAGAAAAATAATAATTATTAATGTATTCATATTGATTTTTAGAAACAACAAGAATTAAATAAGAACAAAGAAGTAATCGTTCTCGACCATAAAAGATCCAACGCAATCAACATTGGAATGACCAAGCTTCCTCCGCCACGTTCGATCAAAACAGCCATTTTGAAAATGGATGCAACAATCATGAACCGCGAAGGAATTGAAAAGCTCTTAACAATGTTACCAACTGAAGAAGAACGAACGCGTATTCAAGATGCACAAGCTGCTAATCCCGATTTGCCTCTGGGAAGTGCTGAACAGTTTCTTCTAACGCTTGCTTCGATTTCGGAACTTCCCGCCCGTTTAAAACTCTGGGCGTTCAAATTGGACTTTGAAAGCAGTGAACGTGAAATTGCTGAGCCATTAATGGATTTAAAACAAGGCATTGAATTGTTAAGAGTTAATAAAACGTTCCGTGGTATTTTAAGTACCCTGTTATCAATTGGAATTTTCTTGAACGGATCTGACGTGAAAGGGTTTCAAATTGAATATTTAGCGAAAGTACCTGAAGTGAAAGATACGGTGCATAAGCACTCATTGTTGCATCATCTGTGTTATATGGTTATGGAAAAATTTCCAGAATCGACTGATTTATATTCTGAGGTAAACAAAACTATCATTTTTTCTGTACATACATACTGAACTATATTTTTGATTTAAAGTTTAATTAGGCTCTTAGATTTTTTATTTTTTGATCTTGATTTGTTAGAGATGAATTGAAAAGTTCTTTGTAAAGAGCTTTTATTTCACACTAATTGGCATCTACTTCGCTTGAAATTAACAAATCTAACTTACGATACAATATCTGACTTGATATTTCAAATCTAAGCACACATTTACAACCAATTTCTTTAAAATCCGACCACTACTTGAGCATGAAGAAGTAACAATTACCTATAAAACTGTAAATTTTTCTGATATAAAAATATTTCTTTAGGTGTTTCAAAATCAAAAAACCATCATACTTAATATTATCAGAATTCTTTCAACCATCTTAAAATGAAAACTCAAGTCTCTGGTAAAAACCATGCATCTTTTCAATATAAAAGTATGCCGTATGTGTTTGTAAAATCAAAAGCTAATCTTCATACTAAACATTAAAATTTTTAAAAGTTTAAAAAATTATTAAACTATATTCCACAAAATAATGATTTTTTTCGAAATGAAATCATTTCTGACGTAGATGTATCCAGTTTTAGTTCTACGGGAGAGTAAACCCTGAGAAATGTATTCTTTGCATCCAAAATTGTAAATTAAAATTTCTTTATTTTGTTCTCAATGTTAAAAGCCTCGTTATCATTATCGGAGGGTTGTATTAAATGTCAATGGTTAATTACAACATTGTTTATAGTGCGTGAAAATTAAGTCGGTAAATTTTAATTTATTATATAGGGGCATAAATATTAAGGTAAATAAATTATAAGTAGTACGAGTCAGGAGAGAATAGCTGCTTCATCTTTCTTTCCTCTTCGTCGATACGACCATTCTTGACTAAAAGCTAACAATCTCTTCATAGGCAGTGACCCTAGCCTTTGATAAGGGTAGAGCGCTATTGTCTTTCAGCGCCCTTTAGGAAGCTCTGGTTTCAGTTGTGCATAAAAGAGCTGTCACTGATGTAAATTAACAAGACATGAATCGTGTGTATAATAGTTCAATAGTACAAAAGTTCATCGTCTCCCTACAGATTTTCAGAAAACTGGCCTAGCAACACTGCCCCGCGTCCTTCAGAAGATGCCAAGAAAATTATTTCTGGATCTTGTTTTTCGCATTTGACTTTTCGGCGCCCCTTGCTACTTGGCGCCTAGAGCAACCGCTCCTTTCGCTCTACCCCTGAACCGGCGGTGTTCATAGGTACCCATCCTACAGAAGTCATAACATTATCTCAAATAAAATTGTATCTTTTAAAACTAGTACAATTCTTGTGTAAAAACTAGTAAAGACGCTTTTCTATTCTTAGTAATTATTTTAAAGGAACTATGAAATATTCTGGATTAAAATCATAGCTTGTGCTTTCTCCAACTACTAATTTAAGCCAAAAACGCGGTTGATTCCTAAATTTGTTCCTAGATTTTTCTAGCATATCAAGTATTTTCTGTTTATGCGTTGTTTTTCTTTGTTTCTTCATACAAAATTGCATTAAAATAAATATAATTGAGGTCACTTAGTGGCATGGTAGACTAGATAGTTGCCTTATATGCCAGTGGTCCTGGGTTCGAATGCCAGTGAAAGCCTAAGAGGTTTTTTCTGGGTTTTTGGATTCGACGGTCGCTAATGACCATAGTAGTTGATGCGATCTTAAATAAACCAAAAAATAAATAAATAAATAAATAAAAATATAATTGCTAGTTCAATTGTTAAAAATAGAATATAGTGTGCCTATTATCTAGGAACAATCGACAAAGTGCGGTCTTTAGACCCCTAAGAATAAATAATTCCTCCATCGACAAACACTATTTTAAAACAACCATTTCAAATATGAGGGAAGTATTTCTCAGCAGGTTTCAGAAATTTAAAAACAGAAAAACGATCTTAGTATTCGTCAAAAACTCCTCCAAAGGCTACGATAATAGCATTCAAGTTTTCTCCTTTTGGCATTGACATTGATAACTATGAACTATAACTATGAAATATAAACACTAAGTTTAAGAAGCAACAAAATATGGACGTGTAACTAGGGATGTTAAAAAATAATCGATTTTTTATAATCGATTTTCATAGTATTATTAATCGATTTTTAAATAATCGATTATATAAATTACGCGTTTAAATCGATTTTCATAAACAGCGCAAACTTAAATGCAAACTAGCTGTACCGGTTTTTTTCATTCTTGTCATTCAAATATTTGATTGTTAAATTTTAAATTCATTATTAAAAGATTGAAATCGAAAATAGTTTTTGAGGTCATAAGGTTGTAATTTTGTTAGGATGCTCATCATTTCATTTTTATTATAATAAAATGTTTAATGCAAAGTAGTTTAAAGCAAGTAGAATTTTAAATAATAGAAAAAATCGATTTTTTTGCATACATCGATTTTTTTTTATTAAAACGATTTTTGACAAATCGATTAATATTGAATAAAGAAAAATCGATTTTTATTTAATCGATTCTTTTCCAGTAATCTCACATCCCTAGGTGTAACGTGAGCTTAATTCACAACTCAAGTGGTAGGCTTTCAAATTTTTATTCATCTCCAACATTTGGAATAGTATATTCCTAGTTTTTATGGCCAGTTGAAAAAACTCTCGTGTACTGTTTTTTTTTCTTTTTGATTATTACTTATTATAATATATTATTAATTATAATATTCATTATAATCTACATGCAAACAATCTTTTTCAAGCATAAATTTTACCAAAAGTAAACTGAGGAATTGTCTTAATGGCAAGAACTACATATAAAATTGACGTACATACTCAAACTTTCCAAAGAAATGCAAGGGTATTGTTTGCATTGCATTGTTCACATTAAGTGGTTTCAAGCCATTGTAAATAAAATCTTGATTTAGTAGGAGATCAATTTTATTCAATTTGCCCTTAATTTAATGAAGAGCTAAAGTTACTTAAAAATGAATCAAATTACGTGCTTCTATTCTTTGATTCGTAAGGGTACCGGCTAAAAATCTAGGATAATGTGTTTCTCGTGGATAAAATAAAGACATTTAAATTCACTATTCTATCTAGAATTATGTATACTTTCAAGTTTGAAATTAATTTCTTATTTAGGTTTCTTAAATAGGCACTATGGTTTCAGAGATTACACTCCACTTACACACAAACTTACAAATTTCGCACTCTTAGAAACACAGATGAAATCTCGATTATTGAAAATAATAGTCCTGTTTCAACTATCATTATATTAATTTAGTAATTTTTAAAACAAAAATCTACAATCTCTCAAGAAAATTAATTATTCATTTAAAAGCCGTCATTAGAGATTTTTATGATTCCTTCCAGTTATCCTCTTCTTTGACGCGTTACATATTTTTACTACCATTGCAATTGCTAAACTTGAACTTAACTGTAATTCAAATTTACAATATTACTTTTAGAATAGATCTTCAGCTATAAAATCAATGTTTAAATTCATTGTATTTTGATTTCAGATCGGTGCCATTACACGCGTTTCTAAAGTCGATTTTGACGAACTCCGTCATAATATTCAACGTTTAGAAATTGATTGTAAGGCCTCGTGGGATCATCTA
Organism: Sisyra nigra; assembly: GCA_958496155.1. Classification (NCBI taxonomy): domain Eukaryota; kingdom Metazoa; phylum Arthropoda; class Insecta; order Neuroptera; family Sisyridae; genus Sisyra; species Sisyra nigra. Next base: position 27,294,358 of record OY292314.1, read on the forward strand.
AAACTAATTGCTAAACACGACGGTTCCACATTCATGAAAGTAAAAATGTCCGACTTTCTTGCGGACTGTGCAGAGCGTATTATTTTATTGAGTATTATACATCGTAGAGTTATAAATAGATATAACAAATTTATATTATGGGTTGGAGTTCCTTTACACCAAGTGGCTGATACAAAACCAAATCAATTTTGTCGTATCGTATCTGAATTCGCATTGGAATATCGTACGACTCGTGAACGTGTTCTACAACAACTGGAGAAGAAAGCAAATCATCGAGAGAGAAACAAGACTAGAGGCAAAATGATTACTGAAGTATAGGCTTATTATTTTCATAATCTTTAAGAATTTTCTTAAAAACATTTTCATTTTTGTAGTTTGGTAAATTTAGTTCAAAAGAAGAACGAGCTGATGCAGAACTGCGTCATGTATTGGGAACTAGTGATATTTCAGACGTTGAAGGCGGAGGTGGAACGTTGCCGTGGCGACGACGTCGGGAACAATCATCTCGTCCTGGTTCAAAACTAATTCTTAACGGTGGTGGTGATTTAACTGATGCTGACGATGAAATACTTGAGAGTTTAGTCAAAACAGCGACTAAAGCACCATCTTCACGAACAGTGCCACGTGAACGAAAACGTACACGAAATGTTGATAGAAAATCAAGTACGTATACGTTCATCTCTCGTTCATTACAACAATAGCGTTGATACATTCAAAAATTTTCCCTATAGTAAAACGATCTCGTACAAGAGAAAGTATGTATGGGGTTGCCAAAGATTCTCCATAAAAAATATTTTATTATAAATCCCATTGAAGAAAAAACTGAGAGGGTATGTCCGCATTAAACGTTTTTGTTTTGTTTGTTTGTTTTTTTTTTTTTCAATTAACACGATTGTCACTTATTTCAGAAAAAAACTATATGTGAAGCGACACTTAAGTTGCAGTTTGCTAGTTTTGCACTATTTTATGCTTACGCTATTGGTTTTTATAATTTTCAATGCACGTAATCAAAAATCTATATATGTTGTAACTCATTTTTTTTATTTCAGTGCGACGGACGTTAAAAAATGGTCTTACCGAAGATGAGAAAAAACATTTAGCGGCCATCATCAAAGGATATTGAAAGTTTATATTTGTTTCTTATTTTTCACTTATTAATTTAAAATAAAAAGTGTCAATTTTTCATTGTGATGTCTGGATTTTAAAGAAAAAAAAAATCTTTTTTACACTTAAAACTTTTGTTTTATTTTCCTATTACATCTTGACAATTTATACTACAAGCACTGTTCATAAAATAGGATTTAATTGCCTTGTGGAAAGCTTATAATTTTATCTTTTTTTGTTTTAATCGTCATTATGATCGCTCAATTTTCACATACGCCGAACTATTTTCTTTTTTCGCCGTACTGCAAAGAGAGCTTTAAAACTCGTTTTCAGCTCCTCTTCGTTTCTGAAATGCGTCCCCACCCAAGCATTTCTGAATTCAGGTATTGAATGTAGAGAAAAAGAGCATAATCTCTGGATTATAAATAGTGGCCCAAAAATAGTTAGAAATAAAGATAGCTCTGTTGTATCAGGTAATCATTTTTAATGAAAGCGTCAAAAGTCACTTAAAGCAAGATAGTCAAATTAAACGATCAATCAGCAAACTTCTTGTCATCGGAAACAGTTCAAATCAGACTTCTGACCATTCTCTCTGTTACACTAGCACTTCTCTATGTCTATCTATTACTGGGCCACTTTTTGAGCCAATGTGGCAAATGAAATTGTGTTCCTTATCTCCACCGTCCATGAATTCAAAGAAAAGAAAAGGCCAATTTTGGTAGTAAGGAGATAGAAGTTAGGAGATATCCGAATTGGTTGATAAGACCCAGCCGTATGAACGTCAATGCGAACTCTCTTCGTGAGTATATACTATAGAAAGTTTAAAGAAAATCGTTGGAGCCGTTTTCGAAAAAAAAATTGATAAAACTCAAAAACTTCTTGAATAAAGTGGAGCTTTCGGTTAACCGATTTCAACCAAAAACTTCGCCGCACAACTAGACATAATATGAAGACAAATTTTCAAGTTTGGTGAAATTCGGATAAAGCTTTCTATATGATATGGTTGTGACACACACACAGACCCACACACAGATATGTTTCTAAAAACAATTTTTGGGACTCAAGACACCTCAAAACATGTATTTACGGTGAAATCTCGAATTCAAAAATTCGACCCGATTACAATACTTCCTTTACCATCTATATAGTAGTAAAAGAAAGTAAAAATTATTGGAATATAGGTAATATAAAAATAAATCTTATATTTACATATCACTAAATAAGATAATATGAAGGAATCTGTTCCATCCCAAGAAGGTTTAAACTAAGGGCACTCGTAGCCTAGACTCAGGGCCTTAAAAATTTTTGAGGCGGAAAAATTTTAAATATAAAATCAAATATTTTCTTTATACTACAGAAAATTAATTGAAAGATGTGATCGTTACTGCATATATAAATATCTAACAATTACATATTTATTATTTTTGCTTTATGAATGTGTAAACTTGATTAATTATCATAACTCAACGTTTCTTTAATTTTATTAAGGTTTTCAATAATAATAATAATTGTATCTGTTTCCTAATGGTATTGTAATATTTCTATTGTTTATTTTATATAATTTATTAGAATATATTACTTTACGATTACAGTTTTATATCAATATGTTATATTATTTTAGTTATTATTTTATTGTCAATTATCTCCCTAGTTACCATCACATCCTTCCGCCCCAGGACTAAAAGTCCGACTAACTACCCTTATGATATGGCCGTACTACACGACGACCCCGACGGGTTGTTTGAACCGTAGGATTGTCCTCGGAAAAAGTGACCTGACGCTTACTCACTGTTGTTTTGTAATCTTTCGGAATCGAGTTCTGATCTAGGTCTTCTGAGAGAACATATGCAGGTTTTAACCTATCGATTGATATTGTTACCTCTTTTCCCTTTTTATCGATTATGAAAAACTTTTTCTCTCTGTCCACCACTTTGAAAGGACCTTCATACGGAGGTTCCAATGGTTTCCTCACCCGATCTATACGTACGAAAACTTGGTCGGTCGTATACAGATCGGGATGCACAAAAATCTTCGGTTGTTTTCTTCTTTGGCATGATTGAGGTTGAAGTTGGGCCATAGTTTTTACAAGCCCCTCAACAAAATGGTTGTCCAGGTATGAAATAGAAGGTTCTGTAAAAAATTGTCCTGGAACTGTTAAACATTTTCCATATACCATAACTGATGATGGGTACGTTGAACTTTCGGAGATGGCTACCCGTAACCCTAGAAGAACGGTTGGCAAGGTATCCGTCCAATTTGGGGTATTATAGGCCTTGAGTGCAGCTTTGATTATTCTATGTTGCCGCTCAATTTTTCCGTTACACTGTGGGTGATACGCTGTTGTATGCTTCACCCGGGTACCACATATCTTTGCAAGACATTGAAAAGTATTTGATTCGAATTGTGCTCCACGATCTGTGACAACAATAGATGGAACTCCAAATCGTGTGATCCAATTGTCGTAAAACGCTTTTGAAATAGTTTCAGCTGTTGTATTTCGAACTGGAATAACTTCAATCCAATTTGTAAATCGATCTATACACGTAAGACAATACACAAACTCGTGAGAAGGTTTCATTGGGCCGATAATGTCAATGTGAATAACAGTGAAACGATCATCTGGAACTCGAAATTCACCATATTCAGATATCGTATGCCGATGAATTTTGCTCTTCTGACATGGAATACAAGATTTAGTCCACATATTTATGTCTTTTTTCATATTTGGCCAGACAAATTTATCAGCCACTAGACGCACAGTCGATTTTATACCAGGATGGGCCATATTATGCAACAAACGAAAAACAGTCTGTCTTAATACTCGAGGAACATAAGGACGCAAAATTCACGATGCGAACTTCTTCAACTCGAGATAGAAAATCGGCAACTACATTATCACTACCGCTAATGTGTCTAATATCGGTAGAAAATTGCGAAATGTATTGCAATTGCCGTATTTGACGCAATGAAGCTCGATCCTTCTTTGGAGTTTTCTTCTGGTTAAAAGCAAACGTCAATGGTTTATGATCCGTAAAAATACAAAATTCTCGTGCTTCAAGAAGATGTTGAAAATGCCTAATTGATAAATATATACCAAGTAATTCCTTGTCATAAACACTATAATTTTTCTGGGTATCGCTAAGTTTTTTGGAATAAAATGCCAACGGTTGCCATGTATGTCCATTAAATTGCTGAACTACCGAGCCGATTGCAAGATCCGAAGCATCCGTGAATAAAGCCAACGGCCAATCCGCACGCTGATATGATAGCATTACGGCGTCAATAATCGATTGTTTGCACTTTTCATATTGAGTTTCACTGTTTTTATTCCATTCAACTAGGCGATTATCCTTTTTCTTGGCACCCTTTAAATATTCTTGTAAAACAGCTTGACATTCAGCAGCTTTGGGAATAAAAGAACGGTAAAAATTTAACATTCCTAGAAATTGACGTAGTTGTTGAATCGTTTCTGGACGCTTCATCTCGGTAATAGCTTGGACTTTAGTTGGCAGCGGTCGGGTACCCTGAGGGGTAATCAGGTATCCCAAAAACTCCAATTCTTGCACACCAAAAACAGATTTGGTAACGTTGATTCGAAGTCCATATTTCAACAACCTCTCAAACACCTGTGTTAGATGCTCTCTATGAGTGCTCAAATCTTTCGAGGCAATAAGTGTATCGTCCAGGTATGAAAACACAAAAGGTAGTCCCCTAAAAACTTCATGTACAAATCGCATGAATGTCGCTGGTGCATTTCGTAGACCAAAACTCATGACATTGAATTCAAATAAACCAAATGGAGTAGTGATAGCTGTTTTTGGTTTATCCTTCTCAGCAATTGGCACTTGGTAGTACGCTTTAAATAAATCGATTTTAGATAAATAAGTAGTATCAGCTAACATCTTGGTGAAATCTACTATTCGAGGGATTGGATATGCGTCCGGAATCGTTCGAGCGTTTAAACGTCGATAATCGCCACAGGGACGAAATTCTCCTCCTTTTTTCGGTACCATGTGTAACGGACTAGCCCATTGTGACTTCGACGGTCGAATGATTCCATGTTCTAATAAAAACTTAAATTCTGATTTCGCTATTTCTAATCTCTTTGCGTCTAATGGACGTGGTCGTGCTGAAACCGGCGCGCCTTCGGTAGTAATGTAATGTTCAACGTCATGCTTATACTCCGTTGGAATTAACGTCGGTCTCGTAATATCAGGATATTTAACCAATAAATCATGAAAAGGGTTTTGGCTGCATACCGTCGTAATTGAAGTTTCCGTCACGGCCATTATTGATCCTTGTACCGCCAATGAAGTCTTACTATCCACCAATTTTCTTCTCTGTAGATCCGGTAACAGTCCGAAATGATACAAAAAATCTGCCCCTATAATGGCTTTGGATACTTTAGCTTTAATAAATGTCCATTGTAACTTTCGTCGTAGCCCAAAATCTAAAGTTAGCACGCACAACCCATATGTTGGGATGGGTGTGCCATTAGCGGCATACAGATAGTGATTTTTATCCATTTTATCGCGGGGTCCTGCAGGTACTAAAGAAACTTCCGCTCCACTGTCGATTAGAAATTTTGATTTGGTTTTTTTATCACTTATATATAAACGATATTTATTATGGCTTAATGACGGTACTCCATTTGCAGTAGGTGCCGTCTCATCTACTGCTCGTCGTTTTCCAACTTCTTTTGGGATTTCCACTGGCATAAACCCTTACATTTTTCAGGGTACGCTTTATTACCATAACGAAAATGGGCATAACAATATTTTCCTTCTGGGTTAAAATTTTTGGATCGACTACGGCTGCGACTTCGAACGGGGTTTCTACCAGAACTGCGACTGTGGTTTCGTGGATTTATTTGCATTGCATATATTTCTTTTTGCAATATGTCGATTTTTTCTATCAGTTGTTCCACTAATTTTTCATCAGCGGTTCTTTTCAAGACCGCACAGGCTTCATTAGCTGGGACTTGAATATCTTGAATTTTATCTGCCATAATGGCAAGTTTATCCAAGTTCTCTTCACTTGCAACTAACACGTTTTTCTTAGCATCTGTCAATTTTTCCAGCCATAAGGTCCGTAGTACTTTATCATTAATATTTGATCCTGCCAGTGTCCTCATTTTTTGTAGTAAATGACTTGGTTTCATGTTCCCTAGCTCAATACCAGTTAATAACTTTTTTATATTTTCCTCTTCACTAACTTGAAAATACCTTAGCAATTTTTCTTTAGCTTGGGAATATTTGTCTAATATTGTTGGGTTCTTAATTATGTCCCAAATAAAATCCAAATATCTTGCATCCATTTGAGCTGCCAGATAGTTGAATCGCGTGATCTCGTTCGTGATCTTCGCTATTTCGAATTGAGCCTCCACTTGAAAAAACCAAATGTCCGGCTTCTCAGCCCAAAACGGTGGCAATTTTATTGACACTTTTTCAATGCTTTTATGATTTTCTTGTTCTTCCGACATTATTTTTTTTAAGATAGTCGGGGGTCACCAATTGTAATATTTCTATTGTTTATTTTATATAATTTATTAGAATATATTACTTTACGATTACAGTTTTATATCAATATGTTATATTATTTTAGTTATTATTTTATTGTCAATTATCTCCCTAGTTACCATCACAGTATCTTCTAAAGTTTTTACAAATTTTTCAACTTTCTCTTATCACCCAGGTTCCTAAAGGTTCCCGGTAAATGATAATATGGAAGAAAATATGCATCCAAAATATTTTCGTGTGTTATCGGGATGAAGAATTACGCCCTTCCGTTTAATCAGCGCGGGTTCTTTTTCTCTCGAACCTTTCCAATTGCGCACTATACATTTCACTTATATAGTTTGGTTGATTGGTAAGAGTTCATAACGAAAAATTCCTTTAAAATTCCAACAAACACACAACATCATCTTTTTCGCATGGAAGACAGACTTTGGCGTGGGCTGCGACGCTTCGATTTTGTCCAACCACTGTGACCATCTCTTCAGATTAACATGAAGGACCCATTTTTCATCTCCGGTAACAATTTTCTATAAAAACGGCAATCGGTTTTGACGAGAGAGGAGTGAACTGCAGATTGTGACTCTTTGATTGCGGTTGTTTTTGGTTAACTCATGTAGAACCCTCTTCCAAACTTTTGGTCATTGTCAAGTGCTTGCGAACAGTTTAAAGCTGTCGTAAGCTCTTGTTGCGTTATTTGAGGATTTCTAACAAAAGATCCTGGAGAACAGGATTTTAAACGAACACTAAAAATCGACACTAATTATTACTAGATCAGATATTTGAAAAGTGATAAAATTTGCATAAAATTATTTCCATTAAATGTCTAAATCCGAAATTGTGAGACTTGAGATCTTAACAAATGTGCAATAAGGTAATAAGGATTTCTCACAAAATAATCAAAATTGTATCTTCTAATAACTATGATATCTGTAATTTCTAATACATTGAAGATCATTGTTTTTTGATCTCTCAAAACAAAGTATTTGCACCTGTATTAATTTATTTTTGTTAATTAATTTTAATAAAATTCTCGAATCGAAATATAAGCATAAGACATGAAATTTTTAACTTGAGGTTTCGGATTCGCTAGTTACTAATGGCCGTAGCATTTAATGCGTGTTTAAATAACAAAAAAAAATAAGTTTCGTTTTAAGTTTATTTATTATTTTTATATCTTATAACAATTATAAAAAGATCTTAACTTGTTAAAAAGTTGATATGTTTTTAAGTCTGTTTGAAAATTTTGATTTTAAAGACAGTACAGCGTTTCCTTTTCAAAAGGAAAAATTTTTAATTTTTCGGTATACGGACGCTTAAAATGTCTTATCTCTCATTAAATAAACTTATTCTTTAAAAAAACTATTTAACAAAATTATTTGATAATATAACAAAATATCTGATTAAATATATTAAAATATTTTATACATTGCTGGAATGTTGAAGTATAAAAAAAAAATCGTTGTTGCACTTGTCCAGTTGTAAGTATTGTATTTTGGAAATGAAAAGAAATATAGTATTATTTGCTTGAATAAATTACAATTCGTCATGCTTAGGACCAGAAAACTCCTCATGTGAAATAACACCATTTTTATCTTTATCTTCATGTTGGAAGATTTCCTCAACCAATTTGTCGTGGTCCGCGATCATACTCTTGATATCATCAGCGGGGTTTTCACCACCAGCGTTGAGCATTTGGCTTTTTAAGTATTCGCTAACCTAAAACAGAGTAACAAATAAAATTTTTGCAAGGTGAAAGCTTCTTTTGATAAATGTTACTTCATCTCTTGACAAAACTTTGTCGGCGTTTGTATCGATTTCTTTGAACACATTTGTGGTTGGTGCCGAATCACCAATGTTGATTAGTTCGACGTCAAAGTGCAATGTGGCCCCACCGGGGATCACATTACCGGCACCACGATCACCATATCCAAGCGATGGGGGAATTGTCAATTTTCGTTTTTCCCCAACACACATTCCAACTAGACCCTGGTCCCAACCTTTGATTACTTGTCCAACACCCAATTGGAATGTAAATGGTTGATCTCGATCAAAACTGAAACAGAATTAACAAAATTAGCGAAAAGAATAAATCAAACCACATGAATATTTTTATCTTTAAAACGTCAAGAGAAAAGTAGGAGATCTTTTCAATGAAGAATTAGTTCAAGTTTTTAAAGTAAACTAGTAAACATTTTACTATTTTCATTAATTATTGCTAGACAAGTATATAATTGTACAAATAAAATTCTTTCTAAGAAAAATTTTGGTTAATTTTCTTTAATGATAGAATTGATAAACCAACAAATAGTTACAATACATTATTATTAACATTGTTTAAAATTCGACTTAGAATTTGTGACACGTTCTCAGAAGTATATTCACATAAAACATAGCAAAGCTCAAGAAATTAGTTCAATTTTTTCTTTAATATATAGGGATTCATCAATTCAAGTATTTGAGCACTTTGTGCAATGAATTCAGTTTAAATTTGACTTGATTTTAACCTAAATTTTGGTCAAGTAGCTTGAAAATCAAGTCATGTAGCTCCTTGCTTATTTTTAATAACATTGTATAAGTAGCAATTTAACACTATGAAATAACTTTGTTAGTATTTTAAATATTCACCACTAAAAACTATTAAGACCAATTAAATTACTCGTATTTTTAATGATTTTTGGTTTTATTATTATTTTGGTTAGCAGATGAAATAACAGTTTCCTTATTTTGTCTTATATAAGGTCGAGATTTAAAAACGTTGAGAGTCGGTGTAAATAAATTTTTTTTTGACCATTTAAGATCTTGTGGTATATAATAGTAATACCTAGCATATATAAATATTTCTCAAGCTTTGATAGTCTTTAAAAAGTTCAATAATCTATTGCAGAGATTTCTTAAATTTTTAATATTAGACCCAGACTGATTGGTCCCTAAGATTTCAAGGGTCAAGGTCTAGTTAGATATTCAAATTAACGTACCATAATAGTTTTAATAGTTTATAAGGCAGTTGGTTGTTCCAATATAATGATTAAAAAAATAGAGAAAATGCAATTGCCTAGATTTAAAAAAAAATTATTCCTCAACAAATATTTTTGGGTTATTTTAGGCTAATATTGATTAACAGAACATGAAAATGTCAAGAAAAGATAAATATACACTAAAACGCTTAATTTTGCGAACCATTTAAAAATACATTTTACCACTTTAAGTTTCGGTAAGTGGCAACAGCGTTAACAAAACCACCGTAGATTCGTTCTTTCAGCCGAAACCACGGTCGTAGTGTTTCTTGAAAACAGCATCAATGACGTCATTACTTTTGTTTGCGTACACATAAACCCTTCTTAAGATGGGTCAGAGGGGTTAACGTCGTTTAAAGACTTCAAAGAAAGTAAAATGGTTTAAAAACAACGGCCATGTAAGTAATCATTCTTAACACGGTGAAAAAACTCTAAGTTGCATAAGGTTTGAAGTTGGTTTTTTTAATATTAATAAATTAATCAAAACCGGAAAAATTATTTTTTAAATCGATCTTTGATTCTTTAATAGAATATATAGCAAAAAATATTAATTAGGAATATCAATTTAAAAATAGCATTACATCTTATTGAAATACAGAGCACGTTATTTTGTAGGAACCATGAGCCGTATTTCATTTTAGTGACAATCTAAGTCATTTTAAAATCGATTTTACATTTCCAACTTAAAATGTAAAAAGATACACATCTTGCCTTACATTTTTTGTTCAAAAATAATTGTATTATAAATTTTACTATATGGCGACAAGAGATCCCCAAACTAGTTTAAAATTCAAACCTCTCACTTCCTGTCTCATTCCCAAAACGCAAAAACTCATTCCTCAACTCGATGACAATTTCATTTGAACATATTCAGAAGAAAAAAAACAATCTTAAGATGACTTAATCTTATATCGTACTTGTTTCTATACTCTCCGATCGACAAATCTAATTAGTATACTAGTCAAACTTACAAACAACGTTAAAAAATAAAAATGCTATTTTCTATAAATCTAAAAGTTTTTCACATCTTATTAGAAAGTTTTAATAAACTTTCGATTCGAATCTTTATTTTAATTTGAACTTTTATAAGGTACTAATAAAAAAATGCTTTAAGTACATTTTAATATGGATAAAGTTGAGGTTGTAAAAAAAGTTTCAAGGAGGAACGGAGAAAACATTAAACTATAAAATAAACTAAATAAAATATGGAACGGGGGCCAAATGGAAACAAATAGATGAACTTGAAGAGAGTGTAACGGAAAAATCGCATGTAAACAGTGAATAAAGACAAAGATGTTAATGAAGAAAGTTGGCGCTGTCTTAGAGGTACATTTACGCATGGAAATAGATAAAACCTTCCAACGGGATGGATCCAACGGGAATAGAGAAAAGAAGATCGTACATTGGGCTGAATGAATGAATGAATGGATGGATAGATGGGGTTTTTGTGATCTTTTAAATTTTTCAGTACAAGACAAAAGAATTGTGTATCTGGAGAGTAATATTATTTGAGACGAGGAAGCTGTGTGGACCATTTCTTTACTCCATTGCATTCTGTCCCATCCTTACACTTACCCCGACTATTTCTCTCACGGGACAAAAAGTTCTCTCTAGTTTTTTCTCGACTTTAATCGTGTACGATATATAAACAACGCACTATGAGCAACAGATCTTCGTCTCATCATGGCTCTAACATCTTATTAAAATTTGAAAAATATTTAAGCTTTCATTAATATTTTACGAGATTAAGAAAAAGTTTTAAACTTTCTTCCCGTACTCTTTCAGTTACATTTAATATTATTATTGTTATTACATTCATGGGATTGCGTTTTGTTAACGGTTATCGTTCCTTGGGGAACATATCGCTCTTTGTCATCATCTTCTTTTTTACGTGCATTCCGAAAATCTAAAAGAATTTCGTCTTTTAAAAGATCGTCATAAATATAATTAGAAATATGTTTCTGTTTTAATTAAATTTAAACAGTTATAGTTTCGTGGATTTAATTCGAAAATCCCTATAGAATGAAAAGCTGGAATTATATTAATGGTGCATTAATATAGTTAGAAATCCATTGACATACGGTATATTCCCATTCCATTTTAGTTGTGTTTAATGAAATGGTCACAGATTCTAATTTGTTGTGAGCTTTCGTCGATATTTTAAATGAGGAAGAAATGAACTAATTGTAAAGTGTAATTATTCAGAGACATTGTCGAGACGATTTTCACCAAGTTGTCACCAGAGGCTGTGTCGGAAGGGAATGAGATAGGGTTGAATTTCGGTACTCCTTCAGGCTACTTGAAATACACAAATGAATTGGCTCCTATATATTACTGCATAGCTCCTCACTGTCTCAAGTACCATACACATATAGATGTATGAATTTACTAAGTTAAATTTATCTTGTACTTCACGTTAATACCGTCTCGTAAATTTACGTCGTAGCACACAACCATTAATATGCGACTTCTTTTAAAATTGACGTAAGGTACTTGCTTGCAAAAGGAAGATATAGAAGTATAAGTATTACCTATATTAAGTGTGAACGATAATCAATAGATAATTAATTAATAAGCTCGTATTTTATAACTTGTTATTTCCGTGTTGGACAAACAAGTATAATAAGTGAATACCTAGTAACGTTACAGCAATATTCTTTTAAAAAGTTAAATAAAAATTTAACAAACTTTTACCCCATTAGTTTCAATGATTTACTTTCTCTTTACTTTGAATATTAAAAAATCATGTAAAGACTATATAAAAATAAAACAACATAACAATAAAAAAATGGAAGTTATGTATGTAATAAAATGTATATAATATGTACATTGTAGTAAAAGTATTGTACTACTATGTAATATTGTTAAAGTAATATAATTAAAGTAGACCATCATTTAAATCGCACAAAAACTTCTAAAAACTCAATAAACGTAGATTTTTCTAAGAGAATATATTTACGAAAGCCTTTTTTCACGGCTACATACATATATGTATAGCAAATAGGATTGGTTAAAACGGGAGTTCCGGGGTCAAATTTCCCTGAAATTTTTAATGAGTAAGATGTTTTTAATTCTTCCAAATACAACGGTTTTAGGTTTTGTTATAGGTACTTTTAACTACAGTCTGCTTGAAATGAAATTGGCTGAAGTTATATTTGTCTTCGTTCGAATTCACACGGAACCGTGACCTTACTACTCATGTTCGTGTTTGCTACAAGTTTTACGCTCCAAATTGGACACTTTACTCATTAAGGGTTTATTATACATACAAGTAGTAATTAAAGATCATTTATGGAAATCAAAGTGAAAAAATAATGTACCTATTACTTATCTTAATAAAATATTGTTGTTCTACTATGACCTTCATCAATAATCTTTAATTGCTAACAATAAGTATACTTATTAGATATACCTATAATAAACACCTAATGAGTAAAGTGCCAAATTTGATTTGAAAAAAAGCCCAATTTGGTGTTTTAAAACCTGTATCTTGTGTAAACCATCAGTGGTGAAAATAGGGTTGCTTTCGGTCTTGAACAAGCTATAAGCTGTAGCTAAAATCTTTAATCAAACTAAGATTTTAACCTGCTTAAAACTGGTAGTTTTCTCATCCTGTTCAAGTGCATAATTTATTATTAAATCGGTTAAGTTAAAAATATCACCAGATTGATTCATCAAAGTTCTAAACAATTTTAACAATAGGTAAGTATATAAGATACAATAAGTATCAGTTTATAGTTATATATACAAAATTTAGTTTTTGAAAGAATATGTTTATATTTTTTACTATTGAATTCTTTTGCAAAATGATATTTTTGATAGAGCTGTAATTTACCTTTTTTTTTATTCGAACTATTTCTAAAAAATTATTATTTTTATCATTGTATTTTCCTAATTATCATTCCTTTCAAAAAGGAAATTTTTGTTAGATGCCTACTTCATTGAAAAACAATTTAAAAATATTTCAAATACTGCTTAATTAGGCTAATAAAATCAAAATAGGTATAAATATTTTTAAAATTCAATAATAATTTTCAGTAAATTTATCGGTCAGATACCTAGTACCTACACATTTAATTTTCGAAAGCAAAATTTTAAAAAGTAATTTTCAGCTTTTAAATTGTCAAAGAAAGTTTTCAAACCAGTTGATGAGTAATATATTATGTACAAATTTCACATTAAATCTCAATTGGCGAAGGCTATGTCTAATGTGAACATATAAATGCAACGTCGCATCAAGTACTTTTAGACACTTTTACGGGTACAATTTCCAAATGTTGGTCACTTTCTTCAACTTCTCAGAAAATAAACATTAAAGCCAATAACCGAAGTATAATATTTTATTTGCATTTTTGATTTACTTTGCTTTGTGCAGATAATATTCATTAATTTCTACATAAATTTTTATTTCAAAAATCTTCAAATAACTCTTAATTAATAAGTATTGTAGCTAAATTAATATAGGTACTATAACACTTATTCCCGCTAAAAACTTAAACCAAAATCCTAAAACAAAAGCTTAATGTTTTAACAATCTCTTGAAAAATGTATCCATCATCAATAATATATTAATATTATTGCTATTGGCATACAAAAGTTCTATTTTCTTTCAAAATTAGTAAAATAATTATCTTAAAGTAGCGTCTATGTAAATATATCAATATGTAATGATGTGTTAGTTGTATATGGTATTTAGTAGGTACTTACACTATCAGCCACAATAGTAACTAACGAATTAAAGAACACTGTTATTAATTATTATTGCCACAGTTGTTGGTTCCAAAAAAAAAAAATAAATTTACATTGTAGATCAGTACCTACATTAGAGTATTTAAGAAATTCTTAAGCTATGTATGTAAATATTTTTGCCTCACCTTTGACAAGGATCGCAAAAAGAATAAGGATAGTTGCAACTAACACCTACGTAGTACGTACCTATGTACCAATAGATATTTGTATTTTAATTACATTAATAAGTAGTAGGTACGATGTCTCTGTATTGTGCATACTGTTGTATACTGCTTTAATTTTTTTTTTCAATGTTACTCGTTACTATTTTATTCACATTTTGCTACACATTTTAACGTTTAAATTTTTAAGTACTTTTATGATAATTTACTTTCATGATTTTTTAATAGGCATCATAAATAGTACCTAAATCTATATAAAATAACTAATAAGGTAAATAAAAATAACATAATTAAGAAAATGCAAACTGCTTTTAGTTTTATTGTTTCGTTTTATTGTATTTTAATCTGTGTATTTTTAGATCAGGCATAAACAAAACATGTAAAGTATTATAAAGCTATACTATCAAGTATTCTTTAGAACATAAGCTCAAAACAGCATATTTAAGTCTGGATTAGATAAATACATAATTAATTACGTACATAAACCAAAGTGAAAATTGCATCGATGCTAAAACTGCACATATCTATCTTCTAGTTTTTTTCTCCGTTCACTTCCTTGTTTTAATCTTTTTCTCTTTCACCTTTCCTTCGACAACAGTGCAGTATTGCGAACAGTTTGACAAAACTTTCACGTCGTTCTTAAGTTGAAAGAACCGATTTCGGCTCGTCTTTCTTATTTTTATCCAACCCCATCTGTTTTGCTTCTGGCTTGTGCTCATTCGCTCATTTATATTTCACGAATCTCTTGATAAATGCATGAAAGTGTGTGCATTTTGAACAAGAAATATGAGTAAGTACATATAGATATTATCGCATACTATAAAAGTATGTGTACGATTTTTTTTACCAACTTTCAGTTTTTCCCAAGCCATTTAGTATTATTTTTTCGTCTCACTTTGAAAAAAAAACAACATTGGCTCTAACAATTAATCTACCTATATGGATAAATATTGTGTTTTCTATTCACGTCATAAGCATTACTCAATATGCAAAAGGAAAAGTTTTTTTTTTTCCTTTTATGTAAATTTTCAATTATAAGGAATTGGAAAATCATGAACGAATCTGTTTTGAACAGTTATAGAAAGCTGCAATCCTTAAACGAATGACTAGAACAAATCCATAGAAATCATTTATTGTATAAGTATTCCCCTATTCCCGATTATCCCCTTATATTATTACTGAATTGCAATATTTTATTGTTTACATCATCATTATATGGTGAAGATAATAACTGTTATAAGAAAGAGCGAGAGAACAAAACGAGGTAAATGGGAAATTAATAAGAATTCATAAGACAGAGGATCTGAATGGATTTGTACCAATAACAATGAAAATAACGGGAAGAAAACGGGACTATTGTTTTGTGTAATAGTGACGTGAATATTGTGTCATTCGTTAGTTGGAATGAGAATCGATTATGTATTTTTCAAATTAACAGTTTGTATAACGGTGAGGATATAGTGTGATGGAAAATTAACGATATTACGATCATAAAATGTAATAGCATCAGAGGCATTTGGCTATTTTTCTCAAAAATTGAACTTTAATTTTATTTATTATTTTAAAAAAATATCTCATTTATCAACACGAGCAATTGGGATTTGGTTGGAGAAGAGTAGAGAAGTAGAATTAAGTTTAAGCGACGGCTTCCTTGGAGACACTTACAGAAGTATCTTGAGACAAGTCCAAAGCGCTACACAGATACAAGAGAATTAGTATATTCTGAAAGAAGATCATAGGAGCCAGTAAAAGAATGAGTCCTTCTTGCTACACTTTCTGATATAATAAATTTATTGTCAGGCCGGTTTTTCGCAACCACATATTCCTGTCGGCTCCACTATTAAACAAAGTGTATTATATTGTCCCGTGAGAGAGCGTTCACAGAAGATTGAGGCTGGGAAACAACAACAGGAACGAGTAAGAAAAATAGAGTAGGGGTGGACAACACGACATAGGACGGTTGTGTATAACGGGATTTTCTGGATGTGAACCTGTCAGAGTGCGAAAGCCTCGCACCCATTTTACATTCTTGCGCGCTTGTCCTTCACTTGTATCGCGTATCTTAATGTAAGCATAAACAAGAACAATAGTGGAAAAATATTCCCGTTCTTCTTATATTCCCATTCCCATTCATTTCTCGTTCCTACGTAACTACGTTCCATAGGGTTCAGGATAAAAATGTCCTCGGCTGCTGACATAAACATACAAAACATATTATATATGTTAGAATTAAATTATGTCGAGCGTGTTGTTTTTATACCCCTTTAAAATTTTTTCGAAAATAATGTAAGTAAATAAAAACAATAGAGCACGTTATTAATGTTTTCTTACAATTTAAATTCTCTTTCACAAATAGTCTTCATAATATACTATTTATAGTAATATGTGTAACCATTTACTGCAGTGGTTCTCTAACTTTTTTTTACTGGCGCTGTATTAAAATAATTTGAATTTAAAAAATTTGAACACATAATATTTTAAAAGTTTTTTGATTTTTAATGTTCCGTCACCAAATCAATCATCAATCAAATCAAGTCCGTCAACCGTTTAATGGCCATATTTACGTTTCATGTTGCGTTCCTTTGTTTTGCATAACATTGCGAATAAGTTCAAATCGTGTCAAATAGCTTAATTGTACTTTAGATAGATACCTAATAAAAATTTGTATCATCTTTAGTGAAAATATGTCATAATAATTTATTCGAAACAACCGCTTTATTTGAAAAATCTTAAGATATACCAAATTATACACTTTGGTTTCCCTAATGAACGACATCCTTTTTTCTAATTTTCTAATTGAGACATTTAGTTATTATTTCACTCAACCATTGTCCAATGCTTACTACTTCAGGGTAGTAAAGAAAAACTTAAAATACAGAATTATCTCTACAAATGTTAGTGACGTAGAGCAATTTCCTTAGGTCTATTTAAAAAGAAAAAAAATCTTAAAAGTAAAGCATATACAAGGTGTACCAGCTAGACCGACCATTAGAAGTTTTCGGAGAACCTGAAATAATAGAAATCTAAAAATTTGGATTAATCTCTAACTGGATTGGAAAATATTTTTAGTTTTCTGACACTTCCGGTTATATTGGAAGTCGACACTAAAATCGTTATTTCTAATGACATGCCCTATTTGTTTTTACATATCTCGATTGAATTAATAATTCTGAGCATCTTTCATAGTAACAAGAACTCATTTAATCCTTAAGGTTTTCGAGAAAAAAGACTTTTATTTGAAATTTCGAATCAAACGGACGTCTTGTAAAAAATCCGTAACTCTCACATTTAATTGTGTAGGA
Source organism: Sisyra nigra (assembly GCA_958496155.1). Taxonomy (NCBI): domain Eukaryota; kingdom Metazoa; phylum Arthropoda; class Insecta; order Neuroptera; family Sisyridae; genus Sisyra; species Sisyra nigra. The sequence continues at coordinate 27,312,204 of OY292314.1, forward strand.
AGCTCGACATAGGCTCGTTTGGGAGCTCAAAGATGCAGTTACACTCGAGATTATCAAAAACAATTAGTTGTTGTTAAGTATCTCTAAATATCTCAAAATGCATCGTAAAGTAACACGTGCTGAATTGTGCAAAATATCATATTTTTAAATGACACCACCTAATTTTATTTACCTTGTTGGGTTCTTCTTAAGATTCCCCATATTTTCATAATGCATATTCCTATAGCCAAATGAAAGGACTTTCGTGTTATCGTTGAAAATAAAAAAATTCAACGTTCCATCCGTAATTTATAACCGAGTTTTATGCTGTATGGCCAACAGTAGTTGGCCATGTATTCAGGTAGGTGATTTATTTAATTACAATGCGTATTATTGTGTTTTGTGTTTACACCCTGTATAGGTACATCATTTTATATACATACATACTTATATCATCTTACTCAATTTTTTTCAATTCTTAAATAACAAACTAAAGTTAAGATGTTTATTTTATTTCTTATTCCAGTTTTAGAACATCATGAGTGTCTCAAAAACCCTAGTCTTATAATTTCATGAATTGCCCAACTGCAAATGGTCCCTATAAGCGTTATCTATTCACCTGAGTTCTCCTCGTTTTCCCATTCGCTTATTCAAGCTTTTCATGCTCAGTCCACCCGCACTCATGCAAAAAATATCGTATGAATTTTCATGGATATTTTAAGCTGTGGTTTATGTTTGTTGTACTAATAATTTTTTTCGTTTCATGACTAATGCCATGGCTGGAATCTGTTTTACCTACGTTTTACATCCACCCTCTGACCTACTATTGGCAAATTCGCTATTCCCAAAAACCACCCAAACACACAACTTTTAAGAGAAATTGTGTCATTATTTACAAGAGCGTGAATAAGGTTGGAAAAATAACCCTTAGTCGCCCCCTACCGCGTTCTACTTCCCGTTCCTCAAACTACGACGCACCTGGAAAATAAACTACACTAAAATATTGTAAAATGGGGTGGATCTCGACACACTTGCCATCATCCCGGTATTAACTATTTATACTTTGCTCGACAAGAATCCTCGTATACTTTTTTCATGTTTTCTGAAAAATATTCTACTAATTAAGTAAATACCGACTGTAAAAGGTAGGTATTTATTTTTTTTTTAAATCTTCCACTTATTTTTGAAAACCATAATTTGATTACGAAAGGATGGTACAATTTTGTCGTTTTTACCGTCGTTGAATTCTTAAAAGCTCTTAAAAAAAGCGAGATTTTTATATGTGAAGCGCATCGTATCACCATTTGCGGAAGGTTGCATCGCATGCATTTAAGAGTTAATACTAAATGTATTATAAAATGTTTATTAATTAGGTACCTATAAGTAACAGTTTTCATGAGGGGATATATATTTGGTTCAATTATAATTAATTATGTTGTTAGAGTTTTTCTAAGCATTTTAGAAAGAAAAAGAAACTATTGATAAATTTGAAAATTTGCGATAAAACTAGATATATTGTAATCATTTTAAAAATTAAAAAATTGTCTAATGCCAAGATCTTTCTTTATGATACACAACTATTTCACAATATACTTAAGTAGGTAATATATTTGCCATAGAGCCACTGTTTATTGAATGAAGATCATTTTTTATTAGTGTTATTTCATGAAAATTCCTTAGTAGGATGCGACCGGTTTAAAATATAAAATTATTCATACCAGAAAAGAAACATCTTAAATTATGTATTTTATCATCATTTCACAAGGATCGATGTAGTGAATAAGGAATTGAACAAAAGACGTATAGAAAGTAAAGAAATAAGATTGCACAGGGAGAAATCAGTGTGTAGATTACCCATCTCGATCAATATTTAGTAACTTAGAAGCGATAACGAGTTTAGGAGTAGAGAAATCCACGATGACACTAGTGAGGGTTACCCAATACATGTTTGTATAGGTATATAGATAATTTGTTGGGCCGTGGAGTACACGAATACATTTTACCTTGCTTTCAATAGGTCACAATCAAATGTCAGCGGCAACTGTCCGAAAATAAAAGCAAAATAAAATAGGGGCCAATCCACTTTCAATATTACAAATGTCTCTATCGATTCGGAACAACCGCCTTTTCCGCTAGTGAAAATCAGTGAAAATCAATTTGTAAATTTCCCCCACGTGTGTTTTAACATAAACAAACAAAAATAAGGAAAAGTTTAAAAATGGTAATCGGCATTAGGAGATAGAAAACTTTTTACAGCGCTCATAAAATCTAACTTTATTCAAACATGCACATTACACTTGCATTTTTTACTCGCAGTACTTAAGACGAAATGTATCCAGTACTATTACAATATTTTGTTGCACTTTTATTACGCTATCTCATTCGCATCTCTTTCCTCACACCCACTCGTATCTTTCCCATTATACTCCTACATACGGGTCTTTTTAAATAGACATTTTCGAAAACTTTTACATTTCCATATTGTCAGAGAATTCGCAATATTTAAATTAGACGAAAGACAGGAAGTGATCATGAATAAATGCATAACTTTGATTACAACTGGTGTTTCTTTCCATTCCATATTTGCTTCTCGGGACTTTCTCACGTATTACAAATATCCAAAATCTTAAACTATAATTGTCAATGCTGATACTAATTGTTGTGCATAATTAAACACAAATGCCGTAGCATAAATAATATGTCTAGTGACCCGTTAAATTTCATGTCTGTCCATTTGTTCGGTCTGATACTTGGTAGATGTAGATATAGGTATACGTAAGTGATGTGATTGAGTTTGACATATTGTCTAATCGACGGCGTACGGTCAATTGAATTAATGTTGCAAAAACAAATACTAACTACATAATTGATTATATCGAGATATCGTATACTATATACCTATTACCTACCTATCTACTACAAAGAAAATTAATTTGTTTCTTTGCTAAAAAAAAACTTGTTTTCTCCTGGTGACAATATTCATTATTCTAAAAAAAGTGTCTTTCAACGTTCGGAGAATTAATACTAAATAAAATACAATTCAATAACACGAATAGGTATATCTACCACAATAATTAGTATTGAACGGATTATGTGTAGGTGTTTTTAAAATTTATGTTAAATATAATATTATCAAACAACAGTTTATGTATAGAAAATCTTTTTGTAAATATAAATAAAATGTTTTCTTTTCTATGTTAAAAACAATTAAGAATAAGCTACAACTACTTCCAAAAACTATAAGTAGGTACTATTTATGTTAAAATGGTCTTAAATTTCTTATGCTTTGTCTAATAAATTTCTTAATAGTATTAACTATAATCCACCAGATTGATCTATTAAATTTCAATTGAACAATGAGCTTATGAAGTCGCTTTTGTAATTTCCATAAGAATTGTTAAGTATATATTGTATTTTATTAAATTTGTAAAATTCGAAGAAAGGACATCAAAGTTATACCTTTATTAATGTTTATGATTTTGATTTTAATATCAAGTGTTGAATTGAAAATTGAAATATTGTTTTCTAACAACTTTAATACATAAAAAAATCACTGTGAAAAATATTGTAAAAAAGTTGTAAAAATATTGTTATAAAATTTATAGTGAAAAATATGAGCAAAACAAGAAAAGCTGAACTAAGGAAAATATTAATTTTTTGGCTTATACTATCAAGCCCCTCCTTCCCACTGGGCACTCTGGCCAAGTGCTCAGGGTTAAATTGGGACCTCCAAGTTCCTGTGAGATCAACAAAATGAAAAGAAACCCAAAAAAATTCCAAATGGAAAAGAATTTCAAAAATAATTAAGAAGTAAAACGAATCAAGAAAGATTAAACAGTTTGTCGCTGGTGGCCATTGAGTGCGACTTGCTGAAAAACATAGATTTCCAAGAGATAGTTAACAATTATACCCATCTCAAATCTAGAATGGTACGTTTTCAATAACGTAGATTTTTCCTTGCTTTAGTGTCCAAGCAAAAAATAAAAGAAAAATGCTAAAAGAGATACTTTTGCGTATTGTAATATTATGTTACCTATTCACATTATGTGGCTGTAAAGAAATAAAACAAATCGATGCTTTTATACTTTCTTTGTCTGCATAACAAAATACTCGTAGTACTATGTAAAACTTATAGGGGCCCTATTATTCTAATGTGCCCAGAGCCTCCCCCAGGCCTACATACTACTACTTTTCTGTTATATGATAACTACCATAATCGTTGTTCTTGCAGTGAAATATTTTAGAAAACGTTTAAGCTTCATTGCGTTTTGAGTGTTCTCTCTATACTCCTTAAATCCTACAATTACAAAATTTATTTCGGTATTTATAAAACTTCATTATTTTTAACGAGATCCATATCAAGATCATTTCATGATAGCCTTGTTAAGAAAATAGGTATTTGCCATTATGTTTTCTTGATCCAGTTCATTCAAGGTCCTAGTCGAAATGGCTTTGTTTAAAAAAAAAGTATTTGCCATCAGCTGTATTCCTGATCGGGTTCAACTGAATAATCCCTCCCCTTCAATAATGACCTGATTTTACCCACCTCCCTTGAATTCATGGTGTAGTTTAAAACGATCCTTAATATTTTTATAATAGTTTGTTCACTAAATTTATTAAACTTTGGATAGAAAAAATTCAAAAAACTGTCCAAATAAGTATGATAACACGATTTGGTATAATAAATAATTAACGTTTGCGATCAAACTAAAAATATAAGATACATAGCAAAGTCTCGTTCAAATTTTTTTACTAAATTTTAAGTTTAATAATTTTATCGATTGATTACATACGTTTATTATTTTTGTTCATTATTATCAAATAACGAACCAAAAAAAAAAACACAATGTTTTATACAAAATATATGCTAAATAAGTACTCATTAGACATAATAAACATTTATCTTTATATCATATTTCACATGAACCTTAAAGTAGGTATAATCTTTGACATGGAATTTTTGATGCCAAAATGGTTAAGGTTCAAGTAGTAAATTTTATTATGCAATTTTATTATACTACAATTCAAATGCTATTTTGAGTAAAGCTAATCATATTATTAATACATTATAAGCATGTATTTATTTAGATAGATATATTCGTTTTAATTTAAATAGATATCACAAGGAAAATAAAATCAATTTTTAAACTTTCGCGAATACATATTATCATTAAAATTATATTTAAAAAAATCAAATGTCATGACTTAGATGATTTGAATACATTTAATGATACTTATATTTAAAAAATGCATACAAAAAGCAGTTAGAAGACTACAATTAGAACAGTAGTGGAACATAATAAACAATTGTTTAAATAAGAAATTTTAAAAGAGAGTAGTTTTATATTTCTTCTTACTATAAAGAAAGTTTTAAGCCACAAATAAATAACAACAATTAACACAATTCTTACTGTTAATATTTACAATTTAATGAAGTTATAAACTACTTTTTAGTTCATTCTATTTCAAATAATCAAAAATGTATAAGCTACAAACGAAACTAGGTAATAAAGCTATGAATTTACTAACTTAAAATGTTCTACTAGCGAATTTATTGAGTGAAAGTTTCAAAGATTTATAGTTTTGATTTATGTTGATTGGCGAAAAATATTTAACAAAATAACAACATATCAACTTTACTTCAGATATAATGAAAGCAATAGATACGTTCAACCGACTCTAAATGGCTTGAAGCAAAAGTTCAATTTGCAATTCTCTAAATAGCTTTCATAAAAATCATTAGTGTCTTCACATTTTTCTAAGGATATGGGAGAAACAACTCGATTAGTTCGGCGAGAGTGAGCATGAAATTAAAATCCATATACTCTCTTGGCAATTTTTTATCTAAAAGCATATAAATATTAGAAGTACTTATTTTGGAAAAAAATTTAAAAATCAACGCCTCTCAACAATCGAAATGTATTAAGAAGTTGATAAAAGTTTGTAATATTTTTTGAAAATTTTAAAGAATAAGAATAGAGTGGAAAAGAAATCAAGTAGAGATAATGACAAGAAAAGACAGCGTTGAGACGATGTTGAAGACTTCATCAAAATACGAGGCGAGCAGAGCCAGAAGCACGTCCATTCAGTCGTCGTACAAGTCACATCTGTTTTGAGGAAAATCATTTAAAACCAACCGACACACGAAACTTCGTGACCAATACTCTTAAAAAATGTTATCCTTTTTTCACTCATATTATAGAAACCATTTAAACCTAACCATAAAAACCCACTGAACCAAAAATTGAATATACATTTTTTTTTTTGTTGTAAGATTGACAACTTTTCATGGATAAAATATTATCTTGTTATAAAAAGAAAACTTATCTCCTTCATGTCAACATTAACTTCTCAAACATTTAATGGCTGTTTTTGTAACGATTCTTAAAAACGCACCAAAGTTATGTAAATTAAATAAGTAACACATTTCAAACTTTTTAAAAAGTTTTTATAAAAATGTATTATAATGATATGAATTTGTAACATTATAAATGCCTATAAAATAAATAAATTCGTCTAAACTAAACTTTCTTAACAGATAAATATAACTTTTACTCGAAAAATCTTTCACAGAATCTTAATATTATTACTCCCTTACATTCGAAACTACATCAAACATACATCAACATATTTTACATGCATTTATTATCTGAAATTTCACTTTTAAAATACACTAAACCCTGTCTACTGCGTGTATATTTAAATTATGTCACTTAAGTAAATTGATTTATTGGCAAATATATAAATTAAATAGCCACACAAACAATAAAAACTGGGATTTAGTTAATGATACTTAAAAATTGTCTTTAGCAACAATGCTTTGAATCATGGCTGAATTTACCAACAGACATAGTAAGCACGAATTTTTAAGGAACGACATATTTTAAGGTAAAATAATTATTATCTCAAAACAATTATTAACTCAAAAGTCTATAAGTTATTGTAATTATAATTATTTTAAGTAATTATATTATATTATTATTTATTAACAAATATAAAATTTTTGATTGATTCGTTGTTCCTGAAAATAAACTGCAGATAAGTGCTTAGATGCTCTACTGAAAATTACTGTAAATATTTATGAAATTTTAAGTGAAGTATAATAATATACATATTCTTTATCTATTACTTGGGTCAGATTTAACTGTGGCATAGTGTTTGACCCGTGGTATAGGTTCACCCCCATTGTCAACGCTGTGTATGTAAATAATATTTAAAACTTTTCTAAAAATTAAATATTTATGACAATTAAAATGATATTGGTTTAAAATGAATCTAAATTCTAAAGGCTATACTATCTGGTATAGGTACTGCTACGTATATAAAATACACACTTTTACGCATTTATTATCGATTTTCACGGTTTCGAAACCACAAACCAATTAAATCAGTAAAACAAACCATATCAAATTGTTTATTTATACAAAGAAATTTAAAAAATGTTTTTTCAAAGATCATTACTATTTTTCTAAGTTCTGTAGCTGTATTTGTTTATGGCACAAAAAGACTGTATAAAAGTTATGATTTGATTTCATCAATTTTTCAATAACTAGTATGAACTCGAGTATAAAGTTTAATTAAGAAATATAAGACAGCTTTTAATTCAATGCTTAAAAATGAGCGACTACTGACTAGGTATTAAGTAAGAGATAAATTGAGCGCTGACAAATTATCTATATATTATATACAGTTCAGTGGTGTACCAACATCGTCAATTTCATCTCCAGTTTATCGCGAAACGGAAAACCACCATCATCAGCAGCAGTATCATCGTCAGCGTTTCGGAATCATCATCGTCGTTTTCATCATCATCATCATCAGCAACATTGAGGCTGGAGCAGCTTTCAAATGTAGCCAGATCAATTATTTATTGAAGACTGAAAGATTGTGATATATATTTTATTTAAGGGATGAAGTCGACTTTTCGGGGATACCATATGGAATGGTCTTGAGATGGAACGGGAAGCTATATATGATTGGGATACCAAAGAGGCCTGAACAGCAGTTGAAGATGGAAAAAGGGGGTACAACAAGATAAGGAGACGAAATAAACACGAAAGCAGGTTTTGTAGACGAAACCTCCACCTCTTCGTTTCCACCCCTAACCCCATCGTTCACATAAACACACGTGAACTTGGAAGCGAAGTCGTTTTTCACATTTTTTTATTTTCCAAGCTTACCTCGATCAAACATGAGTGGGAATACTAATAGCGGATAGTTAAATTATTATAAGTACATGATCGAATCCGTAAGAGCTTTTTCGCGAAAGTTAACGTTAAGTTTAACACGGAATTTCGATTTACTTGAACTCTCTTTCATCGAAACAAAAAATATATCTACACATAGGTACCTACATAATCTCGGTAAATTAATCACGCGCAAATTATAAACGCTCTAATTAATTATACAATGACATAAATTTGAGATACGCTATTAAAGTATGAACTAGGCTTTGAAATTTATTTAATTGAATTAATGCAAACAATTAGAACGTCCTCACGTTTAACTTTCTTCTTTTTTCAACGTTATTTATTCAATTTAAAACTGATAAAAAAACGTCTGAACTTGACAAAGAAAACTTTCTCTTTTATCACTTGTCGATATGAATTAAGAAATTATTAAGAAAGTTATTGTTATTCGATCGTTTCATTAACTGCTAATCTTAAAAAGAAGAAAGTTGGTCTGTTGTTTTTTGTTGTTCGTATTATTAACGTACGTAATGATTATAATTAAAATTTAATTAGATCTAATTGGAGATGAAAAAAAAATCTTCGTGGTAACTGGGAATATTGACTTGAATATATGTGTATCAAATTTTAAATATTCACGAAATAGAAACGTTCCAGTTTTATGCGCGCGCGAATATTTCGGTTCAAAGTATTTACTTATTAAAATTTACAAGTTTCGATCAGACCCCCACAGACTCGATCAATCTTGGGTTCCCTACTTTATGTTCCCCTGTCTCTCTATTTTATCTTAGCTTTACTTGATTTTCTTTATATATCCTCTATTTTTTTATTCATTTCTTTCATCCATAAAATGACAAATTTTCACACACATTTGCGTTATTATTTTCATATATTATACGTATATGACAGAGGTGGTTAGTGGTTCCAGTAGAGGAGTGGAGGAAACTACCGTTTTTCCCGTTTTTCCCGTTGATCCCGCGTTTCTATTCCCAAAACAATGGTGATAGTGGCACAGATGGGGTTCGCGGGGAAACGATAAATATTTATATCAGTTCTGATAATATAATTTTTAATTCAGTATTTTGGAACCCAGATGGTGTTGTTGTTGTTGTTGTTGTTATTGTTGTTGTTATACGGTGATAAGAATGGATATGGGTAAGGGATCGACGGAAAACCGAGAATATATCCAACAGTAACCGCTATCCTCTTCACCAACCCCCGCAGGTTTGTTGAAACATGCCAACCCACGGTGACTGATTAATATTTAAAATCGTTCTGCTACGACCTTCTTCTTAAGTTTCGTCGTCTTCCTTTATTTCTTTTTCGGGAATCGCGCATCGGAGACGACACGAATAGTTTGGCCTGATGTTGGTGAGAGGTGTTATAGTGGAAGAATGGGAAACACCGGGAACACATCACATGGGAAAACTGGAACCGACCACTGTCACGATCTCTACACCGTTTGCTTGTCTTTCAACTACCACCCCCAGTAGACCCATATTTAACCCTCCTTCATATAACACGTACCCCGTGCCATCTTTCTTAGCTTCTCTTTTTGGTCACCCCTCAATTCTGGTTTAGCCAAACAGATATATTTTCTCCATAGGGTAGTCACTCAGTACGAAAAGTCATTTCTATTGTCTTGAAATAATCAACGATTTTCACTAACACAATTAAATCAACAGGTTTTTGATATTATAAGAGCATAAAACGATGAAATGGGTAGGTAAACATTTAGTAACAGATTATGTAACAAATGAATACTTTGTATAATATATTTTTAGCGACATCCATCAAAATATATTTTAACTTTGATAAATTATATACCCAAATATTGTAATTTATTATTATTTGGATTTATTATGATATGTGCTTTGTCCATGAATTCAAAAACTAAATAAAATTATTTCATTTCAGTCTAATTCCATGAATTTCACATAGAATTTTTTTGAAGAAAAAATTCAATTTTCCATTCATGCTGTTTTACGAAGCACCTAGATTAATATACAAGGTATTTATGCTATGTACTTTTAAAAACAATTGATAATTTATCTTAACAATTAAGTATTAATTAAGCAGGGTCGTCAACGGATAGATCAACTTGAGTCCCCTTTTTTCCAATCCAAAAAGAAATAAGCTGTGATAGTGATGTTTGTTATCATCTTCAGAGAGTATCGATATTTTGTCAAAGATGATAAAAATTAGAATAAAAAAATTCTATTTTTCTAAAAATTTTCTACAAATTTGGGCAAAAAAGAAATAAAAATGTGAATACTCTTTAATGTTTACACTCTCATATATAAGTATTAAGCACCATAAAAAGACTACCTTAATAAGAAAAACATGACTTACATTGAATCTCCCTTTCAACTACAATCCCTGATAAAAATAGTAAGAGAGCATAATGAAGGAATTCGTTCATGATAAAAATTTAATTCATATGATCAAATAATTCATACGATATAAAATATTGAGAACAAAAAATCAATTAAGACAAAATCTTGTTCTTAAAATTTTCAGGCTATATTTAAGTAGAATTTTAAGATGGTTTTTCAATGGAAAAATATTTTTGTTTTTGTTTCTAGTAGTTTTTATTATTTGAGTTGTGGCTTTGAGGTTTTTAAGGGCTGTCTTTTCTTTCCAATGAAATTGTAAGCAAAAAACAAATACGTAAAGCAAGAGAGCCAGCGCCTTCTCCAACAAAATAAAAAGCATTGCATATGTACGCAAAAAATAACGTTAAAATCGCTACAACAAAAGCGCGGTAACAAGCGTAAATATACCTGCTGGTAACTTCTCGCTGTAAGCTACTAGAAATTGTTCTCTAACAAGTTTAGTATTCTTGATATTAGTAGTAAAACTACGATGCAAAAAAATTTGCCTCCCATAAGTTTTTATCACGAGTCGCCACTGGGAACAATCGAATTATCCGGGTGTATCGTTCAAATGAGGAAATGGTATTATTTTATAACACGAATTACAACTTTTTATTTATTTCTTCCTAATTTTATGACTTCTATATTTAATATTTTTAATCGATAAAATGATTCATTATAAATAATAGCCTATAATAACCGTAAATGAATGAACAAAATGGCACTAAATAAAAAAAGTCAGATTTAAGAAAGGATACTTCGGGGTCCGTACTTCGAAAATAGTGGTGTGAACATACAATTTCAGCTAATATAGGAATAAATTTGTTTATTCTGGGTCTACATTGCTAAACCTTTCAAAATCTACTTTTTTATTTTAATAATGTAAAATGATAACACAAAACAACAATGCAATATAAATTAGCAATAATTACTGATTATTAATTGAGAATAATATTATGAGTAAGGAAAAGTTTAAAGGTATCCATATTGTAATTTGTAGTAGATATTTATTTCTTTATAAGTTATTACTATCGATTTATAATAAATAATAAGTTGCAAAAAATGTGCTACAAAAGCAAAATTAGCTGAAATGTTAATGCAACAATTATATGGAATTTCATGTATCTAAATTTTCATTTACACTATCATATACAGCTATTAGTTCATTTTTTTATCGTTTTAGAATATAAAACTGAAGATTTTATAAATTCAGTAGCATTAATGTAGCGCTTTTTAAGTTTTCATATTCGTTTCATCAGTGCAATCATCTAAGATGTAAATGCAAGTTTTCCATTTGTATTCAGACAGTATGCGTTTATATTAAATTTGTTGTTAATGAATTAATTAATATTCAAATTTAAATGGGCTTGAGATAATTTAAGTGCACTTTGCTTTTAAATGGATGCAAATAAAATAATTGAAATTAAAGAAAATAAAACAAAAATACATTAAAAAGAAAAGCACAAATAAAACTCCATAGAAACTACAAACAATGAATTTTTTTTTTTTATAATACCTACCTATATCGTTATGTATGTAATACTCCTATTTCTTTTTATAAGCCGGTGAAGTTATGGTTTTCTCGTTTTACAAAGCCCACCGTTTTATATATCCCCCGTAACCTTTGTAAGGAAAAAAAATTAAAACCTTATACAATATTCATAATTTTCTTTAATAATACAGATCATTAATTTGATTTATATAAGACCTCCTGATGCTTTCTCATGTTTACTCATAAACTGAACGATACTTTTTCCCTAATATTTTGTTAACTAACTTATTTTTTCGTTTAAATTTTTGCTGAACTTCGAATCAATTATCAATGAAAATGTTTTTATTTTGGATATAAATAATGCAATATCTTAGTCCACATCCACATACCTACCTTAGTTAAATAATCAATTACCTATATATAGGTACCTAATTATAGTAATTACTGTAATAAATAATCAAGTAATATAATAATAATTACGTATAAGTAACTTGAAATCTAGACGTCTTTAAACGTAAACAAAATGAGTGATAAGATTTCCTATATAAATATAAATTTTGAAATCGAGTTAAGATATGTTATATAATTTGTTTTCTTAATATTATTCTCTTTTCTTATTTAAAATTTTGATAACTTTTATATTGGTTTTTGTTATGAATTTCCTGAATTTCGAGAAAATTATAATGTAGGTATTCAATTTTATGTAAATGATCAATTTATGAATATAAGATTTTTACATTTTTGGACACAAGTACTATCGCACATGTAGCATCTCAAATCTGCATTATATAGATACGTGCGTAATATATATCTGTACTATAGTTTTGCATTTGTGCGTCTTATACTAAGTAAGTATGAAATATGTTTTTACATATCTCTGACAATGAGATTCTCTGTTTCAGAAAGTATTTGACGAATTTTATTACGTTTTTTTAATATTACCTATTTACTATTTTGAATAACTATTAGTTAAGTCTTTGCATGAATATTTTAGGATTCTATAATTAAAAAAAATATGTTCAGGTTCACTTAATGGCGCAGCGTTTAGATCTGTTAGATCCCCGCTCCATATGTCAGTAACACTGAGTTCGAACCCAGTTGATTCCTAGATATTAAGATTATTAATTAATTTTACTAATAACCTATAGAAATTTGATTTGACCTTAAATGTTAAGGTGATTTAAAACACTAAAAAAATCATAGTTAATTTTCTCCGCAAGAACATTTTTCTCCTTCTAATGTAAAGAGCAAGCAAAACAAATATAGCAATATTTTCCATATACATATATCGCACATAAGATTAACTATTTCGACACTAAAATAGTGTAACTGACTTACTTTAGTCATTCCATATTAACTTTATAAGAGGAACCATCGTACAATCTACGTTTAGTAGGTACCTATGTAACAAGTACCTACCTATTATTTAGATGGATAACGCCAGTGTGTAATACAATATGTAAACGATTTATTTCTATTAACGTCTGTTACATTAATAATCAATGTTTATAATTGATAAAAACTATGCATAACAAATAATTGAACAATTAGACACAAAAAACGTATAAATACATTAATTAACTGAGTATTTTAAAATAGACGAAATTAAAAGTACCTACTAGATTTAAAAAGGAAACCCCTACGATTTATGTTTCAGAAATATATTGTATATAAGAACTTGTTTTGAAGCCCTAAATATTATTATGTAGCCTAAACAAGTTGGGTTACACTAAGTATTTCAGTCAGTATTTAAAAAACTTAATGAAATACGAGCAACATTTAATATAAAATGTACCTACTTGTAAAAAAAGTTTAATTATCATCGAAATCTTAAAATGATTACACTCCTATTATTTGTAATGTTACAAGATTTCCTAAATTCTTTTATTTTAAAGGTAATTTTAAGATCTTTTAAGAAATGTATTTCATTGTATTCGTATAAAAGCCATTCGTACTGTATATGGTAAATGTAGTTATAATACATTTTATGTAAGTAGGTACATACGTCATGACTTATCGTTATTGAGTAAAAAATTGTATTCCAAATTAGATAACTATCTAATAATCTTTCTTCTAAAATATGGTTATTAAAATTATCATAAAGCTGAAAAAAAAAATTTTCAAACTATCTCCTTTCTTTTACACTATAGGTATTATGTTATATTATATCGATATATGGTAGTACACGTCTATAAAAGAAGGGTGTACAATTAGTTTTAAAATGCATTAATGGATGTATTTTAGCTTATTTTTAAAAAAATGTTTAGGTGAAAAATTAATCAAAAGATCTACAGGCATTGTGTACACGGTTAAGTAATTCGTTCCCCGGAATCATCACGTAAATAATAACCGCGTTATATAAGAGATCTCTCTCTCCAATTCGTCCTCCTAAGCATTGTTAACTAAATTTAATGATGATTATTTTTCATATTTCGATATATATAAGATTAATATTTTTAGTAACTTATCGAAAATTCAATCAATATCTACTCTTTTTTCATTACTACTTAAATAAGAACATAGGTACTCGTATCACTTTTTTCAATGTACATTTTGCATTACTTCCAAAATCTACCCACATTCTTCTATATAATGAACGAAAAAGGAAACACTTCATTAATATTGATAACCTTTATTAATTATATATTATGACTTTGATTGAATATTTTTCGTAAATAAAAATTTTATTTGTGTATTTAATCCATTTAACAATTGATTCTTATTTGCTCCATTTACATTATAATATATCAATGAGCCTATAAAAATGATGAGAATAGGAATTATCGTTTTGATATTCTGAATTTATACTTCGTAATTACTAATTTGCAAAAGTCACGAAATGATTTAACTGTTCATAATAACCAAAAGCATTACTCTGATTTATATGTTAATTAACCTGTCTATGTGTAGTAAGCAATATAAATACTCCATTTCTAATTTAACACCAACAAAAATATTTGAATCAAAATGCAATAAGAAAATGCAATTAGAAACTGTATTTTAAAAAAAGCTAAACTTAGAACATAGTTATAAATTGTATTGCCTATTTTGTTTAGTAAAGTTTTTTTCTTACAGACTTAGATTAATCCTACTATTCTATTCTAATTTTTCTGTATTAGTAAATGATTTTTAATAAGCATTAAAACTAATAATTAATACAATAAACTATTATATGGATTAAGACTTTAAGACTTTTTTATTTATTCATTTAAACTTCATATAAGCTATAAAAATGCACACATGTGAAAATATTTTCATTATAGATTTAGCAGTTAAATTTGCTACTTAAACTCGCGTAAGATAAATCGTGTTAAGCTAAACTACGTATATATATTTCGTAAATAACCAACTTTCGTACGGAATATTTAACGGAACCCTGTTTCTGGGACCGCTAATTCAATTAGCAAATTATCGTAAGTATATAGTATAGTTCAGAAACGTGGCAAATAGAAGGTAAATGAGTTAATAATGAAATATATGCGCAGGGAAATCCCAAAATGATATTCGTTTTTGAGAAATATTTTCATTTTAATAGTTTGTATAGAGAAATTTGGATCTTCTGAGAATAAAAGTTGACTCCGTTTAACCACTTGAAAAATTGGAGCACTGTCTCGTGATTACATTCAGAATCCAAAACACTTAGTATCGAATGAAACTTTCTCTTAACATTAAATGTAATTCACTTTCACATCGGAATGTCGAATTGTGTCGATATTTTTCACGATTTCTATATACGTAGTGTATGATGGTGTTACCTATATAGTCGATATTAATTCACGTTAATGTTTTGAATATAATAACCGTAAAAAATTCGTTTTCCATTAATGGGATCGAATATTTTTACGCCAATAATAAATATAATAGTGGATAAAAGGATCGCATCGGGTGGCATAATTATTTGCGAGAGAAAAGGGGAAAATTTAGCGACCATATTTATGATTTGGATTGACTAAAGGGAAAATTAACTCAGCCTCTACGAGTATATCGAATAGATGTGTCAGTACCTATACGTGTATCTAAATTAGTGTGTCAACACTTTGTTTTGGGACAGTTGGGAACAGCGATGGGAATCGGGAGAGCAGTGGAGAACTGACCGTTCTATCTCTCCACCATCCTAGTCCCATTAACGAACAAATCTGTTACGTATGTGTACAATATGCAGTATGTCTATTGACGTTGTTACTCGCCATCACCATCAGAGAGAACCATAATAGATTATTGATGTGCGATAAGCCCTCATCTATTCAACAACGTTGCAAATTAACAACACTTTATCCCAACCAAATCCAGCCCCATCGCATTACATCCCCTTGCACTCTATAGTTACGCCTACAACTCCTCTGAGTAATCATCAGCATCTGATCAACGGAAGCACTGCCTCCTCAATTGTTATTTAATGTCTACAATATTGATGATGATTACGATAATAATCATCATCAGCGTTATCAAAATCACAATTGTTACGTTTTAGTGTTTCATGTAAGAGTCTTCCAAACTGACTTATGTACACGATTTATTTCTTTACTAACATCTTTAGTAAAACTATTTTTAATATTTTGAGCAAAAACAAGCAGAACTGGGTAATTAATTAGGGTTGCGAGTTCCATAAATTATTTCTAACTTAACAACATCCTGATTAAAAAATGTAACGGATATGGTGTGGAGTTATAATTTTATTCTTTTTCGTAACTATTAGCCAAAAATGTATTAATTTCTTTAAAAAAGCTACATATCGTATATAATAATAATTATTCGTAAAGTTATTAAGGAAATAAATTTTATTTTAATTCTTATAACGTAGTTTTAAAAAGATATAATTTGATAAAACTCATTAAAATTAAAAAAATCGATTTTAATGTTTGCTCCTAAAAACATATTGCTACCCACGTTCTAAAATGTCATATCTTATATTAAAAAAATCTTTCAGGAAATGAGAACAACATTTCCCTAGCAGAAATTGAATAAAAATCTAATTTTTTTGTACCCATAAGAATGTAAAAGTTTTAATAATTTCACCATATAAAATAATTTTTAACTGTGTGAAATGTGTAATTATTATTTGAATTTAAATTGACTGCTAACTGTTTATAGAAAACGATATGGGATACCTCACATTCAACGACGTGTTACCCTTAAGGTAACATAGATTCCGTACACAGATTAATAGCCAGAAGCCAACAAGCATAGTTCCCAAACACAAATCAAGATGTAAGATATAAATATTACGTTTTTCGTTTAAAAAATTTTCAAATCCAACCTCTCGGCTTGGGATAATTTGTAATGACAAACAAGGGATGCTTTCTTGCGTTCAAGCGCTATTATTAAAGGTCTTAAAATTATCAAGTCTAAATTTTGACCGGTGGAAGTTTTTTCAAGTAGGTAGTTGTTTTTTGGCAATTACTTAACGAGTGAACAAAGTTTATATATTTTTTTTTAGATACTTTCATAGGGACAGTTGAATAAAGCTTGCTTTGAACAAAATTATTCTCGTATTTTAACTAGTTTCTGCTTAATTTATCACTTTCTAGAGGACAATTCTTGGTAAATCTTTTGATCTGTTTAAAATAAAAACGAAAAACAGTAATCACATTTTTAACAAAAACCGACCGAAGGTTCCATTTCGGTTACGACTAGTTTTTGCCAAAAATTGACCAAAAGTTTTTGTCATATCAAACATCGTGTATTAGTCCAATCAATCAAGTGTTTAAATCGAAATTTCTGCAGAATGGCTGACTTTTGGATATAATTTTCTTCGAGGTAACTATCTGTAAAAATATTTTTGTCATTTTGTAACAAAATTGTGTTTGAAAAATCAAACGATTTCAGAATAAATTGAAATCTTATTTTTTTTCTTATCGTATAATTTGTTACTATCGTACACAAAACAATAAATTTTATAATGACATGAAAATTTAGCTACATAAACTTAATTGAATAATTTTCGAATCTGTAACCATAAATTGGATTAGTTCCACTTTCGGCTGTAACTCATGTTTCAGTCGGACAACCGGTAAAAATTTCAACAAATTGTAAAGGTTATCTACATTTAACTAAATGTTGGTAAATATTGGTTTAAATTCTAATCTGCAACCTTTTTGTCTCGAATGAAACTTTAGTTGAGTATAGCTTCATCAAGTTTCAATAAAGTAAGGAAAATGTCGCAGATACGCAGATTTTCCCAATGCTTGATACTTACTTGTGAAATTGCTAAATTACTAATCTGGTTATAAATTTAAAATATATTAAGTCTAACTTTGTTTGTTATGGCTCATAAAGATTTTTTTTTGTTTTCAACGCTTGTTAAGATTAGTAAACAATATTAGTTATATAGTGTGATAGTCTAATCTTAATCGCCAATAAGAATATAATTTGCAGGCGTCTCTTCATAGAACAATCAGATTAAAATTACAAATGTTTATTGGGAAACTGCGTTTTGTGGATAAAAGATCCAACATAAATAACCAATTTATTTATTTTATTAACCAGTAGTAAATATACATAAATACTCTATAAAAATGATTACATCTATAATATGTTGACGGTATAATTATTATAAAAAATATAATAAATACTTTTGTAAAATTTTTAAGATATTTATTGTAAATATTAAATTTTGTGATGACTAAGTGGTGCGGTGATTTTATTGTCACTCTATAAATCAGGGGTTCCAAAGTTGAATCCCAATGGAAGCCCAAAATGTTTCTTGGGTTTTTGAATTCACCCGTCACTAATACAACCTCAAAAAAAGTATGTGAACAAACAAAAATAACGAAATCAAGTCGCTCGTTAAAAAAAGGGTGGAATATTTCCAAATGTTCAACAACCAACAATCGAATTTCGTGGAATATCTGAAAGTACTCAACGATCAACAACCGAAATGTCGGGAACGTTTTAGACAAGACTTAGAGAATATAAAGAAGGAGTCGTTCGATGTGATAGTGAGTCGAGCGAATAGTTATTAAAGTTGACAAATTATTAAAAATAAGTGATTATTGTGAGTAAAATTGTGATCTATGAATTTTAATAGACGACGTTTTTTTTTTGCTTTGTTAAATGAATGTATATTTTTATTAAATTGAAAAATCTATAAAACAATATAATTTTGAGCTAATCTCGGATTTTAATGTTTTTTAGTATTTTCATAAGTTAAATATAAGTTTCATGTTTTAAACTTTCTATTTATAACTCAAAAAATTTAGAAATAACTTTATTCCTCCACCTTCATATTATATCTATGATCTTGTAACTTTCTCAACACAAAAGCTTCTAAGATTTAGTCAAGATAACATGCACTTACATCTTTTATTCCCCATTCAATGCATGTTACACTTTCAAGTTGTATTTTAAGCCACCGTCCAGAACTTGGAAAACAAAACTTTCCTGTTTTAAATTGTTGTAATCTATTGTTACGCTGACCATCATATTGAAAGGCAAATGGAAACATCGTTGTTGTCTTTAAAAAGCTTCGCTTTTCTTTTGCAAGCTGCCACGGCTCAAGTTTCGTTTTAAAGTAAGTTGTAAAACATTTCCCCATAAAATTTAAGGTTTAAAATTTAAACTAGAAAATAGTAAATTCACACAAAGTAAATAATATTGAAACGAAAATAAATGAAGAAATGTTTACTATTGTTTTTAATTGTTGAGTCAAAGAAGTTTTAAGATAAGTTTGGACACGTATATTTTTATAAGCCACGTCAATTTCACGGAGGAAATTAACGCGAAATTGAAAGTGCCCGCAGGAAATGTTTCGATATTTGAAATTGATTCGTATATGTGGTTCATATATTTGCAGTTAATGCAAATAACGAATTTAAATATACGAACGTCTTAAAATGAAATCTTGGATATAAGCAATAATAATAATCGTAATATTAAATGTCGCTTTACACATTTTTAGGAAGCGACGTGGAATGTGTGGAAATTTTCAGTTACAAATAGTTCGCGAAAGATAATTATTTTATCTGCTACTTCAAGGCTTGAGAAACTCATCCGTAATGTTTGTAATCCTTTAAAGTTTCACGTTAAGTTTGAGATTTTACGCTAATGTAACCGCAGCCTAAAACTTTTCGAAATTTTAAGTTATAGGAATTTAGTTTACAAGTACCTACGGAAGTTATTAGTAGATATTTCATTTGGCGTTTGCTAATAAATTTATTTAATCAAATATTTATTTAATAGTCTAAAATGAATGAATTTCTGACGTGTTTAAAATAATTTAATAGTTATGTAAGTGGTCAAAGAAAAAATAATTTTACAAACCTTGAATCGAATTTAGTTTTATCATCTAGAGTTCCAGTGTAGTGCATGGTTAACATATCGCCTTGCTTGGACTTGACTGAACATCCTTCGGGTACGCTGATAACTTCCACTTTGAGTTCTCCTTCGGCTTTATCGGCAGCTAAAGTTGCCTGAGAAACTATCGCAAGCGTAGCAAGGAAAATTAACACACGTGGCATTGTATAAGAAAAATAAATCGAAAATAAAGTTTATGAAAAGTTTGCAAGAACGCAAACAGGACGTATGTAGTGACGAGTGCACACCAACTAAAGAAAAAGTTGATGAAGTGTTTGAAGTCGACAACACGACGAACAATTCCGGAATACGCGTCCGACTGCGATAATGAGAAGCCAAGAGTCGGTGCTGGTCGCGGCACTGTTCTCTCACTCGTTCAGTGTTTCTATGTGCGGGATATCAGCTCTGAAGTCTGAACGCGGCGCACTCCGCTTGGCCCACATCACATTGCCATCGTGTTCGTGTCGTTTTTACCTTTTCCATGCGTCTTCACAACAATTTCTATTACTTACTGCCACGCTGGCTGCCTGCACTTTTTCCACTCGATTTTTGACTGCCACGAAGCGATTAAACACACTATCAAAATATTCATGTGACGTAGTCGTTTATCAGAACTATCATTACACCCATTACACTCATACAGATCCGCCTCGCACATGCATCTTCAATCTCTTCTTATTTATTATATACAGATAATTACGACTTTTTTTAATCGACAAGTTTCACACAGTTACGCTTTTTACACAGGAATTATCAATAGTAATTAGATATGATATTCTTAACAATTAATAAATATGTATTAACAACAGATAATCCCTTTTCTTCTCAAAATATAAGTACATCTACTTTCATTATCAAGGTTACTCACTGAAAACTGATATATCTACATAGATCATGTAGATTGTAGGTAATTAAATTGTTCTGGAAATTTTAAAACTTTAATCTTACTCATTTTACAGTCTGAACCGGATTTAAAAATTTGCCACCTTTAAACATGTCTTAAGGGGGGAAATAACTGTAAACGCTTAAATTTTGCTTGATTTTTATGATTTTTTTTTAAATGAAAGAATAATTATATAGTTTTGAAAATTGGCACCTGGTTTATTCAAACATTAGAATAATATAAATATAAATTATTTTATTTTTATTATTTAAAATGGCTGATGTACACTAAATTCTTCGAGGAAGGTGTCAGCGAGACTGCTCAATCGGCGAGCACTATAGCATCGGTTACAGTAATCTGAAAACAAAAAACCAAAATTCTGTATGTTTATTCATGTCATAATTTCTAGATGAACCTAAAAAAAATAAAAAAAAATTAAAATTTGCGGAATATAATACTTGAAAAATATAACATGAATTTTGGGCTGATTTTTCTATTGTAATTGTTTCGATGAAATTATTTTTTAAATAAATTTTCGGAAACTTGTTGGTTCATATAGAAAATAATATCATTAAGAAGATTAGTGCAAAATTTCCGAGAGATCGATCAATAACTTTTTGAGTTATCGTGCACGCCAATTTGAAAAATATGGTTTTGAAAAAAACGCGTTTAAAGTTTGAATACATGAAAATTCAATAATTATAGTGACTTACCGATTAATCAGCAATTCCAGCACAATATAATTGTCCTTCTGTAGCTTTGTAGAACTCATTTTGTTCAATTAGTTGCTGTTGACGTGCTTGACGAGCTTTTTTAGTGGCTGATGAGCTCCACCGATTTCCTCGACTCACTCTCTGTTCTTCGATTTTTCGGCGTATGATTTGCATTGACGGCCAACTATTATATTTCCACAGTTCATTATTTTAAAAACCTCTTCGACGGCTCAAGAGAATAAAGCCAGCTGACTTGATATAGCTGGGCGTTTTTTATTTTATATGGGAACAGCCACTGGGCAGTTTCCCATCACAAAATTTTATCGGATAGACAAGTTGCTAAATGAGCAAAGCTCAGGTGCATCATATTGGTTAAAAAAAAATTATTTTAAAATCGATGAATATCCTTCATTGAATAATCCAGCAGCAATGAATGCGGTTATTTCAATGATTTTTGACCCCGAATGTAGATGTTTTGGAGCGAGGCGTCAAACGGTAGGGTTGAAACTCTCATTTGCGTTTTGCGTGTGACCACCCAAACATATTTCAAGCAATTCATCTCGCGACAAATATTGAAACATTGGCTCTACATACTCTTGGATATTTGGATGTAGTGGTGCAGGGTGTTTAAGATTTTCTCCAGAAGCTTCAGTTTTTTTCCATTTGCACCAGCTGTCGGAACCAGGCAGATAGTAGACAACAATGTCACAACAAGCCAAGGCAGTGTCTTGGCTTGTCATCCGTGGAGCACATATGATAATAATAGGTGGCCATTACAGCCTTTTTTATATCTTCGAGGTTGTTAACATACCTTCGAATAGCTAACCCGTAGTAGTTTGATAATTTGTTGATGAGAGCTTGAGTTAATTTGCCTTTTCCTCTGAGTTTGCCTAATCCTCGATTGCCAGCTTCTTCACATTTCACTGCATGTTTACACTCGCGACACACAACAAGTTCTAACAACGCAGTGAACACCGTAAAAAACTTAATAAATTTATAACAATGCATATAATTGTGATGAATGTCCTCACTAGTAGCAGTAAATAATTGTCTCGTACTTGCACTAAATTGTATCGGCTTCATCATTTTTAGTATGCTGATTTCAATGAAATTTTCGTTTACGCGGGCTTCCTGACCGATCTGGTGTATCTGTAGCTCCTTTAGGGTACGAACTCATTCTTATATTTATTTGATTTCGAAATCGTTAAGTACAAAATGAGCTCTAAAATTATCTAACAGCAAAACCGAATCTGGCCTGTACGAATATACTCTGTAGCATCTGTGAAATTGCCCTTTACTTGGAATTTGTTAATAAAAGGATTTAAAAACATTTGTTTATTAACATTTTTAATAAAAGAAAAATTCAAAGGTACAGAAATTCAAGAGACGGGTAAAAGAGTCGGCCGCTTAACTATACCTCTGCCAGCGCTCGAACGCAAAGAATAGGGTCGTCACGGCTTATACTCAATAATAATATGTGAAATACTTAAAATTATGTTCTAAAAATTTGGTGACTTATTCTTAAAGAATTATACTAACAATTTATTTAAAAAAAATAATAATTTAAAAATTTTACAGGTATTTCCTCCCTTAATTGTCACCCAAAAGGGGGTGGAATGCGGGCGCTAATTAGGATAAATAAAATATATTCACGAAGAAGTTAAACGTGATTTTAAAAACGATTGTTGCTAAAAAAAATTACCACACTTTTTAAGTAATGGCAGTGATTATTGGTATAATTTGGCGCCGCTCAAAAATTCACGAAAAAATACCTTGCCTATAATAATAAACTCGATCATGACAATTTCATCAAAAATGATTTTTCTAGAAGACAAATGAAAAATAAATATAAATTCAAAATATTCATGAAACACCATCAAGTAATTACCAGGAAGATATCAAATATAATATTATAATAAATAACTAATAAGTAAACATAATTAATTACGTACAAAAAATTGTATATTATAGATCTTATAGATATATAGTAAGTAGTCCATAAACAAAGCATAAACGTATAAATTATTAAAAATAAATGAAATGGTAGTAAGAAATAGGATTTCCAAGTATTGATCACTTTGTGATCAAAACCAATGGCGGAACTACAAATTTTAGCCCCCCCCCCCACAAAAAATTAGATCGGCCTCCAACCTTATATGAATTTTTGCTTTTCGTATCTAGCGTCCCATATTTTAATTTAGCGCCGATTTTCTTGCGAAAGGTCCTTCTTAAAAGGCCCCTGAAGTCTAGAGGAGTTAGCAGATATTATCATTTTTTTCATACCAGGTGTAATATTTTGTTTTGAAAATTAGCATTGTCCGTTAAGAATAACGACAGTTTCTTAATATCCTTATTCGTAACATCTTGGTCGAAATCCATGGTATTTTCATAGTTATTCAAATCAATTGCCGTACTGTTTCTGCTATCAACATGTTCAAATGTTGCCCTCCATCTCTATGTGTAGTACCTTGATTTTTTAGTTTTAAGTCAGTTGAATTAATTTTTTCGCTATAAACTTGTTCAAACGCCTGTTCATCTTTAGAAGTAGTTTAATTTTCTGTGATCGTAGCAAACGATTTAAGAAAAAGGGATCATTTTGGTATTTTTGCTAAACGTTCCTGTTCCTTTTTCAATTTCTCTTTTTTACTGCACCCTCTCTGCAGCACCACTAGTACTAATTTTCTCAAAATTTTCGGGCCCCCAAAGCTTCTAGGTCTAGAGGTAAGGTCTAGCGATAAGATAATTTCGCCACAGATCAAAACATATTTTGTTTATTTTGAATCGCAACTTCGATTGTCCTTAGCTACCACTAAGGGACCATCCATAAATTACGTCACACGAATTTCATGATTTTTGACCCCCTAACCCGTCCTTGTGGTCACATTTATGAGACCCACCCCTCCTTAGTGTGACGACACATAACTTACAAGTTTACATCTACAAATAATTATTGAATTAAAACAGCAGTTCTAAAATTTGTTTTATTTCAATGTAAATGTTTTTTTAATAAAATTAACATCTAATCAAACGTTTCAAGAAATAAACAAAAAAAAGACTAATTATATTAATTAATGATCAAGTTTAATCATCTTGAAAGTCAATTGTCAAATGAAATAAAAACAATATCATCGCTAGGCACGGTGCAGAATTTAGCGGCATTAATCAAAGGGCAAGTGTATCGGCGCGTAACACTACACCGAGAAAAAAATTCTCTTCGAACAATAAAATTAAAATATTATATATTTGGTTGGGAATGGGCTATCAAATCATTTTGTTGGCGTAAATGAAATTCAGTTGTCAGAAGAAAATGTTTTTCTTAGTGTAGTAGAGCGAGTGGCCGACAAAACAATTTGAACCTTATGTTTCTACAGATAATGTTGCATATGTTTTTAAGTTTTTTATTAATAGTTCAAAGTTCGTGTTTTACTCAACACTTAGATTAAAATAGATTTTGAAATGTGACGTCACGAAATTTAGGACCCCTCCCACCCCCTTGTCAAACTTCGTCGACCCCCTCCCTCCTCCTTAACGTGTGGCGTAATTTATGGATGACCCCTAATTCGCGGAGCCGTTGAGGTAGAGGCCTGAAGCTGAAGTTCTCTTAGGATATTTTTGATTTCTTCTAGGAGGTTTCATAAACAATTTTACTTAAAATGCTTCTTTTCATTCACTTCTTTTGTTTAGTCGCTAATCTATTACCACATTTTTGAATCCCTTCCTGTTATAGGTACAATTTATTTCAAATTTGTACACGAGCTTGATTTCGATAAAGAATGATGAAGATAAAGTTTTTGAAACTATAGCATCTCTCGATTTAATTTAAATAAATAATTTCGATTTCTCTAAAGAAAACATTAAAATTGAAATTTTTAAAAACCGTTACGCTTTGTTATTCTTTAAATGATAACATTAAATAAATTAAAATATATAAAAAAATATTTTTAAGAAAGTGCTTCTTTTCAAATGCACTTTAAATTAGAAAAAATTCAATTAAATTCAAATGCATTTGAGAAATAGCACTTAAAAAAAAAGTTTTTTTTATGTATTTTTTAAATTTTTATTAACAACATTTTTTTCACTGATACCAGAAGGTGGTTTGTTTTTGATCGAAACTAAAAATTCGGGTAAACTGCCACATATTATAAAGGTATTAATTATTTCGCTGATGTTTCAAATTGCTTCGAACCTAACACAAAAAATAATATTAAATTATTTGATTGTTAACGTTCACATCCATTGTAAAAGTTAATTTTCGATGATATTCTATGGTTTATAAAGATGTAGACCAATTGATGTTAAACTAAAATATCATCTAAAATTTAAATTTCTTCAAGTGCCTGCAAGAAGTCTTAATTGCTAGATGAAGCGTTGTACGATTCAACAATAGGTGATGTTGTAACCGTCAATTCGTTCACATTGTTATGAACCATAAAACACCATAGGCAGAGATAATGAGAAAGTTAACTTTTGCAATGGATGTGAGCCTCAAAAATGAAATACAAATTTTTGTTTGCATACAAGGTGGCAACGTTGAAATTCGGAAAGAGCACATAGAAATCTATAAAATTACCAATTTTCAAAACTCCCGGAAAACATTCCAGGTAAAACTAGCAAATGACTGGACTGTAAATATAACACTAGTACCCATGACCCCTTTAAACTTTTGTTATGTATGTAATCTCTTTTTTAACCTTTTTATTGTTAATTTAGAAGGTTAGACTTTAAATAATTCTATAAGGAAATAATTGTAAAGTACTGCATTAGATGTGTCGTTTTCTATATTAAAATACAACTTTATTTTATTAAATGTAATATACGAAAACAATGAGGTTTTAATATTGTACCTGACCTACACATTTACGTGTACTGTGATAAATAAGGTATTATTAATTAATAAAATTTGATAAGATATAAGGAAATAAGGTATGTAAATTAGATAACACAGTTTTATATTATAATTCATTAAAACATGATAGCAGATATATACGAGTATGTACCTACGTACCACACTTCGTCTTTTTAGCAAACCTATTCCCAAATAATCTGGATATTTTTTTTTTCAAAGAATATCTATAAATAAGATATGTACCTAAATAACATTTTACCTATATACTTACATACTTATAATTTGGTTCTAAACTTTTCTTTTGAAGCTATGATTCGTTTCTATCTATTTTTATACTTATAAGTTATAATGTCGTTCAAATTCTTATGCTGATGACCCAGTGTATTTTTTCTGATTAAAATAATGGTTTACCAAAATAATTACTATTCATCAATAAACAAAACAAAGCTTACATAATAGAATATCTGCTGCGAGGCGTCACAGTACTTTCTTTTACTTTCATTTATAAAACTTGCTGTTGGTTAAAAGAAATATAAGCATGTTATAACTATACATATAAACGGAACAGTAATTACAGAACTATATACATACAGCCTATATACGTATTAGCGATGTAACAAATATTCGCATATTTTTTTCTATTCGCAAGAAACGACGCGAATGTTTGGCGAATATAAATGACTAACCAAAAGGAAAATATATGGAATGAGAATTCAACTGTAAATTTAAATGTTTTTTTATTTCATTAAAACATTTAGATAATTAAATGATCAGGAAATATATTGTCTTGAGATAGGCCACTAAACTAAAAATACTTTTTTATATTCTTGTTAGTTTAATTAATAATGAAAAAATCACAACTAAAATAAAAAATTAAATTCCTTTTTTACGTTTACAAAAACTGCAAAAACTTGTAAATTTTTGTATATATTTTGAAAAATGAACTTCGAACGAATCGAAACGAATCCAATCAATTAAGGTAGTAATATTATTCTAGGTCTAATAAGTCTTGTTGCAATTTATAATGTATCGTTTGTACTTATTAAGCAGATTATAACTAGGATTTTAATTAAATAATTAAATTTAAAATATCTTTTTACAGAAAACAAAAAAAAAATTAACCAAAATTAATCTTTTAGTAGGTATTTAAGTTGATCTTTCACTTTAGTTATAATACTCCTATATTTTTCTATTTAAATAATTAACAAACTCAAAAAAACAAAACAATTATCTTATATTATTAGCATTAGAATTTTACGCGCACGTTATTTGAATCTCAACATTCGCGAATGTGAAAAATCGGACATTCGTTACATCACTTAATACGTATACTATATATGTATACGAATGTCAAACCTTCACCCCAGAAACCGTCCTTATTCAAATTTTTTCTGGAAAAAGTTCCAAATAAAAGTTGTAGGCATCAATGAGTTTAAGAATTATAGAAAGTTTATGAAAGAGAATCGTTGGAGCAGTTTTCGAAAAAATTGAAAAAGCTCAAAAACTCCTAGAATAACGTAGAGCTTTCGGTAAACCGATTTCAACCAAAAGCTTCGCGGCACAACTAGGTATAATATGGAGGCCAAATTTAAAATTTGGTGAAATTTGAAAAAGAGCTTTTGATGTGATATGGCTGTCACACACAGACGTGTTTCGAAAAACCACTTTTTTGGACTCAGGGGACCTCAAAACATGTATTTCCGGTGACAGCTCGTGAGTTCGAAAATTCGATCCGATAACAATACTTCTTTTACTTTATAGTAGAGTAAAAGAAAATAAAAAAATCAATATTCAAAATGCTACATTTAACTTTTTCTTCTAAGCCCATACAATCGTTTTTAAAATGTTGAAAAGCAAAGGCGTTTTACTACTACGAGAATAGAAATTACTTTTTCTGATGGAAATTTATAAACTAATAAACTCACTCCCTTTAATCTTCCCTGGATGAAAATTGTTTGACCATTCAACCATTTCTAATTCTTGATTCTTATGAAAAAACAACCACTTTAAGCAACTCTATTACCTCTGAAAATACTGAACGTCTTCAAATGAGGAAAAGAAAACTATGTTTAAAATTTGTCTTTATTTTATGTGGTTTTGCACATACATCAAATTATAAATCAATCACTCGCATGAAAATGTTATACAATTTAATTAGTAAAAGTATTACACAGTTACATAAAGTTATTTATCCTGCAATTTTTCTTCTTCCTTTGTTGTTAATTTACCTTCCAATTTAATGTCCTCTTCAACATTACCATCGATTTTATCTACTTTCAATCCTTTTTCACTATATCCAAACCGATCGTATCTCTCATCTTCACCTTTCTCTTCATCTTCATCAGAGGATTTATTGCCAGGTTCGATCTCTCTCAACAGATCATCGACTTCCGCCCACATTTTTTCTTCTCCAGACTCATTTCCAATATCTTTCGATTTATCGTCGTTTTTCGCCGATGTTTCGTCGGATTCATTATTCGGAACCTTTAACTTGAACGAATTATCAGTCTTGCGACACGTTATAAATATGACGCATACCCGCCAAATTCAATCGCTCAACTAATTTATACCTTGTCTGAATTATCAGTTATATCATTTGCTTCTTCGTTTTCTGTGGTGGACTTTGACTCTTTCGCTTCCCGGTTTTGAATGGCTTCGGTTTTAGCTTGGTTATTCCGGTGAATTCTTTCAGCTGTTTCACGTAACGCGTCATCCTGGCTTTTGCCGCTGGACGCAAGACTTTTCTGGACATATCGGCGTAAATGCTCCCGCTCACGACAATGTCGTTTAATTAACGCATTCTTTTTAATTGTTTTTACGCTGCGTAATGAATTTGTAAGCTGAGTTTTGCATAAATCACAAAATAGAACCTAAAAATATAAACAATGCAAATAAATAACACAGTGTGTGATAATAAGTGAGCCTAAAAAGAGGTTCGTAAAAAGAGCTTGCTTTTTTGAAACTATGGTGATTAGATTCTTATTTCAAATGATTTTAAGATAGATGAAATAATCAGGAATCAAGTCTTAGAAAAACAGTAACTTGATCTATTTTATTAATATTCAGTTTTTTGTTTTAATGTTATTAATTCTCAATCAAATAAGTTTATATTCCTTCATTCAATTGCATGAATGATTAATCATTCATTCATCATCTTTTAATTAATTATTTTAAGTGTTTTATTGATTCAAGTTACGTAACATAACTACGACAAAGGAGATGTAACTAAATATCTATATGGCGTAACATGATAGGGCAGCAGTCGGGGAACCGGGGTAAATTACCCCAAATGGGGTAAAAATGAAATTTTTGGGGGTGGTAAGAAAAATTTTGGGGTAATGACAAAAAAAGTTCCCCTACCGCTGTGATAGGGGAATGAATTAAAAATATATATAGGAAATGGAAATTGTGATTTATAGATGGCCCCTCTAATTGGGACAGGTTTATTTAGTCTTAACCGCCCTACCTTCAGGTTTTTTTCCAAGATGTGAGCAAAAAAACATCAGGTTTTGTTACGTTTAGATTATATATATATATATATTTAAAAAGACAAAAATTGATAGTAATTTTTTAAGTACGATAAATTTTAAAACGTGGGATGTACAGGTCCTTAACTGCCCTTGAAGAACTACTTATTCAAATATTGTTTGAACGCGTGCATATCCCGTACAGTTTATAGTTTTTAGGTATATTATTTTTTCTCAAGCGCGTACGTGATGCGGGATAGCGCAGATTGGTATCACGTACGTTCCTATGTGTAGGGCGGTTAATGTTCGAAATCAGCCACTCGTGGCACTGTTCGCACTTGGGGCATTTTGAAAAGTAAAATTGTGAGTTATTTTAGTCGGGATGTACATACGACTTTACTTAAATAGTTCTTTTTCTATACCGTGGTACACGTGAAGTTTAAAATTATGGCAAATTTTTCTTTATATTGCACATGAATTGTATCATACATCTTACAAGGTGCAATTTATTTTCATCGGAAATAAACCTATTACTTCATAACGTGTTCTTTGTGAGCTTTATTAAGTAGATTCAAATATAAATTTCGACCAAGTTCGTAAACAATTGACTATTAGTTTCAGTTAATTCTATTATAACTTCAGAAACTGAATGAATGGTTGACAACTCTAGAACTAAATGATGAAACAAAAAACTTATAGTTCTAAAGAACCAATTGTTCCAGTTCTGTAGTTGAAACAACTTTTATTTATTTATGACAAAACAAACATATTAAATACCATAAATTATATTTTACCTCGATAGTTCGAATATGCTCTTGTCCAACAGTAACAGATTCTGTTTTGGATTTCTCGTGTTCTTCACTTCGCTTCTCGGAAGTTTTAGTTTGTTTATCAGAGTCATTGGTTTCATCTTTAAAAGAAAATATAAATATAAGGTTTATTGAAAATGTTATACCAAAGAAATATAAATACCATCTACATCTCCAATTGAATCCAATGTTAGATAGTCATCAAGGTTTAATTCAATTTCGTTGCCACTGCCTGTATCTCCTCCATCAGCATTGGCTTTATCAGAAGTTTTACCTTCCTCGTTCTTATGCTTGATATGCTCAATGGAGCATATATGATTTTCATATAGCATCGGACTACGGAATGCTTTTCGGCAAATGCTGCAAAATGGCATTAAAAACCGTTTCATTTCCTTGTGAGCCTCGGAATTTTGATGCACCGCTTTGGATTGTTGGTACTTGAGTTTACACAACTGGCAAAAGTTCTTTCTCATCGACGCATTATCATCCTCCTTGTCAAGATCACGTTGCTTACTACGCTGAGCCAATCGCATACGCGACAAGATCGACTTTTGTTTTACTGCAACTCGTCGCATCGCGGACAGGTGGCGGTTGCTAGACAGATGGACCGTGTAGTTTTTAAATGTCACATAAGAAGCCTTACAATGAGGACAAACTAAGTCAATAAATCGCTTGGAGCCGCTGTAACGTGCACGAGCCTGATCGTCACTGCTGACATCGTCCTTATCAACCGAATTTTCTTTAGTTGGCGACGATCCATTTACTTTGGGACTTTTCTTTTTTTCAGCATCCTTCGACGACTTTTCTTCTGATTTACTTTTATTTACCTCGTCGTCTTCGTCCTCGTCATTTGCTTTATCGTCATTTTCCCAGTTTTCTTCCTTATCACTGTTACGATTTGGTGGTGGCACACGACTTCGGAATTTTCGCAACGGCGCAACTCGACGTGCTATCGGCCTACTATTAAAAATATTACGAAACATTTTAGAACTGTAATTTTGAAATTATTATTTTGTGAGTATTCAATTACACTGTAAACCTTTCTATAGGACCAAGTAATACGTTTTGATTTTATGAATTTCTTGGACTTATCAAGTAGATGTGATACAAATACAATTTTATGTTGAAAAGACCAACTTCTGTTTACTTCGCCTAGGTTTTCTCA
Organism: Sisyra nigra; assembly: GCA_958496155.1. Classification (NCBI taxonomy): domain Eukaryota; kingdom Metazoa; phylum Arthropoda; class Insecta; order Neuroptera; family Sisyridae; genus Sisyra; species Sisyra nigra. Next base: position 27,344,414 of record OY292314.1, read on the forward strand.
ATGGCTACTTCAAGCGATATTTCTTTCCCTTTTTTTTCATGTTGGGTGAATGTTTTATGAAAAAATTAGATATATACACACACACGCGCGATTTTCATCTCTTTCATTTCATATTTTTTACGTATTATAAATATGTGTATGCATATATTGAATTAAATATCCATCAAGTTGATTTTTTAATTGGTTTGCTTTCTTTTATGCCGATTTTATGAATATTCCAAAATCGTTCGAATGTAGGAGAAAACTATAATATGACGATACATATACGAAATAAAAGATTTAAAATCCAAGGTGTTCCATCAAAGGCAATCACCCGTTGGATGCTTGTTTTGGTGCGTTTTAAGAATGGTTTCATCAGACAGATATACAGAAATCTCCCTCCCGTGTATTTAATATAAATTTACCTCCGTAACTTCGCCAATTTGAATTTTCTCAAATATTCAGTGGAGCGTACTGTGGCGCGTCCACGCGACATAAATGAGCTTTCCATAGCACGGCGTTTCACAAACGGAGCAGCTTCACGACGCGAAACGCCTCGTGAACTAATTCGACCACGATACGATGCACGTGGACTTGATGTAGATGGCTTACGGTATTCGTCACGTGGAGGTGGTGATCGAAAGCCACCGCTCGATGCACGTCTATCTGACAACGAGAAATTGCGTCGTTCGCTCGAAAATCGTCCCGATGCTGTTACACCGCCACTGCCACCCGATGATTCATATCGATGACTTGTGTTGTTACTGTTCGAGTAATCGCCATAATTTCCACCATCATGACTACGTCTTGAACTTATTCCCTATATGTAAACAAAGAATACGAGCGTTTGTCTATAGGCCTTCATAATATAATACAGTAGAAGTAGAAGTTATAAAATAAAAATTAAATTCAAGTCGGTACAACCACTTGCTTTCAAAGAATGAACATTATTTTAAAATCTGCATTTTTTTTAAATACAGCAAAACCGTCATTTCTGAAGAACGGTCTTCTAATTTGCTTTTGGTGTATGTGTCTTACATGCCATACAACGGGAATTTCTTTCCTCCGTAATAAACATACTATAATTTTTATAAGCATCTTCTCGTTTAAATCTAGTAATTTCCTGAAAGTTCGAAGAGCTAACATCTACATATTGCATGGCAAAGCCGTAACAGTTCGCTTTTCAAGCGTTCAACATATTTATCGTCAAAACTCAATATTTCGTTCATTGATTTTTAATCAAGTAGTAAGAAGATCGATAAAACGTACTCGAGGTGATCGGTCTCCTTGTATCTCTGATCTGATTCGTTTACGTTCAGGAGAACGACTGGTTCCACCTCGGCTTGAACCAAATGATGAATCCTAAAAATTGAAAGGAAAAAAAAATCAATTATTTTAAGCCGTTAAATGAGTGCTTCATTTACTCGATAGATCAACTCCTTAAAATTGCTCTCAAAATAACTAAACCTATTTATAGATTTGTAGATAAGTAAAAAAATCATTTATATCATTGCAATTATAATCATAAATTATTGAGGGTGGAGGATATGTCTGAACCGAGATATAAGAAAAAGAAATTATTCCTCAAGTTTAATATTACTCATGAAAAAAATAGAAATATCTAAAAGAAAAAAAAATCACTGTGAAAAAATAAATTTACAGAAATCGACGAAGAAATTCTGCAAATACTATAAAGTTCATACACGTAAAAAGAGAAGTGGAGAAAACGAGCCGGAGAGAGAAGACGCGGACTCTGATCTAGTGACAATTAACATAAATAGAAGCGAATGTAATGTGTATAAACTTATATTATATCAACAGCTTAACATAAACAGATAAGAAAAATAATAATTGGCTTCTGAAATAGAGCAGATAATGTTAAAAACAAGAACACTTAAAACGATTTTTAATTAGGTAATATAAAATAAAACTTAGACCTCTGCAAATATGGACTTAAAATTTCATACATTTGGAGCTATTTATCAACCACATAATGCGTTTTTAACGGAGAATGAAGTTTCTTCTTATGTTAGATGGCATTAAAATGGAGGACAAATCTAACGTAGATATAATAATTTTTAATAAGTGTTTCGACTGTAATGCATCGGATAATGTTTACCGCTCGGCACTTATTTTATCAGAGCAATAATTAGATCTATGTATATGTTATTACATTTTTTATCAATTCAATTATAAAATAAAAGTTTCAAACATACTCTTAATTATAACTGCTCTTATTTTATCTTAATCTTAATTTTGCTAGTTCAAATAATACGTAACACAAAAATACTACGACGGGAAAGGAGAGCTGACAGCTACATAGAATTACATTTGAGGTGAATTTAAAATATATATTTTACGCGTTACGATATATCGTAAGCGATACACGATACGCACAGACGGTGGATACTTAAAATCAGAAACGGAGGCGGTTACAAAACTTCACAATATCGCAGGTGACTTATCCCTTGAAGTGCTACTTGTCGCGCATATACGAGCGTAGCAAAAAAGGTATTTGTGACTTAAAAGGTAAAAAATATAGCTTATTGAGCACAATTTACATTTGAATTGAATGTTTTTAATTGTTTTAATTAATCCAGAAATACCCAAAAAAATAGGTCTGTTCTGGGTGGAAAAAAGTAAATTTACGGTACAATTGATACGTAACATACAAAAATTTCTCATCTGAAACAGGCGTTATATCAAACCGATATGTAGCTTATAGTCGTAAACATTTATGCGATATATTGCCTCAATGTGAACGACCGACGGCTAAGTGGGACGGGTTTCTAATGTCTCAAGGCTAGCCGATAAGTTTTTGAAAAGTTTTACAGGCATTCACTTACTGCTCTATCCTTGCTTGGAGCTTATAATAATATTAGGATTTTAAAATACACCATTTTAAAAATTTTTATACTTTAAAAATCAGTACTCTGGTATGGTGTTCTTATGGAGATTTATGCACTCAATAGATTAAAATCGTTTAAACTATTGCTAAAAATTACCAAACGTTTCTAATGTTACCTTTTGAACTACATAAAAACAAGGAAGCGTACAATTTTTCAGGAGAGTAAAAATCAAGTTTTTGACATGCCCTGAATTTTATCCATTTTGGGTCTCTCAGAAAACATTTGCAGATAGATTTATAGAGGTAACTTGAAATTTACTAAAAATGCACATCCTTTTTCCCGGATTCTTCATAAAAATTCTTTACTAAATAGCTGCTGAGCAACTAATTGATGTATAACCGTTGTAAAAATTTAGTAGTAATTTTGCTATATTCTAGATTAATAAATTTATTTAATATTTTAAATAATATTGACATTTTGTTGCTATTTAAAATGCTACAAATATTAGCAAATTTAATTTCTACAATCTTTAATGCGTACACGGAAAAAGTTTCTTTGAACAAATATGTTCCAGATAATATAAAATCGTACATTTATGATACAAGTCATGCGCAATAAATAATAAATATGGTAACGCTTCAAATATTGCTCATGACTTGTGCTGGAAATGTACGGCTTTATTTTCACCTGAAACAGATCTAAAGTTACCTGCTAGTCGAGTTTTTATAATAAATTATAATAAAATTTAAAGCAGGGAGTTAATCGAATTGGCAAATGAAGCGTTCATACATTACTAATACGTACGGGACGGAAAGGTCGTTTATAAGACTCGTCGCCACGGCTTCCTCCTCGGCTAGAACCAGAATATCTTCCACCTGCATTTGCAGACGATGTAGTTCCATAACGTGTTTCAAATGAAGAATTGTGACTTGAACCGCTAGCACTCCAATACCTACCCCCAGAAGTTCTATCTGGGCCGCGGGAGCTTCCGCCAAAGCTACTTCCGCCACTTCCCACCCCACGACTACTGCCGAAACTGTTACCTCCACGACCTACTGAATAACCACCACGGCTATTTCGTGAATCCGAGCCCCAACCTCGATTACTACTCCCACGATATGAGGAACTGCCTCGAGTCGAGCCAGAATAACCACGACCTCCTCGATGAGACATAATCTCTTGTTTTTACAATACTTCTAAAAAATGTATAAAAACAAAAATTACAAACGTAGCCATTACGACTAATTGTGAAATATGTATTATATCTTACATCTTCAATTAACACGCAATAGTAGATTTGAATTACACAAAAGAAAAAGTCAAAATCACCCTTGTTTAATTAATTAGTTCATGTAATAGCAGCCAATCGATAAATTTTCACAATGAACACGAATCTTAAAAGCTACTAAAACACCGACATTATCAATTGCAAAACGCCGGATGCGGAAACGAAAATCTATCCCCACTAGTGCCGAGTATTCTTTAATGGGATTGGCTACAAATGGCAAGTTCGACCAAAACCAACCAATTGCAGTTCTGTGAACTGCGCAACGTTATGAAGTTAAATTCAAATTTGCTAATATTTTTTTTATTAATATCAAAATATTATTGTTTAAAATTTAATATTTAGCAAAGCCTTTAATAAAATTTGCATAAATTGAATATGAATTATAATAATTGGCAAATAAATATTTAAATAATTGTAATAAAAGATGTTTATTAAATATAAAAAGAAATGTAGCACACAATTTATTTACTTTTACCAATATTAATGATAATTTTTTAATTTAATATTAGCATTTAATAATGATCTTATCGATTCTATTATGAACATGAATATTTAGCTATGATAATTTATTTATTTTAAATTTATAAAAGAATCTTTATTTGAATAAATATTTTATTACTCAAAATTCGTATGAGTTTTAAATTTTTTGGTAAAATAATTTGATATTTGCAAATTCTTAGTAATTTTCTAAATATAGTTGCATATACCTTTTTACATTATAAGTAAATAGCAGTAAATAGTGTATTTGTACAGAAAATAATTTAATTTAAATTTTTCATAGTTGTTATTTTATTTAAATTATCTTATTTGAAACGTTTATTGATATTGAAAAAATACAAATTTATAAAAAATGCAAAAGGTGAGTTTGAGTAAATTCTAACCTATATTTTACTTTTTCGTTTAATGAAATATTTTTATTATAGAGTAAGAAACGGGAAATCAATGGAAATTTAAAAACGATTTTGGAGTTAGACAAAAAACTAACATCACAATTTGTAAAATGGAGTCAAAAATGTTTTCAGCTAAAGTCATTAAACACTTATTGCAAAGGATTAGAGGTAATCGATAAGGGGGAGACAACAAGGCCAGTGACGTATTTGAGTTGTCATGAAATTTTACAAACTAATTTTGATTTATTAATCTCGTTTCCAAGTTTCTGTAATCAGCTTGACAATTTCGTGAAAAGGGTTTCTACTGTAGGCTTATTGACAAAAAATGTCTAACGACAAGACCTTGTCAATTTTTAATCTTCTGCAATCAGTACGAGGTTTCTTATCCAAAAAGAGAAGTGAAAAATTAAATTTAATTCGCGCTAATTATGGATGTACCCTGCAGTTTTTAGTTTAAGGAAGAGTATAAACCGTATAAACCATATTAAATGTACTTTGTGAAATATGTAGAACTGTAGATTGGGCCGACCTCTTTTTTTTTTGTTGTTATAGTTAAAGAATTCTCATAACAAGTTTAAAATATATTTTAAGACTATGCTTCAGACGTATAGCTTGTAAGTTGGCTGCTGGATCTTCTGCTTTATCTAGCCCATCTAGCCTACTTGGCTTTAAGCGTGTTGTGGCGGATATTATAATAGTTTTTTCACCGTTGGCTTGACACAATCGAGTTCTCTAGCTGGATTATAGCTAGTTAGTTTTGTTGTTTCCATAGTTAACAATGTTATTGCCGAAATTGTCCTTTTCAATTGGTTGTCAATTCAATCTAGTAGAAATTCAGCTAAAAATAGCACATGCTTTATCAGTAAAATCTAGCATAGTTTATGCAAGAGAGGGGGAGAGTAAGGTTAGCGTGGCGCCCAGAATTGACGACGGTTCCTGAAAGAGAGCTTCATTTTCTACCACCCGTCAACTTCATCATTAGCAGAACATAAAACAAGCAATCTAGTTGGAAATCTTATAGTTTTTCTCGTTTAGAAAATTCGAAAAAGTTTTTAAAAGTTATTTCACAACTATTTAGTTTGAACGTTTACTCTGGGTATAGAAGGCAGACAGTCTCGACCTTTATGGTCGTAGGTGGCGTAAATAAGATTTAGTGTGTACATTTTCACAGCTAATTCAATAATATCTCGACTATGTCGCTGGTTCTTGAATTACACCAGGAGTGGGCAGCTTTTTCAGAATGAGCTACGTAATTTTTTTTTAAATCTTACGGTTTATTCAGTGGTGTAGGTATACGGTGATATGTAAAAAAGTAATTCGACAAATTTTAGCGTGAACTACAATTATTTCCACTATACCTGCACTCTTTAAAAAATGTATTCGGGAGAATATGTTTTTAGTACATTTATCTTGGGTCTTAGTAAAGGCCATTAATTTAAATCGTTTTGTCAATGGATTATAGATAAGAACGTATATCTCATGTGGAAGAACAAGTTCTATAATAGTCGCTATAGGGTTGCTAATGACCAGTACAAGCCTATATAAATCGAAGGAAATAATTTAATTCAGGACATTACCAAATACTTTGTATATATGTTTAACGGCGTCGGCTAAGGGTCATCCATTAACCACATGCCTCACTCTACAGAGGAGAGGGGCTTACTTTCATGATAGCTAATGAATATAATACTAGTTAGTATTAATGGCGTTACATGGGAGACGGTAAATATTCAAAAAGTATGGAAAACGTGTTACGTGGTTTATGAATGCCCTCAGCGGGAATTTAAATTGCACTAATTTTAGTACTCTTTCTTTAACAGTGAGATATACCTTCGTCCATTGTTCGATCGCAATTGACTTAAGGCCCACCCCTGGTCTAATATAATGGGAAATGTAGTCAAAGCTTCTTATTTGTAAGAGACACGTTCTGTGAAAATATCTGAGATATAAAATGGTTGTTTGTAAATAATTCGTTCCAAATCCATTATCCGTTGGTATCCCAGTGTAAACAACGAGTAGGTGTAGCACTCGGCTATTCAAACTGCACCACGTCTAAGCTAAAATTACACTGTATCACACCGTGGTAGTCCAGTGTAAACACTGAGTAAATTTTTCACATTTACGTGGGATTTCTGGGTGTACACTGTAATCGGATCCGCTAGAGCAGGGATCGGCAACCTTTCGTTGTAAAAGGGCCAAATATTTTACGTAGGGCTTAGTGCGGGATGCACTTAGGCCGTGGTGGTTCTAATGTTAAAAATTTCAGCAAATGTTTATTAGGAACACCCCCGTCGCACCCCCCTGGGATTCCCTTGTGGGTCATGCATCGTGAACATTAAAAAATCGACGTACGAGCTACCAATGAAAATTACCACCAAATTCGCTGTTAATTCTACCCCAAAAATAAATCTCATTGTACAATCCCCGCCATTTTAACTTCGGAATCCCGCAATTCAAGGAACTCCATACGAATTGACATCGGCCTTCATAGAGAAATGTACTCGCAAATTCGGATTGACGAATATCTTGCGGGCCGCACCAAAACGTCGCCTGTGGCCCGCAAGTCGCTGACCGATGCGCTAGAGTATCGTAGCCTAAAGAGAAATAGATTGAGATTACTAAATAAAAATTGAGTTATTTTTATTTATAACTAATTTATTTTTAGTTTTATCATAAAAGATTTGAGTACAAAAAATGTAATTAAACAATATTTGAAATTTAGTCTTAACGGTCCAAGGACTTGATCTTCCTAAGAAGTTTTGTTACAATTCAAATTAACTTTCATTTCACGTTAGGCGTTAGCAGTATTCATTGAAACTATATTTTCAAAGAAAATTGTAATATTAAAAGTGTTTAATTGAAACAATTTATGAGATTTAGTGTTGGTATGAGATTAAAATTATGATTTTTAATTTACCTATATTGAATGGTATTGAATGGATGAATACGGAACGATAAAAATGAATAAAGGAAACCGCGAATAAGAAGCTTTAACTACATATGCTGCTTATAAGTAATATGCATTCATATTTAAAGATTTTTCATTTTTACATAACGATTTTGTTTAGATATCGTGCAATGGGATTTTGTGGATTTTTTGTTTGTTAGCTTTTATGTGGCTTTTCAATACAGAAAACTTTCTTATCTTACAAATAAATTTGATGCTGGGTAATAAAAATCCTCTTAAAAATGCAGTTCTCTGTGTAATGATGTACTTTTATAGGTTTGATTTTGGATATCATTTACATAGCTGTGATCAAGGCAATAACTCGCCGGCGTCGACCTACACCTGATTATTCGTTTACAACATTTGGTCCTGATAAATTCTCATTTCCCTCTGGACACGCTTCACGTGCTTTTTTTGTTACGTACTTTTTTAATTATTTATATCCCTTAAATACGTTATTAGTTGTACCCATATTAGTCTGGGCCATTTGTGTTAGTTTTTCTCGAGTGATGCTCTATCGTCATCATCTGTTGGATGTTATCTGTGGCATTGGTCTTGGAATTATTGAAGGCTTCGTTCTTGGATGGTTTTGGCTCGGTGCAGATGCTTGTAAATACATTTATTCATGGCTAAGCGATGAAACATGGGAGGGTGCCGAAGGTGCAGTTTAATATTAATGTTTAAAAGAATTATTAATGTTATTCTATAGTTTGTAAATCAAAAATAATAAAATAAAAGGAGTGGGTTTTTATTAATTTATGTGTTATCATGAAAATCTTAAACACCCAACATATAAAAAGGAGTAATTTATTTTCATAGAATAATTTCTTACAATGAGTAAGTTGTGGATTTCAATTCTTATTGTTGTTATTTTCTTACAAGTAAGTATCATTATAATAATATATATTTTTTAATTTCTCTTTATTATTGTTATGTTTTAGCTTGGTTGGTCCTTAAACTTAGAACATGGATCTCCAAGAAGAGCCAATTCAGTTTCGTCCCTCGATATGCTCAAAAAGACTTTTCAAGATGTAATTGATCCTAAGCCAGTTCTAAATTCAGTATCTGCACATGCGCATGCGCAAACTTCATTGTTTCAACCCAATCAAAACACGAGCCCGTTGCTGAAAGCTTTGAAAACTTTACAAAAACTTTTAGCTATTTTATTTCGTAAGTCTTCAACAATGTAAGAATATTTGAAAAATAAAACAATAAGTGCATTATGCCTCAATGCTTGTACAAGAATCCCATGCTTTCGCATTGACTTGTTTTAAAATTGGTTTTAATGATGCCGATGGACCACATTCAAATGTTCGAGGAAAATGTTCATCTGGATTACGCTCATAGAGAATGTGCAGCATTTGTTCCCATTTGACAGGTTTTATAATCTGAAAAGATATAATTTTTTATATGAGTTAATCCTATTTAATAATATGGGGGTCCCAGTAAATCCATAAATTTTTGAATTGGGTTTTCTCTTCTTTTTTTAATTATCGAAAATGTGACTACTGGTATAGAAATGGAATAAGTGGGGAGTTTTATAGTAGAACGAAGACGAGTTCCGCTATGAAATAATGCTTATTTAGGTTCAGAGTGAGCTTCCTTTTAGATCTATCTCTTGTTTAGAGGGTGTTTTGACTATACCAATAAAAAACAGATCCTATCAATTATGAAGAGTAGTTTTGAATAGTGGTCGTTTTTAACAACGCGTATCTCCGGTGTGCATGAAAACATGTTTGTAACTAGTGTATTTCCAATGTTGTGATCAAAGAGTATACGATAGAGAGGAAGGCTCCCATTATAGCCGGAGAGTTGTCGATTAATTTTGGGAAGGTCCTTGAACCTTGGAGCAAATTAAAATTGTGAAAAAATATAATTTCGTTAATTGGCGAATCGTTTGTGGTTATTTCGTTACTGCGCAGCATATAACATTTGTAAAAAAAAATCACAAAAAATATGATATAATTGTGGCAACTTGATTTTTTTTATCTGTTAGTTTATTATTTACAGAATTCGAAAAAAAAATCCCAGACGTTTTTCTTGGTTATAAAGTATTACCAGACCTCTCGAAAATATTTTATTAAAATTCCCAAGAATTACTTATACTTTTGGAAATCTGAAATTTTATCGTAACTATTTTAAATTAACTAATCGTGGCATACCGGCAGCTGAATAACCAATCACAGCGCGAAGAGCTGGCCCCATCAGCCCCGATTTTAGTAAATGCTTGCATATAGCATATATGATAAACACATATTAGTATATGTATTATGTTGTGGAACGCAAGTGAACGACGTTACCAGATTCATTCGAAAAATTCTCAGTTATTACGATTTGGCCATAAGGAGGAGGATGCGAGTTGGTGATAAACCTTAAGCCATGTGATTTAAATTACCAACACAATTAAAAGTATTGAACAGGGCAAACAGGTCTGTATACAAAAAAGTAAAATTGTAAACAGAGCCATAGGGTGATATTATGGTGTCCGGTAGGAAAGGACAAATTTTTTTCAAAGTTAAAACGGCAATATTCATTGTTTCCCACTTTTATTGTTCGATGCTTGGTGCCGAGGTACCGCTCACGCCACCTACGCCACGGCTCTACTTGGAATGTACGTATATAATAGAAGCAAAATTAATTCACTAAGCCGATTTTTATGACTTCAAAAGTTAAAACATTTTTCTGGAGAATTATAAGAATATAATATACGTTATATATATATATAAGAATTATAATTATTATTTCCTATTACAAAGGATTCAGGTATTTTTTTATCAATGTCTTGAAATACCTGTTTTGGTAGCTGTTTTTTTATATGAACTGCGTTTTTATATCTTTTCCCATCAACGTTACTATGTACACTTATAATAGGATCATCGATTTGGATTTTGTTCAGTGCCTTTTGGAAAGGTTCTACAGCAGGCAGCATTAAATTAGTGTGGAAAGCACCATTAACATTCAGTTTTTTTACTCGACGAAGCTTAAATTCGTTGGCATTTTTCTCTAAAAAGTTTAACGCCTATAATTCATAAATATTTTATTAATTTTTGCCTGACTTAATATACTTTATACTAATACTAACTTCTGTGTGTCCTGCAACCACTTTGCAATGTGGATATAAATAATTAGCTACACTACATTCAGGATTTTCGATTCCTTTATCTACACACCACTGTTTCGCTCTTAAGCAAGCGTATGGTAGTCGACTATCTGGTCCATATAAAACTGTTGCCATTCCACTAGAAACTTCATCACACGCATTTTGCATTGCTGTTGCTCGAATTTGAATTAGTTTTAACGCTTTATCAAACGGAATTGCTCCAGCAAAGACTAAGGCTGTGATTTCACCGAGGCTAAAACCAGCGGTTGCAACGCAATTATCAATACTCTTCGGTCGTTCATCTTTCAATCGTTCCAATGCTGCTAATGATGTAACAAAAACAGCCAATTGGCAATTTTCTGTTCGATGCAGTTCACTTGCTGGACCCTCCAAACATAGTTTTAGTAGGTCGAATTTTAGGACTTCTGTGGCTAGGTCAAATAAATCACGAGCCATTGGAAACTTTTGTAGGCCTTTAGCCATGCCAACATGTTGTGTGCCTTGACCAGGGAATAGAATGATAGTAGTATCACGTGGATCAATTTTCGGTCGTAATGCATATGAGGATTGTTTACGCCTTAAATCTGCTCCTTCGGGATATGGTAACGTCGACCATTGATCCTCCGGATTTTCTTGCTCTACATCTTTATAAGTTGCAGCATCATCTAGAAGTTTACGAACACTTAATTTCCTTAGAACTTGTGAACTATATAAATAATTTTGATATTTCATATGTTTAAATAAAGAATACATTTTAATAATATTTTAATTCGAAAACTTTAAAAAATAAATATAACCCCTTTCATTTTAAAGATATTTTTATTAGAAAGCATGTATCAATAATTTCTTCATTATCGGTAAGTTAATGTTTAGTTGATTAAATGGTTAAGAGATGGCTAATCAAATATGAAAAATGTCAAAAGTCTTATTTATATTTTTCAAGTGTGGCGAATTTTATCTACAATCCATCATTTTGCAATAAAATTAATTGATCAAATATTTTTTCTGAGTGTAAAAAAATTACAACTTACCCGAGCACCTTTTGACACCGTTTTCAAGCGTTTTTCTTTGGAAAAAATGTTCTCAATTAATACATGTAAAATTGATAAATATTAATACTCTTAATTATTCTCAACGTTTCGAAATGATTTTGTTAAATAATCCATTGTGCATAATGAAATAGTTTGTTTGGTCTTAGTTTTTGAATTTTTTCGTTATATCAAATCATTTCAATCAGAACTGAGTGGTTTATATTGTTATAAAAAAAACAAAGGGTAAGAGAGAAAGTGTATGAAATAATCGGGAAACGGCGATGATTTTTTTGATCTAGTGATTAACTAATGGTGAAAAACTGAAAACCACAACAGTTGGAATATGACAACGATGGAACAGAGCGATTGTGGATGTGGTCATTGTCGACTGTTGCCAGTATCTCTTTGTGCTGTATGCACGGAGAGAGGTCCCGAAACTCTGTTGCAAATCTGTTTTAAATATATTATCGACAACATACATTTAATTTGTAACGACAAAACTGTCCCCTATAAACTTCATGAAGGCGTTGTATTTCCCAGTGAAATATGTGATCAACTCTTAAAATGTTTTCAACGTTACGACAAAATCAGCAACAATATCATCGGAATATTCTCCAACTTTTATTCAACACGTTTAAAACATGTGGTACTTCACAACACAAACATTACGGATGCATCGTTGGAAATTATGTTACAGCATAAGTTAATTGAATTAGACTTAAGTAAATGTACAAATTTAACTCATAATTCAGCGAAATTAATTAACCAATATGGAGACTCGTTAGTAGTACTGGCAATTAGGGAAGGTGTACCGATTATTCCAACATACCCCTTTATATTTATTTTACCAAAATTAAAACGATTTACTTTCCATGCTTTTGATACAGAAAATGTTTATACATTCAATCACTTGTTGGCGCAGTTAAAAAATTTGGTTCACCTAGATTTATCGGAATGTAGTATGCTGGGAGAGATGACGTTCTTAGCAAAGATGCCTTTACTTACTTCTCTGGTTTTATATAAAGTACCTCGACTACAGCTGGCTTTTCCTTATATTAGTCAACTGAAAAACTTGGTACATTTAGATATTTCACAATCGCCACTTATAGGACAATCTGGTTTTTATCAAGATGAAAACAGAGCTTTGTGGACATTAATTGAAAATATGCCACAATTGAACTCGTTAGATATATCCGGAACGAATTTGGCAGGCTCTGGGGTCGCTGAAGAAGGATACACACATTTGACTGATATTATAGGACTGGGAGGTCGAGTATCTCGACCATTAGAATTTCTAGGGTTGTATGGGACACATTTTGCTGCCTGTCGTCGTCATGATATTCCAGCTCGTATGGTCGCAGGAGACGCAAGTGAAGAACAAATTTTGGTCGCGGCGGCCGCATATTTGGAAAGAGCCGACGTTCTTCAACGAGTTCTTAATGATCTCTATCATATGTTCCGATACGAGACATGTCAATATATAGGACATGTCCTTAGTGTCGTCCTAGAATCAATGGATCGACATCCTTTAGAGAAACACATTCAGATATCGGGTAGTGCAACTTTATTTTACGTAATCAAGGGAAAAGAGAAAAATTTATTTGGAGTTCGAATCAAACGACATATTATCACAACGTTATTAAATGCAATGTACCATCATAAAGACGACGAAACAATGATGCGAAATGGATGTTTAGCTTTATGTCAATTTAAAATTCCTCAGGACGTTGTAAGAATTAAAAAAAAATGCTATAAAAAGTAATAAATGTTAATGACAACGTATTGTCGTTTTAGCTTTTCGAATACGAACGGTTGGTTAAAATTTTGTTGCATTCTGCTTCGGATAAAGCTCGAGAAATATTTGTGCAACGAATCGCAATATACTTATTGAATTCATTGGCTTGCCAAGTTGATGGTCGGCAAAAATTACGTTTAGGAGATCTCGGTGTAATAAATGTAAGAGAATAAAAAAAACTGTGAGAAAGAACAGATAATAATATTAAGAAATTGATTTATTGTAGAAAATGTTGAGTATTATCGAAGAAAGACTTGATCGTAATCTTTGTGATGATGTGATGGATGTAGCTTGGAGTACAATGTGGAACGTTACAGATGAAACACCGTTGAACTGCCAACGTTTTTTGGAAGCACATGGAATGAAGTATTTCTTAAAATGTTTGCAGGTTTGTAGCTCAAAAAGTGATTTCCGATGTTTTGCAATCAAATATTTATTTTTTTCTTTGATTGTTTAGCAATTTCCTGGTAAAGAAGAGTTGTTACGAAACATGATGGGATTGTTAGGAAATGTGGCTGAAGTAAAGTCATTGAGATCTAAATTATTAACAGGACAATATATAATGGTTTTTACAAAACTGTTAGAGTCAAATAGCGATGGAATTGAGGTAATTTTAATGAATTACGCATTCACTATTTTTTGTTTTTAATTAGAAATAATTTTAAACTTTATAATAAGTTAATTAATTTTTTTTTCACTCAACATCTTTATCTAGTAGATAATATAATAATAATGTTTTTAAAATACTGCGAACGATATCGTACACTGTGCAGTTTTATTTTCATCGCGAACAAATTTAACAATAAAAGCACATTGTAAGAACATAATATTATACTTGAGGCCGTTCATATCAAAGGCGGACACTTGATTTTTTTTTGAAATCGGGATAACAATTGAATTATATAATAATAAGTGTCCTGAATTAAAGGAATCAAACGACTTGCATCAAATACTAACAGAAGTTTTATAAAATGAAAATCTATGTTTGCTTCAAAAAACGGACATTTAGTCTAGAAGTTTACAACAAAAACGGACTCTTAACTTTTGATCAATCAGATCCATGAAATTAGTCACGAGGCCTATATTATGACCAATAAAGTGTGGTGATATTCAAGATAAAGTACATATTATTAAATCTTACAAAATAAATTAAAGAAATGGATTCCGCAATTCAAGAGGTATCACCCAGAAATGAAAGGATATTCAACCAAAGCCGCTCCAATATACCCTACGTGCAATCATAGGAATAGTATCATAGTATAATCAGAAATATTATCATAGGAATAGTATATCTCCATTAAAACGTTAAGAATTTTTGCTAAATTTTTTCGTTCATTTAAGGGCTGAAAAGAATAATATTTATAATTAGCCCACTATATTTTTGCCTGAGTTGCATTTACCTATTTTGTTAAATTTTACGTGAACGAAGTTATGGATAGCTATAGTTAGTCTATAACACAAAATTTATATACTTCATATTATTTAGGTCAGTTACAATGCTGCCGGTGTATTAGCCCATTTAGCATCCGACGGCCCCTCTGTCTGGATGCTAAATAATCCAAAACGCCAAGAAGTAATGGACCGAATAACAGAAGCAATAGAACGATGGGACTTATCGACAGAACGAAACATCAACTATCGATCGTTTGAACCAATTCTCAATTTGGTTCAAGAATATCACAGTCCAGCTTGTCAGCATTGGGCCGTTTGGGCATTGGCCAATTTAACAACAGTCTATCGTAGGATATTTCATAACAATTCCTTTTGTTAAATATAAAATTATAAAATACTTTTCTTTGCAGCTACTAAGTATTGTTCATTGGTTCAATCAGAAGGAGGCATCACTTTATTGCAGGAGTTAATAGCTCATGAAAAACCACCAAATCGAGTAAAACAACTAGCGAAAATTGTTATTAAAAACTGTACAACATTTTTTGATTTTTCGTCAAATTACGTTGAAACGGATGCTCCTTTAGATGGATAGAACGAAAAAAATGAGAAGCTATTTTTTATTCTAATTGTAACGTGTACATTTTCAATATATATATTTGTCTTGTTAAACTGTAATGGAATATTTATTTAAAAAAAAAACAAAAAACAAAAACTTTAGACATGTTAATTTAATAATAACGCATATTTCTATATCAATTATCTAACGTAGTATTTGTAATTTTTTTTAATTTGCATTAAAAATGCTTGGCTTTTGCACTAATGAATTTATATACTCGAAATGATACAAGGAAATTTTTTGTTCAATTTCATCGTTTTCTTTTTATTTTTAAACGAATGACTTTTAAAATATAAAAGAAATGTAAATACAAAAATATATATTCATTAGGTTAAAATTATAAAATATAAATTTTTAAAGAGATATTTTTTCTATTAACTTTAAAAATAAAAATATATAATAATATAACTGGACGTGAAAAAAGAAAAAAAAAAAAAACGAAAAATGAGAGCATTGTAAATTAGTTTTAAGAATATATAAAATACTTTTTGATTAATTTTTCTTTTCAAAAAAAGGTATATTAATAAACATAGCGATTGTTGCGAATAATAAAGGTAATAATTTTATTTGAAAACAGTTTATGAATTGATTAATAATTTGTGTGAATAGAACAATTCAAATAACTAACAATGGCTTTTAATTGATAGAAAAATTGATTTTTTTGCAAATAAAAAATAAATAGAATATCTATACGTAAAATAATTTCAAACTCCTACAAAAGTATATTTATGTATGTAAATATATAGAAAGTTGTATCTACTTAATGATCAAAATTTACTTAATTACAATAAAATCTTATGATTGACTACCTGAAAGATATGTGCTTAAATATGAATTATTACTTGCTTAAAACTGATTTTTTTTTTAAATTTTAGCTACCGCTTTTCGTAGAGATAGCTATGCTTTTGGGCTCTCGATTTAGCGAATGTCCATTAAAAATTTAAAAAATTTATCGAAGCTGTAAATAAAGAATAATAATGTCTTTATTCCCATCTATAATTTAATTAGGCTTTTCTGGTGAAATAGAAAAGAAATTGTAAATGTATCGTCATTTTATTTGTAATGTCTTCAGGTCTGGGAAATAGTTTGCCTTCTAATGCTAATTTTGCCTTCATATTAAATCTAGTTGTGCCGCGAAGCTTCTGGTTAGAATCGGTTGACAGGAAGCGATCTACTTTATTGTACGTGTTTTTGAGTTTTTTCATTTTTTTTCCAAACGGCTCCAACTATTTTCTTTAAGCTTATTATACCTAGTTCTTAGATTTATTAATGCCTATAACTTTTATTTGAACCTCTTTTCTGGGAAAATTCAAATAAAAAGGGTTCTGGGGTTAAGGGTGGGAGTTCGTATATACGTAGAGGCCTGTATACATTAAGTTCTGTTTATATAGATACTAGCTGATGCCCGCTCGCGTCATTGAGCATAACTAAATTTAACTGATTGCTTAATGAATTCCCTACCTTCATATCGAAATATTAAAATTCATCTATTTTGATAGAAAAAGATAATAAGTACTTCCAGACTTTAGATCCAAAGTAACTTCATCAAGATCCGCAAAATTACGTTTCTAGGAAGCAAGGACCGTGGAAGTATTTTGTGACTGGAGTAGAAGGGGGTTCGTTTTATGAAAAAAGTAACTGCTCTCTTGCATTGGATAATTATTAGTTTTTATTTAATTTATGATTTTTACTAAGTATATGAAAATTAAGTCAGGCGACTATTCGGTTGTACGGGACCCGATCGCGTTAAATATTCAAAACCCGACCTCCAGGTAATGGAATAGAAAGGCCATAGCGGTTAGCGGTGTTGTTTATATGAGAAAAAAACTTTTTGGGTAACATTATTTAAAATTTTTTAATTATTATAAATAAAAATTTAAATAGTGAATATATTATGATCATTGTCCGTACAATTTTCTTGGGAGTAAGCCCTCCGCCGTTCATTTTGGGGGGTGCATTTGGTCCTGCCTGCCCCCCACTTCCGCGGTCGCTGCTAAGAAGGGATATTAGCTATCTCACGGGTTCTATACGATTTTAAGTATAAAAAGTATCTACCTGTGTTCCTTCAAGACTTGAAAATATTTCATACCGAATGTCATTTAAACCAGTTTAGATATTTTAGTAGTGTAGCGTCAGTGCTACAAACTGGCGAGATCCGGAAGCTGTCATTGGTCAACGTATCCTGACCAATGACAGTGAATCCTTCAGCAGGAGACCATATAAATACCAGAGACCAACAAGGAAAGATCAGCAGCACTCTGAATCGAACGAGCATCAACTGCACATCACTATTGAATAACCATCGATATTGTACTGTGTTCAGGCCATCTCCTCGACAAAGAACTTCATCAACTAATACCGCAAATTGCGATATTTATTTACAGGTTATCATCGATTTCGTGAGTGATTGGAGTTTCTCTCCTTCACGTTACGAAAAATGGCTAAGCGCTTTTCGTTCCCCGACATCTCGTCGATGGGTAAGAGCGACTTGGCCGAATTCTTGGCTGAACTTCGTAGCATCACCAGCCTCGTGGAGGCAGCATTCTCTGCCTCAGATGCATCTACCACCGCCGTAACTTCCCTGCCCCAAGTACCGACATCCAACATCCCGAGCCTCATGGACATCGGAACGCCGGCCTTGGACTTCATCCCGGTGAAATCCAAAGCCAAGAACAAGCGTAAACGGCTACGCGTCCCAACAACCCCCATCTCCACCCCCAACTCGGAAAGTGATGACTTTCTTACCACTTCATCCTCCTCTTCGGAAGAAGAACCCGAAGATCAACCCAAGGAGAAAAATCCACCCCCAATTCGCATCCTTCGTAAGGAGATGTGGCCCAAAATTCTTGCCGGCATCAGGAAGGACGACATTCCCATCCGTTTTGCCAAAAACACCACTGACGCTGTCCTCGTCTACCCTGAAACCGTCAAAGGATTCAGGTCCATCACGTCCACCCTCGGTAAACACAATATCGAATACACTACCAACCAACTGTCCCAAGACAGGGATCTCATCGTCGTCATCCGAGGCGTCAACGAGGCGCTTCAGGACGAACCTCTCCTCGAGGAACTAAAGAGGAAAAATCCCGCCGTCAAATCCATCCATCGGATGAAAAAAGGCGACAAAATCTGGCCTCTCCTCGCGGTCCACCTGGACCAAACATCCTCCTCAGCCAAAGCCATCTTCGACCTCAAAACCCTTGCCGGCCTCACCGTCAAAGTCGAAGCCAAGAGGAAGTCGTCACAGATACCTCAGTGTCTGCGATGCCTCAAATTCGCCCACACAGCAAACTACTGCCACGCCCCCTGGGCCTGCTCCTTTTGTGCCCGCAACCACGCCACCGCCTCTTGCACCACCAAAAACAACAAGGACGCAACTCCCACGTGCTTCCATTGTCGTGGCCCACATCGAGCCACCTATCGTGGGTGCCCCAAAGCACCCATCAAGCCGGCCTCAAAACCCACCCCCACTGCTCCACCTACAAAGGCTCCACCTCCACCAAAAACCATAAGGAAGGCACCACCCCCACCAAACACCACAAGGAAGTCACCACCTCCACCAAGCGCCACCAGGACATATGCAAGTGTTGCATCCACCTCCTCGGCCTCAATCAGCAAACCCGAAATTGTCCCACACCTGGGGCAGCTTTTTCAGCTCTTGTCCACTCTCACCGATACGCTCAAAAACCTCATCCAATAGGGAGTCGATTAGCATTCTTAATTGGAATGCTAATGGACTCTCCCCCCACAGACGCCTAGAATTGATCCAACTTCTCGACACCAGGGCTATTGACATAGCCTGCATCACTGAAACCCGCCTTAAGCCACACAAAAACCTCTTCTTACCCAACTTCACCGTCTACAGGAAGGATCGCCCTGATTCGAACGGTGGTGGAGTGGCGTTGTGCATCCGCAACACACTCCAGCACAAAGGTCTCGAAGCAGGTCCCCAATCATACGAAGCCATCGGAGCTGAAATAAATCTCCACACAGGTCATCTGAGAATATTCACTTTCTATTCACCTCCCAGTCACAACGATCTCTCCAAACTACCCGAACTCTTCGACCACTCAATCCCAACCATCGTCGCTGGTGACTTCAACGCCAAACACACCGCTTGGGGCTGCCATAAAAACACCAAGAAGGGAAACCAACTTTTGACAATCGCTCTACAGCACAACATTGTAATTGACGCCCCAACCGAACCAACTTACATTCCAATAACACCGCGTTACAAACCTAGCATCTTGGACTTTTTCCTGACCAAGAACATCACACTCGTCAAAGACCCGTGGACGCTGCCCGAACTCAGCTCGGACCACTCTCCAGTGTACCTGGACATAGTCGGCCACTCCACACCTTCTACTCCGACTGAGTCCAAATTAGACTATCTCCACCTGAAATACATTCTCGAAACCTCCAACTTCAAATGTGCCCACATAAAATCAATCTCCGACATCGATATTGCAGTCAATGAATTGACGGCCGAAATTCAAAACTCCATTGCTTTAGCCACCACAACAAAACTCATTTCTCCTAGATCCAACGACCTACCGCCTCACATCCAACTTCTTATCAAAAGGAAAAACAAAATGCGCAAGAAGTGGCAAACAACCCGGGACCCACCACACCGCCGATCATTAAACTCCATCCAAAGGAACATTAAGACGGCCCTTCTGGCTGTCAGCATGACTAACTTTGAAAATTTTATTTCAGAAGCTGAACAACATCCCAAAAGCTGCTGGAAAGTCATCAGAGCTCTTCGCAATAGGAAACCCCACCTGCCTGCCCTCATCAAGGACAACGTCAGGTACTCTCTGGATGACGATAAAGCCAGTATCTTCGCAAACTCTCTCCAACATCAGTGTTCGCCTTTTCCAAGCGTGAACAAACACATCCACTTCCACGACACCGTGTCCAACACTGTCAACAACTTCTCCGTCACCAACAACGACTTCCACCCGACCACTCCCAAGGAAATCGCGGGAGTGATCAGGACTCTCAAAAATAGGAAGGCACCCGGAGACGACAGGATCGGCAACGGAGTCCTCAAAATTTTACCCAGAAAGCACATAGTGGCTATTTGCAACATCGTCAACGCGATGTTACGTCTTCACTATTTCCCCAACAGATGGAAAACAGCCACCGTCATTTTTCTCCCAAAACCTGGGAAACCACTCAGCGATCCCGCTAATCACCGCCCCATCAGCCTTCTCTGCACTCTAAGCAAAATAGCTGAAAGTGTCATTCTCACTCGTCTTGACAGGTTCGTCGTCGATAACAACATCATACCAGACTTTCAACATGGCTTCCGCCCGAGACACGGCACGGCACACCAGCTTCTGCGGGTCTCGGAATACTTGGCGGACAACCTCAACAAAAGTAGACACACCTCCATGCTGCTACTTGATTGCAAACAAGCATTCGACCGGGTCTGGCATGATGGACTTATCTTCAAACTCATCAGACTCAACTTTCCACAATACCTCATCGGCATAGTCAAGTCATACCTCACCGATAGAAGTATCGTCACCAGGGTGGGCAAATCACTTTCCGATTCTCATCCAATCCGTTCGGGGGTTCCACAGGGCTCCAAACTTTCACCTTCTCTCTTCAACATATATTGTCATGACATTCCCTCTGATGACAATATCCTCACAGTTCAATACGCGGACGACATTGGATTTCTGCAAACCTCTAGGGTCATCTCCTCTACCAGGCTCAACAAGTTCATTCCTTTGGTACTGGACTGGTACTGGAAATGGAGATTCGACATCAATTCCACCAAATCAGAAGCCGTTTTCTTCTCTCGCCGAATGCGCAAACCACCCAAGCTCATCGTGAATGGTCACCCCATCAACTGGAGCAACTCTGCCAAATACCTCGGAGTCATCTTCGACAAACGCCTCACCTGGACTAAACAAATAACCGCCACCCGCAACAAGACTATTGGAGCCTTCGTCAGTTTGAAGCCCTTCTTCAACAACCCAAAGGTGTCCCCGTCCACCAAGAAGCGAGCCTTCAATGCCATCATCAGGAGCATCTGCACCTATGCCATCCCAATTTGGGGCTCCGCCGCCCCCCCACAGGATCCGAAAGCTGAACGGCACATACATGCGGCTACTGCGCTCCGCCCTCAACTTTCCTTGGTTTGTTCGCAACGAACAAATCCTCCGGGAAACCAAACTCCCCTCCATTCCCGAGGCGGCCCGAATCTACGCAGCAAATCTGCGGCGGTCCGTTTCTGGCCACCAAAATCCTACCATCAGCACTCTTGCATCCTTCAGGTGCAAGAAAACCGACCGTTTCAGAAGGCCCAGCCTTCTGGTCTCCTAAGGTACCTCAAATCTCCTAGCTTCGCCACTGGCGTCCGTGTCCTGCATCTTCTGCTCGACCTCTCTCATCACTTGGTTTAGAACCCAAACGGTTGGTAACCTGTAAGGTGGGGGTTTTAGTCGGTAGGCGCTATACGCGAATCCGACACTACCCTTTTTCCTGGGTGTCTTTGGAAGATTTCCCCCACCTTACTTCTGTCAAAAAAAAAAAAAAAAAAAAAAAAAAGGAAAGATCAGTCATCACATCAGTATCATCCTAGCGATCGTTCGTACTCTACAAGACACTCGAGAAATTCTACCTGTCGTACACCCAGAAGCCCGAAGGGATCAGGATCGTTTGCCAACCATTCGGCTCAAGACGACCCAGGCCAGCTCCGTATAAATTGTACTCGGTCTCATAGACCTTATCATTGTTAAACCTAAGAATTTCACAATTAAAATAAAGGAGAAGGAAATGACCGTTTCCATCGACCGGTTAAAACCGGCATACATTCTGGACGAACCTCAAGACTCCATTACACGTGCTGGTAGAAAAGTGAGGTTTCCCAAGAAACTCTGCGAGTTCGTCGTCACCTAAAGCATATCACTAGAAGGGGGGTGATGTAGCGTCAGTGCTACAAACTGGCGAGATCCGGAAGCTGTCATTGGTCAACGTATCCTGACCAATGACAGTGAATCCTTCAGCAGGAGACCATATAAATACCAGAGACCAACAAGGAAAGATCAGTCATCACATCAGTATCATCCTAGCGATCGTTCGTGCTCTACAAGACACTCGAGAAATTCTACCTGTCGTACACCCAGAAGCCCGAAGGGATCAGGATCGTTTGCCAACCATTCGGCTCAAGACGACCCAGGCCAGCTCCGTATAAATTGTACTCGGTCTCATAGACCTTATCATTGTTAAACCTAAGACATTTGCAAATAAAGAGTTAATTATTAGACAGTAGTTGACTGTGTCATTTTTCGTACGGTCCCCTTCAGTAGAATAGATTAGTAGCTATCCCACAGAAGCCGTACCTTTTTTAAGGGTAAATGATATGCTTTGTTGTTTAGATATTGTTAGAAACTGAGGTATCTTTAAGAAAACTTCATTAAAATTCGTTCCGTTAAATAATTGTTAATTTTTTGAAATTTTCAGGATATTGTTTTAATACCTTTTTTTTTTCAAATAATTAATATCTTCAACAATAACAAAATTACAATGTCTCAAAAAATTTCGTGATGTGTTAATTTTATCGGGTCTTAAATATACTGAAACTCATATTTATTTTCCAGTAAAAATTGTCATTTTTATTTTAAAATTCTTCTTGACCAAAATGTATTTAAATATTTCACGCACGCGGCGTCACTGAGTTTCCACTGGAGACGCTCCAGTGTGTTCGTTAGTCAATCATAATATTAGGTTTGTTCCACGTGTACATTTGTTGATGTTGAAACACGTCCATCGAATGACAAAGAGTTTAAGACACATTAACCAAGAGACAAGAGTGAGTGAAAACCATGAAGCAAGGGCTTCACCCTAAAACTGGTTTTGCGGTGTTTAAACACCTCCAAAACAGTGCACGGACGAGCTATAGTCATAAAAATGTACGTTCATAGATCTCTCGGCCTCGGCTCTCGTCTTGTTGCGGCCAAACGGCTGAGGACTGGGGCGTTTCTTTGCTTACTCTTGTTTCTTGGTCAGCGTGCTTTGCTCTTTGTCTTACGTGGACGTGTTTTGCTCAAACGTCTGGAACAAACCTATTGTTTTTATATAGAGATTTCTTACCGAGTATCTAGGTAGTTTAACCAAGTATTAGCAAAATGATCCAGTAACCGAGTACCGAGTACTCGGTGAACTCGGTGCATTAATAAAATTAATAACTTCGATTAGATATGAGCATTGAGAAAGATATATTTTTTGTTATTCCTTGAGTACCTAGAGAATGATAAACTATTAAACTATTTTTTTTTTAAATAAGGTTCTTTTAATTTGTTTTCTTTAGGATTTAAACTTCACGGATAGAAATCTCAACTAATGTAAGTACAATTATAATCTATTATCTATTAAAGTTTGAAAGTGTGGCAAAGGGGGTCTCGACATCAAATGTCTGGCAAATGAAAAACGTTACTTCTTGTATTATCCCGAAGAAACCAAAAAACCAAAAGAAACGATAACTAAAACTTCATTAAGTACTTAGTACTTAATCGTTCCTACTCTTAGTGGAGACAGTGCAAGGAAATTTTCAACTTTTATATTTGTGACGTAAGCGATAAAAGGTTTAAACAAAACAATAAAATGATTTTTTTGTAAATATTACATTATTTATAATTGTGTGTATATATTATAATATATCATAGACAAAAGATTGAAGAAACAATAATAAATTTTAGAAATTAAAAATAAATATATACAGAATCACTACTATAAAATATAATGAAAAGAAATACAGTAAATATATTATTTTATAAATGAAAGCATTATATTTTCTTATTTGTTTGTTTCAAGAAAAAACAATTTCTTCAATTTGTTTAAATCTGAATGAATTCTATAAAAAAATAATTAAAATATAAGGATATAACACATATCTAACAAAAATTTAGAAGAATTATTTTTTCAAATATAGATACTATTCCAATTTTTGGAAAAATATTTTACTGTATATTGCTTTAAAACCATTTTTTTTAAAATTTTACGTAAGTATTACGTGTTAACATATACATAGTTTAATATTCATTTTTAACGACCTCTCTTAAAATAAAAATAAAAAGTTTTACCCGTTTGTCATTCCACACAAAAATGTTTCTGCTGTTATAAACTTTCCAATAATATAAATATAAAAAATTTTCTTTTCTAAGGTAAAATAGGGGTAGGTAAATCAATATAAAAAATAGTAAGGCTTAAAGTTTTTGGTATCAAACTTGAAGAATGTTACTAAAGCTTCAGAGTTGTTATTGTTAAAATTTAAAGTTGAGTTACTCCACTGTTTTGGAGTAATATTTTTTGTTTTGCCTGTTACATGATGAAGGAGAAAATAATAAAGAAACTTTGTAGCGAGTATTATTTCAAAAAAAGGTATTCTTTAGACTTATGACTTAGTTATTACTAAAAATATATGTAAATGACTATGAATGACAGCACATGTTTCCAAAATATAACTATGAATGACGTCACATGTTCCAAAATAATCTGCCGCTATATAAGTTGGTTTTTGAAACGCGTTATGCTATCCATGATTGTTAACACCTATTTTTATGAACTACTTATCTGTAAGTCTAATTTAATAATTTTTTTGACTAAAAAATTTATCTAGCAATGTTAAATTACTTAACAACTAAAATGACACGGTTTTATACAATAATTATATATTGATAAAAGCTACGATATTTCTAAGCGCAGTTATTATTTTTTATTTCCTTCTATGTGTAAAAGACTTAACTTTAACCAACTTGAAAATTTTACACTGTACCTACTTTATCGATGAAGAATTTTAAATGGCACTATACTTTAGTTAAATTTCACTTATAGAATTTGATGTTAAGCTCTCTTTAGGCAACCATTACACGCTATATAGTATTAATCAATGGTATTAGTCAATTCCATACTTCATGTTATGGCCTATCTAAAGTGATAACTGATGACACTGATTGACAATTAGGGTAAAACATTGGATATGCAACATGCAACCATCGATTACGATTTATATAATTGACTGATGTTTGTATGAGCGTGTAATGGATACCTTTATCTACAAGCCTATAAAATCGTGATACCCAGAAAATAACTAAGCAAGAATATGTATTCGAAATTTTAACTTTTGTAATACATTTTTGTTCATAATTCGAAAAGTTTTATTCGCAAAAAATTGGAGTTAATTGTGTCTTAGGGTGCTATAAATTAAAAAAAAAACGAGCTTTTATTTTACCTTATACAAGCTGTTAAAAAAAGAATATGAACGTAGATCGAAGTTTATTTGTTCATTTACTTAGTTAACTTTAATATTCTTAGTGTAAACATACTTGGTAGACATTTTTAACAATAGGTAAAATAAAATATGTATAGAAATATGTCTACCGAAAATGAGCTTTCATACTATTTCTGATATTTTTGTAAAGTGAAAATAATAGCATAGGTAGGTACTATAGTTAGGAAACAGCATAATATCACCTCGATCTTAAATTGATGACCTAGGAAAGTTTATTAATTGTGTACATATTTACGCGATTATGAACTAATCAAGGTTTGTTATAAGAAGTTAATGAGTTATAGATATTTTACAATCTTCATCAACATAGACTGCTTTCATTTATTTCAATAAGCGTGTGGTTAATTTTTGATAAAACTAATTTAAATAATCTAATTCGATCAAAAATTTCGTTATCTCTTCCTTAAAGAATCAGAGATTCTTAGCATTGAAAATCCAATTTTTTCAGGTCTAAATTAATTAATGATATAAATAAGTCAGGGTTCGGTAGACCAATTAATCAATGTTTTTGTTATTTATTTCAATTTGCGAGACGTTTCGTCGATGTTACTCCGACTACATCAGGCACCTTAAAATATTTTAATAAAAACGTATAAGTAGTCGTATAGTTATATATAGACTATATGTTTTTATTGAAATATTTTAAGGTGCCTGATGTAGTCGGAGTAACATCGACAAAACGTCTCGCAAATTGAAATAAATAAAAAAAATGATTAATTGGTCTACTGAATCCTGATTTATTTAGGTATAGCATTGAAAATTTAATTTTGGTAGTATTTCATTATTATTTAAAAAAAATATTTTATCCGAGTTTTAACATGACAATAATTTAACTAATAATGAACCAAAAATTATTGTGACTGATTACATTTTTTAAATGTTGTTAATAAAATAGTTAACAAATTAACAATTGTTTGCAAACCTTTTTAAGAATTTAATTTTTTTCTTATTGATACAGTTTATAGTTGCCGAATAGCCGCGATGGTTCGTCTATGACAACGAAAGCAGTGCGTTCTCACATTTTAATACATTTTTTTAAAGCAATTTTAATATTTTTATCAGTTTCATGTGATATATTGAAATGTAAAAAATATTAACTAAATCCCTTATAAGATTTAACCCATTTAATGTCGCTGTATACGTTAGGGATCCTAGTCGAATACCATGGTCGAAAGCTCAAGTTGTTTTTTTCATAGGTTTTTAGTATTCGCTGGTTACTAATATATCCGTAAAAATTAATGTGATCTTGAATATCCACAAAAAAAAAGTCTTCCAAAAAGCTTTTGTCACGATCTACGAATGCGGAATAGATTTTTTTTTAATCTCCTCAACTGATGCCGAAAATGTAAAGAGTTACAATAAACAACTATTGAATTGCTTATTGGTTGATAAAAATAAGAAGATATTTTCTTAATTTTAAAAGAGGAAAAATAAAATATTTTATTGTATAGAGATTATAAAGTCAAAGTGAAATTACGAAGTATCAAAAATCCTATAACTAACGATAAGATCAAACATTTTAGCAACCAATTTTATTATTTTAATAAAAACGTTTTTTGATGAGTAAAGAAATACAAATACATGTTATAATATAATTTTTTTATTTAAATTATAGCTTCTTAATAAATTTATTCACATATTATTTTTACATTTCAAACAAAATATTAGACGTTTTTTTCTTGATATTATTCAACAAAGAAAATAAAAACTCCAAAATTAAAATCCAAATTAATAATTGGTACTTACGATCAAATGACTTATAATATTGTAATAATAAATATATGTATATTTAATTTGAAATCATCAGATGAAAAATGAATGAATAAAATGAAAAGAATTAAATCAATTTTGAATTATCATTAATAAGCTAGTTAGTACTAATTCTGTGCGTAATAAGTCCACTTTGACCTTTGATATCTCAGAAATCTTTTATATTCTGTGTTTAGCTTTGTTATTATTACTATTTCTTTTTTTTTTGTAATTGATGCCTTGTCATATATATATGTATATATTGAAGCATTAAGTCGTCGTTCTTTTTGATTAAAACTCGGATAAAATTTTCACATTTGTACATATTATTCATGTATTAGTTGAAAATAAATTCTAATGATTACCGTTATAATTTAAACGTTAAAATATTGTACTTAATCGATTTAAGACACTTTTTCATGACTATAATTGTTGAAACTAAATGCTCCAAAAAGATCATATAGGCAGTGGTGTATTGGTAAAATAAAAAGTGAGGGAACACATGGTGAGAAGAAAAAATAGATCATCTTATTTTAAGCTTCTGTTTTCCCTGTAAGTTTTTTATTTATTTTTATTGTTACTTTACTACTATTAACTTATAGTTAGCTATATTAGCTACTATTTACTACTTACTATTAACAAACAAAAATAAGAAATTCGAAAAAAAATAAAAGGAAGACCACTAAAGCCTGCATAGAACACATTATGTATTTATTTGATCTAAAAGGGAAAAAGAAACAAGACACAAAAAGCAAGATAAATTCTCTACAAGTTAAGATATTTTTGAAATTTTTTTGCAAATTCGCCAATTTAAAACATTTTCATTTGGAATTAAAAAAATGATTAGTTATTAAAAAAGTGCCGGAACGTCGCACAGTGGGGCCGAATAGCCAAAAAGCGGAAAAATTCAATATCTCGAGAACGGATTAACTTAGAAACCTAGGGCTGGTCTCATTCGACTCAGAGCAAAATAATACATCAACTTCAATTGTTTTTATTGAAATTTTGACGAAAATTAAATAACAAATGAGGAGTTTAGAACTTTTTGGCAAGATAAAAATTTCTAAAATTTTCGTAATAGGGTTGTATTCATCAAAACAATTTGCAACAGGTATTTTGAGTGTATATTTAAATTAAATAATGCTTACAAGTAAAAATTCAAGGAAGCTTAAAAGACTGGAGAATTTTGTAAATAATAAAACTAGGGATTGTGTTTTGACGTGGAGACATGTATTATCTGAGCCAATTTTTTTTTCCCAGTTTAACTGATGTGTGGCTTAGTTGACCATCGTAGAGTAGGGAAAAAATTTGATAATTTTTTTCTGCCTCTTTTACAATTATATATCACGTATTTAGAGTAGTGTGTAATTTGGTCAAACTTCCATTATTCTGACATTGGGCCTAAATTAATGGGAATACCATTGAAACAGGGAAAAAATCATGCTGTTCCAGATCCAGTATTTTATATTGTGTGAGAATCGTAAACTAGATAATTGAAATCAGCGCTTTCGAAAATCAAATTTTTTCCGCTCTGGTCCCACTGTGCGTCGTTCCCCCACGTTCCGCCCCGAATACACCACTGCATATAGGTAGCGATACAACTTGATTGTATCAATTATGAACAAGTGTCTTTCGATATCAAATTTTAAGACGTGTTTAACATGAACCTCTTTGAATTGTATATGTATTTTTAAAAAATTAAAAATCTTAAACAAAAAAACGGAGATAGTTTTACTTAATTTATCTCATTTAGTTTTTCTGTTAATAATACTTTGATGTGATAGTCCCAGTATTTATTTTTAAAAACAAGCATTACATTTTGATTTAGAAATTTCTAGGACATTTTTTATAGATATTGAATAATTGTTTTTTTTAACAATAACCACCTTTGGGATGAGGGCTGATTATATATTTTTATTTTTTTTAATAATATCACACTCATAGCGAAATGAATTAATGAAAAATTAGAGAAAATAAATTATAAGAATTTTTTATAGTTTGGTTTTTTATAGTTGGTATACATTTTAGTCGACTGTTCTTACATGTTTCGGTTCTTCTGTTTGTAATAATGTTTGTATTGTGATTGTTTCTTGGATGATCTTTTCATGTGGATCAGATAACTCATGTGCCTCATGCAGTTGTGCTTGAGTTTCACTGTGGGTTTTAACTGCGTTTAACAATTTGTCAATGTCGCCTTCGGTCTTTGTTGATTCTACAGCAGGAGCAATAATGTATGCATTATGCGTAGCGTTTGGTGTAACAATTTCAACATGTTGTTCTTTTTCCTCCTCGTTATTTGATAAAGAAAGTGGTAATACGGCACGCAATTGAACAGGAGCACATTGTGATGTTCCAATCAAACGTGTGTTGTTCACTTCAAAATCGGAAATCAATTCCGGTAAGGCAGAATCGCATAAAATTGGATTATCTACAAAAATAAAAACTTTTAATACTTTTACCACATATACCTACATATTTAATAAATCAACTATAACATTACAATTTACAACTTATAATAAGCAATTAATTTAAGTATATAGTTTTAAAATTGGTATTAAAATATAGTTGTATGTATCAAGGAAGGAATTATATAGATATAAAATTTCGGATCTGGATACGGATAATAAATATACCGACTGCAGATACGATTGCGAATATAAATATTTCAAACTATCCGTTGGTTTCGGTTAAGAACATTAGTTTTTTTTTTTAAGAAACTGTAGAATAGAGAAGAAACTTTATTTTAAGTTATCAATTGATAACTAATTGTAGCATATTATAGCGACTGATTTTAGTTGATACTCAATTTCAAGTGTTATCTATTTAAAAATGAAGTAGTAACAACGTTATAACAAATTCCCCCCTCCTATCCAAAACTTTTATACCTGATAACGGAAAAAATCTTCGTATATACGATAGTTTTGGTTACGAATACGGAGCTCTTTAACATCTCTGATTCAAATATATACATTTTTTATAAATAAAGCACATAAATGGGCAATATTTAGTGGCTCTGTGTTTTACAATGTTTTAAACTCATGATCTTGATGACAATATGGTAGATGTATGGAAATTCGCAAAGAAATGAGTCCTATCGTAGACCGAAGATGAATCTCACTCTATATAATATAGTTATACTTATTGCGGGTTTAAGGTGGGCTTCCTTTAAGGTCGAAAAAACGCATTGGAGGATTGGCAGCTAGGGTGAAATTGTGATATTACGAATAATTTTCTTTCCTTAGCTAGGCCCGGGAAAAAAAAAATATGGAAAACGAAACACGCGCAAGAATGCTGTTATTATATGTCGTCTTTGCTGAAAAGCGGCAGAAACGGCGGAGCACATTTTGTGCTAATGTGCGGCAGCTCTAAAAAGAAGAATGTAGCATCTCGGAAAGACGAAAATGGGCGTCATTTCCGTCAATATTCTGACAAGATAGCGATGGCAGCCCCTAGGCAGGTGCTGGCGTTCTGTAAAAGTCTGGTGCTCCCCTAGTTAATACAGAGGGCCACATCACAATATACCTCATTGTTTGCGGTGATAAAGGAAAGAAATATCCTGAGACCCGTAGAACGGAAAAAAATTACTGTTATTAACTAATTTGAATAGTGGAATTTGAGAGAATAACACTGTAAATTTCTAATTATGTGTATTTTTAAAGCTTTTTTGGGTTTCAGATGATCACTGAACTAGTAGAAGTAGCTTATAAACATAGTGAAATCAAGAGCAATTAGGAAAGAAAAGTCTACTATTATATATGATTATTTAGTATTCAGTTGTATCAGTTATAGGAGAAAGTTGGGTATTGAGAACTCTGGGTAATTGAAACAGTTGAATTTTAATTATTTCTTCTTTCGCAAAAATGTTCATGAGCGTT
This sequence comes from Sisyra nigra, assembly GCA_958496155.1. Taxonomy (NCBI): domain Eukaryota; kingdom Metazoa; phylum Arthropoda; class Insecta; order Neuroptera; family Sisyridae; genus Sisyra; species Sisyra nigra. The sequence continues at coordinate 27,376,228 of OY292314.1, forward strand.
TAAATGGATATTTTTTATGACCATTAGTTTGGATAAAAATATATTTAAATTGACATCGGCATATTATCACAGGAAGTAAATATAATTAAAATTTGTTCTTTTGTTACAATTTTTGTCGTATATATAAAAATCATTGAAAAAAGGGTTTTTTTGAACTTTTGTGCGTGATATTTTGTTATTATCTTTCATGTATAATTCATTTTTATAAATTTTATGTAGCTATTTAAGTACAATGTATCAATAATTTTGAGAATTGTCAACTTCAAGTATTTTGAAACGGCGTGAGTGGGATAAATGTGAACGTTTCTTATTAAACTGCAATAAATGAATTATTTCACAATTTTTACTTTCTTTTACTACTAGGTATATAGTAAAGGAAGTATTGTAATAGGGTCGAATTTTCGAATTCGAGCTTTTATAGGAAATACATGTTTTGATGCTCCCTGAGTCCAAAAAGGAAGTTTTCAGAAACATGTCTGTGTGTGACAGTCATATCGTATCGAAAGCTTTTTCCGAATTAAAAACTTGGAGTTTTTCCTCCATATTATATCTAGTTGTACCGCGAAGCTTTTGGTTAAAATCGGTTAACCAGAAGGTACACTTTATTCTGGGAGTTTTTGAGCTTTTTCAATTTTTTTTTGAAAACGGCTACAGCAATTTTCTTTAAACTTTCTGTAGTACTTAGACCCATTAACGCCTACAACTTTTATTTGAAATTTTTTCCTGGGAAAATTCGAATAAGGACGGTTCTGCGGTGAAGGTTGGGAATTTGTATATACATACAGGCTGTATGCATATAGTTTTCTATTTATATATATATTAATAGTAATTAAGTGCTTATATTTCTTTTAACCAACAGCGAGTTTGTGAGTACTATGACGCCTTGCAGCAGATATTTTTGAAGAATGTTCTTCTTTAAATCATGACGTAAGTTTCGTTGAGTTGTTTTTGTTTAATTTTTTGCATCAATTTTGTATTGAGATGTTGTTTTTTTATTGTTACTATTACTAGTTGATTAATCCTATATTAAAAATTTGCTTTGGATAAAAAATCTTTTTTAAGACGCCCAGAAATTACGAAAGCAAATCTACACCGTGGTATACAATTGAAAATCTCATCAAAACAAGATGTTAGATGTGAAAGACTCATTAGGGAAAACAATCATTAAAACTGTTATTATATAATATAGATCACTACCCAATTTAGTTTCTATTTTCCACGTGGATTGATTTCAATTACCCTATATACTACCAGGTAAATAGGAATGGCAATATTTTTTATATTATTTATAAGTTTTGATATCAACGTTTTAAAATAGATAAGTAATATTTATGTTATAACGAAAGTTTATTATATTTGTAATTTTGTTTTATTAACTAAGATAATTTTAAGTTAGGTGTTCTCAAATATCCAACTTTCCCCTACTAGTAGATAAGACAATATTAGATTAATTGAAAAAAAAAGCATTATTAATGAAGTTCAGAGAAAAGGCGATTTGGTCCCACTGCTAATAAAAAAGGTCACTTTTCAGTAAAAATAGTTTGATAGATATATTGTGTAGCGGTGGAATTATTTTTGCCATTAGTAGGCTATTCAATTTTTACCATCCCTACGTATAGGTTTATACGTATAATTATTGTAGAGATCTCTACAATTCGATACTCTAGTTCACAGTCATATTAGTTACGTTTTTTTGTCAATGAACTCGTAATTTTATGATTTGTATTTAAAATTTTGACCCCAAATTTGCCACAACCCTCTTGAGTTGAATTACCCTCTTGCCACCTTTAAATATTTCAGTAATATATTAAACAAATGTCTATTATTAAGGTTGTAAAGAAAAGCTGTAGTTGTTCTCATTTGCTAAATAAATTAGTTTCAGGCGAATTGTTTCCAAAATTGATCGAATTGTTATGATCAAACATTCATACCTTGAAGGTTCAAACGAAGTGCAGCTGGACTTCCGTGAATATTACAACGAGTGTGGGCTACCAAATCTCTTGAAATTGCTCGAATATTGTTGTAGGCTAAATCTGCATAGCACAAAACAGGTAAACCGTGGAAATCATGTTCTAATTCTGTAAGCATATTGTGTGATGCTATCAAACGCTCTAAAGCCGGTAGAAACGTCTTTGATGTTTCATCCAAAGTAGTCAGTTTGTTATGCGAAAAGTCAATCATTAGTAAATCTTCCAATCCGATCAAATCATCCGGACTGATCCGGGATAAATGGTTATGGCTTAGATTCAGAAACAACAGCCCATGCAAGCCTGAAAGAGCTCCATCTAATGAATCGAGTTCGTTATAATCAAGACGTAGATCCATAACACGTGTTTCCCATTCAACGACATTCTGTAGGAAAAAATTCACATTTAATTTTCGTTCAATAGAAACGAAAAGGCCTCACTCTCTTTATAAATTCATTTTAATCTAAGACACAAATTACCTCCATCCGGCCAATTAGCTTAGAAATTTTATTATGCGACAAATCAACAACTCGTAAACGAAGCAGACCTCGAATTTCTTGCAAGGAAAATTCGACTAATGAATTGAATGTCAAGTTTACGCAACGCAACGCACGTAACGGTTGCAAGAAACCGTTTATTCTCGTTAAATTGTTGTAGCCCAATTGAAGATCCTCGAGCGATTCCGCCTCCAAAAAATCATCAGCAGATATCTACAAATTAATAGATTAGCACTAAGGTTACATTTTAAACCATCCCTTTCGATTTGTAACCGTCATTATTTGATTATATGAAACGACCAAGCGTTGGAGTTTACGAGCTTTTGACAAAGTGCCATCTAAGCCTAGAAGCATATTATGTTCGAAGAACAGCGACTCGATGCGATGCAAGTTCTTAAACTCTTGAGGTAATCTTTGAAGATAATTATCGGAGGCATGAATTAAAACTAATTTATTCACTTCTTCGGGAAGTTGTTCATCTAATGAACGTAACTGGTTCGCATTGATGAAAAGCCACTCCAACTCGCTCATATGCCGCAGAGTTCCATTTAAATCTGGAATTTGATTTCGACCAAGATGTAAATGCCGAAGAGTTCGTGGTAACGAGTTCTTTTCAATCGTTGTGATAGAATTTCCCGGTAAAATTAAATACTGCAGACTCGGGCTGTTCTGCAATAAATGTCAGTAAGCTTTACAAATCATTGTGTACGTAACAAATTATCAACTTTAATTAGTAATTTTTTTTTGAAATTACCGTGAAATCATTTTCCAAAATTTGTGTTATCCGACCACGACCAATGTCCAATGATTTTAAACTTGGCATCCGCGACAGCACACCTTTGGGAATTGCGTATATTTCATTGTCAGCGAGACTCAAATAATCAGTTTTGAGAAGACCCAAAAACGTGTCATCGTTTATATCTCTGAAACAAAAAATTTTATTAATATTTTCTTGATCTAAATCTACCGAATTACCTACAGTCAATTGTACAAAAGAATTTTGAATTCACTTCAATTAAACTTAATTTTGTATAAATTCTATAAAATTATCGTCAAATAATGATAGTTAATAATCTCATTAATTATATTATAAATTTTCTATATTCCGATCAGAATGTAAACGTAAATTTATATTTTTTGAATTAGATGAAATGTAAGGTGTGATCATTGATGCTATTAAGCTCGAGATCACTGTCTTGTCTGAATTTTCACTGCCTTTTTATTACTTTTTGCTTTCCAATACAAGACTTTATCTTCCTAATTGCAGGCATTCCCTTTGTGTTCATAAAAACAATTCGCATTAGATAGGTACCTGTTGAGATTGCACACATGGGGGTATAGGGTTGAATTAAATTTTTTTTTTGGAAATAGAATTCATTTTTACATCTTCTTTGAGTACTGATATCAATTAATACGGTTATGTGGTTATGTTATATTTAAAAGATTTGTATTTAGAGAAATATATTTTCCCTTAATTTGTAAAGCCAATTAAGTAGTTAATTAATTTTATTTTCATATCTATAAGCTCTAAGTTTACAATACTAACACACTAATGAATAAAATATGTATATAAAAATATGTGAACAACAGCATATTATGTAGAAATATGTTTATTATGAAATTAAATAAACTTTATATACACCCATCCCTCGCTTAACAAGATAGATAGGTTCCACCAAATCGCCGTGTTAAGAGAAACCGTGTTAACCGTGTACCTATATACACTTAAGGATTCATCAAAACAAATAATTGAACACATTGTGTCATCAATTGAGCTTAATATTTAACTTTTAGAGTGAAATAATTTGTAAATTTAATGGTTGGGTTGACCCAACTTGATATTCGCATAAGTAATAACATTTAACTTGAGTTTGACTTGATTCTAATTGTAAGCCAAATTTAAGTCAAGTAATCTGACTTGAAAATCAAGTCAAATACATTTAAAAATAAGTCAATATTGTACCACTCTCATTATCAAAATCGGATCATCCGGTAAAAAGTAACTATTACATCTTTTAATTGCTTTTTAATCTGAATAAGTGATTTTTTTCTGGAATTTACTAATTGAAAATTTATTTTCGTATAAACAGTGAAATCAAGTAGGTAATCAAAATACAAACCATTATCTTTTTCTTTAATTTTTATTGTTTTATTGAAATCTATCTCTGCCATATTTTTCGTTTTTTTCTTCTTTAATTATGTAATTAGTTTATAGTTGTAACGTGCGTGTAGATATAAAGTAGATATAATCCCATTTACAGAAATATTTATGTTTAAAATCAAAAATATAAGTAGGTACCTACTAGTAAAGCTAGTAAATGTCTTTGGTATTATACCAGGTCTACTAAATCTGATGACTCCAAACCATCTGAGGAAAGAGTTTCAAAAATCGTATTCCTTTCTAACGAAAGAATTCAAAAGGGAAAATAAAAACTATAATACTAGTTTTCAATTTTTTAAAAGTTTACTTTCTTCGTATGTACGGACTGCCATTTCTGATCAATTTTTCACCCGTTTTTACTTTCTGTGTTGTAATCGGGTCGAATTTTTGAATTCGAGCTTTCACCGGAAATACATGTTTTGAGGTCCCCTGAATCCAAAAAAAGTGGTTTTTAGAAACATGTCTGTGGGTATGTGTGTGTGTGGCTGTGTGTGACAGCGATATTGTAGCGAAAGCTTTATCCAAATTTCACCAAACTTAGAAATGTCCTACATATTATATCTTGTTGTGCCGCGAAGCTTTTGGTTGAACTTGGTTGACCCAAAAGCTTCACTTTATTCATAGGGTTTTTAAGCTTTTTCAATATTTTTCGAAAACGGCTCCAACGATTTTCTTTAAACTAGCTGCAGTTCTTACATTAGACTCATTAATGCCTACAACTTTTACTTGAAACGTTGTCCTGAGAAAATTCAAATAAAGAGGGTTCTGGGGTTGAGGGTAGGAGTTCTTTAATACATAGAGGCTGTATGCATATCTATTTATACTGGTATAGTCATAAAGTGCCTATATAGTTCTTTCAACCAACAGCGAGTTTCATAAATGAAAATAAAAGAAAGTACTGTGACGCCTCGCAGCAGATATTTTGATGTATCAATCGCGATGAAATTTGCATGCATTTCTAAGATTTATAATAATGCCTTCAATTTTTTATTTTCATTATTAGTGTATAAATAAATATCAAATAAACATTTTGTTAGTGTTCGTCCATACTTGAGCATATATTGAGTACAAGAATATACCTAGAATCTAGATGAATGCTATTAGTGCCTTATAAGTTAAATTTATATATAATAAATTGAAAATGAACTTAAACGTAAAATGAAAGAAATGAACTTATCTAGTGGCAATCAGGGGAAAATTTACCAGTATGCTGCTTAGGCAGGAGCCTAGGTGTGTACATTTAGGGGGTCATACATTTGGAACCAACAACTTTCCTATATGTTATAGAAATTAAAAGGTACATGTTTACGATAAAATTAACATTTTATTAATTTAAAATCAAAAAATAAGTTGAAAGTAAAAGCTATTATTGTTCTTGTGGTTGGTTGACGTCAAGGTCAAATAATTCTGTGATATCCACTTCCGATAAAGGGTCAAGACGACGGTCAATCATTGAGCTTTCGGTGGTGTGCTTTGATTGAATGTAGGCCATCGCACGTTTTGGAACTCCTATAGTTATCATATTTGTATATTTCAATGTTTCTAGATCTACATAAACAACTAAACATGTAATATGTTTCACCACTTAGATAAATAAGTTGATCACTTTGAATTAATTAGGTATAAATTTATAATTTAAAAGTTTGTACAAAGTTACAATTTCATTGTCAAAAAAATGTAATTAATACCTATAATTGTGAACTAGGGTATCGAATTGCAAGTACCTACTTATATGGTAGATCGGTAAGGGCAGCAAAGTTTGGATGATCTATTGGCGGCAAATGTGTAAATCCTTCATTGTGTAACATATGTATAATGTGATTTGTAGATAACGTATACATTGATATATGATTGATACACTGTGATTCGTATTTTACATTTATTTTGGCGATGAAATATCATATAACCAAAAATATCCACATTTTATTGTTGCTGGTCTAAAGCTCTCAGCAGTTGCCCCTAAACTCCACTGATTACTCTTAATATAATTAGATTTTGATATACTTAATAAGAACTTAAAATATAGAATATATAATAAAAAATAAGAACTTATTTTTTGTAATAGAAAAATTGACAGAAGGAATCCAATGAAATTCGATTTTAATTCTTTATTTTGAAAATGAGCTAAAAATATGTGTTATGACAGATCTATCCGAAACTTCTTTTGGAGGTTGTCTCTTAAGATAATTTTTAATTTTTATGTATCCCATGTAGGTAGACTTTAAACTACTTGTGTATCGCTTAACACGTAATTTATAGTCGAATATATTTTGTATATTGTTAGTATTTTATCGTGCATAATTTGCCTTTGGGCAACACAATTATTGTGTTACCGTTTCGTTAGTCTAATTATTTTGTTTTATTAACTAAGAATATTTTAAATTAGATGTTCTCAAATATCCCCCTTTTCCCTACAAATTTTTTTTATTGGTTGTAAATGTTCCAAATACAAAATATTTAGATAGTTTGAAAGATAACTTTGAAACCAAAAAAAGTATTTAATTAATATCATTTCGATAAGCCCAATATAATTAATGCTAAAACTTTTTAAGAAGATAGAGAGGATATTTTTCGATGGAGGTTAAAATTTAAAAAAAAAGGATCAATTTCCCAAGACAAAAATAATAGGTCACTTTGTGGATAGAAGCAAGCATGTTTTAACATTAATTAATACAAACAGAAAAATTAATTTTCGGAGGAATTTCTTTTTTATTGAAAATATCAACGAGTAGCATCGAAAAAAATATTGATTTCATCCTTATCTATGTTGGAATAGAAATCTAAACTTTATGATTTCTAATTTTTATCGTCTTTTAATGTGATTTTAACGTTTGTATGTATGAAGAACGTGTGATAAACAAAACAAATAGAAACAATTTAAAAATAAATCTGTTAGTAAATTTACAAGAAATTTTATCTTAAGTATTAAAAATAGAAAAAAAATTACTACCTACTTTTGTTTTGCTGGAGACGATTCTTAATTTTAATTTAGGATGCTTTGATAGTAATGTTTTAAATCAATTAATCGCTTATCATTTTTGATAAAGTGAGTAAAAAATGTTTATACGCGGGAGGTACACGCGATAACATATCTGAAATGCTTTTGGAAAATTCAAAGCGTCATATATCTGGTTGGTTCTAGTTATTCCCGAAAAAATTAGATTTTACTACTCCGTTTAGAAATTTCAGGAAAATGAGGACAGGTCATGGCAAAAATTCAATTCAATCGAAAATAAGTTGTAAGTTGATTTTTTATAAGAAAACAATACATAATATGATAGTTGAAAATAAGTAAATTTTGTTTGGTGATAGTAATGTAATGATAATTGTATGTGTTTTTGAGTTTTCTTTAGCATTACTGTTGACGGTTTTAGTATTATAATAATTTTCGTTTATCAGGAGTTAATGAATTAATGAATGAGTGGTATCAAAATGGAAATGTCACAAAATAAAAAGTTCCATAAAAGCATTCCTTCTTGATGTTCAGTATGTAATAATAACAGATAGATAGAGATGTTTATAATTATATGGGGAAAAATATGAAGAAAGATATAAAGATGATTTATCTTATTTGTGGTCGAGTGAGCTGCGAGGGAATTGGCGAGGGTCATGAGTTCAAATCATAATTAATTTCTTCTTGGTAAAAATGTTTTAATTAAATTAAAAGATGAATACTCTCACAAAATGAAATAATAAATAAATGAAACTGAGACGGTTTTAATATGAATGTTAAAATGTATCATGTGTGATGTTGTCGTTAGCAGCAGCAGCAGCAGTGAGTGCATCTGAAAAAAGTTTTCCCAATGAATTGAATTGGATGGAATGAGCCAAAGTTAGACCACGGGCCAGGTTGGCGCCAGGGCATGACTTTTGACCAGATCTAGGTCACATTGTTACGATAAAAATCATTATAATTTCAAGATAAACGTCCCTCGTTTTCTTCGTATTCAATTATAAAATACATATTGTAAAGACGTCGTACCGTTCACGATAGTAATAATAATAATAATAATGAAACAAATAGATACTCAATATGTTATATTTAGTTGTGGTATTTATTTTTAATAACTCCATTTGTTTTATAAATATATTTTTTTAGATTGTTATGTCATAAAATAAGTTGAAAATATTTCAACAATTTTATTTTTAGAGAAGAGAAAAATTTGTGTGTATGATGTGTAAATTATGAGTGGGTCGTGTGAAAATTTTTGTGGAAAATAAAAAGATATCAAAACTGGAATAATGTCGCATCGACAAAAAATGCGCGTGGATTTTCAAAATGATAAATAAATAATTCAAATTCTTATAGGATTTTTGTCGCCATTTTATATATATACGCCTACGTATTTTTGAAAAATTATATTATTGGATGATCCAAAGTCAATTTTAACTTTTACTCAACATTTTCAATGCGTTCATTAACGAACAAAAAACATGTTAAAAACAACTTCTACTACTTCCTACCTACTTAAAAGCTCACAACGTCCACATTATTTTTAAGTACAACCTACAGCCAATGATTATGTTCATTAATCGTACGAAAAAACATCTAATATCATAAAATTGTAATAGTTTTTTTTTAAATATTTATTTTAACATTTATAACTTAATAAAATAGAAGCAAGTTTGACTTAACAAATTGTTAAAAATATCTTAACTCTAAAAATTTGGTACTTACATTAAGCTTAACTGTTTCAAGATAATTGCAAAAAATGGGTAAAAATAAATAACATGTGGATTATGATTTTCATATTTATAGGCTATTAAAAGCTACAACAATAGCTTACATTTAATGCAATATCTGCTGCGATACGTAACAGAACTTTGTTTTACATGCAACCTGATATTGGTTAAAAAACCATAGCTACCACTGATAGGCTTTGCTTGTAAGCAAAAATTGAGTAAGTACTTAATGATTTTATTTTATCTAACTTTCACCCTTTTCTCTGGAGTCCCCTTTATTTGAATTTTTTCAGAAAAAAATTGAAATAAAAGTTAGAAAGATAATTCTCATAACCATAACAAGTTTCAAGAATATCGTTGAGGCAGTTTTCGAATAAGATTGAAAAAACCAAAGCCCATAGAATCTACTGGGGCTTCCTGCTAAATGAAAATAAAGGCATAATTTCAAATTTGATGAATTTTGAATGAAGCTTTCAATACGATGTCGCTGTCACCCACACATATATTTTTCTAATAGCCATTATTTCGCACTCAGGGAACATCAAAATGTGTATAGTACAAACTGTATACAAACGTGTATGCAAACTCAAAATCAAAAATTTGACCCAATTACAATTTACAATACTTCCTTTGTTATGTAGTAATAAAAAAATTACAAATATGAAAGCTCAAATTTAAAATAATATTCCGGTGAAATATAAACTAAAATTGTATTATTTATTCAGGACGAGTGGCATCTAGAATAGATATCGATGGAGTTGCTTTCAGTATCGTTAGAATTTTTACCTCAGATAGAAAATTTTTATCGACATCTTTCCAGCTTTTAGTTTTGAATGTATAAGTATCGTAGAGAAGATACTCATAGATCTTTGTATTGCCTATTAAGAAATTATATTCCTCTAAATACAATTAGGTATCATCCCGTAAATATGGTGCCTAGCTCTCTGTAATTATAGGTACCTTAGAATTAACTACTTCTACTTTGCAGTCCATACAAAATGTTTGCTTTTTTATCATTTCATAGTTAAATTCCATTGTAATTATTATAATCAAAAAAGTAAATCAAACAATAAAGGTAAATAGAATATTTTAGCAAGTTATTTTTGTACTAAATTAATGAGCAGTCATTCCTTCAATAGGTATACTTTTTTAATTATGTCGATTATCTAAACAATATTTTCTTCATAATATTTATGGTACTTTTACTTATAATAAATTTTACTAAACCACGGACATGCGGTCAAAAATTCTTTAATAAAAAGGGTTTCGAAATCGGAAATTTTAAGGATGTGAATAATTTTATTTAGACAAGAACAGCAATATTGTTATTTTATTTTTTTTTCTATTTTGTATAGGAGCAAAAATGAATACTTAATTGTTTTAAGAAATTAATGAAAAAAATTGATTTTTTCCAATCATTAATTAATAATGACTGATTTCTAAATAAACTAGTTAAGTTAATCGAGAGTACCCTAAACTGTTTGATCTACAACCTTTATCCGCATATGAAAATTTCAAGAGACCTCCTGATGTACGATATTTGAGTGTGTGTATTCCAATCAATATTTTAAAAATGAAATTAACATCGGATACTACGGATATGAAATTATTTTGGATTATCATTAGTTTCGATAATTTCGATGGATATTAGATTTTCAGGAAATTGATAAATTAAAGTACAATAATAGGAAATAATTTAACTTAATTTCTATAAAGATATCAAATTGTACTACAACCATGTCATATAAGTAATTATAGTGATCCAATTAAATTGTAACTTACTTTGGAAATATCCGAATCTTTTACATTCGATTCGGTTACGATTACTAATAGAATTTTATTTTGAATATGCAATAGTTTCGGTTACGGAGCTCTTAAAAATCTTCGATAAATAGAACAAAAAATGCTGTTTATTCTAACTTTCTTGTTTTGAATGATTATTGTTAATTTTTTAAAACTAATATGAAGGTTCTCTTTTCGTGTAGCTGATCATTGTGAAACGAAAAGTGTTGGTCTCATAGTGAAAAAGTAGTTCCTTAATAATAGTATTTTATGCATATTATGATAGATCTATGAAGAAAATTCTAAACTTGAGAACTTCAAATTGAAGAAATGCGTTGATTTCAGTTTTACCTATCTGTGAGTACCTACTCGGTTCATCGTCCACTCGATCCACTGTATGCATTTAAAGTACGATTGTGAACAAACATTTTCCATTAATTGATTATGCTTTGCTAATATTTTGTTTTTTAATATTGTGTAAAAGCAAAACTTTTAGATCTCTTTACCATATTACATGTACCTATAACTGTAAAATTGTTTATATAGGTATTACCTGTGTCATCATTCTCTATTCATGTTTTATAAATTTAGAACTACGATCAATGTCGAAGAAATGCAGTTTATCCCATTATTTTTAATTAATTTTAAGTAATTAACGTTTCAATATTGAAAATAGAAATAAAATATGAACGTTAGAGTTGTGGAGCCGGCGCTTAAATTGTGTAAGACATTTAAAGGGAAGGGACTTAAATTTAATTACTGCTATTTGTTGTGGTGTGGGGGAGAGTTCTTTAATGCTTGTTCGTAATATACCAAATAAATATCGAGTTTTTTGGTGAAAAATAAAAATATATCTTAAAACCGCTTTTTTATTACGGCTAATCTATTAACATCGTAAAAGTAGCACTATATGCTGCTGTTTTTAGTATTAGATCACTCAACTTAAAATAAAAATTTACTCTCATAAATCGAAATAGTGACTTTCGACTACAAATAGTGACTATTCACTATTTTGTAGTGAAAAGTATACCACTATTTGAATTTGGTGGTATTTCGATTTACGAGAGTACATGATCGACGAAAATTTTGACAAGTACATTTGTAATCTCAATTAAGTATATCATAACATTTACTTGAAAAAATTGTTTTAAAAGTGTATATTATATTAAAGAGAAATGAAATAATATTAAACGAGTAGGTAAATGTCGCAGAAAACCTGTCAAAATATTTAATATGGTATCTATGGTGTGATTTTCTAAAATATTTTGAGCATACCATGAAACGAGATGGGGACAATCTCAAGAAACTTTTGGTTCAGGGAAAAGTAGAAGAATGAAAAACCAAGAGGTAGACCACCAAATAGGTGGATAAACCAAGTACAAAGTATAACAAGTACATGATTACCTCCTTACTCAATCTGCTGAGAGAAACCCAAGACCGAGAAACAGATTTAGGGTGAATGAATGCTTGCAAAAATAGAATCACAGTTTGTCAGTCATGAAAAGACAACTATAAGAAGAAGTAAATATTGGAGGTGACTTGGAGGGTTAAAAAGTCCTTCTAAATGCGTTATGTAATTTAAATACATATTCCAAGAAATACAGTATGTACGTTATACAGAGTATAATTTTGGGCTTGAAACACATTTTGCAGGTATGAGGTATTTTACAGGAAAGAAAGTCAAAGAAATGCGAACGTGTTTAAACACAGTATAATGAGTGCGGTAGAGGAAACTACATCCATGCCAAGTCTCAACCGAAGGTAGAGTATTCTCGTAGGTAATCAAGAAAAGTTAAATTTTAACAATAATTGTTTGTACCACTAATATGAGTTATTATATTTTTACGTTTACTTTATAAAAACATATACAAAGAAATTGTTTTATGGAATTTTGAAAGCTTTCGTCGTGAATCATCTACAGTTTTGTCACATTCACAAAATCGTTTCACATATTTTGCAAAAGAAACATTGCTAAACTTGATAATTGATAATAAATCAATAAAGTTTATTTTACGCTCAGGAAAGCGTTACAGCTACTATTGGAATAAAAAAATTAATTAAACAAATAAAAGGACATAAAGTTTAACAATAATTAATGATGATATTTTAATACATTTTAAACGAAGAGAAAACTCAAACCAAAATAAAATTACCTGTGTTATTATATTTGGTTGCGGTCCTTAATACAGTTTTTTTTTTTTTTACTTCAAATACAATTTTTTTTCATTTGAAAAGCAATCGTTTGGATTTCTAAGAAACCTTTTTTATTTCTAATAACACGTTTTTAAAATTTTTATTGAATATTTAAGTGAGTTTTTGGTGAAATGTTTAGTATTTAAAACTCTAAATACACGTGACGTGGAAAGGAGAGTGGCTTTTGAAATGACAAAAGTTATATTTGAAGTTAAAAATTTTATTATATTGATACATTGATACGAAATGGCCATTGAAATAGGCAATATTAAAATTTAATACTTTTGATTATCCAACTCCATTTTTCTTGTTTAATGTTTGGGAAAATTTACAGTGTTCAGAATGAAGGCAAGTATTGAAACTAGGGCATTTATCCAGAGCTTATAAATCTTAAAAGTACATGCTCTTAAGTAAAGTGAAATAAACCTTTTGTAAGTTATAATTGTATGAATCGCCATATTTGCAAAATATGCTATTGTTTTGGTCCTAGAAATTTGTACTCATATACGCATAATTTTGAACTATGAAGTTATAAAGTATGCAAAATGGATTTAATTAAATACATGAACTGTTATATGTACAATGCACATTGTTTATAAATATTTTTTTTTAATTGAAATATTTAAATATGCACTTTTGTTAAATAGTAAAGTTTCAGTTGATTACTAAAAGTTATCAAAATACAAATACAAAATTTACCTCAATTTGATTTTTTTTATATATTTTTCTATTTGCGAACATAAATTAAAGATAAATTATATTGAATACATTTATGGAGAAATGTGTAAGTTTCCTTTCAATAATATCTTCAATCATTTTGCAATATTTAATTGTAAGATAAATTTGAATAAATGCAGTAAAAACACATTGATAAGACACATAATTTACACTCAAGTGTAAAAAATCCACTTTATTGATATAAGTTGCATAGTACAAATGTATATAATATTTTTTTCCTCATATAAGGAAGAAAGGAAAAATTTCACTCTTACAACCACTGTTGGTAGAAAATTTTCAACTTCTATTCATGCGCCCCTCTTATTCGTCTTTTTTATAAAAATCAATTATATTTATGTGTGTGTTATCAAATGTATTTTCCTGAAATAATTTTTTTGTATTGGAATCGTCGCGTAGAACTATAAAGACGTTATCTGGTGACGTTTTTCATATCACGTATCGATAAAACTTGAATGTATTATTTTATTAAAACTACTATTGTAGTTAATTTTATTATAATATTATTTATTAGGCGACGTCGATAAGAAAAATAAGGAACATAATATTTATGACGAGGAGTTTTTTCCAATTCGATACGAATGCCCCCATTGATCATGATTGAATTGAATTAAGAAGAATCTCGATTCCATTTGTGTTCTATTTGTTCGAGAGAAGGAGTTTTATATTTAACGAAGGACAATAAGACAGAGTTAATAAATGGAATGGTTCGTGTGAATTGAAAAGAGAGATGGGTTCCAATCTATGTTATATATTAAATATATTCTCTACCAATTACCTTAAATGATCGTGCATTAATTTTAAATTGGTAATGGACATCTTCAACTCTTGAAAATTATGGACGGATATGTCGCTCAAATTCGAAAATGTTATCTCGAGCGAGATGGGATTTTCCGCGGCGAAATGGTTCTGTAATGCGTTCACGATTTGATCGAACGATTTCATGCGTTCGCAGGTCACAAAGATGCTCTGTGAAAACTCCACTTTGCGACAGGTACAAGGATCGATTTCTTTGCGTACGGCACAATGTAAACTTGTGCCGACTGTGAGCCCTAACAATGTATATAAAAACGTCGACATTATTACGATTGTTTCACAAAAACTTATTGGTCTGCGCCGTTTTCCAACAATGTCATTAAGAACTTTTGCGTTTATTTTTCCCTCTGATACTAGGGAAATGTGCCGCATATCGCGCGCGGCGCCTTTCAAACACAAAACGAAAATGTATCTACTTAAGTCAGTTTTTAACTTGAACAATTCAACGAAACACTTAACAAAATTCACATTAAAGTCTCCACTTTTTTCACGATTTGTCACTCAATATCAAAATAGTTGTGCTATCTGTAAGTTTTTCTTTTTTTTTTTTGTTTTACTATTATCTTATCTTATCAATCTTCTATCACTATAGAGCTAAAGAAAATTGTGTACTATGTAAAAATGAAAAAAACAAAGTGTTATATATTTCACATTTTCTTTAATTCAGGCGATCGAGACGAGATTGTCATAAAATGGAAAAACCAATTCACGAAATTTAACCGAAACGCCCTAAATGCGTCGTATCATCCAGTCGTATTGTTATTCTATTTGAAACGAAAGCAAACTGCGAATGTGCCCCGATCTTAAGTGGCTAAAGACTGCAAATGAAATGATAATAAAATGCTTTTCTTGGATCTGTTGGTCGGGCGCGATCTCTGCCTCATCATACTTACTTGGATCGTCGTAGAGAATATGTTGTATATAGATACTTATGTGTGTTTCAATGTGTTTATCTATGTATTTATTTATGTAAACGTGAATGTATGTAAAATAGTTTTGGGGACGATAGTGTGCGCCTATGTACTATGTATTTGATTATATTGTGCCACTGCTTTTACCATATAATATACAAAACAACATTAAACAACAAGGAGGGCACAAAATAGATATGATAGAAACACACACATAGAAACTGATCAAATAAATGTATGATAGATATACGTAAAGAAAAATACGTAAGAACACGCATACGAGAACAAATCGAGCGACTTCTCTCTCAGGATCAAACAGCAAAACATCTTAATAATTGTCAATTATGTTATTTCTTCTTACATTATTACACAATTTGTTATAATCATACACCTTCCATTGATATACATATCAATAGATCGTGATACAAAGGAGAGAGATGATCGTCATCAATTCCAGCATCAATGGACCATTTTTCTTTCAACAATAGCGTATTTAATGTAATGATTAG
The DNA here is from genome assembly GCA_958496155.1 of Sisyra nigra. NCBI lineage: Eukaryota > Metazoa > Arthropoda > Insecta > Neuroptera > Sisyridae > Sisyra > Sisyra nigra. The sequence goes on from OY292314.1 coordinate 27,392,482, forward strand.
TCGTCGCTCTGGTCCTTGGCAGCAATAATATTCAGCTTTTAAAGAAGACTAATACAAACAGATGTATACCTACATAGTTTACTTCAAGTTTTATGCTTTGAAAGCACGATATAGTACCAACTTTACTTTTTTCAAAACAATTACCATAATATACTAACATTAAGAATGATATTTATCTTATGATTTATTGTTTGAAATACAGTAGTACACATTACAATAACAAGACAAAGGCAATATTTACGGCAAATGAGACGATCATAAAAGTCAAAATTATTTAATATTTATGAGCAAGCTGCAATTTCATTTCAACATAATTATAGTATCTAATTGTAAGTAAAAACACTGTTGTATTAAGATGGATACATTAAACATAGTGAATCTTTTGCTTACTTTTCAATACTTATAAAGATAAAAAAACAAAACTAAACTTTAAGATAGAAAAAGGAATGAAATAGTTGACCTGCTGATGAACCTGGTTGATTCTTTTATGAACCGGAAACTATAAGCTTTCTAAATTTTTTAATACGAAAAAGAATTATTTATACACTGTTTTCAAAGCCTTATTTTAATTTTATTTTTAATAATAAAAAACAAATGAAGAGCAAACAGTATAATTACAGAATAAAGATCTATATTCTATCAATGTCTAGTCTATATTCTGTGGTATAGCTCCATTGTTATAGATGCTATTTTGTAGTCCCAAAAATGTCGAATATAATGGTCTATAGAATTCTGAGAGGATACAGTTTAAACACTTAATACTAAAAAAAATTCCGAATGGAGAAAATGTTAAGAAGTTCCACTTAATTTGAAAATTATCAAACTCTCCTAATATTGTTGTCTATTGTAATTAAAAACACATTTTCTAACTCGACACATAATTTATATAAAAAAAATGTTCTTTTAATAAAAAAAAACTTTGAAACATTTTGAAAGCTAGCGTTTTGCTCTTTTTATTTGAAAATGTAAGTTATAGGACATTTGTATTTAAAAAAACTTGCAAAGTTAGGGGCTATTCATTTTTTAGAGAATGAAGTTCTAAACAATATCAGTGGCGGTTATTGGTAAAAACTTTTGGAAAAACAAATTTTTTTCATCGCAGTTTTTTTTTTCCTGTTAGTAAAAAAACAGGTTAGGGCTCGTTCCCCCCGCACTGCAGTCTTAGGCTTATTGTTCTCCTGTTCTGCGCATGTATCCTGTTGTACAAGGATTCTTGCTTATTCCAGGTCCAGCATTCTGCCTAGCAGAAGCAGTCCCTGTACTAAGCTTTTTGCGCGATTTGTGCCTGTTTGGGTTTCATTTATCCAATACAGGTGTCCCACTTTGTGTGGCCTTGACAGACAAAAATTCCATGGATCGCGTTTTCCTCCCAATCCCCGTACAATCTTCAATTGAGGAGGTTGGAAAAGCAAATTTTTTTTATTGCAGTTTTATAATAATATCAAGATTATATCATATAAGTAAGTTGTCTAATAGGTAAACATTTCTTTAAACTAAAATCTTCTTTAATTTTACCTTAAAAGTAAACGTAATGTTAAAAATTAAATTGATGAAATTTAAATTTTCTTAGTTAATAAAACAAAAAGCAAATATAACAAACTTTTGTTAAAAAATAAACATTACTTAACTACTTCAAAAATTTAAAAAGTTTTTAAAATTAATATTATAAAAAAAAATAAAGAAAATAAAAATTATAAAAAATATTGCCATTCCTATTTACTTGGTAGTTTATGGGATAATTAAAATCAATCCACGGGGTAAATAGAAACTAAATTGGGTAATGATATTATATTTAAGTAATACAAATTTTAATGATTGTTATACGGAAAAAATGTGTTGTAGTTTTAACAAAATTCCTTGTTAATTTTACTACATTAACTAGTATTATATAGGATGACACCACGTGAAGTAACGTTTACCAGTCAAGTGTAATTAAAAAAATGTAGTATTATTAACAACATTAACTAGTAAAAATGTAGTTGAATTTTTGATACTTGCATTTATTTGTCAAAATTATTGGTTATGTTGTACGCGCCGCATACGCAAACGCCAAAATTTGTTAATTGTACAACACTCAGCAGTTGTAACATCTACATATATTTTCTACACTATGGTAGTTAAAAATATTATACGTTAGAGTGCATACAACACAGTGTGTTATCTAATGTTACATTTGTGGTTATAGTGAACACAAAGTGCAGTAAAAATATTACAAGTTGTAAATCTTACACCACTATTTTTTTCCGTGTAACTATGTTTCACACAAATCACAGACGTAACCATTAGACGTGTATTGACCGCTCGTGCATTGATCATGGGCCCACTTCCTACATTTTTTGCACATAATCTAGTCTTCTTTAGGGGATGATTCATATTTTTCCGTGCAGAATATACAATAATAGTCCACTTTCCTCGAACACCGTTTTCAAATTTCTAACGACCTCTGTATTGGTGGCTTCGAATTGAATGTTGTCCTTGTTCGTTGCTGTAATTGAATATTTTTATTTTTCTTTGCAGTTTGTCTTTTTTGTTTTTCTTCTAATTGATGTTTTATAGGTTAGTGCTGGATAAAATTTGAGAATGTTTTTTTTTCTTCGTTGTGAAGTTTCTATTTTAGGAATGTTGGTACATTGGCTATGTCAGAAAGGAGCACAGGAGTTAATGGAGAAACAGAAGTATTAATGGTTAAATCGGTTTGATGTTCATGAACAATAGTGGTATTGTGGCTATGATGATTGTGTGATGTTGTCCGTTGATCGTTCACAGGGATTGTTTTCTCAGTTGTAGTAGTATCACGAACGGAAGTAATTGGATCATGACAGTCATTGTTGAATTTATTAATAAAAGGCATATTTGCGAAGCATATATAAGCATATTTTTGTTAAACTAGTCCGTATCGATGGGTTGAATTCCAGCCACTCTAAAACCATTTATCGCTTTGCTTATGTTGGCTGTCTTGTTGTACGCGTTTGTAAACAGCTCGGCCACTTTGTATTGGGTGATCCGTTTTCCAGGACTGTTAACCATGTAGAGCTCAGACTGTCGATTGGATGCACTTTTCAGTGCACTGAAAAAAGTTAAGTACAGCGGTTGCATTTTATGTGATACATGAGGCGGTAAGGAAAGAACATGTAGATTGTGTTCTCGAAAAAGCGTGTGTACCCCAAAGCTAAACTGACTTTTGTGATTATCTAGTATTATCAAGACTGGCTCGTCCTCGGTAGGTTTAACAAAAGCAATAAAGTGTTGTAGATAAGCCACGAATATGGACTCATTTATCCAACCAAAATCAGAAACCGTGCCAATCATATCGTTATTAACGCCGTTCAGCAACAATTCACTCATGCGCCGTCTTTTGAAGATAAACATTGGAGGTACAAAAAATCCGCTCGCACTTGCCGCACAAACAACGGTAGTGGTGATACCGCGTTCAGCGCTTGTAGCTTTTGCTACTTGCTTCAAACCTTTTGGAGCCAATATTTTCGAATTTCTCTGAACAGTATTTACACCGGTTTCATCGATGTTGAAAATACGATGACTAGGAGAATTGTATTTCTGTTGGAGGGCTTCTAGTTGGTGAATTAAACGCTTGTATTCGGTTAAGTAACGTTGCTTCTGAAGTTCGTAGACTGATGGAGGGATGGCCAGACATGAATGAATAGTATCAGTCTTTACCAGCCAACTGAGATTCTTGGTTAAATTTATGTTTCAATTTGTTGGCTTCAGCAAATGTAAAGGGAATCTTTCGTAGTTACTTTGGTGTTATGCCGTAAAAAGACTCGCAACAATCGAGGATGTATCTTTCCAATCGATTTTGGTGACTTTGATTGAAGACAGGATGTCGACCTTTTTTTTGTTTCTTAAAAACTGCTTGATGGACTTATCTAAATAATGTAGGCACTTTGTATTTGGTAGCTGCTTTGCCTAATGATAGCCGTTCAAATCTAACATCTTGTGAAATAATTCATTCATTTCAAAGTAATGAGGAACGTTCATATTTACCCTCCTGACACCGTTTCGAAATACCCGAATTTCGACATTCAAATCAAAATGACTGATACTCAAAATATTTTTTTCAGTGAACTTGAATAGCTATATAAAATTTTTAATGGATTGTACATTTGTATATGAAAGATAATAACAAAAAAATACGCACTAAAGTTCAAAAAAAAAATTTTTTTCAAAGATTTTTACATACGGCAAAATTTGTAACAAAAGAACAAATTTTAATTCTTTACCACCGTGACAGTATGCGAGCGTCAATTTAAATATTTTTTATCCAGGAACTAATTGTCATCAAACATGTCCATTTAAGCACTTGTGAACATTTTCGCGAAAGAAGAAATAATTAAATTTCAAATGTTTCAAATTACCCTGTGTTCTTAAATACACAACCTTCCCTAAGTTATAAGTATGTATAAATAGTTCAAATCACAGTTTTTTAGTCGTTTTATAATAAACAAAGTATCTTAGAAGTCAATTTTATCAATTTATCCTAATTTTTGCTTTACGGAGTTAATCAATGTGTGCACTGAACGTCTGGTATAGTACTTGGCTAATTAGGAGTACTATTTATATTAAAAAAACTCCAATTGAATGTTAAAAAGTTTGATTCTCTAAATTCCACCTTTAATATATCTCCCGATTAATTTATTGGTTGAAAATTATAAAAATCTATTTTAGGGACTTTCTACTTTCTACATCCCAGCTGTCAAGAAAATTATTTTGCTAGATTATCAAAAGCTTAGGAAATATTATGGTTTTACCTTTTATCTACTTATAGGGTAGGTACTTTAGACTACAGTTTTTTTTTATATACGATTCAAGCTTCAACTTACCTATAGAAAAGGGTATTGTTTCAAGATGCTAATGCTCTAATTATGTAGCTTACCTCAGTACTTTCTCTTGTCTTTTTTGCTACAAAATTTTTCAGAAGGCCCTTTTTGCTTAAATTTAGTGTACAACCTAAGAATTTGAGTGAGATTGTAGGTAACTTTAAACACATTTTTGTGTACATACGTCGGGAATCCTTCAGACCGGCGGCTCCATATCATTGACACGCAAATTTTTTAATATAATTTTTATTTTATCATTCGAAAAATGTATAGATCAAATCTATTTGAATTTCTTTTCCTTATAGTGATGAGATAATGCCTATTTCCAGTTAAAGTGAATAACACATTTTAAGATGCCAAACATTCCTATCTAATTTGTATAGATTTTTTTTCGGTCCAATGCTAATAGAGATGTCATCTGATTTTTATTTTTGTCGTATGACAATTTATGAAATGAATAGAACGAATTAATAAATAAATAAATAAATACGTCAACAAAATGTGGGTAAAATATTCCAAAAACTAAAAATGAAAATTTTTCTTGTAAAAATCATGGCTCTACTTCCGCCTACACGCATGTTGATTGGGGCGTTGATCAGTATTCAGAAATGTCGCATATTCTAGTATAGTAGAAGATTATAATTATTCGTTATTATTCAATTATTTTACCAAATAAAGCAGTAATGGAGCTATTAAATAGTTTGTTTATATACTTATTTGTTCTTAGATTATTACAAGTTATGACTTATGAGATATTTTTGAAAATATATTGTTGTGATAGTAATTTTTGATATTGAACGGCTGTAGGTAAGTTTTTAAGAAAATCATAATGAATGTAAATGGTCACTGTTTATATTAATATATACCTAATAATAAAACTATAGTAAGATTTGAGTTGAGAATTAATGCAAACGACTATATGAATGTAAAGTATAAGTAGGAGATTAGAAGTAGAAGGATACCTACATAAAATTTTTCAGTTTTGAGACAACGTTTATTTCGAGCGCAATACGCGTCACTTAAAAATGTGAACGGTCAAATATTTTGATAAATTGGTGATCGTGTGGGCCTAATAAATAAATAAATCACCCGGGGAATTATGACGATGGTGGCGTCTGATTTTATTGTTTAGGGAGCGCGTGCCAGCAGCTGCATATCATAATCAGTATCAACATTAGCATCGCCAACGACATTATAACGTCGCTGCATTTCACTGCGGATGCTGCATTTCACTGCATGAAAGTTCACTTCAAGACACTTTGCTCCAAGTGCAGTCGTTAGGAGTCTCGCCGGCGTCGTTCACGTCAATGAGGCAAACCGTCGCCACTGGTACTCAACTCGTCGCACACAACACGACTCATTTTTCTTTTTCATCTTCAATGGTATCTACTTAGGACAAATCCCTCGAGACAGCGAGCACGAGCGACCACTAATTACACTTTATTTCATTATCTTAAATAGTGATCACCCGTGACTTCGTTCACCTAAAATTGGAGAAAAAAGGTAACATAGTCTTAAAAAACAATACTTTGACTATACGTAAAGAAAAACTACTCTAATCATTTTACTATACAAAAAACAGGACGCCTGAAAATTTCAATACAAAAATAAAACATATAAAGTACGTTAGGTAAAAAGAATATAACGCAAATAACGTGAACTTAATATATAATTAAAACCCTTAAATTAACGAATTAAGAAACTAAAAAAGTAGAGTGTGCTTTACATTTGTATAGAGATTCATAGTTGCAAAATTTGAATTTTAGAAAGTTGATAACTTGAGCGAGATTAATCAACGTGTTAAAATTTTCATGTCAAAACATTCTGTTGACTTCCAACGTTATATATCCGAAGTAAATTTTCATAACAATGCATTTCAGAAGTCAATTTTATCAATTTACTCAACTTTTTGCTTTACTGAGTTAATCAATTAGCCAGTGAACGACTCATTTAGGAGGAAAATTTAAAAAATGAAAACTTTTACTCCTCTTTGTGAGCTATTAAAGGGTAAAATTTAAAAAAGAAAAGACTTTTTTTGAGGGAAGCTACGGCCATCTCAGAAGTCAATAAGAGATTTAAATTAATGCTGCGTTTGAAGTTTAAAATAACTAAGAACACGGAAATATTTTTCGCTATTTTAAAAAATTAAACACGTTTCTGATGCCACCTAATAAATGTTATTTAAATAACGTTGTTTCCAAAACAAAAATTTGAACTTTTTCAGTATTCTGCGTAGTTATTAAATATTTGTAGGTATATCACACCATCTACCTTTCCAATATAAAAACTTTTAATGTAGTATTTTCAAATAAAAAGTCAATTTTGCTAAAAAAGTATCGATAAGTAAGTCATGGAAGGCATCTATTTAGTGATTATTTTTAAATTTTCAAAAAATGACACAATCTTTAAAAGGAGGAAAAAAAAAGAAACTACAAAAGCAAAAGTTTTGTACATTTCCATGTAGGAGATCATGGGGTAATAGTAGTCTGTGGATAATGGGAAAGATCACAAACTGACATTTAGATATCTTCGCAAATGTCGCTAGATTGACTTAAATTGTAATGGCTACCATTTCCCGAATTGTGCGTAATAGAATATAATCGTTAATAGGTTAAGATCCAATAATTTTAATGAAATAATATAAAAATAAGAGAATGTGGGATCATAACTAATTAATACATCAACTGCATTCAATCGCTAATAGAATATAAGTAAAGGTAATAAATATAAGTGGGTAATAGAAGCGGAAAATATAATTTCGACCTTTTTTGGTAACCGAATAATAAAGCTTATGTATATAATTTTTATAAGTTTAAATTATAAAAATTATGAATTATTATTAACAATATTCCGTAGTAAGTTCCCATTACCCTACTCTCCCCTACATTGATAATTGTAAAATTAAAATTTGAGAAAAGATAATTTAAGAAACTTCCAATGTTTAGCCCACTTAGGAGTATAACCCCAAAAATAATATTTTCGTAGTAGAGGCCGTAGTCCTCTCAGAAATAACACTTTCAAATGTTATGTTTATATTTTCAATAGTTTTGCCTTCAGCTTATCTGCCAATTATATTAGGTATTATTTTATATACCTACAATAAAAAAGTAGATAATAGCATTTTTCTTAAATCTTTATGATTTACAATGGGATAATAACACCTAGAAGAAAAAGTAACTTTCATTATAAAATACGTACGTTTGAAGATATACTATTTATTCAACTAGGTATACAACACGCAGCAAACTGGTCCATACTGGTTTCAATATTTGTTTGAAAAAGTCATTTGAATAATTTCTCTCGTTCAAAACATTTTTGATAAACGATGTTAGGCGCCATTCTATGACAATACGAAATGTTTTACTGCATTTCTTATATATACGTCGGACGAACATTTGAGTTTCCCATTAAAGCGATGACAACGATTAATGAATGGAAATTATTGTCTAAATCATGTCAGATGAAATGACTGACTCCAACAGTCATTATAATATTTTAAATCATTCCATACAGAGCCGGGCCAAGTAATTATGAGGTTGAGACAAAAACTAAATTGTATTTAATTTAAGAATCTCTTTTTAAAATACTTTCTCCGTTTCAAAGTAAAAAATTAGAAAATAATACCTTCCAATTGATTGGAAGTTTTTTATGAGCTTTATTATTAGTTTCCCGTAGTACCTATACTTAAACTTTACATTTGTATGAGTTAAATGTTTGAACTTACATATTATAATATTAGAGCCGGTTTTAAGAAAACAAAGTTAGGAAATATATTAAGCGATTAACTTTAAGGTATAGATACTAAATTTAAATTTTAATTGCAGTTTACATAATGCAATTTAATCTGAAATTTAAATATTTAGATAGCTGCTCAAAGGTATTAAAATATGTATCTAGATGTTATCACTCACACATGTTATACACATCGAACATATGAAATGCATTATTTCTTCCTATATTTTTATTGTTTATTCAGAGTTGATACACTATTTTTTATAGTTTTATTCCATGTGGTCATTACATATGAGGCATGTGAGGCTTATAAAATGCTATGTAGGCATAATAATATAATAGGTAAATATATGTTTTAATTTGTACTCAACAGTCATGACAGACATCGATTACTTTTAACGTTTGCGTTAGTAAGAAATTTGAATTATAGATATCGTAATTAGAGGTTCACTGCTCGAATTTATTTCTAAGCTACTTGACTTTTTAATTTGTATTCTTACAGCAAGCTTATACATTTTCAAGTTTAAATTTCAAACTTAATTCACTCATAATATGCTATACCCTATTACTTGACTTGATAAAATTTTAATAATACATACTTAGGTATATATTATATATGTCACATACTAATAAGCGGAACAGTCCACTTTAATCTGCCTTAAGTTTTTCCAAAAAAAGTCTAATACTTCGGGGGATAAAGACAAAAAAAGGTCAACCTTCGGAAAAATTAAGGGAAAGCTGAATCTTTGCATAAAGCTTCCTTTTGTGGTTCTAAACAACATCTCAAAAACCCCCGCCGATACATGCGCCGCTAAAAATGTTACGTGGGGTCATAGGTCTAGATAAACGGGTTAATTCCCCAAAAATTTCGTTACCGCTAACTTTTATTGAAAAAATACTAGTTATTTACTTTGTAGTTTAGGAAAGTGCTTACAAAAAACATTCTGTTACTTTTTTTCGTAAGACTAACGGTTTTTGAGAAAATTAGATTCAAAAAGTTGTAACGGTTGTAACGTACAGTAGGTATGCACTCCTTAATAGTATCTGTGTAATTAAATGTTAAATGTGACTTTAAATATTGTAAGTTTATTCTCGTGAAAGTTTCAAAGCTCATAATAATGCAAACTAACGCATATATACTACCAGGGTATGTCGACCCTAATTGCCCTGTATACTACACATTAGTGTCAACTTAACTCTTAGCTTAAGATCCCAATGCATGATTGCTACACTCATAATGTAGCTAATCAAATATCAAATTAAAGATCACTTTTTTCTGTGCATGATGATATATATGAGGAGTGCCGTTTTAAAAGGACTTATTTCCTCTAAAACATTTTTTGGGAAATTAAATAAAACTATATTATTTATGTTAGAAAAAGTTTTAGTTTCTTATTTTTCTAGTATAATTTTAATACAAGTTGGCATAAACTTGATGACACTGCTATTATTTATTATTATTTAATAGGAGATATATGACTATAATAAAATAATATTAAAAAAATTTTTTTTTTAAATTGGAAATAATTAAGTCCTTTTGAAACGGCACTCCTCATATGTGCCACTCGAAAACTGCCCGTAAATAAGCGAAAATAGCTCTTAAAGATGAGATAAGGTAAAGTAAAAGAGATAACATGCAGCTACATTTGTCAAAGGAGAATAACGAATGTTTGCGCTACAATTTTGTCTCGATCTATTAAGCAATGTCTTTATTCCCTGTACTATAAGTTGACTTTGCCGAATGTGCATCAGGTAAAATCGATATTTGAGTCAAAGCCCAACCAAGACCCAACTTGTTTAAAGAGAAATTCTTGTGCCCAATATACCTAAGTATATCTAAGTATATATATTCATGCAATGTAGGTATAGATTTATATTCAGCTCTTTTTCAAATTAACTTCTACCGGAACACATTTTTAGTTGAAATAAGCGAAACCGAAACCAAACCTTTAGATCCGTATGAACCTTTTTTATTTGGCATTATCTATTTTTTAAATAAAATCAACAATACCAGAAATTTGCTTGGAAAAACCCGATTTTGTCTAAAGAAAGGTTTATCAATGAAACTCATAGTAAGTATCCGGGATAGATATCAATGGCGTTACTTTATGTTTTAAACAGAAAATTTTAATATGAAAAGTCAAAAAAGGTGTTATCGAAAACGTGCTTTTCGTTAATGCTTAATGTTAACTAGATAACAACAATATATTTTTATAATATAGGTACCTACAATGTTTTACCACCTGACTGTGCTAATGCGGCCATTATATTTAAATAAAAAAAAATGAGCAAACTTAAATGTTTGTGATAATTCTCTGGACAAATATACATATACTTGCTTGTAGATTACGTATTTTATATAAGTAAACTACAATATATAAAAAGGTTTTTACAAAATGTAATATCCCCAAGATATTAGAACTTTAAAATAAAAACAAGCGCTTAAATTTCGTGACTTTTTATTATCGCTATAGTCATTACTCAAGAATAACAATATCATAATGTTGATAGTGAAATTAAACATTGTCTGAAAATGGCATTCAGCCTCGAGATTTTAATTGATAAAAGTTCGTTAATACCTATTAATCTGCTTTTAAAAATATTTATATTTATTTGATTATTATTTGCTCTTTTTATCTTAATTATATGAGTATTATCCGCAGAACGATCTTACTAAGAATTTTGCACAATATATATATATATATATATATATATATATATATATATATATATATATATATATATATATATATAGTTTTCACATTAAATGATTAAATACAAAGTGAAATCGGTTTTATTTCTATATGCGTTTAACTATCTTATTGCTTTCAGCTTTTGCATATTTTTAAGTTTGAAGTACCTATTTAACTTTAGTTTATAGATTTTTGATAAATTATTTTGATTTCCTTTTGGCTTGGAAAATGCGCAAATGATGTCAATTGATACCAGTGAATTTTTCTTGCTTTGTTTTAGGTATATTTTCCCAAAACTCCATAATGTTGATATATGTTTTTTCCGTAGCAAATGTAGGATATGCAGGATGTTTAAAAACTCATTTAGTTGATGTCTAAAAAATGTTTAAGCTCATGTAGTTCATTAAATTTGAACGATTTAGCTGACTGTAAAAAGCATACGATACAAAATAAATCAAATGCCACATACTTCCATTTATATGATTTAAAACAATTTAAGGCGCAAATATCTGAATCCACTGAATCCAGTGGTAGATTTGAATTTAATTCCATCCTGGTCCTATTCTACCTTTTTTCTGTATAAAAGTGATTATGAAAAGCATCAAAAGTACCTATATATTATGTATCTAATTATTAAATATTTAAATTATGTGTTGTAATATTATTTTTAATATACATCTTTATTAGTTTACTAATACAGTGGAACCGGGTAATTTATTATGTTTTAATGAGTTTTTGTTAAATGAAGAGTGATTGGAAAAAATGGTGAGGAACAATAAGGAAACATATACTAGGCATTTACAATTAAAAAAGAAACACATTTCTAATAGTTCCATTATATGAACGAAATATTAATTACGATTTTACATCAGTACCGTGTACGTAGCTCAGTTAAATTAATATTTATCGGAATCTCAAATAACTTATCGCTTCGCTATTGGGAGTGGTTATTACGTTATATAGGTAAGGTGTCGCTATAAATGGGTAACAAAACTATATACACCTAAACAATTTTTACATTTAAGGACGTTCTTGGAGAGCAGTCCTGTAGTTGAGATGCAGTATACTCTTTTGTCTCCTCTCACTAGGTACCATGCATTTCATAGGAAATAATTAAACCAATGAATGAAGTAGTCCTATAAAAATGTTGATGCATAAAGAGAGAGGGAGAGAGAGACGATTTTCAACAGAGCCTTTCTCTCTTCATGGAACAAAATATGTGTATCATTATGTTTGTTCCTATTGTCAATTTGATGATGTTCAAACACTGCCACGAAAGACAAAGAGCAAGGCACATTGACCAAGAGACAAGAGTGAGTGAAGAACATAAAGCAACTTCTCCCTCTAGTTTTAAACCGATTTACCGGTGTTTAAACACCTCCAAATCAGTGACGAAATACGCGATTGTCACGAAAACATACGTACATAGCTCGACTCTCGGCCTAATGTGGCCAAGCGGCTGTAGGCTGAAACATTTCTTCACTCACTCTTGTCTCTTGGTCAATGTGTCTTGCTCTTTGTCTTTTGTGGCAGTGTTTGGCATCAACGTATGGAACAAACCTATTATTTCATCCATTGGTGCTAGTTGGCAACCCATGATTTCGTATGAAGTGGATGGTATCTGATGTAGTCTCACTGCGTCTTTTTGCTATTTCCCACTTGTCAGATTTATAGAAAATCATCGAAAGTAACAAACTTAACATAATTTATAAAAATGAGTATCGTTCGGTATTGTAATTTTTGAAATAAAAAACTTTTTAAATCTTCAATTAATGATTCTCAGCTTTTTAAAAGACAATCCTAAGAAGAGTACGATTAATATTTAATAAAACGTTCGCTTGAACATCGGTCAGCGTAGGGTTTGTATGCAATATACACACATTACAAATGCTTATATTTCAAAAGTTAGCACTGAAAGGACTATTTTAAAAAAATCTTGCGTATAGAGAACACTTATAAACGTATGTGTATTGAAAATTTCAAAAGGATTGTAAGAAAACAGTTTTTATTGGAACGTCCTTAAACGAGTATTTTGTTAGATATAAGTTCGCTATATAGAGTAATCACTGTTGGAATTATTTCAAATTTCATTGGTTATTTAAATTTCACTAAAAGATATCAATGTATTAATACAAAACGAGTTAAAACCAGTTTTTAATTTATCTTTATATTTTTGCACCTTCAAAATGTCGCTGTCGCTAAGTTTTTTTTTTATCTGTGCTTTACGAACCTAGGCGTTAATCCAGCAGGAACTAAATTTCCATCAATATCCTGTGCTCAAATATCATCAAAATCCATACAAATGGAATTTTCATTGATTTTCGATAAAACACATTTAATAATATAGTCGATGCGTTTTTTGCAATATATTTTCAGATTTTAAATGTCGCTTGGTATGAATGGCAAATGTGATGTATATCGGCGGTGGATATCTATCGATATCAATGGATAGAAAACTTCGCTATTTAACTTGCCATATTCCTATGTAATCTTAAAAAGTTTTAACGTGTAATTATTTTTCACTGTACCTTCATCAATGTGTTCTAGATCGTGGAAGACCTAAGAAGAGAAATGTTTTCTGTCTTAATTCACAAATTCAATAACTTATTTTCGCAAAAAGCTCGTAAATTGAAGCCTATGACTTTCCTAGAAACATCTCTTTCACTTGATAAACACTATATGAAAATTTCTATAGTAGTTTCTGAGTTTAGCCCCAACGACCAATAATTCAGCGCGATGGTGAACTTAAATTATTATGTTACACAATGTTCATTTCTACGCATTGTTAGTTTTCATATGATTTATTTTCCATATTTAAGATATTACAAATATATCACGAAGAGCTATAAATGAATTATGTAAATGAAAAAAAAAAACAAAGAAATTCTCAGGTTTAGATTAAAATAAATAGTTATAAAAGAGTAGACTTTGTTAATTTTGTATAAGAGATTTTATTTAAAATAGCTGTAATAACATTAAATTTGACTGATCAAAAAACATCAAAGAATATTTACATAAATATAATGCATCCATCACAATATAATTAAAATTAAAAGTAATAAAATATGCTGATAAATTAATCATCACAAATGTACATAACTTAATTCAGGGAATTGTTTTTTTTAACAATCACATTAATGTCCTAACTTTTTTCGTATCATTTCGAACTAATAGAAATAGTTTTTAACTGCTTACTATCTTAAAGAAGTACATCAAACCCTTTTCATCAAATTCATATTTTCCAAGAACGGATCAAACTGGATGCTAATAAAACTTCAGTTTAGTGACTCTGAGTCTTGATGTTCAAATACATTGTTACCAAAACAATCAATTCGTTTTTATTTATAAGATCGTATAAAATAGAGATGTGATAAATTTTTGATCGATACAAGATTGTACAAAAGAGTTAGATGTGCTTATTTTCTTTTTGTCTTTTTCGCATTTTTCACAAAAATGTTATGTATTTACAAAAGAAACAAATCAGTTTTAAAACTTTATAAATTACATATGCAGCTTGATTGAGTTTTAATATTAATTTATAATTACAAATTTTATCTATTTAATTACAATTTATATTTATAATAATTAATAATACGTTTCGTTTATTGTAGTTACGATAATTATACGTACAAATATAAACAAGGCAAATGCAAAATTAAAGCGACTTAATTGTTTTCTTTTTCATTTAAAACACGGTTCCAACTAAAAAAAGTAATAGTTTTGAAAGTTTGAAAGATGGGGATGCATAGCGTAATAGCATAGCTAGAATTAAAATATTTACAAATTATAATAGTCTATATTATAAAGTTTAATTGAGAAGTGTAAATCTAGCTAATTAAAATTAGCTTGCGAGTACAAGTCCTTGCATAATTTCTCAATTCGTAAAATTTTTCGTATTTTAATAAAATAATTAAAATATTGCACAGTAACAATATTTTCTACATAATTGTTTTAATTGACAAATTTTCAGTCAATATACACGCAATAAAAATTTGATTTACAAATAAATAAATAATGAAATAATTAAAATGGATGGAGTCTAATTAGAAAAAATTCCAAAGAAAATTTTAAAAAATGGAATTTGTGTGGGTGCAGTTGTTATATAAAATGTAGTCAGAAGAAATAAACCTCCACCCGTGATTTTTTTCTTATACAACATCTTTCTTGTTTTTCTCTCTTTTATTTGAGTACAAAATTGAATTTATTAGTACGTTCTTTTTGTTTAGTGTCAAACGATATGTATTTGAATCAGACTTGGGAGAAATTGAAAAATCTGTTCAAAAATGATTTTCAGATGAGATTTTCTTTTTCCAAATTGGTTCGATTATAAAAATAAATTAACTTATTAAATTTTACTCCTTTTTTTTAACTTAATACCTAAAATGTTTATAAAAAATATATAAACAATTTTCATTTAAAATTCCTTCAAATCTTTGGTTTTTTTCTTTTACTAAAGCTAGCAGCACTTTCTGAAATATTCTTTTTTTATTTTTGCTTCATTAAAACTTCAACTGTAAATATTAGATCACTGAAACTGGTCTCACGCTTTTTTTTTAATTTAACAAAATGTAGCCTGTTGTTTCGTTGTGATTGATTGCTCGTTAAAAAATTATTTTCTTCAATCTTGGTTTATTTAAAAAAAAAATAATATTGGTCCTTAAGTTGACCCCCAATAGTAAATGAGAATTGGACAAACGTTTATTTAGCAAAAAAAAAAATGAAAAAAAAAGTTTATGGAAGACCAATTTCAGTAACAGGTAAATTTTAGCTTTGTCAGAGGGCTCATTTTGAATCGATTACAAATCAGTTCATGGTATATTTAGGATTATCGTCCAGTTATGGACAAGCTCAGGATTTTTTTCTGCAAACGACTTCAAAATTACTAGAACTGACCTTGACAACACTAGACTTGACCACGATCAATCAAACTGTGTTTGACTAAAATAATTAAATTTTTTGTCCTTACAAAATCCGAGGATCGCTAGAATCAATTCTGAATCGATAACAAACGAATTTGGTGTAAATGTCGAACTTTTACTAAATATTTAGAATTTATTGACCGTGAATGCTTCTTTTAAGAATGCGCATACGTATAATTTCTGAATTGGTTCAGAATCGCACCCACGAACAAAGCTAGAAGCAATAAAATTTTGTTTTTTAAATGTGTCGATTTTGAAAATTTCTCAAAAGAACTCCGGATCTAAGAAAAATAAAATGTGTCGTTTACAGTGTTTAAACGTGGGATTCTAGAGGCACTTTATAAACTTTTGCTTCGGGTAAACTATGAGGTCGTGGTCCAGACAAGTGTTTTCGTAGTGCCACAATCATTCCCTCTGGTCCCAATAAACTCACTTCCAACAAAAATCGTTCTCGCCTGGTCAAATCAGGCGAACTGGTTCGCAGTGGCTTCTGTTTTTGGCAACTTTGATTTCCATTATTGGCATCGTTATCTAACGTGTCACCAGAGACTTGACCATCGTCTTGAGAGCTTAGTCGATTATCCAGCCATTGAGCTTTGTCGAAATCTTTCGTTCCGCCAACCGTATGGCGACGTTTAATCGATCGTTCGGGCATTCCATTTTTTCGTTTTAATTTCGTTGAAAATGATCGTTTACTAGAAACAGTCGAACCTAATTCACGTTTCTTACTAATATTGCATTCGGTTTTTTCAGTTTTCGTTAAGCTATCAGCACGATGAAGCTTTTCATTTTTATCAGAAGTACGGTTGAGGCTTTCGGAGCGCTTTAATTTTCCATTAGGCGTATTTTTATGATGAACATCAGCTTTGTTTAACGATTCTGATCGTTTTAGTTTCATCGAATTAGATGAAAAGTTCCCGCTCTGATTGTTATTCTTTTCTTCTACAACACGATCATTATCCGGCATTGACTCACTATCTGCCGAAGAACTTTCCTTCGAGTCTTCATCTTTTTCCTTTTCGGCAACCTCTTTTTGAAGTTTAGAAGGCAAATTTAACGTTAATGCTTCGGTTTTTTCATTGGCGAGTTTTGTTTTGTGAAGACTGGGGTTTCGAAATAATTTGAACGGTGGATCAGCTAGATGAAACGGCTTACTTTTCGTTTCTTTGATGTCGGGTAGATTCGGTTTTTCGGGAGATTCGTCAAAGAATGGAATGTTTTCGTCGATTGTGATTGAAGTTGGTGGCGGTGATGTCGACGTTTTAAGTAAACTTTTTAGTTTTCGATCAAATGTTGTGGTCAGGCTTGTTAAAAGATCGGACCCTAAAAATGAACAAATGAAAGAATGAATGTAATATGTTTCATATACAATTTGTTAATAAAAAATCAAAAATAAACATATTTGAAAAAAAAAAAATGTTGGAATACATGCTGCAACTGTTAAAGCAACACCATCAAATTTTTGTGTATAAACGTGTGGAAAATTGAATTTGCAAAATTTCTAAGTGAAAGAAATTTTATTGTAACAATTATCTCGCATTGGTAATTTGTTTGTAACAACTTGAAATGTTATGAGTATACTGTTAAATAATAAGTAATTAATAAGAAACTTGACAAAACTCCATAATTAAAGTTCGCGGATTATCCGTGTAGTAATTGGCACAAACAATTTTAAGAGATTACAGTAAAATTAAGAGATCTACTGCGTTCACAACGAATAATTAGGGATATTAATCTATTTTAAGTACCTTTATTATTATACGTAGAGAAAAGTAATACGATATCATATAGATATGATGTTCTGGATCTAGGATCTGATTGTCTTAACTCTTTCGGCCCTGCCGGAGGCATTTGCCACCATAACATTTATAGGGTTCTCCTTCCCATACCTTCCCATCAATAATAACTAGCAAAAAAAAATTATTTTCAAAATAAAAAATCCAGGGCTGAAAGGGTTAATTCGGACTCATTTCCAGAATATGTTTATTTGTCGTTTTGTCGGGATTTTGAACACAAATAAATTCAGAATTTTGTTAGGTAAATATAAAAATTAAAAACTTAAATACGCAACGGGAAGAAAGTTAAGAAAAACGGGAACTAAAATTTTGAAAAGTGTTTTTCAGAGTCCCTTAATTCCAATTAATAAAAAACGAAAGTTACTCAATATTTTGTGGTTATTTTTATTATATGTACATACTTAGTTTTATACGAATACTAACAAAGATTATAATATTATGCTTAATATTTTGCTTTTATTGTATTCTAAATTAATTATTAACTATAAATTAAGTAACTAGTAGACCGGATTTTTGCATATAAAATTTTTGAAACGACGTTCCTTTGTTGGGCTTAGAGTCAAACGCTAGCGAACATAACGAAAAAACGACTAGGTGATCTCTTTCTGTTTAATTCTAATTCTTCACTCGTTCTACCCTCTTTTACTCACTGCTGCCCTACAATGATTGGTGAAATGAAGTGTGCCGAGAAAAAAGGAGGAAATATTGAAAGGGGGTAGAGAGAAAGAGAAAGCGTTTAGAGTTCAAATATAACGTACGGAATTTTGTTCCTGGCAGGAATCTCGCGACCACACCAATTTTTAGTTTTTCTAAAAATGTCCTTAGTATAGCCCAAAAACGTCCTTATTTTGATCTAATATAACCAGAATTGAAACAATGGTTAAAAGACGTTTAACGCTATAGTGGAACTAAACAGACTTTAATAGTATCTATAGTTGGTTGGTGCTACAGGTTTATGAAACGTCATGGGGGCCACCTATTGGCGCAGTGGCTAGAGCAGTAGTTCTCTCCACTTCATGCGTCAAGTGGGCGGGTTCGATTCCTGTTGAATCCTAGACTTAAGATCCTAGAACTAAGATTAAAATTGACCAACAGAAATTTTCTGTGTTTACCCAGTCGGGATATGACCTAAGTTGTTAAAGCGAATTAAAACACCAAAAAAAAAAAACGTCATGGAATTAGTATGCGAACTAAAACCAAACATCTCAGAAAATAGGTGTAATTCATTATATTTTGTAACGAAAACTTTTTTAAGAAATCTCAATAAAATTTATAAGCATCGATTTTGCATTAAGCCACCATAAATTTAAAACAATCTGATTTCATTTTTTGTATAACTAATAAGGAGTTATTGACAGTTAAGAAGCCTATTGAATTCAATTGACCGAAATACATAAAAATTAGTATTAAATTAGAACAAAGAACTAATCGATTTTTTGGTCATGTGGTTAACGAAATCAAATCTATTACAATCATAAATCATATAATCAATCCATAACAATGACAAAAATTACCTATGCGAAAGAATGTTTGTAAAATTTTTGTGGTATATAATTTTGTATTAATTGAGTGCGACTTTCAACATGCAAAATGTTACACAGAGAAATGTTACGTTTAGTTGAATAAACTGTGAGAAGCATTAGTAAAACATATGCACTCATTTACACAAATAAAACACAAAGTACAATCCACACACATTAATAAATTTGACAACATGCGCTTTATTCTGACGAAATCTTTCTGTAAGAGGAAAAAAAATGTAATTCTTTAACTACAATCTATTTCAGTGGTCACCAACAGCTCAAAGATTTTCACCCGACCTTCCAAACATTCCCGATTTCTGTATATAAGTCAACATGTAGTTAATAAGGATTCAAAAATATAATCAAAGTAAGAATTAAATTGTCGTCTGGTTCCCAAATTTACAAAAAAAATCGATTCGGCGATTTTAGAAAAAAAATTGGAGACCACTGATATTTGAATGTATTCCTCTTAAAGTGAACACTCATTAGAAATCATTTTTGCTTTCATTAATGATTTTTTTTCAAGTAGTTGTTTTTTTTTCATGTATTTCAACATGCTATATTTGGATCTACTATATAGTTTATACCGGATAAGATATTTAATTAACAACTAAAAGTTAACATCGAATTCACGTTTAATTTAAGAAATTATTTTTGTAGTAAAATAAGAAATTGTTTTAAACAAAAAAATTTGAATTGCCCAAACTGTTGAATATTTCCATAAATTATAGCAAACTTTCATAATTTTAAGGCTAACGATCCTTTTGATGCGTTTTTATCCGATAATGTTAACAATTGCTCTAACGGACAATGAAAAATGTGTTTGACGAAAACGCATCCAAAGAACAGAATAACATGAATTCTTGGCAAACAGATCGTATGCGTTCGTACGAATAGCGTGGAATTAATTGGAAATGTTTGTAAATAACAAACGTTCTATTAACTCCGTTTATATTTTATTTTCACTGGAAGAAGAAATTTCAAGATGACCATTATTTGCATGCGTTTTTATCCGATTTATCTTCGTCAGAAATAGGAAAAATTGATGTCTATGATACGATTTCTTTAAAATGAAATGGCAGTCGATTATTACACAGTTGAGAATATAACGGACGAAATTCAATTTATTTTAAGAAAATGGAATCATTTACATCATTTTGCCCGAGTTCTGGCAATAAAAAATCGAAGAAAAACGCTTCCGATAGACGACCAGCCTATGTTTCTCGTAATCTATTTTCTATAAATTACATTCAAACAAATTTCACAACAATTACAAACTTCGCACGATTTCTGATGAAAAACCATATCGTATTTTGATTCAATTGAAATTGTACAAATTTGTAAGAAAATGACCCAAGAAATGTTAAGACTTCTATTAAGAGACAATTCAATGCATGTATACTTCTGACCATCTTTTGACGAATTCGTAAGAATAGCATTTTGTACGAATTCGTACCTAATGTATCTGCGGCTTGATGAGTAAAGTTAAACTTCTGAACCTATTGAACACTCGTTTTAGTTATTAAATCTTTGAAAGTATTTGGTCTATGAACTGTAAAAATTTAAACAAATATCTAGAATAGTGATTCCCAAACTATGTGTCTTTGGGATTTTCAAAAAATATTTAAATTTGCTAGGGTTTTTGAGTATTACATTTATTTGAGTAAAATTTCTATCTACCAGAATGTAAGCCGTAACGTATATTTTATTTCAAGTCTAGTTGCATCGCAGGATGCAACCAGATCAATACTGTCGGCTCGTGTAAGCATTAATCAGTTTTTAAAAGACCTAAAGCGGGCGAGCCGGCCGCGTTTTCTTTTCTTCTTTATCGTTTCTTTTCCTTCACTGAATTTTTGCATTCTATTTGAAATCAGTGAATTAATTAAGTAAGAAATTCATACATTGGTGTAAGCAGGTGTGTCGCGAAAATTCATGTTTTCTTTTTTTGTGTCGTGGGCCAAAAAAGTTTAAGAATCACTGATCTAGAATGTAGAGATCTGGCTGGAATGGTAGCAACGAGTACTCTAACACAAAAATCGTTTGGGTTTGGTGAAATCCTGGGGTTTCCTTAAACGTTAGTAAGGGTTTTGTAAGTGATCACTAATTTCTTCGATAAACTATTTTATGTGTTACTTAAAACATACAATTTTCCTATAAAACAGCCATAAGTAAGAGTTCATATAAGTGTAAAAGGCTGAATAAATATAGAACATCAAACAGCATCAATTAGTGGCATTTTATCTCTAATATTATGTTTGGCTTCGCTAATTTGTTTACCACATAGATTTTGTGTTCTTTCTATATCCTTCAAAATTTGATAATTTCTAGTTAAATGCCTGATCCGGTAAATAAAACTCAAACTTATAATGCGTGTCCATTTTTAAAAGAAACATTACAAACACTCTTTAAGTGGAAGTGGCAACTAATGGTGTATAAAGATCATCCATTTATTGGATTTTAATTTTTCTTGATTCATTTATTCTGTTTGTTGTAAATGCAAGCGACAGCGGCAATCAATTTTTGTGCATTTTAGTTGCTGTTATGTTCATCGGCTGAATAAATAAAATATTTAACGTATAAGAGAGCCACTTTGATCTTGAGTACCTCTGGGAAGCTTTGGTGCGGGTGCAGCCTGTGAGGATGGGGACGCATGTGATGGCGGTTGTATCTCTGTGTCACTGGGTTATACACCGCCCCTATTATTTTTTGTACTATTTTTAATTAAACATAAAAATTACGAAAAAACAAAAAAAATACAACTAACATCGATCCAAAATTAAAGATATCTACTTTGAAATAATTGTTAATATTTTTTTTTTCTTTTAATTTCTTCACCAATATTAAAACCGTTAGAACATTCAGCTAGGAAAATTTGGATTTCGACTTAGAAGAAAAATGTAAATGAATATATTAATATGTATAAAAAAAAAATAAAAAATTTAATTACCATCATCTGATAAATCAGTACTTAAACGTCGATTTTCTGTTTGCATCTTATCTAAAGAGTCCAAAGATCCACATCTTTGATGAGCTGCTACTGAAGAATTCATTGGAATCGACATCTAAAAGAAATATCATAATAAAAATGAATATCCTTTGTATTCGTAGCATGTTTTCGTTGAAATATTCTAATTATTTATTCCGCTTTTAGAATTTGGTAAAATTCTTGTCACCTATTTTGGAGCGGTAACACCATAATGTTTTAGAACAAGGAATATATTTAGATTTATATCTTTATGTCTCGATCAAAAATAGGATGTAACATAAACGTGACAAGAGTGACAAATGCATATTCTTACCTCTTTGCCAGTTTTAAAGCGTTTCAACGTTCCATTTGAATTAGCCGTAGTAGACAGGACAGGTGTTGTGTCGGTTAAATTTTGTATGTTGACATTTTCGACGGAATTTCCACGTCGCATAAACCGTTGAGGCAACGTATTGGTCATATGACCTGGAACGGCGGATATACTATTTCGCGACCGTGGCTCATTAAACCGTTGACACTGCACACAATCGGCACCAAACACAAGAGACACAGATTCGTTTTTACTATTATCACTAGAAGTCGTTGATGAAGATGGAAACCGTTTACTCGTTGACAATATATTCGAAGCACTAGAATTTTTCATAAGCAAGCGGCCACTACTATTTATCGTTGCATATTTTATATCACTTTTTGTCCCGTCTTCAGATAACCGAGAAGAAATACTGTATTTATTACTTAGATTACTACTGTTACTACTTAAAGACGGTGAAGACGATTGCGGTGTGTTGGAGTAAAAAGCTTTCGTTGTATCATTGGTCCAATCCATTTCTTGTTGTTTGCGTTTGTCTTCTTCAAGGCGTCGACGGGCCAGCATTGCACGCGTTTCTTGTTCGAATCGTCGGATTCTTTCTTGGGTCGACGCCGACAAACCAGCATAAGTTCTAATTGTGCCATTCGCTATATTGATTGTGGGTCGATATGGTCGATTTTCAGTCGATGATTGGTTACTTTCTTTGTTGTTTTCAGAAGATTTGGCCAGTTCAAGTTCATGAACCGTAGATGGAATGCATTCAGCATTAAGCGTTTCATTCGTCTGATTGTAGGAATCGTTTTCCAACACCTGTAATTTCAAAAATGCAATCATTTCAAAGGCATTCTCCTAATATATTATCACTACTGGCTATGTAACTTCGGTCAAGTAAAATTTAACAAATTAAGTAAACACTGTTTAGGCTTTAGGATAACCTCTATTTAATAAAAACAAAATCATCTTACTGCGACCAATAAGAAAATTTCTACGGATTTCATTACAAAAATTAAACATATAAATACGTCATTAAATAACTCAATCAAAGAGAGTGAACTTAGAATTTTTTTTAAACTTTAAGTAAGAAAATTAAGAAATTACAAATTAGGGACGTTAAGAAGCCTTGTAACTGTAACCGAAACTATCGGATATCCGAAATAAAAATTTTATCAGTAACCGTAACCGAATCAGATATAAAAATTTCGGATAGAAAAGTCTTATATAATTTTGTTATTATATTATATATTGTATTTTTAAGTGGAGAGCACTTAAAATTTTGTAGCTATGGTATGTAGTTACATAGGTATATGACTGATTGTCGTAAAAATGATAACTGAAAAATCAAATCAAATTATCACCTAGTTGTGTTTCACTCATACAATTTTCTAAAAATAAAATATCCATAACTAAATTTATCCAAAATTAACGGACAACCCGAAACAATTTCATATCCCTAATCGTATCCGAAATCGATATAATATTATTTCTATATCCGTATCCTTATCCAGATACGAAATTTAATATCCATGACATCATTAGCGCAAATGCAAATGTTCATAATATTTGGATGTAAACTAATAAATGCCAAACTATGATAGAATTTAAAAAAAAATGGGAAAGTTTAGGTGTAAGACACAAAAAATTAAAAACTGTCAATCCTCAATTTGAGCAATTTAAAGATCAAATTTCAAAAAATCGGTCTTCAGTGAGGGTCATAGTCCACTCAGAACTAACACTAAAGAATAACTCTTCCGAATTTCATACTTTTATTTTCAGTAGTTAAATTCTCGAGCATCTTTGAGCTGTTGACAATCACTTGAACATCATTCTGTAATAATCGAATGTCGTATAAATACATCATAAAAACGCTTGGACCTTTAAAAATTTGTAATGTTCTATCTTCGATTACGATTCTATTACGATTTGTAATAACACTTATAGTCTACGATCCGAACCTACATCGACCTTCACCGAGTTGATAATAGAATGAAAAATATTTTATCATGAATTTAGTAAAATATAAATTATATAAAAAATGGGTTGGCCAAAAAAATCCTGGACAGACTATTTTTAATTATTTAAAAAAAATGATTTTTAATAAAATATTGCAAATAAAATAGAAAAATTTTTCACATCACAGGCGACTGCAATGTTGGGTCCTTTATTATTACACAATATATTTACCTCGGATCTCTCTATCACACATTTCCACGCGCATTAAAATTTAAATCTTTCAAATTCGCAAACCTCTAATAGGACCAAACTTTTTGCAGACAAACCTATATCAACGTATTCGCAATAAAACAGTGCTTATGAAGATATAAAATTTTTTCTATTATCTTGATGTTACAATATGTTAAAATCATTTTTTTTAAATAATTATAAATAGTCTGTTCAGGGTTTTTTTAGCCAACCCATTTTTAATATATTTTCTAATATACTAAATTCATGATAAAATATGTTTCATTCTATTATCAACTCGGTGAAGGTCGATGTAGGTTCGGATCTTAGACTATTACAATATTTCTCAAGCACTGAATTAATTAGAAATTAATTAAAATATAGGTACCCATACAAACAAAATTATGCACATAGTATGCTATAACTTATTCGGTGACTTCTGAATTAATCGATAGATATTGCACATAGTGAATTTTACCCACATTATAGTCCTTGCACTTTCCAATAATCTGGCTTATTGCATAAGACGTATCATTTATCAAGTGAGACGACAATTGTTACTTTACGAAAAATCTCGTGAATTTCTTGTTTCAAACGACAATTTCCGAATCAATTGTAGAATATCAAAAAAAAAAAAAAAAAAAAAAAAAAAAAAAAAAAAAAAAAAAAAAAAAAAAAGCAGCATCGACATTTGTCGTGACGTAACAAAATACTATATGATCTTTATGCTCATATAATATTTAATTTTAATTTTTTTTTCTTCACAATTTAGCCCTTAAAAAGCTTTTAGGTAGATCCGGCCCTGGATGTATTGTTAGTTTTCTTAATATTAACATGGATTAACTAGCTTGTCAATAAATATACCTCCCCACTGGGAAACAAAATCAGGTCTTTAATGTGTCCATATAAGTAAGATTAAAAACACATACCTCTTCTTCCAAAGCTTCGATATTTTTTCCCGTTTCAACTTTAGAACTCTCCATATTATTGCTTTTTGTACTGGTCCTTGTCTGTGATTTGCTTCCTCGTTGTATTTTTCGATGAGCTGCTGAGATAATTGTTGATTTTATCACCTTAGCTACTTCCTTTCCAGTCGATGACGATTTCATTCCTACAATTAAACAATGCTATAGTCTCGTATACTAGAAGTATAACTTCAACTTACCTTCAATTTTATCGATATTATTAATCAGTAGGCTGTGATTGGCTATCGATGATGGATTATCCGCATCTACTAAAGATCCATCAATTACCGTCGTCGGAGGTGGAAGAGTGAAATTATCATTGCCTTCTTCCGTGAAAAACCAATCAACATAACTCAACAACGACTCAACAATACGACATTGATGAGACATATCAGTCACCATTTGCACCATATTATCATCTCCAGCTCGCACTAAAGTCGGTCCAAATACTATCGCTAAATTTCTCGCTTCCATTTTGTTAATTTCTGAATGTTCAACAATTCGCTTCAAATGCTGCATTAGGTATTTCAATGTTTCATAATGATGATCGGGCAAATTATTCAAAAGTTTTCTAATAAGCGTTAGTCTACAGTTATTATCATCGATTTTATCTGCCTCGATAAATTTTGGATACAGATCGACTGTTAAGAGTGAATCGGGAAGACGTCGGAAGAAAGATTTCAGTAAACTTGAAACGACATTAACATCATTCCAACGAGGATCCTATTACATAATTTTTTTAGATTTTTTTGAACATTTTTATTAGTTGCTTGTGGGTTACCTGTAAATTTGCTTCTGTGAATCCTTTGTTAACTTCTTCAGTTAAAAGTGTGATCGCAGCCGTGTTTCCAGGAACTCGATAAATGCCAATGACGTCCAAACCTCTTTCTTCTACAATTTTTGTGCATATTTCAACAAGTAGCGGAACAAATTCAGAGAAAGTCGACGGTGGACACATTTCCAAGGGAATTCCAATGGTAGCACCTTCAGGAGCGGTGGGTGAACTAGGAGAGCCAGTGCTTTGATGAATTTTTCGAAACTGTTTAACGACCCGTCCCCAAGTTTTCGATTTAGGTGATGGTAAGTTATCGGTGAGTACTTGAGAAGGTTTGCGTGTTTTATTGACCGGTGACTGTCCAGTGGGTGAACGATTTCGGAAAGATGTTAGTTTTTTGATTGATTTATGACCTGGTAGAGGAGACAATCGTGTAGATCCTTGTACTTGGACGCTAGTTCCAGCAGGAACTTGTTGCGGGACAGCCTGTTGTTTGCTAGCGGTATGCATTTCTTCTTCGTTTTCGTTGTTGGCTTGATCTTGTAATGCACGGACCCAATGAAGCATATCGGTGGGTCCTTCAGCTTGAAGGAGCAATTCAGCGCCTCCCATACTTGAAACTCGAAAAACATTTTTTCGTTTTGTGTAGTCATCGGCTACATCTACGTAACTGTACCGGACATCGACCGGTGGTGTTATTACGTCAGCGTTTAAGTCGGCAAGACCCATAGGACTCTAAATTAAAATAAACATAAATGCGATTGGTTGAAATAAATCTCTTTTTTCTAGAAATTCATGGAATTGTTTAGATTCAATAAAATTAGATGCGTGAAACTGAAAGGCAAGAGTCAATCACTTGGAAAGAAATTTATAAAACGCGACTTATGTTTGCTAATATATGGAATATTTATAGCTTTACCCAAGACCCGGTAGAATTCCATCGTCTAAGTCGTCTCCCGAAAAAGTTGTACGATGGAAAATGTAAGGGAATGCACGACATAGACCCAACATGATGTCTGGATTTATTCCGCATACTTTCATAAAGTAAACCCAACGAAAATTCAATCATAACACAGAAATTTTAAACGTAGACACCAACACTTAAAAAACTAAACAATATTTAATAACACATTTGAATTTAACTAAACGTAGTTTTAGAGTGAAGTTTTTAAGTAAAAATTGAATAAAAATCGATTCATTTTTTGAAAATTGTCCAGAAGCAAAAAGAGCGTGTGCTGCTAAAGGACAGCCGTCTGATTCACATCGTTATTGAATGGCTTGTGTTTGACTGAGCATTGTTCGGTACCGTACGCGAGTAGCACCTTTGTATCCATGAACCGTGACGCAAAATAATAAATTATCAGAAGCGCCATCAATAACGAGCTTCATACCACCATGAATAAAATAAGAAAGTGTGCAGCATAACGGCAACCTAATTAGAGAACTTTCATTTTCGTGATAACTGTTAATTAATTGAAATTATTTGATTCAACTAGACAATCATCGGCTACTTGTATTAGACATCTTTCTTAAGAAGATTAACGACGGTGTTCCCACCTTTTAAATTGATATGATGAAAGAAGATCAGACACGACATAGATAAGAAAACGAAGAAGGCCGTAATTATGTAATTTGGAAATTAACAACCATAAGTTTCTTACAAAATACTAGTAGCTACCCGTGACTTTTTTCACGTAAAATTTAACAAAATAAATAAACACAGTTCTGGCTTAAGACAATTAACTTTTGCCTATGAGCAGAGAAACCACCTAAATATCCCATTACTGCAACAATAATATATAACAGTTTCTAAAAATTTCAACACAAAAAGAAAACATAAGATACGTTTACTATATAAAAAAAACTTAATAAAAGGGAGAGAGACTAAGGATACATTTAATTAACTTTTTCCAATATTTAAAGATGTTTGGAATGTAAATCAAAATGTTGTAAAACAAACGAAGATTTACGAGGCTATCCCTTAATCGATCCTAAATCTAATACATAGTAAAATTTTAAAATGATTGACTAAATCATTCAAAAGTTATAACAGTTTAAAAAAACTGTATTTTAACATGTGTTCTTATGAAGATTTGGTCACTCTATAGATAAAATTTATTTAAATTTATAATTAGTATAAAAAAGTTGTCAAATGTTTCAAAATTAATATAAAATTGTGTTCAACTTCATAATTTTATTAACATTTACTAGGCGGTTGTTGAGAAAATCATTAAAAACAAATCGAATCCTTGATTTTCCTGGTTAATACATAGTGTCAATTGAAATACCAATTTTATTGGTTTTTATTGGTTTTTGGAAATTATTCAACGCTACAAACAGTAGCGTTGAAGTAAGTTAGTAAGTTATTGGTGTTCAATAATTTTGCTTTTGATTGTATTTCCAAATAATCCTTAAACGAACGGATTGAAAAATTAAAAAAGCAAAGGTTTTTTTATATTCATATTTCATAAGTAGATTCATGATTTACAAATCAGAATTTGAGTTAGTTGATAATTTAGAAGTAGGACTTAAAAAATAAAAAAATAAAACGCTCAACCTTCATTTGAGCCACTAAGGGGTGGAATTTCGAAAAAAAAAATCCCTAGTAAATATTACAGTGTACTTTGGAATTACTCTTCCAAATTTTATCTCCCTTCCCTTCAATAACTCGCAATAAACTATCACTTTTTAATGAAGAGAAAAAGTAAGTTTAAAAAATCTTACCAATTGAGCCAGTGAGGTCATTTCTCTAATTGTAAGGATATTTTTGAATTTTTTAAAATTGATTTCAACCCTTAAACGACTGAGTTAAGGAAATACAACAGTAGGTGCTCTTTGCATTTACACGTTGATTGATAATTGCAGGAAAAGAATTAGAGAAAATAGATCATTTAGAAGAAATACTTAAAAAATGTAAAACGTTCAACCCCTTTTTTGAGATACTTAGGGGTGGAATTTCGAAAAACCCTTCCTTAGTGGGGATCAGAGTCTTCTCAAGAATAACACTTAAAATGCATGTTTCGTTCTTCAATGGCTTAACCAGCGTGTTTGTCAAACAATCAATTTTCTTGTTTTTAAAAATAGATAGAATAAAAAGAAAAACTATTTTTTTCGATTCTTACCTGATTATGACTTCGATATAGTAAAAGTTGAGGCCCTCGTAAAACCACCCAAATTTGTTTCCACGATCGATCCGTGGAACGCTGAAATAAAAAAAAAGAATACTTTTTCGTGGAAAATACATTTTTTAAACAAAATTTATCTAGCTATTGTTTCATTTATGGTTTTCATAAAAACTACATGGGAAACCTTGTCATTGGAATTTAAAAAAAAAACGAAACAATCTACTTAAGAGAAAGATTTCTCTTATTTGTATCGTTTTAAATACAAACGAACGGTACTTCCTTTCCGATTCTATCCTGATTTCGTTTTCTTACAATTATTGTTAAGTGTGAAAAAAGTTTACACACCTTTCCGTCTTGTACAGTAACTTTACAATGCATCGGTCCTTGTTTGATAATCGGACAGAAATTTTCTTTGTCGCCATTTCCGACTGAAGTAATATTGCCACTTCCTGGAGAACAGCTACTGAAAACAGAAAAAAACACACGAATTAAATAATTAACAATCAATTCCACATTGATTTCTTTAATAAGAAAATTAAAAAAAATTGACGATTTTTTTGATTAGTTGATAATAAATTAAAAGATTCAAGCAATAAAATATAATCATCATTAGAGTTGTATTGTTTTCGTAATGTTAAAAAAATGAAAGTTAATTAGTAGGTCGAAAATGCGGGACGGAAATTTAATAATAATGAATTTAATATGTAATTGTTAATTACAAAACGTAAAAATATAAAAATATCATAAGGAATAAAAAATTATTTTATTCAATTAATAAAAGAAATTTTTTTTAAAAAATTTGATATATAATTGGTCTAGTTTGAAATTTGATACGTTTTTTGCTTTCTTCTTCACCTAATTTGAAAATCCACAAAAACAAATTTGTGCCATTTGAATTGAAAACCTTGTATGAAATTTTGTTGTTTCCTCTGTTTTAACGATTTCCATTAGTGAAAAATTTAGAGTTTCGTTCATTACATTATGTTCATTGTATATATGTGTTTTTAAACTAAGGCCAACGAAATCATTGTAAGTTTGTATAATATGAGTTACTTCCTTCAAAATGATGATAAAAATATAATGATAGACGAATAAAAAATATAATTATTACATTAAAACGTTTTTTTTTTTTTAAATCACTCAAATTGACTAAATTTTTAAATTAATAATTTATGAAACCTGAACCATGTTTTCGGTCAAGTAATTGCGAAATTTTGAGAATATTTTTATAATTTTTATTAACTCAAGGATATAGTTTAAAAATTTAAAAAAGACAAAGGGAGTTTCGTTGCCATGATACTTAAAAATTACAAATATTTGAATAGAGAAAAAGTTTTTTTTCTTTTTGAAAAAATTAAATTAATAAAATATTAATAATTATATTATTCAATATTGATCATATAAAACAATAAATGCATAAAAAAATGTAATTAGTTAAAATATTTATTTTAGCGTCTTTAATTTTTGTAGAAATTGTATTGGAAAACATATTTTGTTAAAACTTATTTCCTATTCCCTCATTTGTAAATAGAATGAACTCAATTGAATAAATTATACGGACATTAAACACCGTTAAGGATAAAAACATTGCGTAAAAAACGTAAAATGACCCCTTACATTTTTGTTGGACACGCGCCGTAACATCTTAACCGGAAAACCCCCATATGGTACTGGTTATAATTATCATATTTCTTATTTGAAATTGCTTCACATCAGTTCACATAACAATAATCGCATTTACTTATGGAAATATACAAACATAAGGAAAATATTTTCTACGTATAATTTTTTAACTTAATTTATAATGACTTAAATTGTGTCATAACGTTAAGTTGCACCATTGAAAAAAAGGTGATTCAGTTAATTTGATTTCTGCGGATATTTATTTTAGCATTGGTGTATCTATTTTAGCTTAATTTAATTTGATATAAGTAAAAAATAATGATACAACGTTGTTTAATGGAGTTTTGAAATGCGTTGTTTCATTTCAAAAAGTAGTAAGTATTTACTGCAATTGGCTTGTTTTAAATTGCTTTATATTTGAACATTTTTTAACTTCTAAGTAATTGAATTTTTGTTGTGATTCATATAAAACTAAAATGGCATCACTATTCTAAGTTGGTCAAATTTGATAGCAAAGAAATTTTATAGCTATTTGTTTTTAAAACAAATTATTTATAATTAGGTAATCTAATAAATTGTGTTTCATATAAAACGGTAACTCTCAAACAGAAGCTTGCAGATACATTATTTCAAATTGGTAATTTTAATTTTACCATTTTTAATAATTATAGTACGAATCACATCATAAGGTAAGATACATATTTGCCACCAATAGGCTATTTCAATTTTGCCACTTCTACCGAATTATATAGTTCGATACTGTAAATTTATGATTTGTATTTAAAATGTTGGCTCTATATTGGCTGCTCAAGGCTTCAGCCTACTCAGCTTATTGATAAATCCGTCGCTTAGTGTAGTTTTAATTAACTCAACTATAGGCTCAGCGCTAGTTTGGAGCCCCATGACTCAGGCGAAAGATAAGAATCAGTAAAAATACAACAGAACTTCTATTAACTGTTATCCGTTGAAAGCCGGCCTATGACGGATAACTGAATAGACGGTTTATTTAAATTTCTTTACAAACGTTGTATCGAGGCGTTATTTTAATTTAATTTTTTTTTAATTGTAAGCAAGCTATTTGCTAGCGAACAGAGTTTTTCGATTTACTTTAGATCCAGTTGAAAAAACAGTGTTTTCAACTGTCGAGGAAACCAAAAGGAATTTGGTTATTTATAGGCAACTTTTGGACACATTGAGAGAGCAGGTGATCAACTGGATGCTGAAGCAAAGGAGCACGTGAACTTTGATTCAGTCAGTTTAAAGATAAGCCTCGTTTTTACGTTTATTCAAGTTTAAATAAATTGAAAGAAAAAGGTTGTAACTCACATTTTTGCAATTCTGGAAAAATGGGCTTTAGAATTTGAGCTTGGAACTTTTAGTTGATAGGTCTTCTGGTTTACGTCATTCTGATGAATTTAACAGCTTCTTCTTATATGGATTTTAGTGTTTGAGATAATTTTAGAAAATTTAATCTTTTTTTTTGTAAAGTTTTAAAACTTGCTTTTTTATTTATTTTACGGTTTTGTATTTGAGTGAAGCAAATACCAAGATAACCCAACCGAGATTCCTTAATTTTAGTGGTGGATCAGACGACTGGAAAGTTCAAAAATCTCTTGTGTCTCAAAAGCCAATTTTAATCTCGTTTCCAATATAAAAAAGTTGTGTTCTAGATTTGAAATGGTTTATGGATAAATTATAAAAATGTTTATTTAGAATCTTATTATTTTTTTTGATTTATAAATTTTAATATACAAAGTATTGTACTGTTGAATGTTATAGTACGGTACATGTGTATCCAGATAGAATGCATCTACTAGTACAATGATAGATAATATAGTGTCAGTAAAACGAGATATTACTATAATATTTTTTTCGAAACCCGAGATTTCCATTACTGGCCTTTGGATTACTTAATCTGACTCTACCTACAGCTAGGTGCACAGTAACTAATAATATTTTTAGTCTAAATAATGAATTAATTAGAATATGCAACTATCTAAATAAATTTCAAAACAGCAATAAAATGTTTTTCATATAAACTATCAAATACAAATTGTTATAATATTATTTTACCTAGATCTGTTTAATGAACGTTACGAACGTTTTATATCAAGGGTTTTATACTTTCATGCCATAAGAGTGTATAGACTATCAACCATTTTGCTGATTTGAGAATATTTTGTTAGTTCATTAAATTTTGTCATTTTTAAGGGGTAAACGGTGTTAAGCTTAAAGGGATTATTTGCTAAGGTTGAGAATGTTAATCTCAAAGTAGCCATTTTTGGCAAGTAGCCATCAATATGAAGTCTATTTAATTTAAACTGTTTCATGCACTTATAACATAGTGAAAAAATTTGAAAGCTGGACATTAAAAATATTTTTGAAGACCCCCCTCCGTTTTAATAGACTATACCAGGTAATATGGGTGATTTTGATTGTCAATATAACAATGGAATAGACGAAGTAGAGTTTTTGGAATACAAGTATCTACAGTAAAGATTTAAGGTAAGCTAGGTTTTGAGTTTATGTAGGTTTTTAATTGTTTAAGTTCTAAAACTTATATTTTTTTTAAAGAGAAACGACCGATCTTATCTTACCACTCATTATTTAAAAAAAGAATTAAATAGAAATACAAATAGTACGCCACATATTGTAGTTGCGGATGTATTTACGTTGTAAATGAAACAAAAAATCTTTGTTCCTTTTTTCAAAAAAATGGAACGTTTGGTGTTTATATATAGATAATATTCTGTTTTCGTAGAAAAAAATGTGACACAATTTAGAACCATATCGTAACGAAGCAAAACTTTATTTGTTTGGAATAATAATTTTTTTAATCGCAGCAGTTGATACGGTTATTAGCGATCGATGAATCTGAAAACTCATGTAAAATTCTTCAGTTTTCATTGGAATTTGACCCTAGGACTAATTTTCTTTTTGCTATGGTAAACAGTGTACAACGTGTAATTTACCAAACATTCAATACATTTTTAATAGAAAAGTTGAGGACTGTAAGGCTGAAAAACGCTTTTTTTTCAACATACTAAGAAATTATCGCTCTGCACACAAGAGATCGATCTGAAATAAAACTCATTCTGACTTCTGTAGCATTACTACAGAATGAGATCCACTTTCGTCCTACGATAGGACGAATTCATGACATCCACTTTTCTTATTTCCCTACATTTGTCGTTCTTGCTGCTCAATTTTCTTTGTCGACTTAGCCTATCGACTAAGTCCTCGAATGAGCCTTAGACTATGCCGTAAAGTATCTTGTCTTATATTTTCTTAAACTTCATTTAGGTATTTACTCAAAAAACTCAATGACTTGAATGAAGTAGGTATTAATTATCATATTATTAAATATTATTATTACAAACGTTCAATCCATTTTAAATAAGACCATAAAAATATGAACCGATAAAATTAATTTAATAATCTAAAAAATAACGTGTAAACACACGTTTAGTTCAAATAGTTTCAGTTATTTCAAAAATTTATATTTAATTTATTAAATTATTTCATTTTGGCATGAAATTATTTAGAATTAATTCATGTAAGGTACGTCTTGGTATCGCTGCTACATATTTGGAAATGTTTTTTTTTAAATTCTATATGGACATAGAACACTTGTACGAAATAAAAATATTAATTGCATTAAAAAGGAATTTTTACTCTTAATTATAAATTTTAATATTGTTCATTGGTATGTGAAATATATTCGTTTATTAATGGGGAAATTTTGAAAAAAAATAAATTAAAATTTAAAATTTATTTGAGCAATGGATATAAAAATAACAAAGAATTTCATTGCAATTGCACATTGTTTTAATGACAATGTAATTATTTGACTTGAAAATAATTCCACTTTTAAAAATCATAAAACTGTACGAGAAATTTAATTTTTGGCATTGATGGCTAAGTTATTTAAAATAATGGGTTTTAATGTTACAAAATTTTGTTTTCGAAGAATCGTCTGAGGGAATTATGTGTTATTTTTGTATTTCTTGTTTAAATTATTAAAAGAAGCAATTTAAAAATAAAATAAAGTTATGGCATTTTGTTAGGTTTTACTTGAAGCATAAATCTGAGAACGTTACGAATATTGTCTCACCCTAAGATTGGTCTAGGATGTTGTTCGAATATACGTAGTAGTTGTTGGATATCACCAGGAAATAAAGGTGGACGCCATCGTCGATGTGCACTACGTAATATATTATGTACATATTTAAAAATATATTTGTTTTTTTCAGTTCCATTAACGTAAAAAAACAATTATAGAAAAACGGTATATTACGCATGCAAATGATATACATTCATGAAATGCGTGAATTTCTCCTTTCGATATTTTTTATGATTCTTTGATTTTTTTTATAGAGAAAGGTGTGAAGTACTCGTATACTGATTGATTTACATACCTTCGAAGTAGTTGCGGTTGAGGAACGTCTTCAGAGTCACTTAACTCGTAGTCACCATCGACAAGCATACGATCACCAAGTGTTGCTTTTAGATAAGAAACACGACGCATTGCTCGTTCTTCATCTCCTGAAAAATAAAACCAACATTTAAACATTGTTTAGTTACTTTTTTTAATATATTTTCTTACCAAGAGAACTAAGATTGTTCCTTCGAACTACATTTGAAATTTCTCCATCTGCAGAAGGATCTGTAAACATAACATATATTGCATGTAACTATCATAGAAACGAAAAAAATAATACTAAAATCAATGATATTTACAACGATAAAGGAAAATGAAAGACTAAAAATTAAGTTTTTTACGTTCAAAAGAAAAGCTCTTGCTAGACAAGAAAAACTAACGTAGGTATTTTAACGACAACGCCATTTTTTCATGCAATTATTAGATGTATAATAATTAATTATGTTTGATTTTTTACAACGTCTTATCTGTAGACTTAAATTAATTGATTGTTAGAGCGCTTCAAGGTCTTGGTAATTAAATGACAAACATTATAAACAGTTTTACCTAAGTTATTAGATAATTAGTTTTAAACCCAACCATAGTTAGGTATACGTACTGTGGAAAACGGTTATAACAAAACTGAAGGAATCGAAATATTTTTTCGATTAAACGAATTTTGTTTTAAAAGAAAAGATAAACTATATATTTTCAAAATAAAACAAAATTTATATTTCAATCGCATTTTTATTAAGTTTAGGTACCTATTTTTGTTGGAAAACACAAAGTGGCGGTTATAGCGTATAAAATGCATTTGCAGTGTCGTAATTAGCCTTTTCTGTGATCAATGCAAGTTTTTATAGCTGTCTTATTCGTTTAACTTAATCCTTTTTATTTTTGCACCCTATTATTCCTGGGCATCGATGACAAAATCCTAGTTACTGCATTGAAAAATTGTATTGGTCCTAGTTTTGGGAGCGGGGAAAGAACTCAGATAACGTCACCAAACCTCTCATTGTTGAGTACAAATCGTAAATTTTAGTTGACTTCCCAAAAAGTGAACATTTCGTAATTTTAAGCAAGTATCGTTTAAAAATACCCAAAACTAAGCTAAGGATAGACATGCGCATAAACTAAGTGCATACCGTTTTTTAACGTCTCGTTAACATACAAACATATTATCTGGAATGAACCTTATGTATTAAACTCTTTTATCTTTATATTTTCGTTTGCCTTTTTATCGTTTTGGATTATATTTTTGTTTTTCAAGCTTCTCCAGTCTTAATACTTAATACATTAAAATTTAGTTTATCTTTCATTGTTGCATCCATTATGATTATTGTTTTTTCTAGAGTAGAGACAAATTTGTCAATATGGTTAATTAAAATATTTCAATTAATTTGGAAATCAGTATGATTTCCAAAGAAATGAAGTTGTAAAATGATTAAATATATAATGACTCGATACTGGTAGGTGAACAAAGATTAAACTCAGTAAGTGATATAAAAGAATTAATCCATTTCGAAGATACTTGACAGAATTCGACACGCCACAAACAAATTTCGGTCAGACCGAACTTTCGGTAATTTTTAGCAAAAACCGGTCACCGAAATCAATTTTTTTGGCTGAAATTGATCGTAATTAAGGATTCAGAACTTGATTTGATTTTCAAGCTACTTGATTTAAATTTGGCTTAATATCAAAGCAAATGTTAATATGCAATTTGCAAGTCATTTTAATTCAAAGTTCAATTATTAAGTTCGATTTATGAAACAAACTGTTCAAATATTTGATTTGATGAATCCCTGAACGTAATTAAAACTAAAATTTTAGTTGGTTTTTAGTAAATAGTAACCCAAGAGAATTGTACCAATAGCTTTTTTACCGTGGAAAAATAGGTTTGACATGTATTACGAATAATTGGGCTGTATTTTTTGTTTTTTTTTTTGTAAACAAAATATGGCAGGTGGAGATAATGAATTTTTAGTATTACTAGGCTATCTTCCAGGATTCTTCCATCCTTAATTAAAAAAAAAATTAACAATCAAATGGAAACTGAAAATTAATTCCAACAAGATGATGCCATGGGTGCTGCTATACACACGGCAATCTATGGACCTTCATCATTCAAATTTAAGTCTAATCTCTTAAAATGGTGACACTTTAGCACTCCGCTCATCCGACCCTAGCCTCTAGAACTTTCTATGGAAATGCCTGAAGTCAAAGTCGACAAGCCACGCAAAATTTCCGATTTACAGGATGCA
Organism: Sisyra nigra; assembly: GCA_958496155.1. NCBI lineage: Eukaryota > Metazoa > Arthropoda > Insecta > Neuroptera > Sisyridae > Sisyra > Sisyra nigra. The sequence goes on from OY292314.1 coordinate 27,430,626, forward strand.
TCAATTGTGCTGGAAATATTTGGGAAAGTTTTCAGTCCATCTCCTTGAACGGTCTTCATTTATCAAACATTTTTTGATCGTAATACATAATTATGATAATAATGATACGTACATAATTTTGTTTTATTCATTGTTTCATATGCAATAAAATTCTTATAAATTTATAACACATTCATATTTTTTTTATTATTCTTCCATTTCAAATGTAGTAACGGTTATATTTTGATCTCCACCACGCAGGTACATTCATTAAATCTATACATATTTTAACAAATATCACCTTACCCTCTAGTTTTTCTGATAAAGATTTTCCTTTTATAATGAACTTATAATTTCATTTTTTGCAATATTTCTAAAATATGTTATTGGTCCAATTGTGTGGCCAAAAGTAACTAGAAATTGCAGTTAAGTGTTCAAAAGTGGGCGGTTTTTATCTTGCGACAGGTAGCTGCACTAATTTAATTTTAGGAAATGAGTATATTTAAGTCACTCGAGAAAGGATTTTGTATCGCCTTAAAAGAAAAAAAAATATTTGGAATCATAAAAGTACTAAAGTTTAAGTGACAGTATAATTCCCTACTAATGAAATTCCATTTTGAATATTTTCGTTATAAACGTTTTCCACAGTATTTGAAACGTATAAAACACCCATTAGATTCAAGCCACCTTGTTGCCATACTCACATAACTTATTTGAAGTGATTCCTGAAGGTTAATTATTAACAATCAATGCCCAGTTTTAAAAATAGAAATGAGAGAATGTTTAAATTTAATGACATGTTAGTTTGTTTGAGATAAACGTAAACAAATAGAATGTTGTCTACCTGGAGACAAATCATCATCGATATGGAGAAAATCGTCAGGACTAATCAACCGCATTCCAATGGGATCACTTATGGGCAGATGTGTGGGCCGCACAGCTGGTTTTTTATTTGTTACGGTTGACGAATCAATCAATTTATTATTATTAACATTATTTGATATTTGATTAGGATTATTATTGTTATTGTTATTAGCACATGATGCAGTTGGATTATGTAATTTATCATTTTGGTTGTTGATAGGAACTTGGTGGGTTTGTTCAAGACGCGACGACGATAACGCTGGATTTTTGTGCGACTCTTCTGGTTCAGCTAGCACTGTCGCTTGTGGCACTACTTGATTATTACGCAGATCTACATTTACGGATTCAAATAAACAAGACACTAATCAATTCACATGCATTTACTAAGTTCTAAATCATGTTTAATTGCTATTTTAAATCTTGCAACTCAAAAATCATTCCACTTTATTCGCAATTAATTAAAAAACGACTTTATGCAACTTGATCAAAATATGGATAAACTACACTAATTGTAAGTAAGAAACTTGTAGCTTCGTATAGTTAACACATAAAAAGGTAAAATTTAGTGAAAAATAAAACTAAGTCTGGATATTATTTTAACTTATTGTTAGTTTCTCTAAGTGCATTTCTGACTGAGGTCAAACATACATCAAAATAATTCTTATATAATTCAGTGGCTGTTTAGTAAAACCACTTAAGTTATTTTTTTTTAGAAAAATTAGATTATGATGGATTTTGAATCTATTCAACCCTCCATCAACTGTTACTAGGAGAATTCCTGAATCAGCCTAATTTGTCAGAAATCAGAATATGGAAACACAATATAAGCCCATTTCCAAATGTGTCTGTAGAACTTGTAATCGCGATATCTCGAAAAACATCAAAAAGGATTTACGTGCTTTTACAAAGAAACTACAAAATTATTTAAGAGTTATCCTCTTGCATGTCTGGTTGCCTACCCTTATGTTTCGGGCTATTTTCTTTAAATATACTTTTAAATCCCTTCTAGATCAAAAGCTTTTCATTCTATATTTTATAGCGCTTAATTTTTATAAGCCATAATAAGCAATAACTTAAATTCTTTCAAATTTATGTTTTCGACTTAAGTATCATTCTACTTTTCTATTTGACTAAGCGTTGAGGACAGTAAAAAAAAAATAAATACAATGTAATCATAATATGGAACCATCAACCATTCTTCCTTGAGTCTTATTTGAACTTGATTAAGTGTTTTGTATAATGTATCACGATAATGTTCATAAATCATTTTTCAAAACATTTTCTTAAGTTATTGTTCTTAGTTGAACCTCAAAAAGTTTTTTTAGCTATTTATTTACTTAAATTTCTACAATAGTATACATATGTAATTCTAAAAGCTTATTATTTAATTTTTAGTGGATAAAAGAGCACTTAACGAAGCATTAACAATAAGTGAAAATTGTTTATATCCACAAGTTTTTATTTTTCACTAAACCTTCAAAAATTACGATGGAATTGGCGTTTGGCGTAGGCTAATTGTTTCCTCTGCTGAATATTTCATATATCATATTATATACATGTTCTCACTCAAAAGTCAAAACCTAATATGTTGGGCATATTTGTTAAGATTTTTGCATTGTAGCGATTTTTATGTTTTATTTGGGTTTAAATTTAATGTTGGTTTCCTATAGATATTATGAAGATAAAACAAAAAGCAAGAGTACATTTTTTCGATGGAATGCTTAATTTTCAGTGTAGAAGACATTTTAAGTTCAATAATTATCAATGTTAATGCGTGTAAATGATTACCTAAGCTAAACGCCATTTTACCAAAATTGTAAAATGCTGCATATTATTTAATTTGCATTGAGGAGCAATTAAAATTTATAAATATTCGAAATTAATTTTGTAAAACAGTAACTGCAAAGTATAATTAATATATTAATATATTATTTCCATATTTACTAATGCAGCACTTGCTTGTATCTTTAATTGCCTATACTATAGCATTTAAAACAAGTTATAACATGTTTGCTTTGCACAAGATGCATAAAATTATTTTTTTTGTTTGTTTTTCAAAGAGCAAATTTTTTTGAACGTGCAACAAAATAAAACATACTCATTCAATTAAAAAAAATACTATACGAACCAGTAGTTTTAACCGTAGGGCCTCGCACAGCAGCTAAATACGAATCTTGACGCACGGCCTTGTGCCGAAGTCGATCTTCCTCGAGTTTTTCGTGGGAATTTGGGGTCGCACGCCAGTCCAGCGTAGCGTGCGTGCGACCCCGCCACCCCCCCGCGACACGATGTAGATCATCGTTCATGTGCTCCTGCTGCATTGCCATCGCCCAGGAATCAGCTGAATTGGATCGAGCTCGAAAACGCTCTGGATCATTATCAGCTTCAACAACAATCTCTGTATTTTTTGAACAACATACTTTATTACAAACACTGCCCATTTCAATAACATCAATTAACTAACTAAAATTATTTTGGCGAAAAAAATCGATTAAAGTCACATTTACACATGTGAATAAAAATAATTGTTGGATTTTTGTAAAAAAAAAATGATGTAAAATGATACATACTATTAAATTTCAAAGAAAATATTAATATCCAAAGATTTAAAGATAAGGTGTAAATAGGCAATTAAAATGAACTATCTGAATTAAAATTCAAAGAAATATGATCTCTTTTAAATCGATTTTTGATATTACATAAAGAATGTGTTGATAAAATTGTTTTTATTGCCTTTCAACGTTTTTAAAGGAAAAAATGAAATAAATAAAACGATTATGATTTCATTTGTAATTTTGTGCGGCTACAACATAAACTTCTTGCAATTCAATGAGATTTTGTTAATTTAATGGCTTAGTATTGTTTTATATCACGATTTTTAGTAACGAAAATTTATTAGTTACAACATATCGCTGAACAAGCCTGCTCTAACCTGGGGTAGTTTGTTTAAAATCAGAAGGCGGTATGCAATGCAGATATTTGCTACCAATTGGTACAATCATGTTACCGGCTGCCGTTACTTGAACATCTTTACGATGATCATTTTTACCTGTCATTTAACATTTGACATTTTAAACCATTAGGGATAGATAAAAAAGAGTTTGTGATAAGAAACTTGTTCCATTTATACTAACCACTATTTTCCAAAGAACGGCTTTCTCTATTCACCAGACGCCGTAGACTTTCTCGTTCACGACGCAATTCGCGATTTAGTTCCTCAGTACGTGTCTCAAATTCCCGTTTTCGAACAGCTACGTTGGGGACAACGCGTTTTGAGCTAAGACGAGCCAATTCACTGCTGTATAAACTGGTACGATCGCTTAGCGAACACGTTTCCTCGTCGGGAATGGGTCGTCCTGATTCAAATTGACGAGTACGCCGCCATACAACAGCCGGATAAGGGCTACAAAGAAAAATATTTTGTAAAATAAATAATAAATATGAGACTATTTTCTACTTCAATAATTCTCAAACTAAGAATCTCTAAGAACAAGGCGCCGTACTAATAGCCTACAAAGTTATCTGACGTTTAACATGTCTTTCTGAGTCACCATTTGTATAGTAAATTTATATTTTTATGACTATTTAATGGCTAATTTCAAGCTGCAAGACGTTTATAAAATTTGTCAGGATTATTTTTCTGGTTAACATTCATGCATGCCATGAAAACGAAGCTCCATAGAAATTACTCCATAGAAAAAATATATTTAAAGAATTAATTATTTTTAATTTAAATGTAAAATAAATATAACAAAATTCAAATTACGCGCGCCTAGTTATTAAAACCGACACTAGCGCCTCTGAGAACAACGCGCCGTACTAATACCCCATGAGCTACAGCAGTTGAACACTGAGTGTCGATCCTATCCATATACCTAACATTCATTTATTGCTAGCGGTCCTAAAACTTTTCTCTAAATAAATATTTGTAGAGAGGTTACAAACTTATGTGGGATACGTCTTATATTATATATATATATATATATATTTGCAAATGTTTCATAAGAAAAGTTTGCAAAAATATGCTGAGGACCTTGAGTCCACCGTAAATTGAAGCCAATTCATGCACAGCCTATTTATAGCCCACGTCTACCTCATTTTTAATCCTTTTTAAAGTAGTAATATACAGTTTAATCCTTATAAAATCCACGTTTTTGTTGCAGTTGTTCATATTGAAACTAATTAAAATACAACAATTAATATACTCGTATATTGGCTACAATGGTTCAATAATACAAGCCTACTTCACTCGAGACTCACTAAACCCATAAAAATATAGGATAACGGTGGAATGTGTCCAATATGTATACCCTAAATGCTAAATCATTGTTTTGAGAATAAGCAAAGCATGGGTTATGCATGGGCTGTGGGTGGGTTAGTTTAAATTTGCAGCTAGTCTTCGTTGAATATATAAGTATATAGGTGAGATCAATTGCTAATTTCAAAAATTTTTATTTAGTTGTACAAAAAAAAAATATAAATATTTCTGAAATATAGAAATAACCTACAGGTGTCATTGCAACCTATTTCTTAATTACTTTGGCTAATATTCAGAAAACATTGAATACCGAGAAGCATTATGGATAATGTTTCTGAAGCAAACGTAAACGAAGTCACGGAGATCACGGGTATAGCTACTAAAACTTAAATTTTAAAATGTAAAAATTTTAATTTAAAATTTTTAAAAATTGTTAGGATTTATATCATAGTAAAGTTTTCTGACTTCAATATAGGTATAAGCTTTCTTATTGTTGCAAAAAAAAAATGAAATTCTACGTTAACGGGTTGTATGTAATTCCAATTTTTATTCAGGCTGTAAACAAGTGAGGAGATACTTGAAGAGTATTAATTTGTACTACTCAATACTTAAATTAATTAATTACCTGTTGGTTTCTGATCTTTGTCCTTCAGATGAGTTCGAAGACATTCCATTATCATCTGCACCGAAATTCGCAACAGTTGCCGGTATATTTTCATGTATTCGACTTAACGTTGTCGCAAAAGCACCCTTATCTCGTTGACTAATCGATTTCTGTAGCGGTGAACTCATCATCATTCCTTCTGAATGGTATTGGGTTTCACTATCAGACATATAGCACTGGTCCAAATCCAAACTCGTTCGATCTGCAGACCTTCGATTTTTATCTTTAATGTACTCTTTTTCAATATCTAAATCAGATTTGATACGTTCAAAGTCCTGATGCAGAGGTTTGGAGCACATTGCCGGCGGCCACATTTGTTTTTGTAATTTTTGCGGTCGACCATAAAATTCTCGTTGAATAACATTGACGGGCTCATTAGAATTCACTTCCAAAGAGTTTGAAGTGATAAATCCTGTCGGCTGACTCGGTCTCCGTAAAAACTCCTCTTTTTTCTCTAAGCTTTTACGGAATCGTGACATTATAACAGAATCATCTGTATCTTGACCTGTTAACGTTGATGAAGAACCAAATGAACTTAAGCTATCTTTACTTCCTTCCACGACCGAAGATGATAGTGATGTGGCAGATTCACGACGGCCAGCATCTAAACTTAATCTACACCCTGATTTGTTTGGATACATTGCACAATTCATTTCATTCGCTTTCGAATTTGAATGATGTACAAGCTGATTATCATTGTTTGACCGCTTTTCATTCGAGTATTGAGTTATATTGTTATTCACAACCATGTTATCACCACTATGAACACTAGAACGTTCACTGTTAATGCTGCAATAATCTGCGCTTTCGTACGATGTTCGCGTATCCTTCGAACTGTCTGAGACTGTACTACCTTCACTAGAACGTCGTATCGATTGACGTCGAAGTATTGGTCGTGCAGATGTAGGCACTTGAGGCTGTGCCCCAATTCGTCCTGCTGGTGTTTGAGGCTGAGCTCGCGTTCTTTGAATTGGTTCTGAGTAAATGTTGGTTCCAAACGTTCGGTCGTGTGTGGCTCCAGTTCGAGTTCGATTTATATTAAACAAACTATCGTTTGGTATGTTGTAAATATTTTCTTGTGGACAATAGGCAGCTGTTTCGGGTGGGTGATGTAATTGAACGTTGACTTCTTGAAAGTTTCCAGGAGGTGCCGTGCGTGCCAATTGTGTATTGGTTGATGAAGGATTCTGCGGTATCATTGCGATACGCGGTGAAAGACTTGGATTTAAATATGTGATGTTCGTGTCTTGCAATGAAGGCCTTTGATTCGTTTCAGGATTGTGAGCCGTTTCAGAAAAATACTACAATAACAAATACATAGTTAGTTATTTATAATAAAACTGAAATTTAAAAAAATGAGATTATAAAAACCTTTTGTAAGACGTCGTCTTGCTGGGGTACTACGAGAAGGTGTAAATAAGGAGGGCTGCGTTTAATAAGAGTAACCACTTGCGCGTATGAGAAACCTGCTATACTATGTCCATTGACAGCGACGATCCTATCACCCTGTCGTAGACCAGCTAATGCACCAGCTCCACCATCAGCTACTTTCTTTACAAAAATCGTGTCCATAGGCTGTGGTGAAGGGCCTCCTGATCCATCCTCCTGATTAAAATTAAAAAAAATATATATATAAATATTTGAAAGGTGCATGGTAGACTAAGAATCAGCAAAGTATTTTGAACTGTAAACTTATAAGTTATGAAAACGTACACACTTAATGTTATATGCCTAGTAAACAATAACTTTGTTCGAGAGACTTATTTTAAACTGATTATGAATCAGTTCATGATAGGTTAAGGATTATTGTTGAGCGTATGCTCGGTTATAAACAGTTTCAGGATTTTTTTCCCACGAACAACTTCCAAATTAAAAGAGAACTAACGTTTAACTTAACCATGATCTAGCAAACTGCCCATGATTAAAAGAACTGATAGCATGAAATTTATAATTTTAACAATTTTAAGAATTGTTACTATAAATTCTGAATCGATAGCAAACAAATTTGGTATAACCCGCGAATATCGAACTGTTGCTAAAAGTTCAAAATTTACTGACCGTAAAATGCTCTGGTGAATGCGCATATAAATAGTACCTGAAATGGTTCAAAATCAATTACCCCCGCGAACAAAGCTAGTAAGGGTCAATTCTGATTGCCCCTTACGACCAGAAAACGCTGCAATAATTTTTCAATTTCTTTTTTTTCCTTTTCTAATAAATAAGATAAAGGGCGACACAAGTTACACACTACTCCCCATTTTTTTTTCTTATTGGAGAAAAATATTGAAAGAATGAAATACACATTTTACTGCACTCCGTATAAAAGTAATAAGAATAATTACATATAATGATTGATTAAATTACAGAGGTTAACTTTTATATATTGTGCAAATTTAAAGTTTTTTTCCTCAATTATTTGCCGTTTTGCAAGTTCTAATAGTTGAAGATCCGAACCTACATCGACCTTCACCGAGTTGATAATAGAATGAAACGTGTGTTTTCATGAATTTAGTATATAAGAAAGTTTATTAAAATGAGTTGGCTAAAAAAATCCGGGGCAGACTGTTTTTAATTATTTAAAAAAAAATGATTTTGAATAAAATATTGCTACAAATAGAAAAAATTTTACACATTACAGGTGACTGCGATGTTGGGTCCTTTATTACACAGTATACTTACCTCGGATCTCTCTGTCACACATTTCCACGCGCATTAAAATTTAAATCTTTAAAATTCGCTAACCCCTAATAGGACCGAATTTTTGGCAGACAAACCTATATAAATATAAAATTGTTTCTATTATCTTGATGTTGCAATATTTTATTATAAATATATATTTTTTTTAAATAATTAAAAGTAGTCTGCCCCGGATTTTTTTAGCCAACCCATTTTTAATATACTTTCTTATATACTAAATTGATGAAAACATATGTATCATTCTATTATCAACTCGGTGAAGGTCGACGTAGGCGTAGGTTCGGATCTTAGACTGTAACTGGGGGTTGTCAAAAACGTTTTTAAGTATTCACTTGGTAATTAATACATATTATATGTACATTTTCACATTGATACGCGCATTGATACTACGTAATAGACTATGAAACATTATTTTCATTTTAAAATTTACTATTTTATAGGATTACTTCAACCTTTTTTTTTTATTTAAGGTCGTATTAACTACTGAGGTCATTAGCAACCGTTAAATCCGAAAACCCAAAATAAAAATTTTAGGTATACAAGGCTTTGACCCTAGGACAACTGACGTATAGAGCGGTTATTTAATCGCCACGCTATTAAATGGTCCTATTTCAATATTTATTAAACTTGATAATTACTATGGGTTCGGTTGGACTCAAAAGAAAAAAAATTCATTTGTCTATATAAGATTATTTGCATAAAATATTATATATCCGTTCAGTTTACGTATTAATGATAAAAAAATATTAAACAACGCCTCAAGGTTACCAAATGATAATAATTTCAATGTCACGAAAGTATGGTTGTATGCTCAAGTATTGTTTATCTAAAATATACGTACTGGTTCAGGAGGATACACGATGAAATGTCGAAGAGTAAAACCGAAACCATTTTCATGTCGTCGCAAATAAAGACTGCGTGGTCCTCGACTTCCTGGCGGTAATGGAATCACTCCTAATGGTATTGTATTGTTGGCCCTCGGCTTTGGAGTCGCTCCTAGATGTGATATGGACGTCTAGAACAATAAAATACGATTTTAGAAATAAGCGTTTTAATTCGATCGAGAAAAGATTAACGGATTTGTGTTTGATTTTATGAATGTTTGAATGATTCATTTACTCGTTGGTGCCATTAAAAATATTTACTTATGAGATAAAAACGAATAATTCACTCTCTCAGATCGTTTGTAAAAATATCATCCATGGCTATTACGTAGATATTTCAACAAACATAATACTGAATTGTTTATGATTAGCACGCCTTATGATAATGAAGACGGATACTTGAAAAATTATTCAAATAGCAAATTTTTCATATAAAGGAGCTATATTTAATTAGAATTTCCTTATGCTAAATAGTGTTTATTTAATGAAATGGAATGCTTTTACCGATTAAAAAAATGTTTTTATTATATGAATCATCAGTTTTATTTTTGGATTGAGACAGTAGTAGGAATAAAAATATCGTTTTCAGGTAAATCGTGAGAAAAAAATAACGAATAAAATCCTTTGATTCGTGATTGGAAAGTTTCAAAATTGGAAATAAGAATTTTTTTTCTATACTGTGTGTATTATATAATAATAACAACAACGATAATAATAATATCATAGAATGCACGCGTGTGTAACTTTTCCTCGTTCCCGAAACGGAACGACAGAGCCTAATTCCGAATGAAAATTACAGGTTTCAAAAGAACAACAAAGAAGTCCCGCATTGAGGTGAAATACCTGGCAAAAGAAAAGCATACGTATTTTAACTTCTATTGTATATGAGAAATATTTAACTGTACCATGTAATTTGATCGTGAAAATAGGAAATAAATTATATGTTTTGCCCGTTAATTGAAATGGACCTTCTATTTAGTCAAGTTGGATTTTTCTTTAAGAACCATACTACCACTAAGCGGGTCCAATCTCTTTATGTCTCCGTGACATTACACTCTAATTCGAATTTTTATTTGTTTATTGAAGAAAATTCAGTCTCAATTCAAGCCTACAGGGGCTTTGAAATGTTAATGTTAATGGTGTTCATGCCAACTTGTATTATTTTGAAATCGTAAAAATAAAAATCGAAGGCGCCACTTTCCCTTCGTTAAAATGAGTCATAATGTTTTTATCGTTTTATGTATCGCCAGAAGCTTTCATTGGAACATTTTTAATTATTTCTTTTTTTTTATATTTAGACGATAAGACTCGACTTTTATGATTACTACTATTATAAAATAGATTATTATAAACATATCTTTTGAATAAAATACAGAACATTTACATTAAAAAATAGGTAGGTATGATATAGGTACCTACAAAAAAATTAAAATATAAAATTTTAAGACGCAGATATATAAAAAATTGGTTGCTTCAAATTCCAAAACTATAAGAGCTGTAATATAATGCTAAACGACGATATACCTTAAGAAAAAATTTAACATAAAAAATTCATTAGTGTAATTAGGGGTTTTTAGAAGAAGATATTGCAATCAACGTCATACGGTAGATCAGTAGATACCACGATTGATGGACATGATTCAGTTTGAATTAGAATTTAAATAATCAAAAAGTTTTTTGAAAAAATACACCTACCTATATGTAACGGTTTTTTGTCAAGTTTTTTTCTAAAAACATTTTTGAAAATGCTTATTTTTGCCTGCAAAGCATTTTTAATGTGTCCGTCAGTTGAAATATAATCAGCGACTTAAAACAAAAAATAGATGCTGTTGTCAAAAAAGACTTTCTTGTGGCAAATGATTAATTATTCGTGGAAGATTAGTTTACGTTTATATTCATAGATGTTTTATCAAAAAGTTAGCAATTAGATAACAGATTTCATTTTTTTAAATTTATATTTGTATAAAGGTAGTTGTTCGATGTGGTTTCGGTGTGAAAAATGTTTTATTTTCTTTAAATTTACATACAGTAAAGTCCTATTAACTGGACTGAAGAAAAAGCAATAAGCCACAACATTTAGTATTGTTTGTGCCCATCGCTATATCGCTAAGTTATCTTTTCGTTTTTTAAAAGTTTTTATTTTATTTTATTTTTTTGGTGGAACGTGTTCTTGCGACGGTGGCGACTTTTCTGTGTAATGGCAGCCGTAATTCTAGAAATCGCGAACGTATCAAATTATACCCTAACCAATGTTGAAAGAAAATAAAAACTAAAATTACATCCACCAATAGTTTTTTTTACTTCAGGTATAGGTTGCTCGAATAGTTTACGTCATTTTGTTCACAATAAGTGCTCGTATTGATCTCTTCTCCTTTTTATCGTGTTTAAATGTTTTTTTTTTGTGAAATTACATTCCTAAATTTGTAACAATTTCATAATTACGTTTTTAACGTTATTATGTATTCAATTTACTAAATAACTATCTTAATTTATCGAGTTTTAAGAATAAGCTGGTATCTCATTATTCGTACTGCGGGTATCAACTTGGTTCATTATGCTCCTGGGTCTTATATCCCCTAAAATTAAGATAAGAGCTCATAAATTTGATAAAGATACAATATTTTGCTTAATAGAATCAAGACCTAAAGTGCCTATATAACACAAAATTTATTTTGTAACAAGACTTCTCAAGCCTGTATTGAGCTTCTTGTTTAAAGTTCTTTTATTCTATGAGAATTTATAAAACGATTAATAAGTCAAACTGCTTTATTTATTTTATATTGCTGATAAAAAATTCATCACCAAAATCACTTGACTTCAACCACTTTTCAAATCGCTCGTATCACTATTACTTGAATTAATAGAATGAATTCTTTAAAAAACCCGAATCGCCAGCTTATTTGCTTATGTAGGCAAACAATTATCCTATAATACATATTAGAAACTTTGGTTGCCGAACCTATATTTCAACCCAGCCTCCTGTCACTTAGATACGAGAAAGGCTAAAAAAAAATGACCGATTTCTACGGAAATCGGTGTTGTTATAAGAGTCATACGTCTCAAACAGCCCCCTACCACTTAAACTTATCAGAGTTATTATAATTATTATATAAAAATACTTATCATAATTATTCTCATATAATAACAATAATAATGAAAACATTTAAAAAAGTTTCATTTTAATAACTTGCCTGACGTTTAAAAAAAATTATTTCTAACCTCCGACTTCCATAAATTCTTCGGTCTTTGTCAGTCTTTGTGGTCTTCTTCGTTCAACTCGTTAGCAACTAAATCGCAACTAGTGACTGCAAATCCAGTAAAAATGGTCACATTTTTGTAACATGGCGTTGTAGGGGGCTGTTTCAACCTATGTTTTAACCTATATTTCGTTGATAGACGATAACGCAAATTCAAATATTTCATTGTTGGCAATCGAACTCTCTATAATGTTCCAGCCTTTTTCATGCTGTTCGTTGATTCTGCTTTGTTCGTTACAATTTCTTTAATATTTAGTTAATTTTATACAAATATGTCGCTTCTATTGTCACAAATTTGAAAGTTTAGCTATACCCATTCGTTTTTTAAAATTATATTTCTTATAATGTGATATATATTAACAAAAACGATTTCCTTTTTTAAAATCTAATACAGAATGAATTTGAAAGGGTTGAATATTAACACGTCGCAAATTCATAGAATATTTTTTTAATATTAATTTTTTATTTACTTATATACTATAAAACATAATATTAAAATAGAAAAATCCAAAAGTACTATCCAAATAAATTATTACTTGAAAATAAACATAGATAATATTCTTCATTCCCAACAATTACGTTAAGAAGATTCTCCTCTTTCTTTTTCCAATACCAACGCCTTATTTATTTACTTATTTACAATGAAGACATAAACTTGTTAATCTTGAACTTTGAATACACTCATCAAATTTTTTTTTACTGCATAATTCGCAAAAATTCCTCAATTAGGTACTACAAAATAATAAAACGACACTAATGTGAAACATCTTTAATGAAATTCGAGACCCCCACGATCAAAACTTGACAAACTCGTTAATTTAAAATTAATTATGCATAGTGGATTGGTTACAATAAATAATTTATCGGATTCACACATTTTAGATCGACTGTTGAAAATATTTTATTGAATTCGTAATTGCATTCGAAATAAAGTGTATATATACAAACATATATAGGTACTTAAAACATTTCCATGTTACACACGGTGTGTATTTAAATTCGTTTTTAACAGCAAATAAATGAGACTTACTTACTTAAATTACAAGATAAATTTCCACAATGTAGGGTAAAAGTTTTCAGCTTTCTACTGAACAACCATTTCAATGTATTCATCATAAATTTTCTAATTATTTATTACCTACTGCTTGTATTTTTACTGTACTTAAAATGCTTTTTACTTTTATTTTCTTTATTAAATCCTATAAATCTATTGATATGTCCAATAAATATTTGATATTTAATTGCAAATATTAACGGGGATTAAATAAAACGACTTACATACGTTTCAAATTTACAACAGTGAACATGTAAAGATTGATAGGTAATTTTCTAAAATAACATCATAAATACAGTAACAAATCATTTAGAATAACTTGAACAAATACATATTCGTACATGACTGTAAATAGTAATTTGAAAAATGAAAAGTGAAATTTAATTTTCCATCCGGAAAAACAAATTTAAATATCAGTCAAATAATAAAGTTTGAATAGCACATTAAAAAGATCTAAAAATAATTTCAAAGTTGATGTTTGAATCTGTTTTTAAAATACTTACTACCAGAAGAAGTCATTACGTTCAAGATGCAAGCATCAATAGTACTTTCACTATCATTTTCTATATCTGTGATTTGAAAACGCGTTTGTCGTTCAATCAAAGATGCATGTTTTAAGCATTTGAGCAGGGATGGATCAATAATTTAGAAGACCAATTTTGAAATAACTAATCTCTTGAGGTTAATCTAAATATAATTCAAATTTATCGTAAGTTAGTGTCCCGACTCCTGTGGTTCAATTTTTCTACTAACTAATGGGTATTTAGTGAGAAAATTGCTGCTACTTACGATAAATAATCCACCAAATTAAAGAATTTATTTTCATAGCGCAAGGCACATATATAGTTTTGCATTTTATAACATTATTTAGTTTTGCAAAAAGAAAGAAAATTGAATGGTAAACTAGAGGAAATGATTATATCGGTATAAAAAGTTAAGAGTTATGAAGATGGAGGTGCGTAAAATCCAAGCACTCTACTATTGATTTATCTATCATCTATAGATCGTAGATAAGGATATATATATTTATGGAAATATTTGCTATGCCAGCTATAAACTAAATGTAGTCATTTAATGCAAAGCACTACGAAGACTACTAGTGCCAAGACTACCAACTTCTTCTCTAAACGCATGTTGAAGTATGGCGCCAACTATTTAACTTGCACTAATTTTAATACACTTTTGTTTCTCACGCTGTTATGCCTTCTTCTCATGGTCTTTATGCTATCATCAATGAAAATAAAAGGTACATTTAGCAATAGTTCATAAAACAAAACTTTCACACATAAACACAGATGTACGGTCGGTTCAGAAGTCGGGATTTCGGAAATTTTTCGCGTCAATTGGGGCCCCTCGCTTTCATATTTCTATCAATTATGTGTAGCTAGGGCAGGTTTTTGACACCAAATGCAACGTTTTTTTCGTTGACGTATAATATTTTACCGAGGCCCTGCAAATTCCATCGCCAGCTATGCAGAGATGACGGTCACCGCTACCGTAAAAAACGTTGGATACTTGTTTATCGAAGGGTCGTCATGACGACCGCAATGTAAAATAGCAATACAGTTTTTTGACGTTCCAACGTATAACTATATAACGTATAACGGAAACTATAGCTTTAGTATACACTAGTGGTTGTAGGGTCGAATCCCATTGGAAGCTCAAGATATTTTCTTGGGTTTTTTGGATTTTTTTTTGGTGAAAATCGAAGAAAAAACGTAGATAGAATAAAAGCTGGTAAGTACCTTAAGTACCCGTCGAAAATTCTGATACAACAAATAAGACAACGTCCTAAGTAATAAAGCACTGAATGAAGAGAATGTATAGAAAAAATTTAAGTGTTGTAGATGTTAATACATACCTACAGATAAAATAATACTATAACCAAAAATATTTTTCATCTAAAAATTAACATTAAACACTAACTTTAAGTTAGTTTAGTTTACTAACTTATTTTGATAGGTATACTTTATAGAATATTTATAAATCAGTTGGAGATAAGTATATATTTTTTTGTCTTAGCATCATAGTTTGTCCATGTCTATTATTATAAGTTATTGATTGAACAAGAAATTGAAAATTTAACGTTTTCATTTGATTTATGGTACCTACTTATCCACTGTCTATTTTATTTATTTTTTTTGAATCCGTCTCTGTTTACGACCAGGAATAAATATATATAAACGCAAGCAATTTCTGTTGTAATTAACTCATCACAATTACCTCAAACTTTCATTCCATCCTTATATATTTCAAAGGAGCGATTTGGTGCCAAAAATTATTATTATTATACCTATTTTATGAGCCGTGATTGCAATTGTTGGAATGCTAACGTAAGATGGACGACTTGGTCTGTTTTCATCTGTTTATTTCTCATGTCTGGATGTATGTTATGAATTAAGTTGAAAAAAAATATAAAAATACAATTTTCCATTAAACACATAAAGCAATTGGGTTCTCTGTTACCATGCTAAAAAATAACATTTCTCCTCAATAATAAAGTGGAAAAATCGTGATCTAATATTTACATGTTTCGAACATGCATCATCATTATCATTATAATATCGTCATAAACAGGTGATATTTTTAATGTTTACGAATTGTTAATGATAATGTTGATTTTAGAAAACATGATCGTTAATGCGAATGTAAACTAATTACCCTTTCTCTGGGTTTGACACCTGCATAACTAGAAAATAATGTCTTTATACTCCAAGCAATTAACGTTAGATGGACGAATAAAAAATATATTATCTGATTTGAGTCTTCTATATTAAGATGTAAATTCCATATCAGATTCACTCAAGGCTAAATCAATTTACACACAGATATTCAAAAAATACAAACAAAGAAAGATATAAAACAGCAAGTTCCGCTTCATTTTGAAAATGTTCGAAATGGAAATTTTTCAAGTTGTTAAAAAAATCTAACTTCATTCGAAAGCAAGCTAAAGTGGGGAAAGTGGAAAGATTTAATAACTTATTAATAAATAATACAATTGGAATGGATCAATAGAAAATTAATTATGAGATAAACAATAATTTGTAGGTCAATACTAAAAAAGAGAGATTTTTGTGAATGAGTCTTCTTCGTTTTAGATTTCACCCTTTTACTGTGTGTGATAAATGAAAATGAGTGCAAAAACCTGCCAATGCATTGATCAAATCAATTTGAAACGGCGTGTTGAGAAATTTCTTATAGGTTGCAAATATATTTCAATAAATCACAGTAATTATTTCCAAACCGTTTATGTAAGTAATTAAAAAATTATCGATTGTTTCGTTCAAAAGTAATTAACTAATAGCGCGTGTGCCGAAATTAATTACTTATTCTATACAATTATTAGCTTTGATGCTTACGAAATTGGCACGTGCCAAATTTGTCTTTTCAACTTCAATTATTGATCCAATCAAGTACCTATATTATTGTGCATACGTGGCAATCACAAATATTTTACTGATCTAAATCGGAAATTTCGTATCACACAAAATTGTCAAAGATTTATCGCAATTGTTACATAAATCGATTTTTCAGAAATCACATATAAGTATGTACTTATCGTAGTAAAAAGTTAAAGTAATGGGGATATTTTATTTTTAAATTTTCTTAACAAATTACGGGAGGTTATCTTTGCAAAATGATCGCTGGAATTAAAGGATGGAGACTTTCTTAATATCGACAGTAACAGGTCTGAACAATATTCTTTGTGTTTTTCAGCAACTTTGTAACTCAATTGTGACTAAGTTATAATTTTAAATTCTAAGACCCTTTTTGATTCTGTGTCTGTAATTATAGCCCGTATTATAGACACAAATGCTGAGCATAGATCAGAGAACCTGATGAAGTCGTAATATATAGTGAAACGTCGCGAACTGATATTCTAGGTGCATTTATTGTAAAAATCCCGACCCTTTACCCCTCTAATTACATCAATCAATAAAAAATAAATAGGATCTGAAGAAATATTAATTATGCTTCCATACATTAAAACCGATATCCACCCGCTTTAAAGAGCGTATCTAAATTAAACTGTATTATAATTAAAGAAACTTCCATAGCTTTCAATAAATTACTTTCATATCAGTCGTTTAGATTGAAAAATGAGTACGTTTTTCCATAGGTAGGTATCGTGCATTTTTCTAATTGTAAGATAAGACATATTAATTTGCATTTTTTGATCATTAAAATGTACACAAAAAATTCACTAAACGGACAGTTTATTTTTGCATTTACAACAATCCTGCACTCATTTAAAAATAATAAGAAATATTTTTCCAGAATGAATATCTTGGTTATAAATTCAAAGTTTTAGACCTTTCATAGACGATTTTTTTTATTATGGCAGAATGAATTAGTTACTATCTTACAGGAACTGTGGATTTTTTTTGGGATGAAATGTAATTTATTGCACTCACATTACATCCGTACATCATTTTAGAAAAATGACTTAACAACTTCTATCAGAAAAATAAACCATAAGTGAGGTGAAAACATTCAGTACCTCTGCGACATATTTAACGATAGTTTGAAACAACGATTAAGAGCTTAACTCAACGAAAACATACGTAAATGTTCATCGAAAGTTCTATTTATAAGTATCATACCTATATAATAACATGATTAAAAATTTTACCAAACCATAAGTTATCCATTTGCACATCATTTGTGCTTTATTTCTTTATTGAGATTCATTAAAATAGATTTCCCATATTATTAAAATTGGTTTTAATCTTGGTTTTAGACTGTTGTTTCCATAATCAGGATTTTGAAAAAAAATATTGTGCAATTTCCATGGTCATTTTACGTATAGCCTAATAAAAAATAAAAAACTGAAACCAACAGGAACAGAAGATAAAACCATAGACGGAACTTGGCAGCACCAGATAAGATCGTTTTGCTTGCAAATGTTGATGGAGGTGACCTCCCTATTTGTAAAACGAATAAAAACTCTCCCACAAAAGTAAACATTATGTATAGTATAATGTGTACGAATCAAAATATAAAAATTAATTTGCAATGACAAATGCAAACAAGATTTATATTCATTTGCGGTTAGCAATGATTACCAATATTTCATATTTGTGTTTGTCGAACAGTTTGCGAAATATCAAATAGATACCTAAATATTACGACTTAATTCGATCAAATAATTGTCGACTCTTGTTGAAATAGAACGTGGTGTATGAATCTTTTACTGATTTGAAATCACGTAGCCAAAGTAATTGGACTGACCGCCAATCTTTCTCCAGTCAAGTGTTGAAAAAATATTTTTTTTTTCTTAGAAATTATTGCCAAAATCATTATCGTCGCAAAGAATAAAAAATATTTGGCCAACGTTCAAGAAATGTAATAATCAAATAGTCATTTCTTTTAAATTTGTTGAAATATTTACCAGGAGACATACACATACGTATTATATAATTAAATCAGGAATAACATTTTAATAAAAGAATCATAGTACGACATACTTTCATTTCTCAAGTCTGAAAAGGGCATCAAATATAATTAGGTAACTAAAATAAATTGAAGACCAGTTATAGGGAATCTATCAGCTTTTTGAATCTACCTAAAGATCTCTCCTAAAAGACAGTCGCTAAGGACAGTTAATGTTGATGCGACTGAAAATAAATAAACCAACAAAAAAAAAAGGAAATATAATACAAATTGGTCAACACGTGGGGAATCTACACCGAAAAAGTAAGAGTTGTTGTAAATTATAAAAATTCGGGTATAGATAAAGGAGGTAGGCATTAAGTTGATCACGACCGCCAACTTATTGACAAACATTATGAAGTGACAATGTTTACTAACAGTAAGACCCAAAACGTGCATTTGAAGAAAAGTAATTGTAGGAGAAGTTTGTAAGAAGTTATGAAGTTCGAATTTGCCGAAGACTTTTTTAAGGTCATCCCAACTACGCTACTGAGTTCACTACAATATTTAAAAAAAATTATAAGTAACCAATACTCTAACAACTATTGGTCGACAAGAGATGGCGAACCTTGTGATATTTGCGATAGGAATATGCGTGTCAATACAACGGCAAAATTGCGCTGGTTAATCACCACAACAACAGCACAATGACAATTAAAATGAAATTATTCAAACCACAAAACTATTAATTTTATTCAGATGTCAATGTTATATGACTGCAAGCAATACTTTTTTGTTATTACATCGTAATAATTTCAAATATTACTTATTTTTATACTTATTGCTTGTAATTCTACTTTGTAATGTGTAAACGGTAAAAGATTGTGGCTAATCCTTCAGCTTGTGTTTGTCGAAAATTCGTAAGCTATTTTATCATCGCGTATACATTATAATATGTAGGTTAGTCTTTGAAGTTTTTTAGTTATACCTCTCTAGATATATAAAAGAGTAAAGCATTGAAGATAAAAACAAGCATTTTTAAAGTGTTATTCCGAAGTGGGCTGTGGTCCTCACTGAAGGAGGATTTTTCGAAATTCCACCCCTAAGTAGTTCAAAAAGAGGATTGAAAGTTTGGAATTTTTTGAGTCTTACTCCTAAGCCATAAACTTAACAAAATCAACAAATTCTATTTTTGCAAAAAACAATCTATGATATACTTATTAATGTAAAGTAACGATGATTTTGTAATTTCTTAATTCATTCATTTAAATGTGTAAGTTCTTTGTTTAGTTTTTATTATAAACTTCTCGAAAAGTGTGCTTCTACTTAGTAAGGTGATTTTGGTGTTTCTCTCTTCATACTCAGAGGCTCGTTTTCTTAAGCCTACTCTGTTTATTTATTTATTAAATCTTACGTGAATGAAGTCACCAGTAAATACCTAATTATATTAATAAAATAATATATGCTTTCGTTATAATTCATAAAAAAAAAACTTCATTTGGTGTGGGAAATCATTGTTTTTTTTTTGCTAATTTTTTTATTGATGACTATTGGTTATTTTTTAATAATAAACAAATTATTAAAACATTTAACTATAATACAGTTTATAAATCTTTCTTAATTCTTTCTTTTTTAATTATATAATTTTACTGTTCTTAAGTTTTTAAAAATTGGCTTTTCTACAAGAATATTTAGAATTAGATTTCTTTCAGAAATAATATTTGTTTAATTTGTCAATTCAAAAGGAAAATAATAAATAAAAATCATGTTTGATAAAGATCAAACATTTTTACTTTACAATTAATAATAAACTGTTACAGTGAATAAAAATAATCAACCCGCAAAGATCAAAAACTGAATGGTGTTAATTGGATATAAAATAAATTATAATATATTTGTTGAACATTAAATCATAACATCGAACAAAATGTCAATGTTAACAAGACAAGGAATAAACGAGAGCCTCGTCGAGTCAAGAGTCTGTTGTCACCATCATTTCACTTAAGAGATCTGCATGAAAAGATCACTTTTCCCATCTGATAAATCGCAATCGAATTTGCCTTATAAACACAATACGCGCCCGAGAATGATTTATTGTTTCACTTGAACAAGCCTCGCTGTAATTCCTTCCATCTTTATTTTCTATGAAGAATGCAAGTGGATAATCAATCATCGTCATCATCATCAACGCGAAAGGATAAGATGCATTAAATATTCTGAGCAGCAAATTGCAAAATTGCCAATGCTACCATAATATAA
Source organism: Sisyra nigra (assembly GCA_958496155.1). Taxonomy (NCBI): domain Eukaryota; kingdom Metazoa; phylum Arthropoda; class Insecta; order Neuroptera; family Sisyridae; genus Sisyra; species Sisyra nigra. The sequence continues at coordinate 27,451,915 of OY292314.1, forward strand.
CATTCAAGGTTTATCGATCTCTTATATGAATTATGGCCTTCTGAATCTTTGCGCCCATAAAAATATTTATTTCTGGCTCTACCTTCCCTTAAACAATTTGAATTTAACAAACACGTTTATTTTTAAGCAAATGGCTCTATAAATAAAACAGGCTACTTTTTAAAGTAATATAGTATACCTATACTCGTACGAACAAATGGACTTTGATCTTTCAAGTTGTTGGCCATTTAAACCAATAAAAAAGTTTAGTAGCATTTGTAAGAAGTTTACATAAATTATTTTAAGAATAAACAATATATTTTCAATTCTAAATTTTACAATAAAAAAATAAACTGAAAGGAATTTAACAATTTCATGCAACACAACGGTTTACTTTTTGTTTATCGCAAATCGAACTGTTGTTAATTAAACTCATTTAAATTGCAAAATAATATTTAAAGCCATAATTATATTAAAAATAAACAAATATTAATAATTAACATTACATTAACGTCATTAGAAAACGGAAAATTTGAACGTAAAACGATCACCTATCGGAAACTTCAATCATTTCCATTCCTTTTATTTTCAAACATAAATCAATGATTTATATGTGTATTTGATTGTTTGTTTTAGATTTTTATGAACAGACTTACATCTATTTTTGTGTGCCTTTTAAAAATTAATATAATAATAAAATCTGACCATCCAAAGGCAGCGTGTGGCATGAATTTCATCTTAGTTTTTGTGCTATGATATCTATGTTGATTTCAGTCAAAATCTTCAAACTTGAATTGTACATTAAATTATATTTTATTTAAAAAAATATTTTCTTCATTTCAATAAAAAATAATGTAAATGTGATGAATTGAAAAAAAGTTAGATTTCCTGTCACAGCAATTAAGGTAGGGAATAATAATCTTTTTTTATTCTATTAGGTAACACTCTAAATTAACTGTAGACCCCAAAATAAAGATGGAAATCGAACTCTCTTGAATGTTCGAGGGCACTTTGGTTTGCCTATGTAAAGCAAGGAACTGAGAACGCAAATTCATTCTAACAATAAGTGATTCATTCTGGAAATAGGTACACGCGACTCAAGCAATAGTGATACGAGCGATTTAAAAAGTGATTGAAGTAAAGTGATTTTTGTGAGAAATTGTTTATCAACGAATTAATACAAAGTAGTTTGGTTTATTAAACGTTTTGTAAAATTTCCATCGAAGAAAATAACCCTTATCTTAGCTGCATACAGAGTATCCCGTTACAATAAGTTTGCATCTGTGTTCGTTTATGTTACGGGCAAAATGTAGGTAGGTATATCTGCTTTGTTCTACTTACTAGTTAATCAAGTTAATTATTTTAGTAAAATAATCGGAAGGTTTAGTTTTTTAATTTGAAGTAAAGAGTGAATGAAATCTACCAAAATAAACGCATGTTATAAAAGTTTCACTTTTTATATGATATATTTACAAAAAAAAAAAATCATACGCAAAATTTTCAAATATAAAAAATTTAGGTAGGTATATTATTTAATCTACAATGAAACAAAAAAAAAATACATTAGTTCAATTTTTACTCAATCATTAACATCACTTTTAATCATAGTAAAAGTTGTATGAATGTAAAAAGAAGTAGGTAAACAATACCTAGATATCAGAAGCCTAAAGAAAATTCATAGATAAGCATATGTCACAGTCATTCCTTCTAAATATTTCACCATTAAATTTTTCTCAACAATTAGGTATGTGTGTATCTATATGTAGTGTCATTGAAAGGAACCAAAATAAGCGTTAAATTTTGAAAATTGATCCTTTGAACATCTGTGCACGACAAATTCGAAAATAACCGCGCCACATTCAAAATATTTTGGGCTATAAACGTAGGTATTCAGGTCGATTCTATTTGTTCTCAACGAGAATTAGCTCACAACTCACGTAGATCATAAAATTCATAACATGCTCTTATTGTCCGTCCGTGTAGGCTTTCGGACACTAACTGTTTATAAAAGAACAAGAATTATGAAAATAATTAGGACTTCATAAAAAGGTCACACCGTTTTATTATCTATTGAATTTGGATAGTTTAAAATTCTTTATGTCACTTCAGTAACTTTTTACTGCCGTATTATATTATGGAACAATCAACGATTGATAATAAAATTACAATAAATTAATTGAAACGATTTATACTTAAACATGTCTATCAACACCAATTAGTTTCAACGAGAGTAATTTGTAATGTTTGATGTAGAATTATTCTCATTGAAAAACTGAAAATTACGCATCTGCATAAAGATAAATGAGCTTTTATGTATAAAATATAAATAGACATAAATCTTATAATAACTTGAAATCAAAATTATGACCTCCATATTGATGTAATGATGAAATTATTGCCCCCCTATATGAGGGTATTTATATTCATAATAATTTTCAATTAATTCATTTAACGTTATTTCAACGAAATTAGAAGAGGATATTTTGATTTATTCAAATACTCAAGGTTGTTTAAAAGCGTTTAATAATGATTTATCGCCCGGGAGATTTCGATGAATCATTTGCTTGTCAACGTAAATTTGTACGATTTCGTAAAAGTGAAAAAATAAAGACGTAGGTATATTTATAGATCTATAAAAATTGTATATTTATGTACATGGCGATATTTTTTCTACGTGTTTTTCTTTTTCGAGGGAAAAAATTATACGTTCTAACGGATATTTAAGATATTGAGGCTTGTTTTATTAGAAGCAAAAGTAAACGGTTCTGTGAATTACCAACCCTAAACGACCTTTTTTCCGCCACAATTCGGTAGTATACGAAGCGATACGAGACTGAAATACCGATATTTCAGCTATATAAGTCAATTTTTACTTAGGGGTTCGATCCCCGTCGAATCCCTAGTTATAAGATTTATATGACCTACAGAAATGTTCTGTGTGTAGACAGTCGTGATATGACCTTAGATATGGAAGCGACTTAAAACACCCAAAAAATTGATAAATTATATTTGTTGAACATATGAAGGAACACATGTCAGGCGCAGCGACGATGTGTACATAATTTTTTAATTATCTCGATTACATTTTAGAATCAATAGGGTTAAAGAGAGAATCTCCGAATTTGGGAGCGTTCTGGAAGAAAGGAAAGTCATTTAGATATTTGGTGGTTCATACACAGTTGGTAAAATTTTTGTTTTATACTTCTGCTGGGGTACGCATAATTCATTATCTTGAAAACAATGAACCAATGTAAACGATCAGGAAAGAATCCCTCTTCTGCGAGTGTATGTTTTTACGCTTCAAGAGATGTAGAGTTCGATTTTCAAAAAATCTGTCCTCCCGGCCCGTGTACAATATCCGATTATATTTTCAGCCAATATACATGTCAACTTTTCCAAATTTGGTATGGTATATATATGAGACTGATAAGGGACTTTAAAATTTTCAGATTCATCGGATAGCCCAGATGGCACTATTTCTTATTAAAATGCTTTTTTATACATACTTCAATACACATTGAAATATTGGAGATTTGATTTACAACATCTGACGTCACATCGTCAAAGGTAATTTTTAAGAGACTCTTCCCAACACAACTAAACAATACAATAATGAAACTATGTGGAGACTGGAGAAGTAGTGGGTTTTATGTTACATTAAATATATGTATCTACAAGTATGCGAACAATTTTAAACACTTTTCAAAAAATTATAAACCTATTTTGATAACTATTAAAATATTGTAGATACGTTCATATAAAAATTACACTTATCTAAAATGTTAAGCTACCTACATATCTAAAATTTATTTTTTTTTTAAATGTTCCGATTTGTTTAGTATAAATACAAATATCTACAGCTGAGTATTTCTACTTAGTATAATGGTGTAAAAACTTTGTTACGTATATGATTGTTGAAAACACAATTTTCTATTTACTTTTTGTTAATAACTCAACCGAGATTTAACGCCTTTTAAAAACTGAATGCTTCTTTTTTCGTTTATTTGTTCAAAACTTCTTATGCACAATGACATCATAAAATCCCAAGCACACAAAAAACATATAATATCTTTGCAATTTTTCATTCACGATTTCCATGACTGTATTTTTTATATAAAAGAAATCTTGACATGATTAATTGAAACATAATTAAATAAATTTTATTTTGAAATGGCTGAAAAACAATAAGGCAGTTTTTTATATCGGGTTACACAGAACAAAAATGCAGAGCAAAACCTGTTGACGGGTCTCATAAAAGAGACTGATCTGAATTGATGCATTAAAGAATTATTAACAAAAAAAATCGCAATCAAGGTAAATGCGTACGTAATTTACGAAATGTAAAAATAATGAAATTAACAAGTCTGGTTTTGTGTTTCAAGCCAAATGTTTTAACACACGTGAATTATTCCATGTTTAACGTATAGGGTATTAATTTATTGTTATTATGATATTATAGGTCGATTAAGTCATAAATAAATATATGTTGGGATGAAAAAGATTGTTAAAATACGAGGATGGATTGTAATTTTTATGATTAATGCATTCACACACTGAGAGAGTGTGATGACGGAAATGTGTCTCAATTATTTCAAATGGTCACACACTAATGGCTCTGGAATGCATTTGATTGCTGCGTAAATTTATACGACATTTTCAACAAGACTAATAATTGTAAAGAGGATTGAATCAAAATTAAAATCTTCAACATACAAAAAGAGGGAAAACATATAATTAATCTGTTAGAATTCACGTTGCTTTATTACGCGTTAAATTCCTTCCAATTGAACTCAAGGTTGATTAATTTGACATAAAAAATTAATAATAAATTATTCCATGTACAAAAAATGTATTTCTGCAAAGATCAAAAACCGAGATTTGAAAAATTCTTTAAAAAAATCTAGGGAGAGGTTAGGTTTTCATTGTTTATTTTTGTAAGTATTAAGACAAATCAGCCTTGAAATATATGTTAGAAATAATTATTGTCTTTTTCATTATTAGTCGTGTGTCATGACTTAAGTAAATATTGTCTCCATTTTCTCAATTATCACGATTGTAATGGTATTATGGGCACATTTACCGATTTTTCACTTATTATATGTGAATAATAATTCACGACATTTACGGGCCACGTAGAACATAAAAAGAAGTATGACCATAATAAAATATGACGTGTTGAATTCAAGCGAACTTCATGAATTATAAATAACGTCCCCGCGGTCTTTTATGTAATATTTTAATTCTGTCTCAGAAAAAAATCTACGCCGAAACTGCTAATTGTAAGAGGTGAATATGGCATTTTATTTATATACCTACAGTTAAAAATTAAAATGCCACAATGTTTAAAAGAAGAAATTATCGAAGCAAATACTAAGAACTTGTAGGTATCTTATTATTAGTTTTAATAATATTTATATTATGGCTGAAGTTTTCTTTCAATGTTCATTAAAAAATATTTTTAAATATAATCAAATGTCAAAGTAAGGAAAATGAACTATCAAGACATTTGTTTTTCTTCGATTTATTTACTACATAAGGCTTAAAAATATTAACTTCTGTCTATATGTAAAAAGAAACTATAAAAATCCTATTTTACCAAATAACAGGACAGTTTTGGACAATATATAGATTTAAATATAATTTAGATGTTTTAGGAATCTTTATTGTTCAGTTCATCATCATATTATTATCAGTTTTGTTCAGTTTATATACGTGTTCAGGAACTCAGCTAAATTGAATAAGACAAAATAAGAATGTATTTGAAGTTTAAAGTTTCTTTTGAAGTAAGAATGCTTTAATATAAGTGTGAGTCTAGCATAAAAAATGTTACAAGTACATATAGAGAAAAGGCAATTGCAATTTCGCACTAATGTAAATGTTGAGGCTTGATCAAGATTCTGTGCTTTAAATTTGTAACTGTAACTTGGTGTATACAATAACGACTCAATTAGGTAGGTACTAACATTTTTGTCCTTAAGAGGGAGAATAATCAAAATCGAAGGTTACAGCTGTTTTTATGGGCTTTCCAATTGTAAAACCGTAATGAACCAGAATTCGTTTTAAAAGAAACAACGATCATCGTGTATAGGTATAAGCGTATTATTACAATATCATAAACATATGTATGATATAAAATAAAATAATTAAATAAGTAAATAAGTAAAAGGACCCATAGGTTCCACGATTTACGTTTCAATCTTAATGTCCTTCCCTTCATTTTCATCCATTTCATTACTAGGTAGGTATACAAATAAATTCAAACATCATGCGTAAAGAAAATTTTACTCATTTAAGAAAAAATAATTAAGTAAAAGTAGTAAGTTAATTACAAACAAAATACTTGTAATTATAACAAATTTATTATTTATTTATTATTGTCATCAATGTCATTCTCCTGCAATGCATATTTACAAATATTACTTTAAGATCGTTATAATCCAGGAAAATGTATCGATATTTTAATGTTAAAGTTAAAAATTAACATGGTATTATTTAGAAGACATACAAATTTTATAAATGCCTTTAATTATTTTTCAAATATTGTCAATAGCTTCACTTTATACAAGACTATGTAAAAACAACACTTCTAACTGTAGAGTGTAGAAGGTTAACTTAATTGAAATGCAATGTGAGAAAAAATTAGTTTGAATTTTTGATCGTGCTATGCAAAACTGAGTGAGAAATTATCTTGTCTGATGATATCTTATGTATTATTATGTACGTGATCAGAAAAATTATGCTTTAATATTACAAAATAGAAGAGAGAACGAAAGTAGGTGAATTTTGCATTATACATATTTTCCTACTTGATCTTTTAGAGACAAAATACCAATATTTTTTCTCAGTGTTAATAAGCATTTCTAATAGCATCATCATATTAAATTGAATACAATACCTACTTTTACGCACCGTGACTAAGGAAATGATTTTTTGGTCATTGCTCGATTACCTAATGCACTTTCTTCATTTCCAAGAAAATGCTGCAATGCATTTAATTAATTTTCTCGGAAAAGAAGAAAAATGGTATCTTATGAGATATTATATGATGCTTTCAATATTAACACAATTAGGTGTAATAAGTGTGGTAAGATCATCAATCATTTTAATAACTTTTCATTTCAACATTTTCATATACTAAGTAAAGGCACTAATAATAACCTATAAAACTCTAATATATGTAGCGAATACTAGAATTAACTCATTGTAATTATTGTATAATTAATGAGAATTAATGGACATATAACCAGATTAATACATAGGTTAATGGCCAAGTACGAGTATAAAAAAGTGTTTGAGGTATAAAGGAAACGGTTTTTTTTAAATTGTAAATTTTATGTTTCACTAGCTATTAAAAAAGGATAAAAAACTGGGTAGAATTCCAAAATGGAGTGATTGTAAAACTAAAACGCAAAAGATGAAAAAAAATTTGATCAAACGTATACGTTTTTAACGACAGGAAATTTAACCACAAGTAAAAAAAAGTCCAACAGGAAATGTTTTACAAATTACAGTTAAACCACTGATTAAAACAACAAAAGTGCGAAAAACAGGCGTAAAAAAATTTTCAAATAAGATGGAAAAACCTTGATTTTTCCCAATTACAATTTATTTTGAAAACATGGCATGAAACTAATTTAAATTTTTTTAATATAATGTGTGAACAGTTCTTATACGTTTGTCATTAGAATTTTTTTTTTTTTTGTTCAAGATTGAAATAAAAACCTCGATCATCCAAAAGCCACATTTCTCCCAATTTAATGTCGCCAATAACTCTAATTTCAATAAAACACGCCATAAACCTATCACCAGTTAAGGCCACACTCGTAAATCGTGAACAAACCGAAACAATTTCCTTCTGATATTATGACATGTTGGCTTACAGTTTGAATTAGAACTAGACGGAACGACTCCGTCATTCTCTCATTTCGACTACATCATTTATAATTTCGTCTACGAAAACGATTTATAAATCAATGCAACAGATTCGAATTTTGAAAGTGAAATAAATCGCTTTTTCACGAGATTTAAATTGTGAAGACATTCCATTCAATGAATTCTTCACGGCTAGGAATTCGTTGGTTGGTCGTTTCGATTAAAGACTCTTTTATGTAGGATGTTAGGATTATTCTCTGTATGGCGTGATCAAATATTTTCAAATGCTCACGTTCACACGTGTCGATAGCATGTAGGTGCTTTGCATACCGCTTGAAAAGCATTATATACTCTTATTGAGGAAACACACAGCAAAACGTGCACACTGTGACGATATCCTAGCTAAGGCGAAAAAGTGCAATCCATTCGCACAGTGACGCGATTATGCTAATTCAATTATCGGTATTATCTATCATGGAATTCATCACATTTTATTTGTGCAGGCGGAGGAAATAGCTCGAATGGGTATATGGCAGACGACCTTTAAACTCCTGTTTACGGGGGACCAGAATCTCGTAATGATGACTTCATCCATTTCATTAATTAACTATCAGCATATATTTACGCATTATTTTCCGTATTCAAATAATACACGAGCCTGTCTATGAATTAAGTATGAAATAATTGAGTTAATATTTAGTATTCATAAGACGCGCTTAAACTTTTCTTGCTTTAAGTGTTTTAAATCAAGGACTTGGTATATTAGCTAAGTCGCTTTTAATAAAGACATATTGTGTTTGATGATGTTTGTGAAGAACAATTTTATGACTATTGAGTGTAATGCCGGCAATATGAATAGCATTTTTAATGAGTTAATTAGCCAAATATTTTCAATTGTCGTCATTCTTCACTAATATTTTCTTAGTGAAGAATACTTAATAAAATATCGGTTAATTATGTAGATATATTTCGGGTTTTAACATACGTATATTTCAAAATATTTTATCATTCGTATAATATCATAAGATAAAAAGTTTAATGTATAAGAAAATATTATAGTAAGAAGTAGAAGTTTTTCGAAAAAATACTCACGCCGATATCGTATTTCAACAATAGTTGTTACAAAAATAATGATGATTAACAAATTTCGATTTTAAAGAAATATAATTAATTTGAGTCTATTTTTGTTTTCTATTCTAATAGTTAAAAAAAACTTTCTGTAATTGATTAAAATTAAAAACTAATAGTAGACTAATAAAAAATAAAATGACTCAAGTATTTTCGATTTTTAAATTAGGCGTATAAAAAATAGACACTCTAAGATATTTAGTATTAGATTGCACCAAATACACGGATAAGTTTCACTTCAAAAAATATTATCCCCATAGGCTTTCTTTCCCAACCTAAGTATAACAAGGCCTGTTTTCGTTTTTTAAATTGTTTATTTTGAAATACTTCTGTGATCAAACAGTGCACCTAGTCGTTAAAAAACTTAAATGTCTAAATAATTCTCCTAAATTCATTCTAAGCCAATTTTAAGTAGTGCTTATAATCAGGGTCGTAAGTACCTTTTGGTGGGCCCTTGGCAAGACTTTCAAATAGGGGCCTAAGTTATCTTAAAGGAAATAATATTTTAATACCCATCCTATTAGATATCTTTTATATAAAAAATATATAGAAAATAACCGAGTAGACTTTTTAGAGACCTTTCTGGATCCCTCTTTGATCTGAATCCTGGAAAAATACTCCTGTTGCCTCTGTCTAATTATGGTCCGGCTTAAAATTTTTTTTTTAATTTTCAAAACATTCGAAATAGCCAGATTTTATAGGGTATTTTATAAGATTTTATAGGTATAGGCCTACTTTTGAGTTTTAAACGAAGATTTTATTTATTAAAATAATCTAAAATTATAGTAAGATGAGAATGAGTGAAAACAGAGTAGTTTTAAAAATTGTATAAAAATTATTGTATCAAAAGTAACAAGAGACATAATTGTAGAATAGTAAAGATTGTTTTCGGTGGGAATACATGCCGGTAAACAATTTTTCATTACTTTTAGAGCTCTAGTATTTAATGATAAGCAAAGTAAGACCAAGACCAAACCTGATTCTGAAATTAGTACAATTTCAGTTGTGACCATGCTTTGAACATCACTAAAACATTAAATACAGTACCTACACCCAAAACTAACGGAATAATACCAAAATTGACGATTTTAGTGCTGCTTTGCTCATTACTTAGAAAAATACGTAATTACTATCGATTTTAGTTCCTAGTAATCATTTATAAAGCGATAAACTTTGTTTCAAAATGTATTTTTATTTATGCATTATTAATATTAAGAACTAGGTACCTACCTCAATATTATTTTTAAATAATATTAGAAAAAAACTTTAAGTATGGAATTTTCAATACGCACGGAAGTAGATTCTATTAAGAGGAGGGAAGGCGTAGAAAATCAAGAATATACTAAACTCAATAATATATCTAAGATAAATGCTGCACGAGCAATGGCACATGTTACGTTAAAAATGAAAAACAAATATATCAGTGACTAATTTTATTTAAAAAAAAATGCAGTACGTAAAGTAGTAAGTAGTACCTACATTATGGTTCTTGAGCATTCATGCTGAATCTGCATTCTAACTGCATATTCTAGAGTAGGGTAGCTGCCCTAATCTACCCGTACCTCGCCTAGCCCTTGTCAAATGTCAATACGTAATACCTTAGGGCTTAGACAAAGATAGTCCTAATTTCAGAATTGGTCTTGGTCTTGTTTTGTTCAACAATAAATGCAACAATAAGGATACATAATAAGTATGTATGTTATTATTTGCATGACATTAATAAATTTAAGCTATTATTGATTTTAGTTCGGAGAAATGGAGGAATAGTTAAGTATTTGATTTTTCCAATCAAGACAAAATAGGACCAAACAAAAGCAATCTTGCAATTAAAATGGGGTTTTTTGATTCGTGTTAAAGTTTTCATGCTTATTTTTTCTTATTCAAAATATTGCTGGCATTTAGTAATATCAATGTACGATTCATAGTAATGAGTTAAGCCAAAATAACCGTAATATTAGTCTTGGTATTGCTTCTTTAGGCTTGTTTTACACCGTAATAATTAGACTTAGGCCTTGCTTTTTTCTAAGACCAAGATCGATTTTGCTCATGACTAAATATATTTAATTCAAATAAAAAATAAGCACAATTAAACTTTATTAAAGTTTGTCTGCCAAATTTCAAAATATTCGGATCAATAATTAATTTATTTTCTTTTTATATAATAGTAGGTACAAATAGTAAAAATTACACTTAATTACTTAGTTTTATTATATTTTTTATAATTGATAAGATTTACTTGAAGCATAAAAACTCAATGCAGTACGTATTGCCATGAAACTTTTACCGCTCTCTGGGTATCACTGTATTAAGATTATTTATAACGGTAGATAAAACTATTCTTTTAGAAATATTTATCCAGATCTAATAAAATTATTATTCAACAAATTAATTATAAATAAACATTTTAAACATATGCGTTACGTGTAACTTCAAATTTTCAAAAATTTTCCATGATTTTGATGGATACTTTTTGAGTTACATTAAAAGATTATAATTATTTAATCCAATAACTCCACTTGTTTATACTCTAGACAAAAAGACGCAATAAAATAACTTTGAAATGACTATAATTATACTGATTTCAATCAGATCGTAAAAATTAATTAATAGGATAATGACAAGAAAATTACGACTGTTATACATATATGGCATTAAATGTATTGAAAAAAAAAATATTTCGGTTTAGAGCAAATTAAAATCATTCATTAAGTACCTAGTTTACAACTCATAATAAATAAACACAACATCGAGTTCAAATACGACCCAAGTCAAGTTTTCTTCAATACGTGAATTTGAGTGTTGAAGCGTGACGAATTCAACACGCACGTTGGCGTTTTCAACGATCCTTGATTGAGAAAATAATTACAATAATAATCGAACAAATGAATGAACAATATATACCTAAGACATAAAGAACGGCATCATTGAAATGAAAAACGGAGGAAATTTCATTGCATAGCTCATTTTTTTAATTTCCCTTCTATGATGTACAAAACATACATGTGATAATGATAAAATAATGAGAACATATCAAGAGTTTAAAATTGCAAGTCTACTTCATAAAAATAAATCGCAAATTACCGTGTTTTATTTATGGCAAGTGTGGTAAAACATATTTGTAATAAATCAAAAATTAAGTATTACGATTTTGTATCATCTTGTACATATATCGTTTTGAATTGGCGAATTCAATGTGAAACGTAGAAAAACATTGAGGCGTGTTGTTCTCTATAAGTCAAAACTGAAATGTGTATTTTTAACGTTTCTTTTTTGATAAGTGTTAATAATAGACCAAAATTGAAAATGCTCGTAGAGAAATGTTTTCTTACTACATGCTTTAGTGCCAATATGTCTACATCACTTATAACTTTTCATATGTGATATTGAACTTGGAACTGGCAAAGTTTATGGAGGCGGAAACAGGTGTATCAATCAAGTTGAATAATTCTACGTGTATAACAATTATTTATTATTTCGTTGGTTTTAATGAGCTAACTTTTGTGTTTCCTATTAAAATTTTACCGTTGATAATTACAACTTATAACGAAAAAAAAAATCAAAACATTTGTTTATATTTTTTTTTCTGTACCAGTTTGATACGTACTGATACGTTTGATACGTTAAAAAAATGATGCTTAGAAAACATATTTGATGTAATCGGATAAATATTTAAAATATTATTTAAAGCCCATAAATGATAAATTTTCAACGATTAACCGAGATGGCAATAAGCCTTGGCATAGTAAAATTTTTATAAAAACCGGATTTTATCTCATGATGCCTCGATAGTATTTTCTTGGCCATATGGACCAAAGAATGCTATATTGCATACAAATAGAATTCAATACATTTTTTATTGTTGATTATGTATATCACATGATGAAGCCATAGACAATTTTTTTCATATGAATTTAAAAATAGATTTTTGTTTTAATTTATAATAAAATGTGATACAGGAAAACATTTGCATTTCAGATTGATTAAAAAATGAACATTATTCTCTTGGTAATATTCATAGATTGAATTTTTAAGTATGTACACTGCCGGCCAAAAGTTTGAGACCAGTTGTAATATATTTATGCTATCACTTATTGTATTCAAAGTTTCGGTAATAAAATAAAAATTGTTGTCCATACATATTTTTCAATTACTGATGAACATCTAAAGAGACTTTTGTAGGTATGTTTCTCAGGTACAAATAGAATTAATGGGTTCTGTTTAAAAACATCCAAGACCGCAGGGTGTATGGCCAGTGGAAGGGTCATCATTATATTTAAAGTAGCTCCGTATTAATTGTTCTTTAATTCTATTCTTCTTTAATTTTGCACTGGCTATTCTTTGTTATTATTTAGACTTTCTAAAACAGGTTATTTTAAATTTTTTTAAAGTTATGTACCATTTTGTACGAATAATTTAATTTAGTCTTAACTTGGGGTTTCTATAGTTAAAACGTTTTAAAAATGGGAAAAGTACGAGAAATAAATATCGAAACTCGATCTGCCATTGTTACTTTACATAATGAAGGCAAATCCGAACGTAAAATTGCGTCTCAACTTAAACTTTCGAAGACTTGTATTCATCGCACAATTATTCGGTTTAAGGAAACGGGTAGTTTTCAAGATTTTCCACGTTCAGGAAGACCGAGAGCTACTACTTCTAGTGAGGATCAGTTTATCGTTATTACCAGCAAAAGGAATAGACGCTTAACAGCACCAAAAATTCGTGCTGAAGTGAACAAATCTTTAAATAAACCAGTTTCGCTTACCACAGTGAAAAGACGGTTGAGGAACGCTAAACTGTTTGGTCGTGTTGCTGTTCGGAAACCTTTACTAAGGCCGCAAAATAAGAAAAAAAGGATGCAGTGGGCCCTATTCCATCGAGAGTGGACAGAAGATGATTTTAAAAATTTCTTTGGACTGATGAGTCAAAATTCCAAGTATTTGGCTCAAATCGACGAATTTACGTTCGGCGTAGCACCGAAGAAAAGATGTTACCAGATTGTGTAGTGCCAACTGTTAAGCACGGTGGTGGTTCAATAATGGTCTGGGGTTGTTTCTCAGGCCATGGAATTGGAAATTTGATTAAAATTGATGGAATTTTGAAGAAAGAGGAATATAAAACAATTTTCGAAAAAAATGCTGTACCATCAGGCTTAAGTTTAATTGGCAATGGGTTCATTTTCCAGCAAGATAACGATCCAAAGCATACTTCCAAGCTATGTAAAAATTATTTATTACAAAAAGAAGCAGAAGGAGTTTTAAAAATCATGAAATGGCCACCGCAAAGTCCGGATCTCAATCCAATCGAGCTTTTGTGGGACGAGTTTGATAGGAATGTCCGAGAGGAGTGTTCCTCTTCACTTGCAGACTTGTGGAGACTACTACAAGAAAGCTGGAACAAAATTTCTCAAGAAACCATAAATAAATTAATAAGTACAATGCCGAGGCTAGTAGAAAAAGTAATAAAGTGCAAGGGAGGATTTTTTGATGAAAACCAGTTTGAGTAATTAGTTCATTTTTTTTTATAGAATAATTTTTTATGTTTATTTTCTATACTAAGTATGTTTAAAGGTTATAACTATAATATTAATAAACATTTTTACTGTATTTGTCTTTGAATTTTTAAAAATATTTCCTTTTTTTGGCTTAAATTTATATGGTCTCAAACTTTTGGCCGGCAGTGTACATACTTTAATTATTATCAATAGATACTTTTTCACTAACGTGATTAACAAGAGTTCAAATTATAATACTTTTAAAGTTAGATATAATACAATCTTAAATAATATATTACGTACTTTGAAAAAAAGGTATGTACCTACATTAAGAAACTCAAAAAGCTGACTTCTATATTATATGTTTATATTATATTTTCACTTTTACGGGTTTGTAAGAAAAGGATGGAATTGAAATGTTAATCTTCTTCTCTCAATTATCTAATTTTGATGATTTTTTTACTATCTTACATTAAAAAAGTCTCATTTCAATTTGCAAAAAAATCACTCTTCGGAAAATTATTACTTTTAGAAAATGATAGTAGGTACGAAATAGTGTCGCCGAGAGGAACTCCTAGGCCTGTAGTTTGATGAGGGTATTTATTTGGTGACGGTATTTGTTGCACTGTGCTTTTTGATGAGTGATTGTCATTAGGTTTGTTCCAATCGACAAGCCTTGGTTGTGCACGGTCATTGACGAGAGGTTATGAAAGAACCGAAGAGAACTGTCTGCAATTACTTTGTGCGCAAGTTTACCATCAGGTTGGTCGTTGGATCGACCTAAACGATGCAGCACCAAAAACTAGAATTGGTTACAACGTGTTTAGATCCGACCGTCATAGAGTAACAAGTTCGCTTGATTTACAACCTCACCAGCTCAAGGTACGTGCATAAGCATCATCAGGAGAGTGGAACGGTAGTTAGACGTTCAAACACGGAGATGGTCAGCCCGCATGTCGCTTGGAACGAACCTATTAACGCAATCCATTTTTTGGCAAAGGGTACTCAGCGTTTACGAAAATTAGAGGAGCGCACATACGTCAAAAGTTTGGAAAACACTGATTTAAACAATTCAACCTTAAACTCGACAAAAACACATTACTTACAAAAACTAAAACCTACCTAAATATTATTAATGGCTTCTTAGAACATTTAATTATACCTAAGTTAGTGCTAATTCTTCTCTTTCGATTCTTTAAATATTTACACAAAAGTCTTGAAATTGCGTTGTATGCTCGAATGATGCAATTCATTTATTAGTGTTTCGTTAAAAAAAGGAATATATGCGAGACAGTTTTATGCTCGAAACTTAACTGCTCAGTCATTTTTGTCACTTCACTCGTAGTGTGTATACACGATAAAATTAGAACACCAGCATAAATAATGAGCTAAAGGGCAAAGATGAGTCATTCACGACCACTTAATTTCATGTGAAAATGGCACATAGAACTTTTGTCAAGAGAAAAAAAAAACGTTTTAATAATAAAATCTTCAAGCGGTTTCTTGTTTCTTATCGTGTTTTGTTTATTAGCTTAAGATTTATTTGATTTTTTTTTTCGAAAACGATAATATTTAACTTTCTTTGCACAAACGTAGCTGTTGAGAAATCGAGTTAATTTTTTACATTATTTATAAACATTTCATTGGTAACATAACCACTTCAGATTAAAAAAATATAGATATAGTACCTACTATTGCAATAATAACTTTGCCTAATGATTTTTAGACGAATACTTTCACTTCTTTTTAAAATTCTGAATTTTTTTTTCAAATAATTTTGAGTGAGAAAGAAGAAATTTAAATAAATTTTTATGGTACTCCTTTCACATGTTTTTATCCTTGTTACCAATTTAATTAAATCAAAGCTTATAGATACCTATTAATTGAATTTGAAATCAACAACCAAATCTCCCTTTGACAATTTAATTATAAGTTTAAAATAAAAAATAGAATTTCAATGTGATTCATTAATAATAAGTTAACTTTTTATTTCGTAATATCCGTTTACAAATTACAATAACAAATTGGCATATTAAATATAAATACAAATGAATCAAGTAAATATCTAGTTTTATTCAAAATCTAATTTGGGAAAATTTGGAAACAAATAAATTCAAACATATTTGAATTATGCAAAGAAAAGATGTTAATTATTTAACTATTTAGTTTTCTGTATTTTTTTTATATTTAAACTCATTACATTAGATCAAATCTCGGTGTTAAAGTAGCAGGAAAACAACACAATAATAATAATGAAAACAATGAGAATTCATTGTTAAGTCAAATTAAACTTTGTGTTTTGTTGTTTTTTTTTTGTAGGCTCAAGTAGAGGGGGTGGACCACTTAAGCAAATGATACAGGGGAGTTACATATACCGAAGACAAGTTTTAAAAATCGAAACAAATGAAAGCTAAGGAAAACCATATTTAGATTGTGGGTATTTTGTCGTCAGATCTAATGTTACAAAGCTCTGTAAATAATAAATTCTTTAAGCAGAAACATCCAGTAATGCTTAATTTCAATTTATAAGACGGCTTTCATTTCAAAAAGTTAAAAAAACTCATTTAATTAGGTAGTCACTCAAAGGCTTCGAGAATGAGTGATACCCTTTGGTGTTTGCCATGACTCGTAAAGATTCATCAAGTCAAGTAATTGAAAATTTTGTGTAATATTAATACTAACCCAAAAAAAGTTTTGTAACTATTGTTATACATAAATAAATAAAAGAGCAACAGAAATTTTACTGATGCAATGCATATTGTTTCAGGCTGATCTTCTAAATTTTTTAAAACAATTATGATTGAAAAGAAAAGAACCTTAAAGTCTCATTTATTAAATGTATTGTATTATTTTGAAAAATAATTTCTTGTGGTTGTCATCTTAAAATACTTGCATTACACCAAATAGAAAGATCATAAAAAAAGTAAAGGTTTATGTCAATTTAATTCAGATTGATTTTATCTACAATAAAATTGTAACTTGAGTACCTACCTATGATGGTGCATTCAAGACATAATCTCAAGTAAATGCAACACAATTAGAGTAAATGAATAAGACGATTACATGTACATTTACGATTTAGCATTCAGATATCGAATCAAACACATTACGAACAATTGACCGAAGAGCTGCGGAGAAAATTTTTAAAGAAAAATGTATTCCATCCTCACAGTTGGAGCAATAAATTTAGAGCACCCATAATAATTACGTTCGCAATGTATCCTTGCACGAAGTGCATAAAAATCTACCCCTCTCTATTCGCTTGCATTTATGCACCTGACTAATTAGGAATGTAGAGAAGTATAGCTTTAATGAAGATGTTTTTAAAAAATGGCTTTGAAACAATTTATCGTTGGCGATTATTTTTATCAAGGCTATTCGTTTATAATTCGTTTCTATATACATAAACGCGAGTACAATGAGGATAATTATAAGAAAATATTGTTATTTTATGCGTTTATGAGCGTGGCAGCAGCCGCAAAATTATCGTCTTAACGATTGGACTCGATTGGTCAAGAACGACGTCGCTTATTTTTACGGACACTCGTTTTATGGATTGTAACATTTTATTACGTGCCTTGCAAACTTTTTGTGTCCACTTTTGCTGCGTTTTTACGTCATAAGATTTTTTGTTCAAAATATGTCATCAAGTTAACAAGAACGACTACGATACTTAGGTATTTATATACTTTTTCTTTTAAACGATTATAACTTCATTAACGAAACTACTATCGAATGTTGTCTTTTTTCACTGTTTCTTTTATAAATTTTGTAAATAATCGTACAATCGCGAAAACTCTTTGTTTTTGTTCTATACTATTAAATAACGGGAGAAAGTTTCAGGTTATTACAATTATTAGCTGATTTTACGGAATTGAAGCGAATACGTGTTATAATAATGATAGAGTAATTTCAATCACGATAGCATAGATAGGTATACGAGTAAATATTAAAGTTGACTGTTCAAAATGACCTAATGTGAAATACCTAATAAACATGAACAAAAAAAGATGATTGAAAATCGAAATTGTTCTTTGCGTCACATTGACTGAAAAAAAAGCTATAACTTTGATATTGACAATAAATGAAAATCTGCTTCGTTTTTAATTATCCGTTTAAAATTAGATGTAAGCTTACTTTATTTAAGATTAGGGTTAATATTAATCGTATTTATATTATCAGAAAATACGTATACCTACGTCAAGGAAAATTTTATTTCTTAAGTGTATTTGTTTTTGAAAGAAAAATATTTTAAATCAAAACTATTTTAACATAGAAAAAAATGTAATAAAATTTAATGGTGTTTCTGCAACGATTTGTGAGAAACGACGACAAAATGTTGCTCCGAAAAAATACGTACGTACATAAATCTGTATTCACAAGTTAATTACATAGAAAGATTTATTGTGAAAATGGGATGATTTTTTACGATTTAATGGAAAAATAATAACAGGTCGTTAAAAGAAAAATTTAAGTGAATGTTAACGGTCTTGTTTTTTATATTTTCTTTGTGTTTATGCTGAGACGATTTGATGATGTGCTTTAAAAGCGTATTGTTTCAATATATGAAACAAAAAAAATAAAAAATATTGTCAAACAATTTTTACATGAAAATTTCTTACCACCTCCCACATAATAATATTTACAAAAATATTTTTTCACTCACTGATTTCTACAATTTGAACAGTTAAAAGTCGATTTCAAGGATCATTATTCACTTTTGGTTTAAGAATATTTTCTTATAATTGATTATTATTAGTTGTAGGTACCTAGCTGGTAGGTACTGTAAAATATTTGTTTAAAAATACCTTTCAATATTGTTTTTTCAAATCACATTTATTCATACATTTTTTTCAAATGTTGTAGTTATTACAATAAAAGTTAAAAATAAAGGAAATTGGCAAAGCTAGCAAATGGTTTATGAGAGAATGTACGTTTTCATGATTATGAGCGTGCATACATTGCACATTTTCGGTTTGTTCCAAACGCCCAGCTATGGCGATGCTCAAACACTGACCGACAGACAAAGCGCAAGACACATTGACCAAGAGACAAGAGTGAGTGAAGAACTGTTTCAGCAGATTCGTTCCCTGCGAACATCCAGCAGGCCTCGGCTGAAACAGTAGTTCACTCTCTTGGTCTTGTTCTTTGTCTGTTTTCTTGTCTGTGCATCGCCATAGCTGGGCGATTGAAACAAACCTATCGTCAGGCGAATAATATAAGTATGTACATACGTACATTTGAATATAAGCTACTAACATCTTCTAGCACCTACATTATTTTTCTTCTTTTTTTTGAAATATAGAAAAGAGTTACGAAAAATTGCTTTGGTATGATTAAAAAACTTGGCAAAAATGTCAATTTTTTTGAATGATATTTGCCTATACATTTTCATCCTATTTCTACTATTACTAGGTAGGAAAAATCAACGTTCCCCTAAATTGTTAGTTTTTTGCTACTGCTACATCATCTACTATAGTTGCCGTATAACTAGGGAGAAAGACAAGATCGAAAACACAATGCATAAATGAAATATTTACTATTTTATTACATTTTCGATCAAAAGTTCAATTTTTACGTAACACTGCTATTTAAATGTAATTAAAAATGTTTTCATTTGTATTTACCAATGATTTTAAAATAAGAATAACAGTCTTATTTTGTGCATATTGTATTGTACCAACCTGAAACAAAAAGAAAATAAATATATAAATTATTGGATATTACTTTTTAAAAAATTATATACATTTAAAGTTAAAATTAAAATAAATCAGCATAAACGATACAATGACAAATATTATTTTAACCAAAAATAATTTTAACGCAAACTTATTATTTAAAATACCGATAAAAACTACAGGTAACCAAAAATTAACATAAAATCTAAAAAAAACATAACTATAAAAAGCAACTTCAATACAAAAATGACACGGTAATAGTAAAAAATATTTTTTTAATAATGATATATTATTTTAAATTATTGTAAATAAGTAAATATTTGAAGGTATTGTTTATATTTTATGTAAATTTAAAGAAAACATGCTTAAAACACCCTGAAAAGATGTTTGTTATGCAATCATTTACTATTGGATTCTAAACATTTTTTATTTTTAATTTTTCGCACAATCAAATGTACCTGAGTCTGTATAAACACGAAAACCGGACAAATGAGATAGATAATTATTAGATCTCATAATTTAAACTTTATAAGTGATAATTAAGAACCTCTATAATAGTAATTTATATGCCTTAACCTAACTATGTGCCCTAAGTATGTAAGACTAACCATATTTTGTTTCTATAAATGAATCTTAAGTATGTTTATTTTCTCTCCTTTATGTTTTCCCTATACCTTATTCTAAGAACTTGTATAAAGTTTGTTCTATGTTTGTATAGCCTTTATAAAAGAGAAATACTTTAAACTGTAGGTAATTTTGTAAATGAGAGACCTGGTTACGGGGAAAAATTTCTCATTTATCCAGGTTTAACTTTAGTTAACTTTAGTTAAACCTGGAGTTCAATGGAGAAGAAGGTACCTACTTATATCTTTTTTTGTGAATAACAATACATTTCAACTACTTTCGAAAGTTCGAATTTAGGTTTTGCAGATTCAAAGTTTATACAAGTAAGCATCTATTGAAAGTTTTTTCTAAGCTTTACCTCTTCCTCAGTTATTTTAATTTGTGTAATCGTAAATTTAGAAAAAAAAATTCTTTTAACCTAAAAGATAGTCTTCTACTGTTGGCAATTTTAGAAAAATTATTTTCAACACACCGAGAAAATTTTTTCTCTTAAAATGATCTTGCTTTAGATACTTAAAATATACAAACATTTAAAAGGTCTATAAATTTATAAAAATAGTAGATAAAAACGATAGCAATATTTGATTGTTTTGTATAGTTATTTTATTTGTAACAGTCGATAAGCTTTTATTTTTTTTTAGTTTTAATTTTATCACACATAGGTATGTATGTATATACAAGAAATAAATATTAATTTTTTAAGAAATTATTAATGGAAATGTAAAGAAAATTAAAATAAAATTAATGTTAATATGATTTAGTGATTTTTTTTCTTACTCGTAAAAAATATAACTTTTCGCAAAATTAAATTTTAACGCAACTTACTCTCATTTTTCCTTTTTTTTATAACTAAGCAGTCTTCCGTGAAGACACGCAAACGGATTTACTAACATAATATTGACATCAAAAACTAGTACTTATAACGTATGAAATAAAACATACAATACCTACATATATGTATGTACAATGTTCATCTGTCATTCTAAAAATAATAATTTTCCCCTTATATAAAAGATGTTTTTTAAATATTTCCAATTATGTCATTGATTAATACGAACAGTACCTAGGTATTAATATATTTAAAAATAAAAGCGTATAAAATTTGTTAAATACATCAACTGTATAAGAAAGAGTTTAAAGTTAGAGTAAAAATTGTATCTATTAAATTAACTCCTCTTTTTAAATTTATCGCAATTTTGAAAAAAAAATTATAAAAAAATCCTTACATTTGTATCCTCATTTGTGCATTGAGTTATAAACAGTTAATAGGTTTTCACTGAAATGAAAGTGGAGTTGAGTTAATATTGTATATAAAAATATACGTAATTATATCTGAATCTAGGCATTTACTTTTGTTTTTCATACTAAAAAATACTTTCTTTGAAAATGCTCTATTAAGTAAAATCTAGATAAATGACTCAACTCTAATTTGAGTGAAAATAATCGTCTTTTTAAAGAAAACGGGTTCAGCAAAGCTTAGATTTACACTAACCAATGCAAAACATAAATTTACCACCCATTATTTTTACAATTAAAAAAATTTGTAAATTACTTGGGTAATTAGAACCTAGGTAGGTACCCATTTTAAAACACCGCTTTGAAATAAAAATTCAATTTTTATATTTACGAATTTTTTTTGTTGAAACGAAGTTCTTTATTAGACATGCACTTAGAGTAAAATCATGGAAACCATAACGTAACGAACACGCGACCGGGAGACCTCTCATTTCTTTTTATATCATTCTTATTTCTCATTCTATGCTCATTACTTGTCAACAGAGATTGGTGAAGAGTAAATTACACCGGGTGAGAGAGAAGAATATATATTCACATATAGTATAAGTAAGATAAAGAGAGAAAGGAAAAAGAAATAGAAACAATCTTCTTCTACTGACTACCGTCGACTTTACTAAATTATTAAAGTTGTAAAAATTTATATTCAGCAAATCACTAAGAAAACTCCAATTCATTTTTATAAGCAAGAAAATTTTAAGAAAACTTGTTATTTTTTAGTCGTTGTTTTTTTTTAACTAGGAAGCGTTTAGAGTTGAAAAAAGAACGTCAAGAAGTTCGTCTCTGAAAGATGTTCCATAAACGAGCTAGTTTTTCTTGACTAACTGTCGTCGTTTGAAGCTGAACAGGCCTAGTTAGCTCAACCGCTTTTTACCACCCTCACATTTAGACTACGCCACTGAACATGTTCGACTGTAAAATTTTAGAAATATATTCCCAATATTTGAAAAGTATAATTCTAAGACTTAATATACCGGGTTAAAATGTGACTAAGAGTAATTCTACAATTATGTGTACCTACCATTAGATCTAAAAGTAAGCCTTATATAATGCAGATAAAATGTAGTAAATTTTGGTCAGTAATCATTTGTACATTACTGTTAGTTACTTTTTAAGTCTCTCTTATACAGTCTACTCTTATACAAAAAAAAAAATAAAATATTAATTAACTTTTCACCAACTTCTAATTGTCTTCAATGACCTTAATTGAATCTCATCATCTGAGTCATCATTTCAAGCAAATTATGGAATAAAAAGAACGATCTATTAAAAATTTCAAAATTCAGAACTGATTTCATTGTGTTGTCGATTTTTTTTCATCTACTTAACCGCGTGAAATTAAAAAAAAAAAATAAAACCAGGTAAGGTCATGATAATTTTCGTCGTTCTTTGTTGTTTATTATGATTTATAAAAATAGCGTTTTACACAGGTAAATACTTTAATGGTGAACGAGTACAATTTATTGAAATAGTCAAGATTGATGTTGTCTTGAATTCCAATTACAATTTATACATTTGTTCTTTCAACCATAAAGATATTAAATAACGGATAGTTGTTTCAAATTATGAAAATTAGTATTTGAGAACAATACTAACTGCTGATTTTCAACAATAAGGTAAAGCAACATAAAAGAAATATCGTGTGTCAACTTTCCCCTAAAACAGCGTGTGTTAAATCCTTGAATTTCACTATTCTTTTTGTTCACAAAGAATTAATAATGGAAAACACCTAACTGTAAAAACATACTTAATGACTTTAATTTTTTTATTGCAAAACGTCATGTTCATCTAGCAAAAAAATCAACAAGCGTAAGAAATCTGCGGAACAAATTAATAAAACACTCATTTAAATCTCATCAAGCCAAAATTGCGTACTTTCGATACCGAGAAATTAAACTCTCCCAAAAAGTATCCCGGCACTTGCTGTCTTGATTAATCCACAGCAAATTTACTTGAGTTAGATTAATATCAAATTCTGAATTTCCGCCTAAGCACTTGCGTAATTTTCAACGAATATTGAAAGTCACTCTTAATGAAAGCGAATGCAAGTCTTGAAAATCTTTCGATCATTCCTGAGAAATGCGATGAGAATGAATGATAAGAGAAAATTTTGACATGACTATCATAATGTGAAAATCAAAAGAAAATTAGTCGATTTCGAAATAGAGTAGGTATCGTGTTTACGAGATAATACAAAGTATGGAATTTAAGATTAGTTATTTGACCTATTGTTTCAATGAAATTAATGGGTTTGACATGGATTTTAACTTGTAAATGTAGTTATCGATTCCAATTCTTGTAGTTTATAATTTGAATCTATTTTACACTACGATTGCCAGAACAAGAACTATAATTTCTTTTTTTAAATTGCATAAAAAATAAATTTCAAAAAAATTATATTCCAAGGCGAAAATTGGCAGAGATGAGAAAACGTTTTACGATCAATTCTTCTTAACTTTTTAAATGTATTAGCTTCTGAAAGTATTGAACTGTAAAAACAATGACGTTATTTTTTTAGATAAATTGTGGTTGATATTATTTGTTATAAAGTAAAAGAAAATTGAGGAAAATGAATTTCCATTAAGTATAAGTTATGTTATGTTAAAGTCAATGACACAAGCGACAGACACGCGAATCAATCCAAGAAATTCATAAAGTTTTCTCAATAACTTTTCCGAGATCTGATGACGAAACTGTTAGTCATGCGTAAATATTTCAATTTGAAATCCAAATTTAAATCCATAAATAAATGTTTGCGTAAGCTTTGGAAGAAGTAATAAAGTGACCCATTAATAGGTTTTCTTCAATTATCACATTTTTCATTCGTCGTCCACAAAATTGATTAATATTTTCAAATGATAAATTTTTGAAACTAGGTACGTTAAAAATAAAGAAATTTTAAAAATTAGAAATACTTTTTACGAATAAAAAAAGTTAATTTGCGATGAAAGATTTAAAATTATTAATTTTTGACATTAAACTTTAAAACGTAATGAATTAGCTTTGATATATTTTTAACGTTTGTGTTCAATTCTTATGAAGTACGCATTTCTAAAATTCTCACCTTGAGACGAAAAAATATGTTTGTATGAATAACACAATAAATTTTTATGAGATTTGCTACCTCACAAAATTTGTATAAGTATATCAAGAATAACTGAAACGAAATTTATTTTAGTCGTTATAAGAGCCAAAATAGCACCATTAAATCTATGAAACTACATTCTATTCCTTTTATTTATGAAGGAAGGTATATTTTAATCTGAATTGACAATTCTATTGAAAATCAAACCACAACCAAATTGACTAATGAAAAACTTTAAATAAATTAAGGAGTGCTGAGACGTAACGGATTTTTGGCCATATCAAATCAATCAATTTTTATTTTAATACGGTTCACTTTTTTTAGATTTATCTTCTTTTTCTTCAAATCAAAACTATGTTGCAAGTGCAGACAAATCATTCACCTTTTTACCGTTCGTACGAAAGAAATATTTTGGTTAACTATAAATTTGTCTACAAGTGGCAAAATATACTTGAAACGAAATTTTTGACTTGTAATTACTTTCTGTGTTTGCTGAAAAATAAAAATATCTATATCTTTTAGATGTCCAAAGTGCTATTCCCCTATACTTTTTTATAAGTATTATAAAACTATTTGAGGTTATTCCCTCATCTGCGGTTGTCATATACGCACATGCATACACATTTTACTTTTAACGTTTCTTAATATGGTAATTGCTTCTTACTCTCTTCTCTATCTCCGCATCTGAACTTTGTAGTATTTAAAGAATAATTAAATTTATTACACATACATCGCGATATCCTCTGATTAAAAAAAATTGCTTTATTCTACAATGTGGTTTGGTCATTTTTCTACACAGTTCCGTCGATTTCTGGAAATTTGTTTTTTCTTCGGTCGGATATTTCTATTTCTCCATAAATATAAAATATAACTTCTGAGATATGATTTCGTTTAGTTATATATAGTAAGTATAATTACAATATAATATTAATTATAATTTAATATCTCTGTACAAAATTATCCTCAACACTCAAAAATTTAGAATTGTGCTTTTTACGATATTATTGATTTTTCGGTTAATCTTTAAATAGGCTTAGTTATATTGGGAACAGTCTTAATATTATGTTCTGTTTAAACATTTTGTGCGGAGTTAGATCAAAAACCTCGGCTGTTCTTTTTGTGAATTTAAGCTTAGGTATTACAAAAAGAAATGCTAAAAAGTACGCGTGTGCAAAAATTGTACAATCTACAGTATTGCAGCATGAAATTTTTCCTCTCGTGTCTATAAAAACTTCCATCTCGAAAAGTCAACTGCGAACGCAACTAATAAAAAAATAATGTAGAAAGCTCCACCAAATTGTAATTTTATAGTTGTTATCAAAATTTCATAAAATTTTACTATACTATTACTATTGTATATAGTCTAGACTCTAAAGTCTAGACCCTCGAAATTCATCAAGTCAAGTAGTTAGACATCTTGTGAAAAGAATTGTACTTAAAATTTTAACTTTGAAATGAAATAACTTGAATATTCAATACTTGATTTGACTTTTGAATATTAACATTTGTCTTAAGTTTGACTTGATTTAAAGCAAAATTTATGTTAAGAAACTTGAAAATCAAGTCAAGTATTGGTTCTCTAGTATCCTAGTCTAAAAAAAAAAAATTAAGATCTCGAAATAATTTTCGTAAAACTACGGTATCCTCAAAATATTTGTACAAGTTTTTTCTCTAAATTTAGGAGGAAACACTCTATAAATCGGTAGCTCTAATATAGTATTTATAAGAAAAAGATTTAAATAAA
The DNA here is from genome assembly GCA_958496155.1 of Sisyra nigra. Lineage (NCBI taxonomy): Eukaryota > Metazoa > Arthropoda > Insecta > Neuroptera > Sisyridae > Sisyra > Sisyra nigra. Next base: position 27,478,812 of record OY292314.1, read on the forward strand.
ATAACTAAACTTTCAATGATAACTTAAGGAGGTATTCTATATTCTAAATTTGGCATGAATATTCTTTAAATATCTTTCTATCGCATGAACCAACAAAAAATGAAAATTTTTAATTTGTTATATTTTTTAAAAATTCGACAAAGTTAAAAAATGACTGAAAAAATCGACCTTTATTTTTGAGTAGCCGCCATTTTATAAAAAAAAAAATTTTTTTCAGTTTTGAAGGTTCATGCGATAGCGACATTCGTACTTATCAAGAATCCATCATTCTTTAATTTTTCAAATGACCACAAGGGTAGAAATCATGGCGACGAGGACACGGCCTTTTTTTTCCCCTCTACTTCAAAGACGCATAACTTAATGAAAAAAACAATTTTTTTTTTGAAATTAATTTTGTGTTTTCTCTAAATATAAATAAACAAATGATAGAAAAATGATAAAAAAATGGATGGTAAAAATATCAAATGCTTATTTTTTATCAATTGCCAAAAAACGCTCGAGATTCGGGCCTCTAGACTAGAATACCCCCTTAAATAAATTTCTTACATGCTTACAAAAACTAGCCAAGTGCACTACATACAACAACAATTTCGTTATCGGGATAAAATTTCATACTTAAAATATATTTTACGTCAAAGTAAGTTTCAAAAATTCATTTCCCGAATTTCGACAATGAAATAGTAAAGTGACTATACCTATTCATTTAGGTAATACATAACTAGATATGTATATACCTTGAATGTAGTTCAAATATAAAATAACAAGGTAACATTTTCAAAAACATCTCGTCGAACTTTCTGATTAAAACGATTAATCCCATTTTTTTTCATTTTTATAGTTCTGGTACAAATCAAGTGTTTACAATTTTGTAACAAACGCATAAAATGAAATCATAATGGGTTATGAGTAACTTTAATATATATGATAGAAGTAAATAAGTTAATTTATTTATTGATCCATTTAATTCACACATTATGAAATAAGAATTCAACTCAACTCAAAAAAAACATCTAAAAGTTGCATTTAACGATGTACTTAGTTTTAATTATGTGTTTTATATGCAATATAATTAAATTATGTTTTTTTCGTGTGAAAACTATTGCAGTAACAATGATTTTAAATGTTTCTTTTTTGGTGTTACGAAGCTTCATTACATTTCAGTTCTAGATAATTAAAAATAAATAATAATTATTCAAATTTTCAAAACCCAATCGCCACAAAAATCCTTTCTATTCTGTATTAAAAATTCGCCCATTTGTTACGCAACTTTTTCCATTTGCACAATTTTTGTTTAGACAAACAGCGATTAGTCATAAGTTATATTCTACATCGTTTCAATCGGACAATGACCGCAATTCATAGTGAAAAAAATGGTTGGAACATACTTGAAAATCAACTTAAATTTCTTTTTTTAATCACAAAAAGTACATTATATGGAGGAGAGAGATTAGAACTTAAAACTAGTGTGTAATCGAAAACTAATGCCTATTAAAGCTGGTTGAGAGATTATTTTGGCATCGTTTCGAAGCCATAGGAAATATTTGCGACTCAATTCTAGACGTTCAGGTAATATGAATACAGTGATGAATGTAACATGATGAATCATGACGCGTCTAATTTTAAAATTAATCAATCCAAATCCACCCCACCAATCACTCGATTTCTTAAGCATTACAAAAAAAAATGTTTAAAAATCATTTTTTTAAGTCTCGTTAATTAAGCCCACGATAATTTACAGTGATGACTAGTTCAAATTGTAAGTTCATTGAAAAGAGTTTCTATCATAGAAAAAAAAAATGTGTATAGTATCTTAATTTTAACGAACCAAATTCGAATTATTCAAACTAAATTCTCTTGGTACGTAACAGTCAAAAGGGCGTTACTTTCACGGGATTAAGTTAGTTAATTATGACGTAAGGCGTTCGAGACTGTAATTAGACGGAAAGATGAAGAAGTTATCCTTATTTTTAAGTCCTGTTAATTATACTTAATTGCTTCTAGTTTATGTTTTCTTCCTGCTAGAAATATTTGCACGGCATCATTATGTCTTTTAAGTAAGATAATAACAACTCAAGTTAATTTCTTAAATAAACGACTAGGAAATAACTAAATATATTTATTTTTTATAATTTTAAACGAACAAAAATAAAGTTAAAATTAAATGAAAAACCACCTAAGTGCGTGATAAACTTATATCACTGTTATCATTAACAACTAGTAAAGAAGAAATATTTTTTTAATAATAAAATAACGTAAAAATTGTATACCTACGTATTTATTTAGAACTAACTCATTTTCATCTATATTAAATAAAATAATATCCACTTCTAGTCATATTACCATTAATCTAATAATATTTTGGAAATATTTTAATTAAATTTGTTTTATTAATTAACGCTTGCTTTCCAATATGCCGAATTACTTAGGTTGTCATAATTAATTTAAAAAATTAACATTTTAACATTGAACATAGGAAAGAAAATATGGAAAACAGCGGTGTAAGAGAGAGCATACGTCTCTATTTCTTTATATCTCAATCTCTCTCTCGCTCTCCCTCTCTCTCACACAGTAATGTCTCAAAATGATTTTTACTATAAAAACAAAATCAGTTATGTATTAATAGAATTTATGTACACTTAGCGGAGCGGGCAGGTAACAGCTAGTTCAAATTAATTAAAGCTATTTAAAATATTTGCTACAAAAGGCATCAATCTTGTAAAGAAATCCCGATAGAATTAACTCCTAAGAGACACATCTTTAAATAGATAGATATGCGATGGCTTGGCTTATCACATTCTTATTTAGTCTTTATAATGTAACTGTTACAAAAAATAAGCTAAAAAGGTATTTATGTCTTTAAAGTAAAATTATCATTTATAATTTTATTTGCAAGAACATTTTTTTTATTTTTGTCAATTTTTCGTTTTTTCAAATGTGTTTACCAAACTTTAATGCCATTGTATCGAAAAACAATGTAAATGCTGAGATTAGCACAGCCAAGAAAATTCAACAAGCTTCAAACAAGAGTTATGGAGACATCGAAAAAAATATCTTCTATTTAAATTCATTGTTATGTAATGCAGTGACTGTAATGTTAGTGAATGTTTTGATACCGTGCTATTTAAATATTCGCATTGTACTATTTCGGGTATGCTTATTCTATTGTTCTCGATGAACATTCTAAAGATGGATTGACTTTTACAAGGAAAATGTACAAAATTAAATATAATGTTAAATATGACCCTGAGCCTCTCTTTCGTAATATTAGCACCAAAAATCATTAGCAATATTTGGAAAGTATGAAAAAAAAAAATGCTGAACAAAAATAATTGATCACTGACATTATTTTGGTTAACTCAAACGTTATAACAAATATAATTTACTAATGTAATATCTGTATGTTTGTTTTAGAAGTTAATGTTGCAAATGCAATTATTGTTAATATGTTTAATTTAAACCACAAACGCACGACTCAGCCTTTCACGTAATGAAACTCAAGTGAATCAATTTTACAATTTACAACTAATTAATTTGTAATTAACTCAACTGTAGCTAGATGTTATTTACTGGCTAATTGAATAATTAAAGATTATTACTTCACGATCAAGGCTATTTAAAAGCTTACCTACATTCATTCACAAAAATCATTTTAAATAGCGTCCTAATTTCAATAAACTCGTAGATAGTCTTGTGGTATACATATTTTTTAACAACTCATTTCAAAGTCTTCTCTCATAATACAGTTATAAATGAAAATAGATAAATACGTATTGAGGCAAAGATTAAATAATTAGGAAACGAACTATTTATTAAAAATTAGAGAAGCCTATAAAATTAAAAGTTGTTTTATTAAAATGAGTCAAGGTATACCTAATAACATCTTTTGTTGTTTTTTATGTAATTGTCAAAGTAATTAACGTCATGAAAACAGAATGAAAAAAATATTTATTGTGCACCTGTATATAGTATCTATGCTTATCTAGGTAGGTACAGAAAAAAAAAATTATCATGAAATTGTCATTAATAAATAACAAAATTTTCTCGTGTACAAAGTGTTATCAAAAGCTGCATTTGTATTCGTGGTTTTTATTACAGATTTTTGCTTGATTTTGTCGATTATAACGTCATATTTAAAACGAAATAGAATAATTATGTTCTCTATAAAAAACTAACACTTACTATTCTTACTATCTGCTATACAAACGCTAGTCAAGTATAATTCTTAATTACTAGGATTCATCAAATTAGGTTGTTTAAAATTTTTTTAAATAAATTGTGGGTGACATTTTGATTAACAAATAAAATAACTTACAAGTCACTGTTTGATTTGATGTGATATTTGAATAATAATAATTAAATTGAGTTTAATTTGATTTCAGGTCAAATTTAAGTCAATTAACTTGACAATCAAGTCAAGTCAAGCATTCTTCTGTAACATTCATACATCTTTTTATCCAAATTTAGCTTGCTCATATTCCTCGCAGGCCCATTTTCCCCCACTGAGCATTCCGGGTATTCTATACCTAGAGCCCGCGATCAATAGGAGCTTCCTAGTTCCTGCCAAATCACCAAACGATAACCGATATTTTTACCCCAAACATATTCATTTCGAATGTTGGGCAAGTACAATGCGCCAAGAGAGATTAAATAGTTTGTCTCTGATGACAGTGAAAAGTATACCACTATTTGAATTTGGTGGTATACTTTTCAATACAAAATAGTGAATAGTCACTATTTGTAGTCGAAAGTCACTATTTCGATTTAAGAGAGTGCTGAAAAATATAGGTTTTGGGGAAATAATTAACGAATCTGCCTACCTCAAATCTACGTTAATAAATACTTTAAATCAAAGGTATCTTTTCAATTAACGTAGATTTTTCCTCCTTTTAATATCTAAGAAATACATAAAAGTAAATGCTAAGTAAATTACTTTTGTGTATTATATTATTGTTGATATATTACATTCACATAGCGTGACTGTAAAGAAATAAAAACAAATCTATGTTTTATACTTTCTTTGTCTATCATAGCAAAATAATCGTAAGGCTGTATAAAATGTCATAGGGGCCCCACTTTCCTAATTTGCCCAGGGCTTCCAATAGGTTAAAGACTGCTGATATAGCGACGAGCTTATAGCTATAAAGCATTTTTCATAAAAAAAAATTTCCAATTTCGTAACTGCTTAAATGTGTGAATAACTACTTTGTTTAATGTCAATACTCTAAAGTCTAGACGACTATAAATCTTCAGCAAGACAAAATTTACCTAGAAGTAAAATTAAGTACTAACGGTCTAGAAGCAAAATTGGAACAGATTTGTTTTTCAATGATTCTTAAATATTTACGATTTGACAAAGTAAAACGTTTACGACTATTCAGACTTGAAAAAAATTGACTAGCAATAGTTATGTTAATATTTTTTATTTAAAATTGTATGTATGTTCATACTTTTTTTAAACATTAAAACATTTTTTTAAACATTTTCCGTTTACAATTTTCATTCGCCAAAACAATTACGACGTTGATCCGTAAAGTCTTTCAAATTAAAAAACGCATGTAACAGAGAGGAATAAGTATATCAACAGAACAGAGCTTTAAACATTAGTTAGGTACCAAATACATAAAAACTTTAAAAAAATCTACGAATATATCTTGAAACGTTAACTGATTGATATTTCATATTACACATCCAAGATTTACAGACACAAAAATTAATAACCATTTGCCAAAACAATTATCAAGTGTATTGCTTTTTTCTTTTAAACTTCAATTTATAATTGGCAATTAAAATTTTAAGTATTTTTTATTGTTAAAACCACGTTTAAATAAACTACTATGCAAATAAGCTCACGCAATGGTCACATTGTTACTTTAATAAAAAATTGCGTGTGTATTCTAACGTAATGCATATTAGGTACATATAACGTATACACACGGAATTATGCTCTTTATGAGTTATGAATACAATATATCTTATTGTATCATAATTGTATTAAACCTTTAATCTTCTATTAGTGTAATTCAGAAATCTTATGAATTCCTTTGGTCAATCTAACTGCATTTAGTGTGTTCTATTTTTTAATCATACATGGTATTCTAGCTATCTAGGAAACCAAAAAGTTTTAAAAATTTCAAATTATTAATTATTAAATTTTTTACCTAACTGTACACTATGAAGAATTTCTAATAATAAAACTGCAAAAAAAAATGAATATTAATATTGAAATACGAAAATAAAATTATTTTTTACTTTAGGATGGCTAATAAAACTTATCCACCGTATCTATAAAAATATACACAATTTTAGCCTCTAATAAGTATTAAATCAAATGCGTTTTCATCATTAACAAATTACAATTTTTATGAAGGTGGTAACTTATCAGTTATCAGTAACATATGAAATGGTGTAATTAAAAAAAAAAAATTATATCTGCCTTGACATTCAAAAATTTAAATATCATATGATTTTATAATTATAAATATAACATTAAATAATTTTACTACTGTAAAGTTAACATTTTAATTTCAACGGTGAAAACTAAACTTAAAAGAGATTTTTGATTCCAAATTAAACCCCTTAAAAGTATTAACTAAATATATTTTATTTATGTATAATACAGCAACAAAATATTGAAATAAGTTCTTCTTCTTTACGACTTGCTTGTTCCTACCTTTACGATTAGGAACTAAGGAAATTTCAATTTGGGTGAACTCTTAAGAAGCAATAATTTTATTAAAAGTCAAGGTAAAGAACAAAAAGCCATTAATTTCAACACATTCTAAATAGATAACAGCACAAATAATTTGTGTCATATGTTACTTCAGTAAAATTCTAGTTTTAAAAAAATGAAATAAATTTCATATAGAAAAGTTTTATATTATCCAAATAAACTAATTATTGTAATAAATGTCTGGCAATAGACAAACTAATTCAATATTTCGTAAATACTTGTGAGATTTCAAGAGGATCTGATTAAAACATAGCAAACAAACTCAGACTTTTTATGAGAATATCAGAAGAGCCTTCAAAATTTAAACACTAACATTGAAATCAATTCAAGTGAGACAAAAATAAAGGAAAATAAAATATATGTGGGCGATTTCAAAACGAAAATTCATCACTCAACAAAACATATATTTCAGAGGTTTTTCCTCAAATTACTGTGTTTACACCTTTTTATACACCTCCTCATTTCTTTCTAACAAAATTCATAGCTGAGTTGTGATAAATAAATAAATATCCTTTTCCTTTATTTATTTGGCGAAATAAATAAATACTATACATCAATCGCAGAGAAAAACATAAATTAGCTTATTTTATAAAATTTTAAGAAATATATACTATTATATTTTTTTAAATTGTACGATTCTTTTTTTTTTTTTATTCATTGAGGGTGCGTGGGAGGTTCATATAATACGCCTCAATAATTTACAATAAAGAAATAAATTGAAATCAAAAATGTGAAAAAACGAATTTAAAAAAGGTATAAAAACTCGTGTGGCAAATAATGGAGAAAGTGAAATTGGTCGAATATTTCACTTTTAGCCGAGATCTTTTATTTTAAATTAATGTGGGTTGTATAAATCATTCATAGAAAGATCCTCCAATTTCCTGTTTCATAATAATTAAATTATTGATTACCTCCAGAAATGCTTTGACCTTTCCAAAACCGTGCCCTAAAGAACATAAAATTCGCACGATTGAAACAAGATAGTTCCCTTTCTAGAACTTTTATTTACATGCAATCGAATATAGAGGTGTTTTATCTCTGAAATTGATGAACGTATTGTGATTTTGTTGATTAATTTTGAAAAATTGAATAAGCAATTATTTCCTTATTAAACTCTTACTGGTAAAAGGTTTATAAAAAAGTCAGATTAAAAAAAATATTTATTTACAAATTTAATTTGATTTATTTTTATTTTTTCAATAGCGTAAGGAAATCACTGACAGTGTGTTTAGGATTTGACATTTAATCGATTAACTATAACGCAACTAAAAGTCACCTTACGTAATATTTGATGCGTCGCGATGCCAATGACGTCATTTCTCATATTCATATTTCGGGCCTCATTAGACGTATCGTTTTTGCGTTAAGTCAAACCGGGGGAGGAGGTATTGAGGAAGAAATGTGGCGCATGAGAAATCCCGAATGTAATCTTGTCAGGTCGCCATGATATAATAAATATTTATTTTGGAAGCCGAACTGCAGAAATTAAAGGATTTCTATTTTATAACCACGGATAATGAGAAAATCTATTATTTAACAGAAATAGATGCCAATGCATATAAATAAATTTGAGCACAACTGTAATTGTTGTTGAATAATAATACAACTAAAATATTGTTATAAGTAAATTTGTTTTGGGTCAGTTATAAAACGAGGTAATACAGCCATTAATATGAATGGAAATGTGAAGTGAGTTTTGAATACGGTTGAAAAATAAAGTACCGATGTAATGCGACAGTGCATTATGCAACATTTTCATATTGAAAGAATCCTTTTTATGCTTCAAATAGCGTATTATTTTCATAAAGAAAGCAAGGTGAAAGAGAAAATGTTCATTTCATAAAAACGAACATAATACAAATCATTATTTCTAAAAGCAAATTATATTTTTTTTTTAGATGTAACGAATAATACAAAGATTTATTATATAAATATCTAATCTAAAAAATAATAAAAAACAACTTTTTATCAGTGTTTCAATCACAAAATTTTTGATTTCTTAATTTTAAATACTACGCCTATTATTGGGTTAATTTCCATTGTAAGCCAACAATGGTTATCAATTTTTTTGACCTTCAATTTTTCTGTGTATCCATAAAAATAAATTGTTAACTCATAAAACAGAATGAATTTGTCGTGTCCAAAACTTTAATGTATAGGCCAAGTAAAGGCGTCGATGTGTCTCTGTGGCTCGTGTCATCATATTATTTCTTGGCCTTTTCTCCCTGTCATCTCATTTTCCACGTGTGTCAATCAAATGAATAAATCGCTTGTATTGAAAGACAAAAATGTCAATCAAACTCAAACGACACCATTGTCAATTAGACGCGATAAATTATTTTATTACATGAATTTCTTGCGGAAAAAAACCGTTCGTCGATGACACATGACAAAATGTCCCGTTTAGAATTAGATAGGATTCCTCATTGATTTGTTTCGGATGTAAAACGGTAAAAATTTTAACTACTCTAATAAAGACTTTACCTTTAACTGCAAAATTCCTTTTAAAATAAGTGCACTTAAAATTCAAACTGGAGCTTATTTAAATACCCACATTATCCCAAACAGTTTCTACTACACTGGTTTCCACTTTGTAGGATTCACTCTTTTTAGGGCCACTCTTTTATAATATATGCACTAAACATAATTTAATTGAATGGTTTTTAAACGAACATAGCTTTAAAAAATTCGTTTTTCTGCATTCGATACGAAAAAATCATGCAGCAACGCCAGTAACGCCGGTTTCACAGTAACTGAAAAGCTAAACGCGGCAGCCTACGAGCAGCGTGTGACATTTCATTCTTTGTATATTGAAAGAATAGAGAGGGGATTCCCCATTTTCTTTTACTCCAATCATTTGAAATGAATCCATCTCATTTTCACTTATTTATAAAACAACACTCGGTGGAACGAATGAAAATTACCGGCCCGCGACCATTCGTACCTTCATTTAAAATACATACGTCCGGCCAGACCGGACTTACGACAAAAATTTCTAACGTAAAAATTATCTAATTTATATTTAAAAAAAATCTTATCTACTTACATTTGAAACAATTAAGCCTTAAGTCGAAAAAACCCACCTGGAAAAAATAAAATAGTTGTTAAGTATTTATCTTGAAAAAAAATATCGTCACAATTACGTATAGAAAACGATTTATTCAAACAAGTCTGTTTTCTTTCATTCATCAACTTTTCACCTTAACTTTTATAACAAGACACTAAGTAAATAGACTTGAAAAAATTTAACTCGTCTGGCTAACCTTTCCCAATAAAAAGAAAGCCGACTCCCGAGAAATGACACATCTCACACAAGATACGTCCACGTTTTTTATTGATATTGAAATGAAGAAATTATAATATAAATAATGAACGAGTGTCAAGTCCAATTATCAATATTGATTTATAAAAAATTGACAACTACGCATCAATTCCGAAAACGGTATGGAATGAGAATAATTTTTGATTTCAAAAACTTTAAGCTAACATTTCTATAGATAAAAACTTAAGAGAAATTTGGTTGTTTCCCAAGGTGTGCCAAAATTACGCTTAATTTAAAAATAAAAATACTATTCTATTAAACAAATTATAATAAGCTTAATAACTATTTATTCACAAATAAATATAGATACATCAGTGATCTATCCCCCGATTGAAATGGAAGATAGATATAATGTTCCGTACATTCTGTACGGAAGAATAATAATTGTTCTTATACTATGAAGGCTATGATGCGATGACAATAAAACAATATAGCGAATTGTTGTAAAATAAAATATATAATAACAACAAAACAGTTTGGAATCAACTGCGGACATGTAAAGACATAAACTCAGAATTGGAACTGATCTAATATATATAATAATGAAACATCGAGGATGTTACTTTATATACAAAAGAAAGTGATATTCTTTATTCATTTATGAATTAAAGCTTATATTTAACGCAGGCCTTATAACTATTTGCTATTGAATTCAATATCATAATTTCAATTGATTTGTAAAACAAAAAATAGTAAAATTAAAAGTTAATGAATGATGAATTATTGTCCCAATTTTTAGGAGTAAAAGAAATGTTATGACATCATAATGAATCTCAGAAGAAAATCCAATTTTTCAGAGTAGAAGTAAAACTAAATAATTTTTTACTGTATTATTTACGCTCAGGAGTTTTTCATTTTTTTTGAATTTGAGGAACATTATGACAATAAAATGAAAACAATTTTTTTTTTAAATCTTACGTTTAAAGCTATTAAAACTTTTATGCGGCGAGAGAAATATATAGAAAATAAACCTATTTTCAAAACCGTGTTTAGGATAAAATGTTTAAAACAGGTAACGCGTAAATCGGGGGGAAGATTTATAGCTATTAGGTACCTATATTATTTCATTTGGTTCCTAACATTGCTTCACATATAACATAAATAACAAAGAAGAGAGACATAACCAAATTCAGGGTCGGTATGAGAAGGAATTTTTTTCAAAACCACTGTACCTACATAAAAGTTTTGTCAACCCAGGACAAACTTATATCTTGGTTTGAAACACCGTAAAACAGTCTGCTATATATACAAATATCGGAGACTATAAAAGTTTACGATCCACTGATATAAACTATAGGTCGTTTAACCTTCTCATTAGTATTGAACGTTATTTTTTCCGTTCAAGAGTGTTGAAGAGTGTCTTCAATCTTAGAGTCCCGTACAGTGGTAGCAAATCTATGACCCGCGGGTCAGATACTGACCCACGAAGGCTTTTTTTAAACTTATTTTTTTAGCATGAAATAAAGAACCGACTATCGAAAATATTAAAAAATTAAAGTAAAGAAATATAATTTAGAAATTATAAGAAAATATATTTCCACTTGCAAAAATACAACTTTTAAAATAAAAAGGAAACGTAAATCTATTTAGAAGAGTTTAAAGGTAAAAAAGCAAAAACAAAAAATCAAAAGTTAAGTTTGTCTGAAAAAAAATTTTGTCGTTTTAAAATTATTTGTTCCCTTTTTACCACACCCTTCCCTCCTTCCAAGCGACGTCACTGCTTACTGACACACGAACTAATATATTTAGGTTCACAAAAAGGTTCGTCATCTAAGTAGTACAAATAATTATAAAAGCAATATATGGCATTGAATATCACAAGAGTATGATAAAGAGAGCTAATAGACATTTTGAACTAAACAAAAAATTATTTTGCACTCCTTCTCCTAATGCACCCTCAGTTAGGTGTGAGTCTTATGTAACAATGCCCACTACCTATTTAATTATTTTGAGTGACTGTAAAACTAATCAAGAGATGGCAATATTTTTGAAATGGTGCCCTTAGTTTTTTTTACATTTATTGTGTTTAGCGAAAAATATTACTAAGTAATTAATTATCATTTAAGAGTTAATGGTTTCTTAACTCAGATTCAAAAGTTGTTAATATAATTATCGAAAAGGTTGTTGGATCTGAAAGAAGGTTGAATTTGCATTAAACTTCTTCTTATATTCATTTTTCAATCTTTACAGAGAGCACTTTAGAAATAAAAAATCGATTTCAAGAAGTTACTATTTATTATTGTGGCTATATCTCGCAAACTTTGAGGTTTTATAGAAAATCTGTTCAGGCCAAAATTTTCAGCAATTGAAAATATTTTTATGTAACTTATTTATCATATACCTACTTTACCAAAAATTTGAACAGTTTAAAAGCTACAATAAGGTAAAAATCAGGGTTATAAGATAGTGGCATAAGTTATTAGTACAACAAGGAAGTCAATCAGACAGGAACTTCGCTGTACTGAGCGTCTCACTAGAACAGTGTCTTCCTACCGTTGCTCCTTTTTCTGATTCAGACATCATTCCACTGAATCTCCCGCTTGACACATTAAATTAATAACTACCAAAAAGAACACCAAGTAAAAAACGCTAAAGAACTTATCATTTCAGAATTTCACCCTTTTATTTTCCTTCTCGTTTTCCATTAGTTTTAAGCCATCCTATAACCGTGCAACTAATTGTAAGTGATGTTAAAAATTTTCCAATAGTTTCTTTTTTATATAAAAAAAAACTAGTAAATTTGGTCTTACGATTATAAAAATTATTTTTAAACGAAATACCTACGGAAAAGTGTTTTTCCTTAATTAAACCTTTGAGATAGCTGTATTTGCTAATATTTCCATATTTGGTTATATCAATGAAGACAACCTTTCTCATATATATTTGTAAAAATAAATCATAAATCAATTTTTTATTCTACACACATTCAATTAAACGTTTCTTTAAATCCATCATAGCTTTCATTGATTTTTGAAAATCAAACTTTCACAATCAACTTCAAAAATCAATCAGAACTAAGAAAAGTTTTCACCATATCCTGCAACAATAAAATTTTAAATAAGTAGGCAAATGCAATTAACTCAGTTTCGGGTCAATAATTTCAATAAAACAGAGGTCAAACCTTTATTAATTATCTACCAATTATAAGAAAATTAAAGGAAGAAATTTACGGATAATAAATCACGCTCGTTACGATTAAAAAAATATTAAAAATTCATCATGATTGTTAACTTTTTATTTGAAAATACAAATGTAGAAGCACTAATCTCATTTATTTCCTTTGAATTAAAATAAATACACAAATAAATTGAATATGACAGAGTGGCCTAACTTGTTTTGTGTCGTTAACACTTTCACGTCCGGTCGCGCGTTCCAAACGATTTTACCGAAGTTAAGTACTCGAAACCTCACGGTCGAAACAGAATTTACACCAATAAATGACACAAAACCAACGAACCCAAATAGCCCCCCATTGTCCACGTGTGGTTCAAGACGAGAAAGTGTTCATTTAATTCTTTTTCCCTTTTTTTCTTTGAAATTCACTCGACGAGAAATGATGGAAAGTCTCGAATAAAAAATGGCGCACGGATAAAAGAATTATTATTGTATATTAATAATAATCATATGCAATAAACGAGGCAAATATATAATTAAATATGTAAAATAATCGCGAGTTGTCGTCTTACAAATGCGTTTTATCTTATTCATACATCGACTGAGTGTGTGGGATGGATGAGAATCGAATTAAGAGAGAAAACCCAATGTGAATGGCGAATTTATAACAAACGTAACGATCGTAAATTAGAAAATCCAATAATAATCGCTCAGGTTTCTATTTTTTGAATATTAGCAACAACGAAATGCACGAGTTTCAGGTCTCGTGGACCTCCTGGAGTTTCGGAAACCGAACATGAAACTTGTTATACATCCGGACCATTTCCCTAAAGCAAAAACCATTTTACAAACCTATTAATATCATTTTTAATAAATCAAAAATACCTTTCACCTTCTTTTTACTCATTTAAATAAAAAAAAAAACCATTTGCACGCATGAATTGCACGTGCGTCCTTTCTAAGACATTTTTGTCGTCAATTTTCCCATTATCTAATTTGTTTTCATCGACGACGGGGTCACTGGACATAACATCGTAATAAAGAACATTCTTTTAAGTCGCCACAATAAATTTAAATAACGCGACAATAAGATATGAACAAGATTTTTAATTCGTTGCTTATTATGTTATAAAAGTACAGACAACCCCTTTTAATAAAACTCATAATAAGACTAAAAATATTTTAGAAACTTTACTAAGTAAAAGAGATTTTCAAACCACTCAGACAATAAAAAAAGGATTGACATTTTGAAGATTGACCACAAAAAGCTTTTCATACCGATTAAGTAATGTTTATTTTGAGATTAAATCTCTCTAATCTATTTTGTTGTTGTTTTTGGTCAGTTCTACAATACAAAATTTCCTAAAATAGATTTCAGCTACTAAAAAAGTTTATCGAGGATATAATTAAATATCGCATTCAGTAGCAATCGTTAAATCGTAAGAAATATTTATTTGTTACTATCATATTTCAAAAATAAATTTATACGCAAAACTGGCTTTGGATTTATCATTTCTGTCTTTAGGCTAATAAAGGTAATATAAATCAATTTAAATATTAAATCTACAAGTTCGTTTTAAAAAATTATTTGCAAACATTTATAATATTTATTATATTACTCATAGATAAATATTATGACAATAAAAGCGTTAAGCTTACTTTTGATGATGATGAAAGTGTTCATATAAGTGCATGCTGTATGCAGTTACAAATACGTATACTAGTGTAACGAACAAAGAGAGAGAGAGAGAGAGAGAGAGAGAGAGAGAGAGAGAGAGAGAGAGAATGGAACAGAGATTGGAAAGATTGGAACATTCGAGAAAGTTCGATTGTCAATAATGGGAATTCAAGTCTCCTATTGCCGACTAGTAAAAATATTAGAAATAACCAAAAGGTTCGGCAATCAAAGTTTCTCGAATGTTCGAGATTAAAACGATTTATCTATATGAGGACGAGCAGCAGTGATTCATTAATTCGAAGGAATTCATTCATTCTGTGAATACAAGTGATTGAAGTGGGAACGATTTATTTGCCCTCTTTTTTCATCATGAAAAGATTTTTAATAAGTTTCAAATTTATCATAGTTTAAGAATAAATCTCTTGCAATTTTGCCATCATAAAATTTTCAGAAAAATTGTCAATATAATCTTTGAAATTCTTAAAGTTATTTTTATAATTAAAAAAAAAATAATTTATTATAAATAGTTTAGTAAACGTTAATCGAAACAGGTGGGAAATATCTGATTTTTAATAAAAATCATGATCAGATTTTCATTTATCAAAAATCAAGAGTTTTATATTTAGATCTTCACAGATATGAACGTTGTTTGAAAAAGTTATTTTCAATAGTAAGCAACAGAAATGAAAACGATCATTTGTATTTAGCAATGATAAATTGAATAAACTTAAGAAAATTAATAAAATGTGGTTACATTTTATGAATAAGACACAGTGATTAAGTACACGAACGAAAAAAAAACTAACAAGTATTCAATTTAAATTTTAAAGACAATCAAGCTCTTTATTCGAGTATTTGCAATTAAATTTTCTAGAAATTAATTTTCAAAAGAAATATCATGTTTGACCTTTATCCTTTTACTTGTAACTTATGTCAATCAATCCACCAGTTATTTTTTAATGTAATTGATCTAAAGAAAATAAAGTTAACAAAATATAGATACTATTAACATATGTGTTTTGGCACGGGACAAAATTTCATGAGACAACAACGAAAATGTTTCTCTTATATAAACAGTTCCATGAATTACGAGACTTAATTTGTTCCATTTTTAAAAACTACCTAGGCATTTTTCTTTTTGAAGAAAGTGGTACTGTTGTGGTGTTTTAAAAATGTTAAATTTTTTTGTTGTACAACATATAATGAATTGAATAAAGAAGTACTTGGAATTGATAAAATTGGACTTAGTTAAATACTCAACTTTGATTTTTCAATTTTTTCTGATTATAAGAAAGAAATACAATAATTTATTTTTATAACAAAAACACAACAAATTTTATAATAACAATATTTAACAAACCACTTGCATTATATTTGGTCCCTAGCAAAATGGCGATCTTATTTTATAAGAATTAGGGATTTAAAAGAAAATAAAATGTAAATATTGACGAGACAAATCATAAAAAAAACCTAATGACCTATATAGCAAGATAAAAATATAATGAAAATGAAGTCTCCGTGAAAATTTTGTGATGAATCACATGAGCCGAACTTCAAATAAAAACAACAAAAAATTTAACAAGCACCAAGATCTTGAAATATTTATTTTCTTCAAAAATTACAATCAATCTCATTTAGCATAACAATCCTATTTAGAAGTCGTTAATTTAAATTTTTGTCACGACCTCACTCATTTTCTTCAAAGTATGTAAATTAAAATTCCTCTTTATATAATTGCTGAATAAATTAAATAAATTTAATCGAACTAAACGTTTGAAATCGAAACAAGAAAATTGAATTTATTGGCCATGAAGAATGAAAACAGAATGAAAAAATAAGGAATTAAAAGGCATATTAATTTTTCTTGATATGCTATAATAAATTGCCGTGTTTTTGGTCAATGTTTACGTCTAGAGCGTGAAAATATATTCTTGTTGGACACCCACTTTTTTCAATGGGAGAATGGATACTTGGTGACGACGAGGGAGTTACACGCAAGTGGAAAATCGCTGAAAGTGATTTATGGCTGAGAACAAGCTCCGAAAATATACAAGAAAATCACCGTCAAAAGTCGCGAGAGTGCGTTGTAAACTTGGCCAGAAGCAGATCTAAACACCCACATGAGCATACCTATGAATAGATTGTTTGGAGCTGTCAACTCATACCAGCAAAATGTACAACAATCTTTCAACAAACCTCACACAAATAATTTGCTTGTACAATATAAAATAAAGCTTCCATAAATTTTCAATCGTATTTCAAAATTTATTTATAATTCAAATAAAATATGAAATTGAAAAGCTTCATTTTAATAGGAAGCTTGTTTTTGTAGCTGAATCTTTTTGAATAGTACAAAGTCCAACACATCATCTTAATTTTTGTCTTTAGGATTTTCCTTAATCGACTGTTGACATATTACGCTGAGACACAACTTACTTTCGACGTCGCTTATGTGAATTGTTAATAGATCAGAGTCCGCGTCTTTTCTCTCCCACTCGTTTTCTCATCTTTTCTCTCTTGTTGTATGTAAACTTTATTGGATTTGAAGAATATTTTATTTATAAACACACACCGTGATATTATTATTATTATAATATTATTATTATTATATAAATTATATTTACACGGAAAGAAAAAATATATTATTAAACTCGTATTATTTAATGGTTTTGTCATTTTCCCCCACAGTTTCGTCAATTTCTATACGTATATTTGTGTTTTCAAAGTGATTTTTTTTTGTCGGATATATCTATTTTTCCTTAAGAGCCCATGTTGAAATTAAACATTTAGGGAATTGTTTCTTTTAGTTATATTTTATTTAAAAATTATCCTCAACCCCCAAAAATTCTAATCAAGAATATTTTTTAATGAAATTATAGATTTTTCTGTTAATTTTCATTAAAAACGGTAAATTAATTTAGTTGTTGGGAACAATTTTAATGCCTTTTAAGTATGAGCATTGAGCATCGATTTCCATTATTTATTAATTTTTTCAATATAAGTGTGTCTTACTAAACTGACAATTATTGTCTGTTCATGGCTTTAATTACGCCTTTTACAATTAAATTCTTCAACTAAATGTGTTTTCAAATATTTTTTTTTAAATGTAAGTAACCGTGAAGGATAGTTTTATGCAATGTTTATCAACATATTGAGTAGTGCAAATCACGTCTATCCTCTTATTTGTCAGTAAAACACTTGTGGTATCGTAAAAATGCTTTGTCGCTGAAATTGATTCAATTTGAATAGTTTTTTAAAATAATTCAAAAACTTAGTTTTGCAAAAATTACACTTTCAGAATTGTCACGGTTAATACTGCACTTATAAAGAAGTAGATTGAAGAAGTATTTGCAGTCTTATTTTTTAAAAAGCGTATCGCTAGATTTGGTTAAGAAACTAAGCCACATGGCTGTGTGTTATTTACATTTTTGCAAAAAACAAAGATTGATAGAGTTCAATTATTTTAGTAATTGAACCAAAAGATTTATATTTTTTTTATATAATCCAACCCAACAAACTAACAGTAAGTCAAGAGAGTTCTAAGATGTTCTAGATGATCTAATTTCGGAGAAGTGAAACAAGAATGAAAAATTTCAAATTAATGAAATAATTTGAGCACCCTGGTCTTATAGATATGATGAACAATTGAACATACAATTATAGATTCTTGTATCACTTTTAATTTTAACAACTGTATCAATTTGGAATATAGGGATCTTTCTTTTTGTAAACTATAATATATTATAATTTATTTTCTAATTTAAGTGCATTTTGGAAATAAGACTTGTTTTTAAAAATGGTTTTTTATATATTATTTAATGAATTGTGCTTGATATTTTGTTTTTTATATGAAACAACTTTCAAAATCAAGGCTTCTTTTAATTTGGCATTCATTTGGCAAGAAACGAATTCTAGGGGTAGTTCACCTGGGGCAGTTACACAAATCTGCTAAAACAAACGAAAAGTGGTACCGACGATATTGTCGGCGATAAGTAAGTACTGTCCATTAATGAATAAATTGAAGATTAAAACTTAAAACAAATAATTAAATTTCAACAGAACACTTTCAGTTTTTTGAAAAATTTCATAAAAATAAATCATTTTGCAGATAAGTATGAGACTTTGACATTTTTGCACACATCTTGCTGAGGCTTGAGATCAACGAGAATATACAAACGATCATTAGTCAAAAAAGAATGTCATTGTCAAATTTAAAAAAAAATGCCCATTGCTCTAATTTCTGTCACACATTCCTTCGTATAAGTAAAAGTTAATCTATGAATAAATGAAATATTACTTACTTTTAAATATATAGATGCATTATTAATTAATAGTAAAAAATATAGTTTTTAAAAAATAGGTCAGTATATTTTAGGGCTGTTAAAACATTATTAACATATTTGAAAAAAAATTAACTTTGTTATGAAAATTTATAACAACTGGAACATTTTTTATCATAGTTATTTCTTTTAACATTTAACTGATAGCAAAAAATTGTCTCTTGGTTATATAATTTTGTATTATTTTTTTTTCTGTTTTCAAGTTAAGATTAAAACTCATTACTACATATCAAATGTACTCGCTTCTTTCCAACATACCGGAAATAATTTCACAGTAGATAAATTTTTAATGCCAAAGAAATTGAACAATAGGAAAAAAAGTTTTTTTTAAAGAAAAGTGTAATTTCGTAAAAAAAATAAATTATTCAGCCAGTAATTTAGCCTCGATTACGGAGTTCATTAACTAATATTTAGAGCTGTTAATAAATTTGCACAAAATATAAAAACAAAAATCGTATAAATTGTATTTTATATATAGAAGATTCATGTTACAGGTTTCTAAGCAAATCAATTTATATTTGGCGTTTAAAGATATACCGATTAAAAAATAAAACATAATAAATGTAAATAAATGTTACATAAATAAATGTAAAAAATAACCGCAAATTTCCAAATTAATTCATTTCATTCCCAAGGTTGGAAAAATAAAATTTCAGATACACCTTCGATCAAATTAGTGACAAATTATTTAAAAAAAAATGTATCACATATAAATGAGCTACACTGCTGGCTGTAACGACGTTCGTTTTATTATGATTAAAATTTATTACTCTTTAGGTGGTCTTTTTGCTTGAAAATTGCAATATTTAAATATAACATTAACGTGTCAAATACTTTTTTTTATCGTTCTAATGATTTATGTAGCAATAAATTCATGTAGAAATTCGATAGCTAATAATCGAAACTAAATTAGTCAATACTAATAATAATTTGTCTGACTAAACTCAAATGCGGACGACGCCAGATTAAATTTCTGTTTGTATTCCAAGGCATACGACATTTTTTTGAGACGACAAACCCATTTTTAAAAATATATTTTTCAATTTTTTTATAAATTTTGATAGATTTTTAAATAATAAAATAATAAAAAAATAAAAAACTATACTATAAAAAAATTACGCTTGCGTACATGACACTCAAAGTTTAATGCTTAAATATTCAATTTAAATATAAATTATTTGAATATCAAATCAAACGTTATGTATATCGTTGTACAACATCATCAATCGATTATAAATCATATTTAAATTGCTCATCAAATATGCAAATTAAAGGAAGTTTTGACAAGTAGGCAGAGTAAATATGTGCTAAAAAGAACGATGGATATATTCAGGTGATAAGGTGGTAGATGAAATTGTTTTCTGTCAAAATAATTACTCTAGATTCTTGAATAATCGTACGAGTGGTACCGGTCACAATTTATTACTATTTTCTCCTAAGAAAAAATTTACACGTCTACCACTAGAGAAAAAAACATAAGCACAAAGGTCTGGTTTAAACATTATTTAAGTACCTATATAACTGTAATAATTGATACTCAGAATAAATATTTTTTTCAAAAACTTGTGTCCTCTATTGTTAATTTAAGTTTCGAAATAAAATAAAATGTGTAGTTAGTAAATTATGTGCATTGTTTGATAAATGAAATATTCTTCAAATACTATAAAGTTCACATAAAACGAAAGAGAAGAGAGGAGAAAATGAGTAGGAGAAAGAAAGTATGAACGTTGACCTAGTAACAGCTACACCAAAAATAAGTATTCGCGTTTATGTCAACAGCTGATGTGAAAGAATTCTTTAGGTTTTTTGAGACAATGATAAAAATTCACTAGAACGTCTCTTAGTTAATTCTAAATCTATACTCTTAAAATTTTAAAATGATTAACCAAATTGTTCAAAAGGTTTTTAAAAATCTGTATTTTAACTTTTGTTCTTTTCAAGATTTGTTGGCTCAAGAGATTTAATTTTTTAAACTAATGTTAAAAAATGGTAAATGTTTTAAATTCTAAAGTACCTAATATTATTTGAACTATATAAATAATTTTTATAAATGCAATTAGCATTAACTAAACCATTATTGAGGAAAAAATTAAAAACAAATCGAAAGCCTAATTTTATTGGTCAATTCATGATGTAAACTGAAGTATGTATATATATTCACTGTCAAAGGTAAGTAGACTTTGTTTGTTTTATGTATTTTTTCATAATATTAAGATAAATCAAGATTTTTTAATTTTGCGTTTTTTCTTTAAAAAAATATCTTTTCACTCGCTTTCTGTGTTTAATCGCTAATCTATTACCCAATTTTTGAACCCCTTCCTTCATGTGATACAATTTTTCTCAAAGTTTGTACACGAGCTTAATTTTGATGAAGAATCATGAATAAGATATTTTTGAAACTCTAGCATATAGATTTAACTTAGTTAAATAATAATTTCAAATTCCACTTTTTAATGCATTTGAAATGAAGCACTTTTTTATTCTCATAGAAATGAGCCAGTTATTTTACTTTTGAAACTATTTAACTCCGTTACACGGTACAAACCGTGCATACTCTTGAAGTATTAGTGTTTAGTATTTTTTCTCCTGATGATATTTTCTATTCACCCTTAATAAAATGTAATCTGATAAATAATCTAGTAATCTGATGACCTGACAACGTAGATCTTCATTTACTGCTTAAGTTCGAAATATGGTCGAATGCACTTTACAGAGTGTCAAAAGAAACTCATGAAACTTCAATAGTATTAAATATTTGCACACTTAAAAATAATGCAAGAAACAAACCACTGACGTTGGAAACCTTTTATTTTCTTAATTATTACCCTCTAAATATAACTCAGTAAAAATTTCACTAATTACCGAATGCCAAAAAATTAGTGAAAAGTCAGAGAGAATAATCTTTTTATAGAGAAGATTCCTGAGGGGAGATAATTTTTCATAATTTCGCAAACTGAAAACACAACTAAATACTTAAATTAAACAGAGTTAAAAAAATGAAAGCCTTTCCTACATTAAGTAGAGAAGAAAGTATTCCCTATACTAAGCATAGTTCTCCTTTTAAAACTATTTCTATGGTAAACTTTTTACACAAAACGCCGTTTAGATGGCAGGTAAAACAATGTTTGTCGCTATTTTATTGATTTGATTGAAATCAAGTTTTATATTTCTAACTAAAATCATCATAATTTCTCTAGTTTTGATATAAAACCAAGAAAGTAGGAACGCCTCAGCTGCAGTGACATAAAATTAGCAATATAAACATAGAAAATCACGAAGATCAAATGAACAATTTTAAAATAGAAAATATAAATTATAAAATTAAAGCTATTAGTACGAGAGCGGTTCAATAAGTACCCGTGTTTGAAGAGATAGGACGTTCCTGAGGGAAGTTGGTGTTACCATCGTCTGCTTCCATTTATCAAACAACGCCAAAACAAATTTCAGACAAATTGATGGGTTAGTTTGGATTTGGCAGCCATTCGAGTGAGACGTGTTTCGTGATTTTTGATAAGATGAAAAAAGAGCAGATCGTTCGGTAATTTGCTTTCTGTTTTTGGATGGAAAAAAATGTGAGGAGGTAAAAGCAAAGTTGGATGCTGTTTATGGGGACACTTCGCCATTTATGACAATCGTCAGATTTTGGTTCAACGAATTTAAAAGTGGTCAAACATCCGTTTTTGACGAGCAGTGATCAGGACTATCGGCAGACGTGGTTACCGAGGAAATCATTGAAAAAGTCCACGACATGATTCTTGCTGATCGACGAACGAAAGTGCGCGAAGTAGCAAAGGTTGTAGGTGTGTCGGTCGGAACGGCAATTAATATTTTACATGATAATTTGGCGAGGAAAAGATATCGGCCCGATCGGTACCGCGATTGCTCACGGTGAACAACAAGCGGATGTGGCTGTTAACTTCGAAGCAGTGTTTGGAGCAATTTAAGCAAGATTCGAAGGATTTTTTGCGCGGTTGATGAAACCTTGATTCATCATTACACACCAGAAACTAAGCAACAAACAAAACAATGGATTTTTCTCGGTAAATCTGCTCCAAAGAAGGCGAAGATGGTCCCATCGGTCGGAAAGGTCATGGCGACGATTTTTTGGGATGCGAAGAGCGTTATCCTCGTGGATTTTTTAGAAAAAGGAAGAACGAACACTGGACAATACTACAGTGAGTTATTGGACCACTTTGACAAAAAATTAAAGGAGACACGGCCGCATTTGGCGAAAAAGAAGGTGTTGTTTCGCCATGATAACGCACCAGCATTCATCCGGAGTTGTCGCCGCCAAACTGCATGAATTGCGTTGTGAATTGCTGCTGCACCTCCCGTATTCACCCGATCTGGCTCCTTGCGACTTTTTCTTGTTCCCTAACATGAAGAAATGGCTCGCAGGAGAAAAATTTAGCTCAAACGAGGAAGTCATCGCCGAGACAGAAGCGTATTTTGGAGAGTTCGAAAAATCCTATTTTTTGGAGGGGTTAAAAAAATGACAGGAACGTTAGAAGTACACCTTTCTAAAAGAAGACTATCTTGAAAAATAAAAATAAAAAATTTTGAAAAAATCGGGTCTTCATTTCTAACACGGGTACGTATTGAACCGCCCTCGTATGTAGATACTTCAATAAAATTTTTCTACGACAGTATACTGCTTTCTACTTTATATCTATGTATGCGGATAAATTTTGATTAGGTATAATGATTTTTCGTGCTACCAGAAATCATTGTGATATATTCAACATGTATTTTAAATAGATATAAATTATTTTCCTCATAAATTTCCTGCAAGTAATTAAATACAATTATATAAAAACGCTTCTATTTGTAATACACTACATGATATATTTACGAGCAATTTTAATAAAACGCAACATCTACAAGCTATATCGTTTACTATTTTCAATTCGATTGACAAGAATACGACTGTATATCTCGCGTATCATTTGCATAGTGGAAGGAAAATGTCGGAATAAATCGCATAAAATTATTAACAGTCAACCGCATACTTCATTTCTTGTCATAATAATTAATATAGAACATACGCACACAGGAAACATGTATTCGCAAAATTATTCGACTTTAAAATAAGGATCAAGCATCGCCATAAAGCATTAAATCATATCTCAACAAGAAAATTGAGTTGAAAGAAGATATGATCTTATGAATTTAATGGAAAAAAATCATGTTTATGCCGCCTGAGTTAAGAATTCATAGTACTATAAAAATAATTTTATCGTTCATTTATTTTCAAAGCAAGGAAAATCTTTTTTACAGCATATACTTAATTGGAATTCGGTGTTACAAATCGTAAAATTCAATTGTATTATTATTTTATGGCATTCATAAATATCATTACAATTAAATTTTCATTCAATCACCAGCTCGAAAACAGGCAATTTATAATTACGATAACTTTGTGTTTGTTTTAGCACGATTTGTGTTTTTACAATCAATTTCTATCGTACCACACATCTGACATTGTACAATAAGCAATTGAATTGAATAAGAACCGAACGTATTGCCTTAAAAAATGCATCCGCATCCCTCATGTCCTAACGGTAAATCAACGTCACTGGATTTGTGATTTCTACGTGTTCCATGTCTGGTTTTATTGGGGTTCAGTAGAGCACCGGGACAGACGAGGCGGTGACCCGCAAGGTAAATAACGGGATTTTTACAATCGAACCTAATGCAAACGTGCAGACACAAAGAAAATCTTCAATAATATTGCTAATATCGTACAATTAGCAATATGTGCATGGCACTTGAGTTTTATTGTTAACAATAATAATTCCTATAGACAAGTAAGTACTAAAATTTTACCTGATTTATTGAAGTGCAGTGATGGCGGATCGATTCTGACGCCATCGAACTCGATGAAACCTGTGCCACATTTTGATTTTCTGTTTCTCCATTGTCTGCCATTGGAATTCACACTATAAAAAAGAAAATCATTTCATTATTATTAATATTCAGGAACTTGAAATTTAGCACTCTGAATGAATTATTTTATGAATGAAGTCGTTCTCTTGTATGAGTCCAACTAAAAACATACAAAAGTACCAGAATGAGACAGAAGTTAAATAATCTCATTTTAGTCAAGGTATACGGACTATATCTAAGCAGAAAAAAATCAGATTTGTTTTCTTATCAATTAATATTATTTAAAAGCAATTTTCGGACCATTAATCTTCTTTAAATATTTTTAATTAATTATACTTATAGGAGTAAAAATAGCCTTCGTTTCAAACCAAAATCGGGTGCACAAAGTGTAACACAAGTGCAGGAAAAATGTTTTTACTCAACCAAATATCCGGTTTGTGCAACGAACCATCTCATCCATTTTCATTACTTGTTTTTGTTTTCATTTTTTACACATTCAACACGAGTAGAATGCACATTTTACATAATCCCCTCTATTTAGCATATGGCCATCTTGAACAAAATATATGTAGGTATTCGTTTTTTAGTTGGTTCAATTTTCAAATAAAATATACTTTGATTAACAATTTACACCGTATATGAACAAGGAGAAACACTCTAATGTAGTACCGATGAATAACTACAGGCTATTTAATAGATTTTTTTCTATTTATTCAATAAATTATGAGTCTATATAAATATTATGATACATAATATTCACAGCATATCAAATCACAGATGCAATATGCATAGAATATATTATGTATATGTATCTATCAGTATTTATTTTCCTATGCACATTTAAAGGACATTCCCACCGCAATGACACAAATCAAGCGTTGGTTTCCAATGATTGGAATCAGTTTCTTTTTTTATTAAATTTTATTTTTCAGCTGAAAAGTCCTTCAAATTCAAATACATGGAACTTTAAAAAATAACAAAATATTGATGTAATGCTGAATATTGTTAAATTTCAAAGGTTTTCTTTATAAAAAAAAA
The DNA here is from genome assembly GCA_958496155.1 of Sisyra nigra. Taxonomy (NCBI): domain Eukaryota; kingdom Metazoa; phylum Arthropoda; class Insecta; order Neuroptera; family Sisyridae; genus Sisyra; species Sisyra nigra. The sequence goes on from OY292314.1 coordinate 27,504,920, forward strand.
ATAGTAAAATACCTATTCTCAAATCAAAAACGTTGCAACTATTATATTTTCAGAACCTTTTTGAGTTTAGTTATAACGTCCCAAAATAACTTAAAATTTTGAATAATCTTCTGAAAGTAATAAACGTTGTATGTAAATGTTAGTAGTTGCATGGTTTCAAAAACATACTAAATTTTTTTTTCTTCCTTAATTGGCCATCAGGATCTGGGTCCTTCTATCCAATTTGATGGCTGAAATTTGGGCATGGTGTGAGAATCGAGTGTGAGAAACTTCACAGTTAAAGAAATGAATGAAAAGAAGACTTCATTTTCTACAAAGGGTTGAACTATTTAAAATGTGTTTAGAGAAAAATTAGAGTGACGATAAAACCTAAAATGAAAATGCAAAGTTTCAAAAATGCTTTATATTAACATAGCTTTGTGACAGTTAATATTTCAAACAAAAAAAAATAATTTATATTATTTACATTAAAATGTTTTCAATAAACTGAAATGTTACTAAATAAAGAATGAAAATTGACGAAAATTGCAAAATATAAATACCGACAGTTTATATGAATAGATAAATAAAACTATGCTTGTTATTAACAAAAAGGACGAAAAAAAAATTAAAATTATCCTTTGCATAGGTACTTGGGGTTTTTTTCTTTACTTTAAACTAATCGTAAGAATAATGCAAGAGAAAAATAGGGTAGGTAATAAAAATCCAGAGATAAAAAATTCTCAATGATTATGTTAGAAGAAAATGTAAGATAAAAGTATGAAAATTAGGAATACCTACGATGAAAAAAAAGAATCAAGCTATTATAGTTTAGTGATAAAATTAGGATAGAAACAATGAATTTTAATTGCTTGTTTCCAAAACAATATCTTACTAAAAAAAGCCGTAGCGATCGACACACCAATACGAGTTGTCTAAATGATATGGAAGGTATGTATTAGATCAGGGGTTCTTAAGCTTGTGCAGTTTGCGAACTCCTTAATGTCCTTAATGAACTTTATTTTTCTCGTGGACCTTTTTCTAACTGTAAATTTTTATGTCACCTTCCAAGCTTGATTTTTTAATATTTAATACAAATAATTTTGTAGCTAGAATTAGTTCGCAGACTTTTGGAGGTCTGAAGAGAATATAATTTGGTTTGTTTTTATTTTGTAAATTTAGGGCTTAAAATATTCGCATTATTTATTTGATAAAATTTTAGTATTTCAAAAATAGTAGTAGTTTCGGAAATAGAGGGTGGTGAAACAGTCATTGTTTGTTCAATTTCTTCAGTATCTTTTGAACTATGCATTTTAAAAATATTTTAAAAATAATCTTAAACATACCTAAATCTTTTATTATATATCACATGACTGCATAATATTTTGTTTAAAATTTTACACTTCAGCCCTCAAAGTACCCCTCAAAATCAGCGTTTGCGTTTTTTTGCTAGATTTGTCATGTTATCATAAAAAATCTACAAATAGGTATACCAAATTTAAACATTTGTCATCGTGTAGATTCTGAAAAAATTATCCGTAACAGACATAATTATAGCCACCCAGAGAAACAAGTAATATTATAAGAATCGTTTTTTGTTATTTAACGTCCGAAACCCTAAAAACCTTGTGAATTATATAAGTATTTAGAGTGACAGTATTATTTCAAAAGTTTCCAGTAAAGCATATGACTAGGTCTCAGGTTCCACGAGACACATTTCTTTATTTCCTTTTTAGCGTCATTTTATTATATTAGTTTTTCTTAATTTAAAAAGTTACCGATTCCTGATTTATGCACTTAAAGCTGTGAAAATTAAAGTAGCAAATACCATTGTAGAATCAAAAGTATCTTTACTAATTTCACCCATAGTATTATTGTTAAAAATATATTCATATGTATACCTATATTCAAAAGTAAAGAGTAATGAACGATCACATGGGGAGTTGATAACTTCCCACACACTTATCACAATAGCCTATTTTCGTTTTTGAAAGTTTCCAATAAGAAAAGTGAAACATAATGTTTTAAATTAGTACTTTTAACAAAAAAAAAAAGTATAGGCTGGGTCGTAACTAGCTTTTTGTCGGATTTTGCAAGATTTTGAAATTGAACCGTCAGTTAGGTTAAGTGAAACAATATTTATATAGTATAAAACATGAATTCTAATCAGATCGTTTTTATAATTATAAATTAAAAATTATCCTCTACCATGCTTTAATTATTAATTTATATTAATAAAACCATTAATTGCCGCTATTATGGGCTTATAGGATAGATACGCAAAATATAAGCAATCTTAATATATTAATAATTTAAATTTAAATTAAAATAAAACAAAATAAGTGAGATCATTTTTTTGAAAGTACCCCCTCGATTCGGGCCCTGGGCAATCGCCGCTGTTACCTTTTAACATACCTTTTTGCTTCATGCAATGGGCGTATATACATTAAAACAAAACTTTCTAGAACAAACGCTAGAAGTTTTATTTATTTTCTTATAGAGCTAAAAAGTGCTAAAAACATACTACAAGCTCTATAAGATTAGTATTCTCAACCTCAGCAAATAATCCATATAAATTCACCACAGTGTACTCCTTAAAAAATAACGAAAAAGCAATACTCTAGTAAAATATCTCAAAATCAGCAAAACGGACGATGTGCTCTTTTGGCAGAAAGTCTTCGATATTTATTTTCTTTTCTTTATTAAATTGACTTCAAACTTTTAATAAATATTGTCTTATATATTTATTGTTATGCCATTTTTTTAAAAACCTTTTTCTCAATTGAAATATTTTACAATAAGTCTAATCAATAACAGGTCAATAAAAGAAAAAAAATTGAGTGTTCATTTTCATAGCTAAATCTCGTTTTTGTGTAAAAAGCGATAAGCAAAATCATTCTATATTAAAAATAAAGTTTGTTTTTACTCTTTTCATAATGACAAATGGGAAATTAGTAGCACATCATTCTTCTGACTTTGTCATTAAGTGTACTATTCGTATACATATATTTAATATCTCCAAAGCTCTTCTGGCATCCAGAAGCGACAAGAAGTTGGAAAAAGAGCATACTGTTAACATTTTGGAAAGTATATAATGAAAATCAGAGAAAAATATCTGCCTTGATCACAAATTTACTCAATAATTTTGACCAATTGATGACGAATTTTGAATAACACTATCACAGAGACGTTACATTTAAGGGTTGATACGAAAAATTTCATACTCAAATAACAGAAATATAAAAATAACTTTTTTATAAAACTTTGTTTACTAATTTGCATTAACACTTTATTATCAACTCGTTTCATATTTCAATAAGTGATTCAAATTTAAATTTCAAGTCTATTTTACTTATATTCTAAAATATAGGTGAGAAATAGCGAAAAGTTATTAATATTTTTAATTTGTTTTAGTAACTATAAAGGCAAAGTTTTCAAATAACTAATCATTAACTGATAATGGTTAATACATCAAAATCAAACATAAGAAACCCAAACTTAAAATTAATGTTGAAACGAAAAACTAATTTGGTTATATTAATTATTTTAGCGTAGATATTACGGTCAATGTAAATAATTGCACATTATTTATAATGTCCGGGTAGTTTAAAAGTGTCCAAAGAGATGTGACAAAAAGATAAATTAAATAGAAAATATTACATTGTCCGGGCATTATGAACAATGCTGGAAATCGAGTAGACAATTTGAGAAAAAATTTATTCAGATTTCTCTACATACAAAGTTAAGGGGATTTTATATTAAAAGAAAATATTTATTAACTAAAAAATAAATAAAGAAACAAACTAGTGATGGTGTATAGATAGTAGATACGTATAAGAAATACGTACACCTAACTAAAAATATAGATATTAGGTATGTACGTACAAATACATATACACACAAAAAGTCAAATGCTACAGTTTCTATTTATTTACGGGACTCCGATTTACCAATTTATCAGATTTACAACTAAAAGGCTATCAATTAATTAAAGTAACCAGAGAAATAGTAGCAGTATTTTTAATGACCGGCCAATGTAATGAATTATCCCAGATTGTCATAGACAAATACTAAATTATTACATTGTCCAATTTTATCAGTCATTATTTATACCAATTTTTAACCAAGCATTATGAAAACTGTCCTGAATAATCAAATTGGCCGTAACATAGACACCAATAAATGTTCAAAGATTAATTCTGATTTCCTTAACAGTGAGAAAAATGGTATAAAATAATTGATAGATAGATATATATATATATATATATATATATACCATTTAATTAATAATTTAAAACGAATTCAGTTTGAGTAAGAATATTATGAACTATTCTAGTTTTGGTAAGTAAGTTTATTTTGCAGTTGAAAACAACTGAATCAACGATTTCTGAGACTCCTTGTATAAAATGTATTTAGTTTAAAAATGTTAATTAAAGTGCCAAATAAGGATACAAGCACAAATCCAGTTAGTTTCAGGTAAGGATTGTCGACGTATGATTTGATTGGTGTAGCTTTTCAATAAGAAAGCAAGGGTGAACCAATCGGATTAAATGCAGATAATTTGAATTAAAAATCAATTGAAACTGCACCCGTAATCGTATGACTCAAAAGAGTAAATAAAAGACATATAACGAACTAGGGGAGTAAACTGATGAAGGTGTTACAGAAGCGTTACGAAAAGTGTGATCTGGCGAGGCGATGAAGTTGAAGTTGAGAGGGGAGATATACGTTGGTAGAGAGAGAGAGAGAGAGAAACGTCCGTATATCGAATGCACAGTGCAGGTCTATTCTCCGATTCCCTTTTGTGCGGAACTTTGTGTGTTCACTTTTACATTGAGTTTAACGTCTAGAGTCGAGAGTTTACATAGATCTAGATGCACTGTAGCAGCAAGCGAGCCTGTACATTTTCTTCTCTCTTTCACTCATTGCCTGTTGCATTATATAATGTATAACTCATATGGCGTCCAGTCTTACAATCTACTACAGTAGTTACTGATGTAACCAATGAATAACAATTTTTAAAAAAATCTAAAATATTGATTAATATGTGAAAACCCATGCTACATATTATACATAGATAGTGAAAGAAGTTATACTTCTAGTGTGAGGTCCACAAGCACACTCAAATTTGTTTTATAAAAGTTATCTACTATGACTATACTCTATTTAGCACTTGATAATCAAGAAAATGGGATGAGCCAATAATTAAATTTAAAATATGTAGGTACCCATTTTATTTATTTCTAAATAAGAGGATAAGTGTATTTATTAAATGTTTTTTGAGAATAATATGAACATCACAGTTATAAATTAAAAGCTCTTTAGTTCATAAAGAAATTCAATAGGAATAAGTAAAGCAAACATTTAATCCATATTTTCATAATATACTTAAATAATGTATGTTTAATAGGAAGTATGGATAATAAAAACTCGTAGTTTTTTAAATAAATATTAGAGAAAGTTTTTAATTTTTGGACATTGTAAATTTTTTAAAAATGCTTCCGTTTCTGTGCGTATAAATAAGTTTATTGATCATTAAAATTCGAATACTTGACTCTAATTACGGATTAATGGCTTGTAATAGCTTTAAAAAGTCACAGGAGGTGGTTCTATAAATTATTAATAGCACAGGGGTTTATTTGAAAAATAAATATGTACATATAGTGTGACTTAAATAACAAATAAAACCTGAAGCATGTATATCGAAGATGTTAGATATTCTAAAGATTCTTATTAACTTCAAACGTAATTTTACTTTGAATTATTTAAGTTTTGAAAATTCGAGAAAAAATTAAACTGACGCCAATAACATGTCTTGATAGGGCACGATAAGGTGAGATAACGCTTATTAAATATTGATATTAGCATTTGAAATCAAAAATAATTCAAATTCGTACAAAATAATATAAAATTTGATCGAGAAAATAATTTTAATTTTAAACGTTATAAGTTATTACTAAAAGAGCTTATCTATAATATTTGGTCTACTTCTGAGACGAGAAATACAAAATATTTGTTTACTTTGATTTTTTTTTTTTAATGAAAATCCTACAACCAACTTCCGGGATGTTTGAAATAAATATATAATCTCGTAAATTAAATATAAGTCACGAGTTCATTTTTAGGAAACTATATTTTATTTTATTTATAATAAGAAATACTGCTACTTTGATGTTTATAAATAAGACAAGAAAACGAAATAAAAACACCAACCTGTCGATTGTGTCTTCCAGATAGGAAATCCGTTTAGAATGTACATTGTTTTTGTAGATTTTGAAATAAAATACAATTAAAATGTAATATGTAAACAAAAGTTTGAAAGACTTTTAAACTGTCAGTGAAGAAGTCAGCATCTTCAGAATGAGATCAAAGACAACGGATTCCGTACAATTTATATAACACCCAATAACTCAAATATGAAATGCAACTAAATATGAAACATTTACATTATATATTTGGTAAATTGATATGTTTATTAAAAGTAAAACACTTTTTTATTTTTCTATGCAGGTAGTTTATAAATTAAAATGACTCACCTATCACAAACATATAAGAAAGCACACTGTAGAGAACATACACAATTGACTTTATTTCTTTACGTTTTTTAGTTGAAAAAAACTTTAGTAATACGATATCACATATGGTTCCATAATGAACAATTAACGCATGTAACGCGTATCGGTCACTATAAAATTATACTAAATTTTCTTATCGACATTTTATCCGTAAATTAAAGTTTTCTATATTTAGATTGCCCACTTCGAAAATATATAAAGCAATATTAATTTGTCTAGACAGCGGTGGTAAAACATGGCAGCGTCTGTAACCAGTCCCATCTGGAGGCAACTTCTTGAACTGAATTATCAACCGCACAATTTAAATTTATTCTAATAATAATATTTCCGATACAATTACATTTTATTGACAATTAACAAAAAATACAAGTGATTATTGCATAGTAAAATATTTAAATTAATTAATTCAATATGTTTTACAATAAATAAACACACTAAGGTGCTACAATATATAATAAATAAATACAATAATGTACTCACAAATCTTACGTCTGTTATGTATTCTCTATGACAGAACTTTTAAATGTTAACTTTGTTTAAATTATTGTTGTACTCGTTGATCAACTAAACTTCTATAATTTGTTTATCAATATTTGAATTTGTCAAAATGTATCAAATATTAAATTCTGTTGAGTCAAGCAATGAAAGTTATTGATATATTTTTAAATGTCTACGAATGAAAAAAAAATATTTTTGTAATACTTTACACGAGAAATTTGAAAAAAAAATGAAAACCATTTCTGTCCATTAAAAAACAGTGGTTTAACATAACGGTAAACGGTTATAACGCAACTTGAAATTCATTGTTTGACTTAATTTTAAGGCTCTTCTATATAGAAATTGTCTTTAAAATCAAGTTGATCAAGTTAAATAATAATGTTTTAGCCACCTATTGGCGCAGTGGCTAGAGCAGTTCTCTCCACTTCATGTGTCAAGTGGTTCGGATTCGATTCCCATTGAATCCTAGACCTAAGATTAAAATTGACCAACAGAAATTTTCTGTGCTTAAACGGTCGTGATATGACCTAAGCTGTTAAAGCGACTTTAAAAAAAAATGTTTTAATATCGGGTCATGCCAAGTAGTTTATTTAAAAGTTTAAATATTAAGCTCAATGTATTACATAAAGTGTCTACTTGATTTGATGAATTCCTAAGTAAAACTGACGAGCGACCGAATTATTTTTTTTATTTTAAACAAACTTTATCTGAAAAGAAAAAAAAATAAGCAAACTAAATATTCCCAAAGACGATAAACTTTATTCAAAATAATTTTTTGCTTCAATTTATTATTATACAAAATATCACCTCACTTTCCTTTACTGCACTAATTTTTTTAGGACGTTTCCGTTTTTTAACGAAATTTTTTTAAAAATATTTTTATTAATTATTCAACAGCCAGGAACTTTTAATAAGTTTTTATATTATAGTTTGTGATATGTTACATCCAATATTTGTATTTAAAAATCGGATATATTTAGTTTTTGTTGTTAAAATAAAATAAGTTTTAATTAACATAGGGTTTTACGTTTAATGCCCCCCCCCCACTTTCTTTGTTATAATCGAGTTTCAATCATAGAATATCAAAAATTACAAATTTCAATGGTTTTACAAAAATGTCACTGTAAGAAAAAAGTTTTCTTTTTTAATCTTCCGAATCTTACTCTAACATTCCATTTTAATTCTTAGTATTTTTTGAGATTATCAATTTCAAGACCATAGAGTTAATAACAAACACTTTCCATCCTTTTAACAAAATTAATTCTTTTATAATTTGTGTACTTTATACGAGTAGTTTTTTGTTATTTAAGATGGCTACAACTGCCATGGTCATTAGCGATCGACAAAACCAAAATGCGGAGAAAACTTTTTGGTGTTTATTAGGATTCGACCCTAGGACCAATGGCGTATAGGTTAAGACTTTAATCAATCACGCTTTACTAAGTGAGTCTATAATTACAGTTATTTTATCTCAACGTTAGCGCAAAAAGAGAATTAAAATATAATCTTATAAAGTTATAACAAATAAAATAATTTATAACGATTTTAATACATAATATTCAATACAAAATAAATGTAATACTCTAAAGATAAAAGATAATCAACAAATAAAGAAACTTTATATAACACATCTTTGAATTAAAATACATTTAACAAACGTCGCTTGATATGTTATAAAAATACATTTGCTTAAAACTACAATGAAATACACAAACATAAATTTAAATCAGCCTTGGCGATAGTATCATTTTTCAGAAAACAGATAAAGCTTATAATTAAAAAGGCACTGGATAAAAAAAAACTTCAAAATTCTTCATAAAATCTGTGAGCAATTTAACAATTGAAAATAAAAAACATGATTTAAGGCATCGAGTTCTTGTCGCAGATTCATTAATTCTTGCTCCAATTGTTGGTTAAAGAATTCCAATATTGTTATGTCTATATTTAAACATTTTCGCTGTAACATTTCGACTATATTTTCTTGGTTCAAATCTTCATTGCAACAATGTTGACCTTCTGCTCGTCTTTCAAAGTCTAACCCCTGTATAGTTTGGCTATATAACTGAGTTCTTATATGAGCTTGTCTTTTTCGTTTGGCTTTTCGTTGTATTATTTTGGTTTTTCTTTGGTTTTTTTCAATTTCATCCAAAATTTTATCCCGTTCCATTTCCTCTAATATGAGTTGTTGAAAACGTCGTTCACGTCTTTCCGTAATAAACTCAGAAAATCCATCACAGTATTGTTTATATGAATTGGTTTTGATAAGTTCGAGAAAACTAGTTCTTTCTTCAGACTCTCTTTTCGGAAATTTGGGAAATTCTCGACATAGATTGATAGTTGGAACCCAATCGATATTATATCTATCCATGCATTCTGCTGGTTTGCCATACACAAAATGTTTAGAGCAAATATAAAGTGGCTCGGTTTGATCTAAAATTCAGAGTGAGGTTACGTTTAATTTTTATTTTAATAGTTTTTTATTAATTTAATAATTACCAGTATTACTTCGTCCGATTACTTTTAGCCATAACATTTGACGTTCTTTCGATAAAGCGAGATTGGGATATACTTTTGGTATTGGGAATAAAAAATTTTTGGTGATAAAATATTTGCGGCATATTTCACAAAAATTGACCATTTTGGCTTAAGTTAAATTATTTATAGATGAACATTAGTTTCCAAATTAAAACAATTAGTATTGTATTATAAAATAAAAGTACAAATAAAAAAAAGTAATAATAAAATTATTTAAAACTCCATTTTACATTTCTGCGCCTCTTTACACTGACATTGACATTTACCAAATGCTATGGAAGCCTATTTACATGCGCAGTGAAAAAAAGCAGTCGTATTTGATTGCGATATTTTAAATTTAAATAAGAGCGCGTATCCATATTTTCTTAAATTCCTATTTCCTAGATATAATTATTAAAAAAAGACCAAACTTTAAAATTAGAGAAGAGTTTGAGTTTTGCATAAACTTTCTCAAGGTTACTGAAAGAACTGTGTTGTGTGTCTAGACTCTAGAGCTCAACACTCGTGAAAAATCCATGTGTGATATTCCACACATTGATTTTTCTATCATATAAAAAATTATTTACTTTATTTATACATCTATCTTTTTACATACAAAACTAAGGTAAATAATAAAAATTATTTGTGGTTTTACGAAACCACGGTGCAAGTGAAGCTTTTTTTCGGTTTTTAGGCACTTAAGTAACTGAACATTTTCGGAAAATTATTTGAATTAGGGTATGAAAATAGAATAGAAAGAAACGGATGTGACACGAATTCACTGTCTGACGTGACGCGCACCGTTGCAACTATTTTTGAATTTCCATTATAGATGTTAATACTCAAATGTTATTTTCATTATTGAATTTGTTGATTATTGTTAAATCGATCAACTGCCTGTTGCCATTTATTGTAACATCACCGTCGGATATTTTCGCACTATTCTCACTTGCTGTATCTTTGTCTATCACGATCAAGTGAGCAACAACATTTATATCAATACACCAATTGACACTGATCTAAACACAAATATCAATACAAATATGATTGACAATTAATGGCAACTTATAATATACTAAAACGTTGTCATGAAGACGAAAATAGCTCATTACATCCAGTACCTAAGTGACCTAATCAAGAATTCAATACACTCACTTTGTTAAAGTAGTAAGCAAAGTCAAGTTTTTCTTCTTAAATAAAACTTTTTTGGGGAAACAGCTTTGGGGAAGATTTTTGCTGTGGTCGGTATAAGGGTTTGCAAAAAAACTATATTTTTGTTAAAACCGGTTTTTCGGTTTTTTTCCTATATTAGCCCCGGTTAACCGGTTAAAACCCGGGTTTTTAAGAAAATTAAATCTATAATAAAATCACCCCCCTTATTGTATTTATTTACAACTAAAACACCATTTATTAATGATTTTTTTTTTTAATTCAACTTCAGTTATAAAAGTTCATTTGCGAATTTCAAAATTTAAAAAAAAAACTGATAAAAACATGTTTAAAGAGTAATTTTAATCTAACTTACTTCTAATTTTGTTGTCAAAATTTTCTGACACAGAAAATGTTTTTTCTGAATCCGTCGAAGTAAGTTTAACTGCGATTAAAGCATTTACAAGTAATTCTAAGTTGCTCGTTTTTTTCTCGGTTGTTTCTAATAACTGACATTCTTTTCTAAACATTCATCATTTAGCGACATATCCACTTCATTCACCTTTATTATGTATTTGAATCTCACTATCCTCACCTACAAATTTTCTGGTTCTGACTCAATTTGAATCATTCTTTCTAATAATCGCCTGCCAAAATTTAACAACTGATTTTGACGTATATGGCAGAGCAACTCCCGGTTGAATAATTGATTCGATTTTTGCATAATTTGAGCCTTTTAAATACTTCGCCAAAGTTCTTTTGTAAATTTATTTTAAATAACATTAAATACATTTTTAAAAAATCCCAATTATTTTTATTGAATAACCGGGTTTTCGGTTTTTGATTGTTACTAAAAAAACGATTTTTAAAAACCGGTTTTAACCGGTTTGCAAGCTCTGTGACTGAGTTTGACTATGTCAAGTTTTTAATAAAATTTGCTTGAAAATTAAGTCATGTAGGAAATCCCTAAATCCCTTACCCCAAAATCCTATCAAAAAATAAAACTTTATTTTTGGAGTTTTGCTACAAAAACTTTTTTACACGCATAAATGAGAACAACAACGATTTTTTACAAACGTATATTAATATACGTTAGTATATTCGTCTAGATTAAAATATCTACCACTTCTTCGAATGCTAAAATCGCTATGGAGCCATTGGTAATGTCATTAGTAGGCATCTGTACTCTAATTGCTTAAAATGTACCATTTCGCAGTTTATCTTTTAATTTCAAAATTGCAGTATTATAGCAGTAGGTACGTCATATTAAACCTATTGATCATATCCTCATAACAATCACTTTGAACCGTCATATTTTAATTAATCCTAAATTATCTAGGAGTCCATATTTGACGAACCATCTTTTCAAATCAATTTTTTTTTCCCGAAATCTTTTAGTCTTACAAAGACCGCATATCATGCACTTTGATCCCGCATACATTTTTAGCAGCACACATACCTAGGTGAATACTTTTGCGATTTTGTTAAAAACCATAAAAGAAAGGTTCTTCAAAAAATTTAACGATCCTCGAATTTTTCTGAAATGCAATTTCTTTATTTCTTGTATAAAACAATATTTTGAATGTTGAAAATTAAGTTTACTTTTACTTTTGAGACAGTTTTACAATATCATCCCAAAAGCCTAAACGATCATAATCAGGATTCGTTTTGCATTCCAATGTATCTCCTATATCCAGATAATTTAGTTGAGTTTTAGCCACAGGTTTCCATTCATTCAATTCTGGACTCTTAGGAACTCCAGTTTTTGCAAATGAAGTCCACAATTTTACTAATCGTTGAATTGTTTTTCCTTCTAAAGAATTTTCATCGGCCACATTTGGGTTAAATTCGCATGAAAATAAATAGCTTAAATCATCAGCATGAATTGTGCCTGGGCGATCAACACCAAATATTTTTTTAAACATTCCAAATGGGGTGTCGACTGCAAAGCGATAGAAGTAAACAGGATTTTTTTGTAGTTCTGCATGTTTTTTAACAGCTAAATATTTAGGGATAAGAATCGCAACATCCGTTGTAAGCTACAATAAAATAGTTAAAAAATAATTTCAAATCCAATAGTAACGATTCCAACTTACTTTTACGTAAGGATCAATTTCATCTGCAGTTGGTTTTGAATCGCCATAAAAAAATTCTTTTAGGCGCTTACCCACTTCTTTTGACTTATCCGTTTTTCTTTTTAAATTCAAAAATAATGGAACGATAGTTTCATTGTCTGTAAAATCCATGGGAAAAGTCAACTGCTTTGGAAATTGTGGTGATATAAATATTAATCCTTCACCAGAAGTATATCCAAAAATAATTGGAACGTCATTATATTTTCCAGACTTTAAAACATCTTTAGGATCTTCTGTCAAGAATGGTTCTTCAGAGTCACACAAAACCTCCTTTGTAGGCCCCCATAAAGGTGTGATACCATTTGTAATATCCTATGCAAATCAAATGTTTTATCTAAAACTAATATAAATAATATCTATCAAAATATTTACATGCACTTTTAATAATTTATCTTCCACATCCGTAAAATCCTCAAATGGCAACGTTTTTAAGTACTCATAAAAAGCTCGTTCATCAGTGGACTCAACTCCCAAAGCTTTCGCTAGTTTTAACGGATTTGGTTCACCAAATGCCCAATCTGTGTTGGCAGTACCACTTTGACAAATGGCTTTATGAAACAGCCCCTTTGCCATCGGGGATAATACTAAATAATGCACCGAAGCAGAGCCAGCGCTTTCACCGAAAATTGTAACATTATTAGGATTTCCATTGAAGCTTTTAATATTATTTTGAACCCATTTTAACGCCATTACCATATCTTTTAGCCCTGCATTTCCAGGAACACCAATTTTGGGATCTTTAAAAGCCATGAACCCTACCAAATTGGAAAAAAATATTTAAATTTTTAGCTTACAATATAAAAATTTATAACTTAATAGCGACTCGTGGAAAACAATTTTTGTGAAGCATTTGTTACAGCAATAATTAATTTTTTAAACTATTAAATTTATTTAATGCATAAAATGATTATTACTTTTATTTGAATTGTATTTTAAAAGAATAAAAAATTTTGAATTGGTTTTTAATAAAAATTTAATAAAACCTATGGTACCTATTTACAATTTCTACAACTATGAACTTTGCCTCCATTGACGAGCCGTCACTACCCAAATCATAAAATAGTATTTGCAAATTAATTGAAAGTACCTAAAGCACCATAACGATAATTTATTGTAACTAGTACAACTTTTTCTGGTAACAGAAATTTTGGGCCGTATAAATCGGAATTTCCATTCCCTTCAGTAAATGCTCCGCCATGAATATAGAACATAACAGGAAGAAGTTTGTTATCATTAGATAGCTGTAAAAAAATTGCTTTATACTGTATATGCCATTGTGAAATATAATAAAAATTACCGATGGTGTATGGACATTGAGATAAAGACAATCTTCTCCGCCCGTGAATTTACTTCGATCAAATTTATCCCGCCCTCGACAACTTCCTCCATGCTCAAGTGCGTCACGAACTCCTTCCCATTTTTCTAACGGTTGAGGTGCCTTCATTAAACAAAACCGATTTGAAAATATTAAACAATTTAATTTAAATCATTCAAGTACCTTAAATCTAAACTCTCCAAAAGGTGGTTTTGCGTAGGGTATTCCTTTAAAGGAATAATATGAGTTGTCTCTTAAGTCTTTGCCAACGCTACCACGTAGTTTTCCTTCTGTAACTTCTACTATTGGATCCATATTTTACAATGAAAATAAAGAAATGCAAAACTATCTAAGACGTTGACTCGCAGAAATTGATTAAATTATTATGTTTCTGATAATATCATTTCAGTGGGAAATTATTAAGTATTTATCTTAGTATATTATATAGGTGTATGATAAACATAGGTTAGATAAGTTTAAGTAATTAAAATATTTTTATGAAAATATGAAATCTATGTATTGTTTGAGTCGTGTCTTTGCATTTAAAATTCAATAAGAGGCTCATTTTATCATCAGTTTCATAAGTTAAGTAAATAAGTTGATAGATGTGAGGGATAGTAATTGATACTTCAAAAAATGAAAATGCTAATACATGATTATTATCTTGAAATGATTAAAGTATTTAATTTTCCCAGAACTTTGAAACCATTTGATTTTTTCACTTATAATCAATGAATAAACATATCGGGTAGTAATTTATTGATACTTCGATATATGAATGCAACGAAGTACCCATTTGAATTTTAAATATTATATAAAATCTTAAATCGTAAATATTTTTTAAGTTATTTAAGGTTGTATCAACTACTTCGGTTATAAGTGATTGGCAAATTTAAAATCCAAAAAAAAAGGCTTTAACTTTCGTTGGGATTCCACCCGAGAAACATTGGCGTATTGGGGAAAGCTTGTAGTCAACCACAACACTAAATGATTCTTAAATATTTCTTGTGGCATAAAATTATTTAACTCAAAGTCAAAATGTAGATCATAGACTTTTTCGTTAGTAATCTTTGAAAAAAATGTTCTGTATAAATATCAAACAAATATCCAAAGATAAGGAAGAATGTAGAAAAATCTTATCAAACTATTATATATCGAATTCAATTATTTAAAAAAATGTTTTCTATGGTTTTGAAATTCTGTGATAACTAAATAATGAATATGTAGGTATTTATTTATTATCAAAGTATTCAAATACAATTCGTTTGTGTAGAGTTTAGACCAATGATTGTCAAAACATATTTAGCAAGTTGGAAGGGTTTCGAACAATCCTTTGAAAAATCCTTTCTTAAATTTTGTCAAACAATCATTCTCATTTCAGAGTGAAAAGGGGTCGTAGACCTAAATATTTGAGATAAACTGGCTTAGGCAACGAAAAGTGTAACTACATGATTCTATCGATACCTGTGCGGTGTTGTTTTACCTGTTTATAGTAAATAAATGGAATAATGAAACAACAAAAATGTACTCAGCCCTGAACCTGATTTAGTAAAATTTCTTTTTGTAGCTAAAGAGCATTGGTCTTGATAACTTATTATAGGAGCGTATGGTTACAAGCTTTAGAAATTGTGGTCTAAGCAACAACAAAAAATTAGTATTGCAGAATAAGCCTAAAATTTTTTTTTTTAGTTAAATAACATATTATTTACTTACACTTATAAGATAAAACAAATTTTTATTTTCTGATTGATAGTTATTCTGGGTTTTCCATAATTTCTAATAGCATTGATGATTATGGGATTGAGACGTTTTTCCTAGAAACCTAGAACGTTTATCTATTCATTATAATCGTATATGATATATTACGATTGACGATTGAATCGTTTAAATTCAGATATGATAACATGTGATCCTTGATAAGCACTGATTTATTAACTAAGTAATAACGATGGCTTACAAAAAAGGATTTTAATACATTTAATGAAGATATTTGCTAGAATTCTTGGTTCAGGAATGCCAAATAATAGCGTTAGTTAAATTATAAATAAACAGCATGTAAAAACGTGTACCTATACTTACTTCAATGTGTTAAAAACTTCTTATCCATAAGTGATTTATAACCAAAGTTTAGACTCCAGATGAGTTTCTTAAATTTCTTAGGATGGTGATTGGAGGATCCTGGTAAATTCATCAAAAAGCTCTACCAAGATATTCACTCTGCGGAGGTTTAAGGAGCAACACAATAGCCTTGCTTATAGGGAATGCAAAATTCCTTGGTGCCCCTAAAAATTAATCCGTAAAGTACCTCGAAGTGTCCTTTGACAGCAGGCTGAACTAGAGAGACCACATCATCTCAAAAATAAGGGAAGCAAACACTCGCTTAATTCAGCTTTATCCCCCTTTAAATAAAAAATCAAGTCTTCGCAGCGAGTGCTCTTTAATGATCTATAAAGCTATGATCAGACTCATATTGACCTATGGTTGTTCTGTTTGGTTCAAAACTTCCGAGGGAAATTTTAAGAAGTTACAAATATTCCAAAATAAGGCACTGCGCATCATTTTAAAAGCACCATGGTTCATTCGGAACTCCCAAATCCATAACAAACTAAATATGACTAGCATAAAAAAGCACACAAGAAGTCTTGCCAAAAGATTCTTTTTAGAACATCTCCCTCTGCTCAAGTGCCGCCGAACTAAACTTGGGTCAGTACAGAACCCAGAGAAGACTGAAGAAAAGGCTTACTCAGGAAATTATTTAAACAATACAATACTCGAGGATCAATGTTAAACTTCTAGTTATTATAATACATAAACACTCATACCAGCACTCTGAATAGCGACTTTTGAGGTTCGCTGAACAAGTGACAAACTAGAAGAACAAAAAAAAAAATCTTAGGAGTGCAAAGGAGTTCTAAGAAACAACCAAATATATCCGGGAATTCTTAAAAGAAATTGTTATTAAAGCCTCACGCTCACATGTTAGTTCTTGCGTTCATTGTTTCAGCGGGGGTGTATATGAAAAGTAAACATAAAAAATGTTTTTTTTTTTTACAATTTAAAAAGTACAAAGTAAGAAATTTGAGAACCGTTGCTCTAAATAAGTTATTAATATGGTATACAAGTCAACCAACCGTTTACCAAATAATATATTCCCTTCTGAGTACCTACCGTACCTACGTACAATTGTTAATCTCATAAATTAACATAGTATCAAACCACATATTATGCTATGTTATATTTGCAATTATTTGCTTAAAGTACTGTAGATGGCAGCTACAATAACACATTTGTTTGGTTTTTTGAACTACTACTACTATTTTATGTGAATTTATGGGATATTAAGGAAAATTCGAGTAATATAGACATTATTACAACGAAGGGAATGTAAAGGAAAATATAAATTAAATGCTGATTTTTAAGTTCTTAAATGTTAACCATTTCCTTGCTTTTTGCGAATTTTGTAATTTTTAAAATTTTGTAACTTATAAATTGATTATAATACCACATCACTCAGGCACTCAAGTAACAATTACTTTTTAAATTATTTTCAGATTTTGAAATTTAGACTTGCCAAATTGATCGAAATTGATACAACTTTAATAGATGAATATGTTAAACTGATAAATGTTATTTAACCTTTAGCAATTACAAATTAGTTAGATGTTTCTATCAAAATAAGCTTTCAAAAACCACATAATAGTCCAGTCAAATAACTCTATAAATAAACATTCATCCGGGAGGGCTGATTTTTTGATACAACATAAAGATGGTCATTATCATCAATAAACTGCTAAAAAATCAGTCCTTCAATTTTCCGGAAACTTTGGGAAAAATAGGTTTTCTTTCTAATTTTCTATATAATTAGAAAACGGCTCACAAATCGTGAAAAAGTTTCAAATAAGAGTTGTAGAACGAAGCATTTTACATAAACAATGTTCAGTAACTAATTTCCGTGAAGTGGATAATTTTCCCGCTACACGCTTGTAAAGCTTTTCGGCGCTCAAAAGTTTGCGGGACGACGTAACGTCATAAAAATGGTGGAAGAGAGTCGGCCGTTTTTAGAGAGAGACAGCCGTTGCGCCGCATGAATATAAAGTATACATGTGTGTGTGTGCGTAACGTATTTTTTCATTATTACTTCAAATAATTCTCTCACAAAGTATATTACGAATTTGGAATTTCTACAATAATATTAGAATTTTCGAGTTTTCACTTAGTCCAGAGGTGAACAACTGCTGGCTCGCGGGCTACATCCGGCCCGCTTTGACTTTATTCACAAAAATTACAGTTCATCGTAAAAAATCGGGCATTTCACCTCTTCTTTTTTTGTAACTTCTGAGATAACATTAAAACAACTTTTACGCCTCTTCAAATCCAGAATTTTTTAAGGAATGTTCTGGATAATGCACAGAAATATTTAGCGTTCTTGGGATCGACATACATATGCGAAACGACATTTTCTTTAATGAAAAATACAAAGAACAAAATCAGATCACGAATAACGGATGAAAATTTAGAAGCAGTTCTACGAATTGCCACTCATGAACTGAATGCCAATTTTGATGATATAATAGGTTTTTTCCAATCGATCAGCTATGGCGATGCTCAAACACTAAGACTAAGAGACAAGAGTGAGTGAAGAACTGTTTGTTGTAAAAAATTACATACAAAACAAAATAGCGGTACACCCACAGAAACTTTTGAATTACTAAATGATTGCTACTGAATGAACTGAATGGTGGGGAATGAACGATTAATGAGCACCAATAAACACGCAGAATGGATTTCATTTTTTGGATTTGCACCGAACTCGAATAAAACTACCAGATTTGTCGATATAATTCACTCACATTTAATATAGGGCTTTGTGTTGTTTACTTTCACTACCAAACTGGTATATACATATATGTTGAATGAATGATAAATACATATACAAAAGAAAAATTAAACATACGACAGAATAGTTAGACTTATCTGCGAGAGCTAATGGTACATTATTTAATTATTGCTTGTATAAGAATACAAAATATTCTAAAAAAAAATGCATGGGGGTGTTATTTGTGCACTTATTTACATTTTCATAGAAAATTTGATAAAAATTTGTAACTTTTAGAAAATTTTTCCCAGTAAGTTCACGACTGTAAGTTTAAAATACCGAATGCACTATTAAAAAAGAAACTATTAAAAAAATACCAAACTGATAATTACATATGTTGATTATAAATTTGGTAATTTATGTTTAGTACCACAAAATTTAAGGTAATACTGCCGGTTTATTATAATTCGCTCTTGTACTTTATGATTCAATCAAAAAATTAGACAGAACATAGTGATTTTGTATTCAAATCGTGTGTACATTGTGGAATACTTTTATTATATTTTTTTATTATATTTTATATTTTCGTCTAACAACCAAAGCAAAAATTTTAAATTAAATAAAAGTGGCTTAGCTCGTGAAAAATCACAGGTTTAGCTGCATGTACCACAGACGTTGGATAATAAAATGTTCCGCAACTCTGCTACTCAATTATCGGACGCCAAAATTTGACGACGTATTCTTATAGATCTCGCTAAAATAAATCGAAAATGCAAAATAAAATTTTTCGAATTTTCGCTTAGTTTTGGTATATCAAATTTTTAAAAGTTGTATCGGATACGTTAATTTGAATAAAAAACAACGCTATGGTCACAACTTACTTGTTATTTTCTCTTGATAATTAAGTTGGGAAGGATTTCTTTTTGTTTTGGCGGTTCTGCCCCCGGGCCCCGCTTCTAAGATAGTTGCGAGCAGGTGTCAAAACTTCGTTCAAATTTAAGAATTCCCGAAAATTACGCGACTTATTAAACTGGTCAACAAAATTTTATTTTTTTGTTGTTGCATGAAAACTTCTATCAAATTTTGAATTTAGTAGGACAACCAAACAAACATCAGGTTTTCTTGTGACATAAAAACATATTTTCGTAAAAAGTACAAAAATCAGCTACTCTTATAGAACCTTTATTTCTTAATATATAATAAATACTTATTATTTTCGTGAATATTTAGCTTTTGGTAGGTCCCTTATAAGTATCCAACTAAAATCTGCTAGCATTCCTGGACTTCATTTCCAAATGAGAGTCAAGCATATGTAATGTGCTCATTAATCGTTCATTCCCCACCATTGGGTCAGTAGCAATCATTTAGTAATTCAAATTTTTCTGTGGGTGTACCGCTATTTTGTTTTGTATGTAATTTTTTACAACAAACAGTTCTTCACTCACTCTTGTCTCTTAGTCTTAGTGTTTGAGCATCGCCATAGCTGATCAATTGGAAAAAACCTATTATATCATCAAAATTGGCATTCAGTTATTGAGTGGCAATTCGTAGAACTGCTTCTAAATTTTCATCCGTTATTCGTGATCTGATTTTGTTCTTTGTATTTTTCATTAAAGAAAATGTTGTTTCGCATATGTATGTCGATCCAAAGAACGCCAAATATTTCTGTGCATTATCCAGAACATTCCTTAAAAAATTCTGGATTTGAAGAGGCGTAAAAGTTGTTTTAATGTTATCTCAGAAGTTACAGAAAAAGAAGAAGTGAAATGCCCGATTTTTTTACGATGAACTGTAATTTTTGTGAATAAAGTCAAAGCGGGCCGGATGTAGCCCGCGAGCCAGCAGTTGTCCACCTCTGGACTAAGTGAAAACTCGAAAATTCTAATATTATTGTAGAAATTCCAAATTCGTAATATACTTTGTGAGAGAATTATTTGAAGTAATAATGAAAAAATACGTTACGCACACACACACATGTATACTTTATATTCATGCGGCGCAACGGCTGTCTCTCTCTAAAAACGGCCGACTCTCTTCCACCATTTTTATGACGTTACGTCGTCCCGCAAACTTTTGAGCGCCGAAAAGCTTTACAAGCGTGTAGCGGGAAAATTATCCACTTCACGGAAATTAGTTACTGAACATTGTTTATGTAAAATGCTTCGTTCTACAACTCTTATTTGAAACTTTTTCACGATTTGTGAGCCGTTTTCTAATTATATAGAAAATTAGAAAGAAAACCTATTTTCCCAAAGTTTCCGGAAAATTAAAGGGCTGATTTTTTAGCAGTTTATTAGGAATGACCATCTTTATGTTGTATCAAAAAATCAGCCCTCCCGGATGTATGTTTATTTAAAGAGTTATTTGACTGGACTAATAAGCATTGATTAAGAATCAATGGATTAAGTATATACTTAATCAATGAAATAAGTATAAAAAAGTTTACATTTTTATGATTAGAAGTGATCTAACTAAAATACGGGTTTAACTCTGATTGTTGCTAAATGTTTGTTATTTAGTTTTTAGACTAATGAAGATCGAAATGATAATAATTCATCCAAAACTTTTAGACCTTAAAAATATATACATATGTATCAGAAGCGTGCGGTCCATACTCCATACATGCTATAGATCCCTCCGCATGCCTTGGGATTGTAAGACGATTTTAAAAATTGAATTTTTTTATGATTTATTCATTTCATTTTTAATTTACGTAATTGCATGCATTGTAAAATGATTCTAAAATTGATTTTTATCATTTATAAATTATTTAATTTACGTAATAATGAAAGGTATACGCTCATAAAATTGGCATAGACTACCAGCTCAAATGAACGGCAACAGCCGAATTAATGCGCAGGCGACCGTTTGCTTTGAATTGGTCGCGTATGTGCACAAGTACGGTAAAATACTATTTCTCTTGGCATTTCACATTTCCGATTAACGGTCGGCAGATGCGTTTGACGTTTTGAATTTAAACAGTGAATTTACTTGTTACTGATACTGTTCGTGACTTATTTTGATTTATTTACCCAGAGGTCATATAAATTAATACATAAGGCTAATTTTTAAAAATGTGGTTTTTAAACAACCCCCCCTCCAACCCTAACCACATGCCCTGTTTCAAAAGTCACCGCACGCTACTGGTATGTATATAATTTAGTAATACGTATAGGTTACGGTACCTATGTTTATATTATAAGTAAAGTCGTTAAATTTATTTTTTAAATACAAAAATACTCAGCCGCTAATAATAAACTCTTTCATTAACTTGGCATCATTTTGATAAAAGCTAGAGAGTTTTAATTCTTATTGGAATAAAATTTAACATTTAAAATTTAACAATTAAAACAAACTTTATAAATCAATTTTAGCTTTTGATAAGGTATTTATTATAGTAGTGCTTTTAAAGGTTTATGTTTCACCTCCTTATTGAGGATCTACTGGTTACTGAAAGTAACCTGTAGGTACTTGCTAATTAAAAATTGTGTTGTACGGATGTGGAATGTTATATCTCACAAAACATGTTTGAGCTGAAAACTGAAAATTTTATGAAGATAGATCAACTTTAGACTATACACGAATCAAGATATTGTTGTCTTAAAACATATGCTGTTGTAGCCTATTACAGCCGAGTTAATCTATTCAAAATTCTATCTTTGAAAGCAATCTGATTGAAACCTTATTTCTAAGATTTCATAATTCTATTGCCAAAATTAGCTTAAAAAGTAATTATATACTACATTATTGTAACTATTTCAGTTAATATTTTGTTTGGTTAACAAGCAGTAATTTGGGAAATTCTGTAACTTTGAAAAAATAATTTATACCTTCTTGACAAACACAGAGCTTGACAATAAGCTTTATTGGTTTTACACAAAATATGAGTCGCATGAGATATACCTATATTACAAAAATCAAAGACAAAAACATTCTTATAAATTTCTTATAAAGCTTCAAATAAATTTCTTTTTATGAATAAAGGTAATAAGTAACTTTTGTAAAAAAACGAAATTTTGATATAGACATATAACTATTTTAGAAATTTTTTGTAGGTGCATATATTTTTTATAAAGAAGTATCCACTTTTAAAAAAAATCAATGGCTTACAAAAGTCTAAACTTAAATAATAGATACAATTTGATTTTTTGTATTATTTATTTTACTGAAATATAATGAGAATGTAAGTAGCAACTGTCCAAAAAGTGTCCAATTATATATATTGGCATGATGACATAAATGGATTTTTCTTCGAGTAAAAATGACAATTCAATGTGTTTTTTTTTTATATTGATATTTGTCAATTTTCTTTTATCTCAGTATGTATCCTGAGGCTTTTTACTTCACTAATGCCATTGTGATTTATTAATTGCATAAAATATGTTTTGT
This sequence comes from Sisyra nigra, assembly GCA_958496155.1. Taxonomy (NCBI): domain Eukaryota; kingdom Metazoa; phylum Arthropoda; class Insecta; order Neuroptera; family Sisyridae; genus Sisyra; species Sisyra nigra. Next base: position 27,528,290 of record OY292314.1, read on the forward strand.
TATTGACATCTTTCAATTTCTTGAATAAATCAGAAGATATTTTTATTTATTTTAGATAATAATAACTGTAAAAATAGAACTGAAACAAAGCTTTCAAATTGTTATATCTACTGCTACAATGTTATTTCACCTATATTGTTATTTTTATAAGGAGACAAATGGAAAGAATCTTGAAGTTTTCGCAGTTCAACCAAGAACAAACTGAATGTTGTCGTCGTGATGATTTAATAAATTGAATCTCGCGCCGCTCTTTAAGAAATATAACAGAATCGACAACACTTGAAACTAAGACATGCCAAATGCGACAAGAATACAAATTGTTCGGTACAAAAACAATTATATCTAAGAGGGAAAAGAAAAGCCGTTTTGGTTGACCAGAACGTGAACGTGGCTCTTCTCTTTACAACGTAAAGATCCTATGTACAAGTAAGGGAAACCTGGAAGAATGGGATTGAAACGGGAATTAATATGGGATGAAGACGTACGGATGAAAGGATAAAAGAATGAACGGCGACACCCGTCTTAAAACTTTCTCACATCTTATATAAAACTTATACTCGTCCACAATTTTCTTCACTCTCAGTGAAAAGTTTTCCCAATATTTCTGACACCCAACTAACGAGGAATAATGTAATTCATCTTTTACTACAAAATTTTTTCTATCTTTATTTCCCATTATTTGTTTGTGGTATTACACGAATTATTTTTTTATTAAAAAAGTTTTTTTCCCACAAACAAGTAAAAAGTGTAGGATTTTATTTTATTTACGATCTCAGATACATAAAATGAATGAATGAAAACGTTTTGTTTCGGTTTTAGATTTACCGTAGAAAATTTGAATTTTCACTGTCTAACATTATTTAAGACAATAAACCAATAAACCTTTCTTTTTGAAACAATGTTGGCATTTCTTTATAAGTAACGAAAAATTGAGGATGATTTTGAAAATTCACGATTTATCTATAGGTATAGACTTCTCAATCTTAAATTAAATATTTAAACTAAATACTTTTATTATAAATACTTACTTAGTCATTATGATTCACGCAAATTATTTAACTTCTGAAGTTATCGGATAATTTAAATCTGCATAAATCAAGGAAAAAATTTTTATACATGCAGTCTATCTCTCTGAATCGATTCTCTATATTTATAGCGCTATTTACATGTGCAGTGGCGGAACTACCATATCGCTAGATCCCGCGACGCGGGGGTTCCCGACCTTTAGGGGGCCCAAAAATTTGAGAAAATTAGTGCTAGTGGTGCTGAAGAGAGAGTGCAGTAAGAAAGAGAAATTGAAAAAGCAACAGGAACAGGAACGTTTAGCAAAAATACCAAAATTATCCCGTTTTCTTAAATCGTTTGCTACGATCACAGAAAATCAAAGTACTTCTAAAGATGAACAGCTGTACTTGAACAAGTTTACAGCGAAAACATTAATCCAACTGGCTTACAACTAAAAAATCAAGGTACTACACATAGAGATAGAGCAGGGGTCGGCAACCTACGGCACGCGTGCCAGGCGTGGCACGCAATGAAATTCTCAATAGTACTCTACAGCAGTGAAGCCAGATCGTGGGATTTCTTTACCCCTACTTAGTAGCACAAACGCCGACAAATAGTCAGCGAAATCGCGATTTTTATACTGTTAAAAGAATTTTATTATATAATGTGAAAGGACCGTCTTAATATATGGGCTCACATAAAGGGACACTTGTGCCTATGAGTAAGGGGCCCTATCAGAACTGTCATCGACTTTTTTTACCATTTGTTAGCTCATCAAAAATGCCAGCTGGGCGGACCAGCCAAAATTTACTATTACATTCTGACATATACTACTTATTACTACTAACACATTACTTTCTGGTTAAAAGAATTAAAGTGGCACAATTAATCATATTGGTAGAATGACTTGGCACACCATAGCTAAAAGGTTGCCGACCCCTGAGATAGAGGGCAACATTTAAAAATGTTGATAGCAGAAGCAGTACGGCAATTGATTTGAATAACTATGAAAATACCATGGATTTCGACCAAGATGTTACGAATAAGGATATTAAGAAACTGTCGTTATTCTTAACAGACAATGCTAATTTTCAAAACAAAATATTACACCTGATATAAAAAAAATCATAATATTTGCTAACTCTTTTAGACCTCAAGGGTCTTTTAAGAAAGACCTTCCGCAAGAAAATCGGGGGTAAATTAAAATCTGGGATGCTAAATACGAAAAGCAAAAATTCATATAAGGTTGGGGGCCGATCTAATATTTTGCGGGTGGGCCTAAAATTTGTAGTTCCGCCACTGTACATGTGGTTTGTCAAACCGCATAACTTTAAGTCTCAATTAATGTGTATTTAATAGTCTAAGATCCCACTTCAAAATTTCTACTAAACTCTTAAAACAAACAAACAATCGTGATTCCGTTGTATCTTTAGCTATTGATATTTTTAGGTGCAAATTCAGGTAGGTAGGTACTAGGTATATATTTTTCAGTTATATCAATAAATTGCTGTAAAATATAAAACCTTATTAACAGTGCAGATAGAATAGGTCTACCTACATATTTATACGATTTATTTAATTTATACACACAAACGTGATAGTTTCCAATTTTAAGGAATTATATTACCAATATGATATCAGAGAATGATATATATATATAAATAATATTAAAATAATTATGAAGTCTTATTTATTTACACCGTGCATTGAAGATATTAAATTGTTAGTACAGTAAAACCTCGTTTATCTGACCTTATATAATATGCGGATAGTGCGGATATCCAAGACAACAAACTTATTTAAGCTCTCACTCCGCATTAATTTAAGTGTATGTTCGGATAATGCGGAAAAAATTGAATAAAACGTATGAAGCCGGCGAAACAGCCGGAAGTAGTGCTAGTGACCTCATTAATGAAACGATGGTGAGATATTGCATCTAAAAAAACGAATGAGCACCTTGAAACAACTATTACGAACTTTTTTAAGCTTTGTTAGTGACAAGTTATACGTTTTGTACTAACCATGCTTTGAACCCCAAAGATTAATCTATGTTCGTTCAATTTTCACTTATAATTTCGTGATTACAATTTATTCTACAATTTAAAATGTTTATATAAAAACAATTAAAACTTTCGGTTTTGTAATTCTTTCGTCTTATCCGAGTTTTCGCTTATCTGAGGTACCTTCTCCCTGCATTACCTCGGATAAATGAGGTTTTACTGTACCTACATAAAATGTATGCATAGTTGAATGTGTATTTATTCAAGTAACTATTTATAAAAACTTTAACAGTAACGAAATAAATCATTTAAATCATTCATATGAGTTTTCTCTTAAAACTTATGTTTATTTCTTAAATGAGAAAATACTGTTAAAAGGCATTGAAGAGATTTTTTTACTTAAAATAAGTTGTTTAAGAAACACGATTCCAAGATCTTAATAAAAGTAAGGGAGTTCCCTGATTTGCAGTACATTTTGTCAAAACTAACTTTAAATAGATGAAAATCCTACTAAAATTTAGAAACATCATCTAGTTCCACAACGAGAAATATTGGTTGCAGTTGCTCAGCGACTTTACAATATAGAAGTGATGAGCACGCTTACATCTAGGAATGAACATTAAAAGAAAAACAGAGAGCAAGAGGTACATAACAATATTAGGAGAAGCTTAAAGTAAAATAAATACGAAAACGGAACACCGTTATAAATTATCCATAGGTACCTATTATTATCTATACCCCCAAACAAGTAATTACTAAAGCATTGCTCTTCACATTTTATAAGGTATCTTTAAGCTTTCATAACCATACAGCTCAGTAATGACTTTAAAAAGCTTGTGTAAATTTGACAAAAATGAATGCGATATAAGTCCCAATTCTTTTTTATTTTGGCAAGAATTTATTGGTAAATAGGTATTCAAATTAATTTCGGAACGTTATTTCCCGTGAAAAAGCATTCAGTGCATATAAATGAAAAGTTGATCCAATATTTGATATGTGTGTGCTTCCAGGAAGTATGAAAATTGAATAGTTTCTCAATAATGTGGAAAAAAACTCTCAATTAATAATAATATGTAACAAAAATTTTAAAAATTAAATATTTTTAGACAAGAAAGAAGATCGACACTTATAAAATGTTGAACTATTAGGTTTTATCCTTTCTTGTTCATTATACATCTGCTCTTATTAAATTGTTCAGTTTTTAAAACGGAAATCGAATCATCCTGTATAAAGGCAAAACAATATTTATAAATGCTGAAATAAAATTTGTCGTACATGAAAATAAAAGCATGAGATTGGCAAAAAGTCGTTTGTTTCGTCGCTATATCGCTATCATCGTCAACATCATCGTTGCCATCATTCGATATGATGGTAGCCTTATATTATATTATGCGCTTCAAACCAAAAATAAAACCGAGATAGACCAAAGAGCACGATGTTTTCCGTTTTCTTTAAAAGTTGGACGAAGAAAACGCAATTTTCTTGATTTGATTCTTCCTATTTTTTACTTATTCTATTATTATTGATTGGATTATGTAACGTTCTGTTGGTTCTGTTTCGTTGACATCTTGATCTTTAAAAGAAATACGAGGATGTCCTGCAGGAGTTTTCCGAGTGTATGTTATGAAGATTATTTAAGTCTGATCTTTTCCAATAATTTAATATCTACGAATAGAAAGACAAAAGGACAATGTACCGAAAGTATCAGCTTCTTGTTTTATTAAAGTTTATATATGCTTAACATTACACCAGAGGGCGTTAGCGTATTTCTTCTATAATATTTAGAATCTTCAAATATTTATCCTTATTTTTCTAGTAAAATGATTAGATTTTTTTATTTTATTTTCTGCAGGTGAACATTATTTTTTCAAAGAAGGAAATTGCATTTTTATGATTACTCATAGAATAATAACGTTAATTTCGGGCCATACTAACATAAGATTAGCAAGTGAATATTAATATGTATGTTTTTATTGTTACTACTATTATGAGACCCAGTGATATGATTTATGTAAAATAAATGAATTTATCTGTTTCTATCTATCGACACAATCAAATTTTCAGTTTGAATGAATTTAACATTTAAAGAATATAACGGGAATGTTAATTATTTGATTACTAGCAAAACTTTTCTAACGGACTTGAAACCATTTACTACTATAATATTAATAATAATTATTATTTCAAATGATTTGAAAACGGTGATTTATGAAATTGTTTCATTACATTACATGTAATAAAAATATTTTTAACATGATGGACACCAATAAAGATCTGGGATATCCATATTGAAATGTCAAACTATTGTATAATGAATTATAAGTGATAATAATATTCGGATTTTTGTTAAAATCAATACCTTTATATCTATTTTATATAAATGGTATAGAAATTTATAATAGTATATGTTAATGTTATATATATATATATATATATATATATATATATATATATATATATATATATATAGGTAATAGGTATGTATATTATAATGTACAATACATGGTTGAAAATTTTTGACATGATTGCTTCTTTTTGTGTGAGTGTGTGAGTACTGCATGTGATATATTCAACAATAATAAGTAATTCAAATTATCAATATCCAGTACTTAATTAAAATTTCCATACCATTAATTTTGTAGTTAAAAACTTTTTCAAAAATATGCACCATTGTTATCATACTTACTTATGGCTACTTCCACCCACATTTCGCGCTTTATCTAGAGAACGTTTAATTTAAGAAATTACTAAAAACGAAACTTGCAAAATATCTTATAGATACTCTAGAGCAGCGTTTCTCAAATTCGAAGCCACGGCTCCCTGGAAACCCGAGTCAATATCTCAAGGTCTCCTTATTTTTGTGAATTTTGTATATGTATATACGTACTTACTAGTCAATTGCATGCATTTGCTAATTATTTGTTACATTTGCAATTCTTCGCGGCTCCCCTGTAGGTAATCCATGGCCCCGAGGGGGCCGCAGCCCACCACATTATAAAGCACTGCTCTAGAGCTCGTCAAGTAAAATATCTTGTAAAGGACAAGGACCAAAATTCTCTTAAGAAATTAAGAACGTTCAAGAAAGTTCAGTTTTAGTACACTTTGAGCTTAAACGCTATAGGTTCGTTCGCGGATGTGATAATGAATCATTCCACTTTTGATCGATTAACTAAAATCGGGTAACTAAAGTTGACTCGTGTAAACGAGGCATCAACTTCAATTCATATAACAATTTTCGTGGGTTCTCGTTAATCCTCGTCTTACTTCCGAACATTTTCAAACTCGTTCACGGGAAAATAACCCTTAATCAGTTCATAAGCGTGTATGCGTTTGGCGATTATTCTATCTAATCACTTGGATTGATTCTTTACCAGTTCCGGATCAGTATCGCGAACGAATCTTATGACACGCGTACACAAATTCCTTTGGAAATTTTGTTTAAAATAAACTAACGTAACTAACGTATATATACTTACAAGACAAATTGAAATATTTTATGGAATATCTAAAAGCCAATAATTGTTAATGGTATATTAATTTAGTTTCCCTTTTTTTATACATAATCGAATGCAATTCATTAGTTTAAGATATCTATTTTAGCTACAGTAAAATACATTCTTAATTTTTTTAAAACACCTTTAATGTTTTTCCTCATCAAAGTATATTTATAATCGAAAAACAAGCAGTTTATAATGAAGAAAGGTATTATCACAGTGTGAAATGGTTAAACAAAAAATTACGTGTTAATTTTTCTTTCCTGAGTAAAAGAAGTTTCGATTAATCAATATAATGACCCAAGCAAACAACTTTCATAATTTTAATTTCTTCTAGATGGATTTTTATTTAAAATTGATAGTTGGGAACATTTGAAAGAAAAAAACAATAGTAGATATAAATGTTATAATGAAAATATATTATAGATTTATTAGAATTATTTCTATTCTTATTGAAACTATAATACTTAAAAACTAGTGCAAATATTGCAAACAACTAATTTTTACTTATAAGTTTAAATATGGTCTTATTTTTCTTAAATTGATTTGAAGCATGCTTTCTTTAAGAATTCCCTGTGTACATCTGTTTAGAAGTTTTCAAATATTTTATATTTTTGGAAATTTTTCTTCGCATAAAATAAAACCAATAAATCACGATTTTTTGTTGTGTCTTGTTAATTCCATACACATTTTTCGTTTCCGCGCGTTTTAATCCCTCGACAAAATTTGACGACGGATTCTTATAGACCTCGTTAAAAAAAATAGAAAATGTAGAATACCTAATCAGGTCAGACCTAGTTTCCTATTTTTTCTTATAAAATAAGTTAAGATGAATTTCTTTTTATTTAGAGGGCTCCGCTTCCAAATTTCCGTCGGAGACTGCACTCTGGGCGCCGTTTCTTATTTATCATAGATTTTATGTCAGGTGGTATTACATCCTTGAGATATTTTGTCGGGGGATGAAAACGCGCATTACCCATTTTTTGTTCTTAAACAAAATTTAAATTGATATTTATATCCATGAAATAATACAGGTCACTTAGTGGCGTGGTGGACTAGATAGTCGTCTTATACGCTAGCGGTCCTGGGTTCGAATCCCAATGAAAGCCTAAGATGTTTTTCATAGCTTTTCGGATTTGACGATCGCTAATAACGATAGTAGTTGATGCGACCTTAAATAAACCAAAAAAATAAATAAATAATACCAAATGAATCTTGATTTTGTAATTTTTATTTCAAGTTCTTGAATAATTACAATCATGATTTTATATTTGTCAATTAGAAAACTAAGAAAGTAAGAAGTATGGTGTAGATATTGTAGAAAAATACTATCCAGTAGGTAATTGCATTATTTAAACTATAATAAAACAATAATAATAAAAATGTTTAAAAGAAAATTCAGTTTGTAAAAGTTAGCATGGAATAATATTGTAGCCTCAATAAAATTCACATATAATATTATGGTTTTATTTTTTTCTTTTAAGACACAATTCTCTAAACACGAAAAATATTTTCGATTTTTTCAATTTTGATAAAACCGTTTTCCACTTTGCACTTGTACATAAGCCTGTGAGAATGGAGAGGAAATTGAAAGAATTTCAATCGTATTGAAGCGTAATCCACATTTTTTTTTACAAAGCACAAATACATTAAGTATTAGAAATTCTAAATTGCGACGTATTTTACACAATTATTGTTTTTAGTGTTTTAAGTCATCGCTTTAACATTTAAGGTCATATTACAATTGCCTAGCCACGAACATGTCTGTAATTTACATATCTAGAAATGTCTACGATCCAAGAGGATCAAGCCGAGGATTTAAGACGCGTAAAGTCGTGATCTAACAAACCTAACCACTACATTTCAAGGAATTGTTTAATTCTGCACAAAATACATAAAGTAGGCCCTACTATAAAAGTTTAAAAAAACAATTAAAAAGTACCGACTGGGAAAAAACGATACATGTCCATAGATTTTTCAGGAGAACAAATATAAAATTTACTGGTTTAACGTGTTAACATTTTAAATTTTAACAAGACACATTCTAAACTTAGAGTTTTTATATATATATATACACTAGCGGATCCGTCAGAAGTTGTCCTGAACAGAAGTTTACTTAAATACAAAACTCTTCTTAAATACAAACATTTCCAAACTTTTTTAAAAAAGCTGTAACAATTGAACCGTTTTGATGTAAAAACCAAAAAGTAATAAATGTAAAGAAAATTTTCCTGAATCTGATCTTAGCGCTACCTACCGGAAACAAAAGAAAAAACATTTAAAAAAGCATCTAGATTCTAGGTAATTGTTAATCATAGCCATTATTGAATAAAAAATATATTAAAAAATTATCTAATTGTAATTCTAAACCATTCTTGAATCCACTTGAACACACTATAAATTTCATCAAGATCGGTCCAGCCGTTTAGAAGGAGTTTAATTACAAACACACGCACAGAAGATTTTTATGTATAAAGATATGTACAATAAGAATCAATGGTACAAGTAATTTTTCTTCAAACGAACTAACATTTTCAAAATTTGAAAATTTTGTTTTCATTTATAATATATATCCCGTAATTGTTATATACTGTAGCATACAAGGGTTATAATAATAAAAAAAAATATCTACAGCACAATTCATTTTCTTAGAGGAGAATTTTCAATATTGATGGATGCACAATGTACATCCAACCAACCAACCCTCTGCTTCATTAAATGGTAGCAAAATTGTAACAGCTTCATTGAATGACCTTATTTTAAGTAGGTTAATTTTTTGTACATTTGATCTTGTATAATTCTGTAAAAATAAAATTTTATTATAAATTGCTGAGAAGTTTAAGTGGAGACTTTTAGTTATACAGTTTCATTAGTAAGCCCTGCGTATACTTTTCGATGTTCTCAATATACTCAACTATAACATTATGTAGATTCTGTTTATTGGTTTTAAAATTAACTTATTGTTAGATATAAAAGTGCATACTTTTTACAGTATCACATTGTAAGGTAGGTTTTAAATTAGAAAAATGCAATAAAACTACTTGAATCAAATCTTTCTTTATTTAACAATTTAATTGTCAATCTATCAAACATTAATTGTTTATCTCATTAAAATGTTATGTTTGAATTAAAATATTTAATAGCTTCATCGGTATAAATTGATTATAGATCGACGTCTTCGTTTCGTCCCTTCCTTTTTTCATTATATATTAATAAAATAGCTTTAAAACTTGTATTATTTTTGCTGTAGTTTTGATTTAATTGGGAATAAGTTGCTTATTTATTCAATTTTTATTTTGTTCCCATAAATTCCAAATTTCAATACAATTAATTATTAATTTTATTGGCACATTCTTTTTTCTTTTGTCTCTTTCTCATGAAGTCATTCAATAAGTCTCATTCAATTGCATATTGCTATTAAGATTTAGAAAAGTTATTCCAATTAGTAAAAGAAAAAAAAAATTTGCACGCTGGAGTTACAGTAGTAAATGTGCTATTATTGTCGATGAGTTAAGCATGTATTTTTGAAACGATCTGTTTAGGTGGCGAATAATAAATTGAAAATATATTTAAATATTATGTAACTCTAAACTATTATGGTACCAATATAGGTACATATTGTTACGTTTTTAACTAGTTATTTTGACGGGTTTTTAAGATTTGTGTTTAAAGACAACAATTTATTTTATACATACGTTTATTTATTTATTTTACACTATTACACTTACTTATTTACAATTCAACAAGGGTTTATTTCACTGTTTCACCTGTCACTAATTAACTGATTGTTAACTCACTAACTGTTTATATCTCACTGATTCACTGTTTATAACTGAACTGTTTATTACTCATTTTTTTTTCAAAACTGATTCACTTTTCCTCACTTTATACACTGCTTATTTATAACTGACGGATACTCTCGGCTGTCCTCCTGTGTTTACCTTTCACGCATCGGTGAGCACACAGCGTGGCGCCAGGCTTACAAGGCGCCAGATGCGCACACACACATACGCACACCAACACGCATTCAAATCCACCAATTCCAAACCACCACATTCAAATCTTAGATGTGTATTTTTTTTTTTTGGTGTTTGAAGTCGCTTTAACATCTAAGGTCATATCACGACTGTAAAAGACCAAAGTCCAGACCAAAGATTTTAAGTCTAGGATTCAACGGAGATCAAACCCAGAACCATTTGTCGCATGAAGCGGAGAGAACAATTGCTCTAACCACAGCGCCAATAGGTGGTTCTGTCTAATAATTGTGTATTTTAAGTATATACTTTAACTGTGTATACTCTATACTATTAAATGTAACAGTATATGAAACTTCTTAGTATCGTTTTAGATTAAACTTATTAGAACGGCTATAACTCACAACAACATTTCAGTGAAAAACCTTTTAAAAAGTTTATTTCGTCGGTCGATGTATTTAGAGTAAGTAAAGCGATTACAAAATGTATAAATATTGCATTAATAACTAACTACCTATATTTTAAAATAAAGTAATAATTTTATAGTTAAATGAATAAATTATAAATTTATTACCTACAGTCTACAGTAATAAATTTTGTATTATTATAAATAGGACCTGCTAAAAACGTATGGATTTTTCCCATAAAATTTTACATTTCGAAGATAATAATAACGCTCCAGTATTTTTCACTTGACAATAGGTAAATTGCTATCTATATTATAAAAACGATGAAGATGTGTAGTTTAATATTCTAATATTATAAATATCAATAAAATTAAAATAGTATGCATTTGTCAGCATTATTCCTAAAATGGTTTTAGTTCTCTTAAAGAGGCAAGTTCTAAACTCTTTTAGTTAACTATATATTTATCAAAAAATATGGATTTGCAACCATTCCAATAATGCGTATTTGACTTCAACTGCACTGACGATGTTCTCATTTGGAGTCGAATTTCTCTTATGTTAAAATTTCATATAGGATATAATATATTGATTAAGTTAATTAAGAAATCTCGAATCAAAAAATTTAATATAAGTAATAAACGTTGCTTCTTTGGTTTTGACATGAAGTTAAGGTGTGATATGATTTATATTTTCAAATAGAAATTGAAAACATCGCCAACGTCAGCAGGTGCATAACATCGCGAGTGGCTGTGGCATCACTCAGGTTAAGCGACTGTGGCTCGAACCCTAACCGGTGTGGGAGCCGTTTAGGTTTCAAGCTGGAAGCCATCAAGTGTCAAAGAATAAAGAAAAGCAGTCATTAAGGCGAGGTAGGTCTAATGTAAGTATCATAGAAAATAGGTCTAAGTATAATACAATATCAAATGAAATGAGAAAATATAAATATGTAATTTGAAAATACATATTTTTTTTAATTACTAAGATTTTTTTTTAAATTAAACCTTCATTAATTACACTATTTTTAATGTCTACACATATTTCAATTTAAGATTTAGAAAGCGCTGTGTGCCTCATATCCTTAATTCTAGCTCAAATATTCTCTCTTAACTACTGTTGGTAAGAAGTGTAATTCATACATTCGTTCATTCAGTTTTCATATTTATAGATAAATAGCTGATACCCGCTCGCTTCGCTGAGTGTATCTAAATTTAACTTCTTGAGTAATAGGTTCCTTACATTCATAGCAAAATATAAAAATTCATTTATTTTGACAGAAAAAGATGGAAGATAACTTCCAGACTTTAGATCCATAAATTCATTAAAATCCGTAAAACCCTATAATATGTATTTTAAATTAAAAAGTACCTTTATTCCTTTAGAACTTCAAAATCTTTCATACCAAATGTCATTTATCGCCGTTCAGTTATTTTAAGGGGGCATCCATTCATTACGCGACGAGTTTTTGGTGATTTTTGGACCCCCTCCCTGGTAAGATGTCGTGAGATTTGGCATAACCCCCTCCCCCACAAAACCATTCTAACGTAAGATTTTTCAAAACGTGTGTTTCTAGTGGAAATGCGTCGCGGCATTTGCAAAACCACTATAAATATTACTGTGTATCTAATATTTTGTTATACTTTAGTGAAGGAACATGTTTTACTTATTTATTTCATAATATTGCTCTGTTCTCCCCTTCCTCCTTTCCCCAAAGTAAGATTAGGTGAGATTTGGCTTGACCCCCCCCCCGCCTCTGTACGTTTCACGTAATTAATGAACACCTCCTTAAAAGAATTACTTGCTATCCTACAGGAACCAAATTTTTTTAAGATAAATGATATTAATCATGTTAAGATCTAATGTATCTTTAACAAAACTTATTTTAATACGTGTATTTATAGTTCATTTCTTCGACAATTTTAGCTATTTTAAGTGTTCAGATATGTTGTTGCTCAATTCTCTGGATAGATTCTGTGTGTAAAAGTATACTGCGTACGAACTAAAAATATTTGTAACTGAAAACTGCTCTGAAACTGCATTGAGACGAGAGGAGAATAGTTATATTTTTAAAATCCGCCATTACTAATTTTTTGACGTACCCAAAGCCATGAAACGCGTACCCCTAGGGGTACGCGTACCACGAGTTGAGAATCGCTGGTGTATGTGATGTACATTTGATAATACTTTAATACATTTGTATACTCTGATTGATTACACAATACACAAACTGTGTGACTCTAACTTCTCTGCTGGAATACCCTAAATATAACTCCTCTCTAAAATAGAAAATTTTATTTTTCGAGTTCTCGGAACGTCAACTCTTTTATTTCCCTTGCCTGATTTTGTAAAAAGAATTAGTAAAGTTAACCACTTCTTACCGTCCTCATATTTATGCCGCCCAAAACTATTCCTACACGCTATAAAACGAGAGGATATCTTAAAACGTTTTTATTACTTGAAGTAAAAGGTTTTAAATGAATTATTGACTATTTAAGTTTTTCATCAGCTGTTGACATATACGCTTATGCCCATTTTATACTTTTGACGTCAATTATGTTAATTACTACTTTCTTCTCTCTTGTCGTACGTGAACTTTATAGCAGTTGAAGAATATTTTATTTACTAAACAAGCATCTTGATTGATGAAAATAATGAGATAATTGGAAACCAGAAAATTGAAGTATGAAATTCTTAAAAGAAAATTAAATACAACAAACAAGCAACTTAATGTTTTGTTATTAAACGCTATAAAAATTAAAAATGGTATAAGGATTTAAGTAACTGTGTAAAAATATTTGCAAAAATTTCAATAAAATTGTAATAGTAAAAAAAAAGTGTTTGAAGTGATTTTCTAGTCAAAGAAAAGAGTTTACTTTTACTTTTGTAATTTTTGTTGGTGAGAATATTTGAAAATAGTTTAATAACATACTTTTAAATCAATTAGAATTAGAATTTTAAAGAAAGGTACTATTCGTTTTTAAAAATTTGATTGTTTAATCTATTATTGTTAAATTAAAATGAATTATAGCATCAAAGTCTATTCATTTCTTACCATTAAAGCTCATAAACAGACGTATAATGTAACTTATAAACATTTAAATAAATTTCTGTAACCAATTCCACATATACAGTTAAACTTTCAAAATCGTTTTGCCAAAATTATAAATTTGGACTTAGCTCGTTATACACAATCGACACAGATTTATAACTTATTGTTTAGCCTGTGTAACTTATAATTTTCTCAAGTAATTGGCTACTTTCATTATCATATGTGATAACCTGGTTGATCTGGCCCATCTGGCCTTTTTTTAAGATTTGAACACTTTTTACAGCAAAAGTATCTGCCGCAAAATTTGGCAAATATTGGCACAGAAGTGTTTTTGTTGGAATAATTATACTGGTCTGCAACGAAATCTTCCTTCAAAAATTTTTATCATAATTATGAAGGTTTTAATGCTCTAAAGCCATTCCCGTTGCCCATTTTTTCTATCACGTCTAGATTTTGTATTATGATTTTTTTTTAAATTATTTGAAATTTATGATTTTTTGGATTTATTTCTTGCGAAAAAAAAGTAGTAAAAGAAAGAAGAAACGAGTGATAAGTAATTTTTATAGTAGTAGGTACACCTGCGCAGTTTTCGCTATGACTTTACAGCATTTAGTTCAACAATTCTCTGTTAATTGTTTACGTTTTATATCAACTATTTTGGTAAGTTTTGCACAAAGTCTATATCCTATGTACTTACCTATGTATTTTATGTGTAGTTTATACATTTTCTCAAGAGCAGAGCCAATAAATGCCTATATAAAAGAAATTTAAAAATTGTTCTTAGAATAAGCTTAACACCTTAAGTCAAAAATATATCTCAAAAATCTTTTAATATTATTTATTTATTTATTCATTTTACAATAAATATTTGTTAACAACTACGAATAAGGATGGTGCAGGCTTTCAGTATCTTAAAACTAAATTTCTACAAATCCGTGACGCGAAGTTAAAAGAACGAGTTTTAGTAGGTCCGGAAATACGAGAGCTTATGACAATAAAGCTTATAATTCGAAGTTAAAAAGAACAGAAAGAAAGCTTGGGCGATTTTAATAGAAGTGTGTCATATTTTCCATGGCAATACAAAAGCTGACTACTAACAAAAAATCATTCAAGAACTTCTTTCTGCTTATAGCTAATACCTGTGTTAAACTCGACGTCCACGATGCTGACGCTCGCGACGCTGACTCTTCAAAATGTCAAAAAAAAAAGTTAAACATATAGAATTCCATAGGAATGATTAAACTCGACGGCGACGCGACGGACGGTACGCTCACGACGCGTCATAGTAGAATGAACTTCAACTTTTGACGCTTTTGACTCTGCCAAATGTCAATTGTGTATCTGTCATTTTAAAAATGAGTGCTACACAAATTTATAACTAATTTGATAATTTTAAATGGGTTTTGAAGAAAAATTGATTGAATTGGTGAAGTATAATAAAATATT
The DNA here is from genome assembly GCA_958496155.1 of Sisyra nigra. Lineage (NCBI taxonomy): Eukaryota > Metazoa > Arthropoda > Insecta > Neuroptera > Sisyridae > Sisyra > Sisyra nigra. The sequence goes on from OY292314.1 coordinate 27,543,662, forward strand.
ATAAGATAAAACTTCAAAAGGATATAAAAATATAAGGCAAATATAAAAATGAACGAAAAGCAGAAAAATGAAAGAAAATTTTGGAAATTTTAAATGAAACTGTTCAGATAATATATACTTTTTAAATTATACCCTTTAATTTTTATTATTATATTATTATATTATTATATATTTAAACAAATTTCAAAATGCCAGAAGCCAGAGACGCGACGTTTTGAGATTGCCTAACCAGACAATTTTTAAAGCGCTCTGAGCGTTTTTGACATATTGAAGCGTAGGCGTCGTGAGCGTCGTGGGCTTTACCGTCAAGATTGTCTAAGGAGTAAACAATAATTAAATACTTCTTACTGTTATAATATATTTTTTTAATTAAATGAACATAAGATTAACAATAATATGTGCTGTATTTATTTCCATGTTAAATTTCCCGGTTAGAGCACCAAAAATTATGTTATCATGCATGAAAGAAATACGCAAAAACAATTTTTTTGTAGACCATTGGTATTTTTGGAGCAAGTTACTAGCTCTATGCTGCAATAAGTCACTCAAAATTCATTTTTTAGACTCGTACTTAGATTTTTTTTCCCGAAAATCTTAGTGCCGTATCCGTTAAGCATGGCGAAAGGTTTCACGAGGATATATTGCACATTGAAAGACTCTACAATGGGATATGGTCAACAGCTATGCTTGCCGATTTCTGTTGGTCGTTCATCGAAAAAATCCGATTGAAACAATGAAATAGAAGAAAATTAAGAAATAATTTGGATTTTGTCATCATAATGAGATAGATCAGATTTTTCCTGTCAAACTTAAACGTAGTACTTTTATATATTTTTTTAAATAGTTCTTACTCTTATATTATTTTTTTTTTAATTAAGTGAACATAAGATTAAAAGTAAAATGTGCTGTATTTATTTCTATGTTAAATTCCCCGGTTAGAGCCCCAAAAATTATGTTTTCATAGATGAAAACGATACGCAAATTTTTTTTTTTTTTGCAAACCATTGGTATTTTGGAGCAAGTTACCTAATTTTAAAGGCAATTGTTATGAAAACGATCCATTATCTTGATATATTTTAGTTATAAAAATCTAATGTTTAAAAAAAATAGAGAAACAGTGCGGCGCGCAACTGTCAACGAATAGGAGTTTCGAGACTACGAAGAAGACAACAACGACAACAACGACGTTCAAACGAGACCGAGAGACAATATAATTGTTGGAATTTGTGGCAGTTGAACCGCGTGGTTCGTCGCGCTAACATCATCACTCCTTGGTTCATTGTGCACGTGTAAAATCCGGTGCATTTCGCTCTGTTTATCTCAACAAATACATTTCTAACATTTCACTTTACATTTTATTTCGATTATAAAATATTTCAGATAAGCAATGTATATTTTTTTTAAAATATCAAAAATTCTAAAAAAGAAATAGTTTTCTAAAGAATTTTTAATAAGTGCACAAAAAAAAAATAACTTGGCTGTCGACCATCTAAACGCAAAAAAGAGGTAAATGTAAATATATTTTTCAAGAGAAAATATTTTCGATTTTTCTGTTAAGTACCTACACCTGTAATTAAATACATCTGTCTTATCATCAATTTATAAGAAAACTTATAAGAATTTGAGATGAGCGAAAATAAAATTTGGATCAGATCCAAAAAAGCTTCCTATATCCTAAGTATTTATATACATACACCTATATGAATAACCATTATTATGTATAGAAGTAATTATTTCGAGTTTTCAAGTTTAAAAATAACTAACACTGATTAATTCGAAACTCAGATAAAACATTTCACGACTCCTCTCCCAAAATATTCGACCAAAAATGATAAATTTAATCAAATATTTACCCAGCTCTAAATAAGTAAATAAACATATTGTACAAGTTTCAAATTTAATCAAATAATTATAGAAAGAACTCAACAAGTTTCAGTTTTTTTTAAGTTCCTAAGTACCAACTAAAATGTATAAGAAGTAGATGACTTCAAATGTATCATTTTTATTGTAGCAATGGCTTACATGTCATATCCTGTGTATCATCTTGTATTTTTTCACGTCCCTTGATTATTTATTGTATAATTTCCATCTCCCTCAGTTGTATAAACAATGTAATATACAAATTTAATATTCATAAATTGTCACGTAGCTTCATTAAACTCCTACATTTAATTCAAAACGGTATTAATATAATTTTTTTTATAGAAAAAGGAATCGTGCAAGAATTTATCAAATTGTATGTTACATTTTTCAGTTATCAGATAGAAAAATTCCCCGTTAGATAACCGACAAAAACCGCCATTTAAAATAAGGAAAATGGATTAGTTAAATTACACAGACAAAGCGCTGTATTCTTTCGAGCGATTTAACGCGAAAAAATCGGATTTGAAATTAAGCACTTTGAGAAAAAAGAATCAATTAAATTGTCAGTTTAAACCAATCAAAGTAGGCTTTGATCAAAGTCACCTAACGTTACATAACATGGATATTTATTTGTTTCACCATCAGCCACTTTGCAGCGTTTTACATGAAATTTTAAATAAGCGCATTTTTATCTCCTAGAATAAAAAAAAAATTTTGCAACAATAATTATGTCATTAATTACGTCGTAGTTTGTTGGAACTGCCACACGATTTTGCGAATAACAATTGCAAAAATTCCAACCAAATAATATCTAGAGAAAAGTAAAATTGAGACTCGTGCCAAAGTGAATAGGAACGAAAGATTGGTTAATTTTGACTTTCATGGGGATCTTTCGACTATCGCGATCAGATCATTTTGTAATCCATGAATAAAACCGAGTCGACAATCAATTGTATAACAGATGAAGTATGACATCATTAGATAAATAAAACCGATAATAAAAAAAATAAATCGAACAAATAAATAATTCAGATCATGTCCCATCAAAAAAAAAAAAAAAAAAAAGAATCACTCAAACATATATTTTAGCTAGTTTTGTCTTAATTGAAATTAACTTAATGTCGTCTCCAATATAATTTGAATACTAATTATATTTGTAAAATTTTCCATTATTTCGTTTGCTGATTTAATGGAAAGAATCAAATGAGAAAAATGTTAAAAGAAAGAACAAAACAACAAAACAACCACCTGTTACATGTTCCTGTTGTGTATAGGAAATGTTCCTGTTATATCCCTGCTGTTCTTCCTTTTCCCCTCTTAAGTAAAACACTTCACAATTTTACACCATATTGATTTTTATTAATTTCACATAATTTTTATGTTATTTATTTATAATTGAATTTCTATTATGTTTTATTGTTTTGCTTTCATTGTTAGCTGAATGAAGTCCTACAATAGGGATGTTGACATTCTTAAGAAAAGCTTCTTTTTTTGGAAACATCAGTTATACGATATCCTTATCTGATCGATGTAGGATGACACTTCCTCTCGCTTTTACGTATATTATATTTTGATTTTTTAAGAATATGCGACGTTATTCTCTCTGATTTATGTTTAATATCATTATAATCTATTTTCAAGATTTAACCATCCAAAAATGAAGTATGTACAACTATATTTTTATTTACCAAGAAAACATATTTTTGAGATTTTATTTTCAAATTAATTAAAAATCATTTCTTAATCGACGCTAAAAGGATAATATTCTTAACTTTATATGTTTTTAATTACTAAAACCTATTTTTAATTAGAGAAAAATTTCCACCCTTAAAGTAAAAATATGGGAAAGAATAATAATAAATTTGTGATTAAACCATTTTCATCATTATGAAATTTGATCGGATATTATTGAGCATCCATTTTGTACCAGTGCGATGAGATTTTACATTGTCGAAAATAAAATTCACGTTCATGAAATCGGAATTAATAGGTTTGGTCCAGACGTTTAAGCAAAACACGTCCACGTAAGTCAAAGAGCAAGGCACACTGACCAAGAGACAAGAGTGAGTGAAGAAACGCCCCAGCCCTCAGCCGTTTGGCCGCACTAGGCCGAGAGCCGATTTATGAACGTACATTTTTATGACTATAGCTCGCCCGGGCATTGTTTTGGAGGTATTTAAACACCGCAAAACTAGTTTTAAATTGGGGTGAAGCCCTTGCTTCATGATTTTCACTCACTCTTGTCTATTGGTTAATGTGTCTTACTCTTTGTCATTCGATAGACGTGTTTCAACATCATCAAATGTACAGGTGGAACAAACCTATTATATTACTGAAAACAAATTCCACACTGAAAAGAGCAGCCTGACATTTTGAGGTTCAAACAAAACATTAAACATATAACTAAATTTAAAATGCACTATATAAATTGCAAACTTATGTAATAGGTCAGAAAAAATATTTGACCCGTTTGAAAATTTGTATTTTAATATTTTAAAAGGTGTATAAATTCGACATTGCAATTAAAATCCGTCCAGCTTTCCGTTGTCTGATGTTCGCTTTTTACGCGTTTTCCCAGCTAAAATTAATTTGGATTTTTTCATATTTGATATATTGTCGCCTATAAGACTGACAAAACGTCCACCCATTTTAGATTGAATTAGAACAATCCAAATGGAGCATATAGTACCTACCTATTTATTTTTGTACTGATATTTCTATAGTACTGCAAGACGCTTGAGCATTAACGAATTTATAGACTGAAAAATACACTCCGACGGTACATCGTTAAATGAACCCCCTTTTTAATATCTACATATACGAATACAATACGTCCTACATATAGGTATACATATCTAAGAAAAAATTTTGAAAAATAAAAGGTAACTACAAACTATTAAATGTACATTGAAGGAAAAATGCAATAGATGGAAAAAATTTTAATCTTAATTATGTAATTCAAAAAACAATTAATGTATTAGCACAGTGGAAAATTTGCAGTGTGGGTTTTCTTTTTTGACTTTGAAATCTTAATAGTTATTTGAAGAGTAAAATTATTGACTAACAAAAACACTGGAAACTAAACCATTGAATATAAAAATATAGGTACATTTTTAAAGGGTTATTCCTGAGTAGACTGTGGTACTCACTAAAAAAGGATTTTTTGGATTACACTCCTATAGAGTTTAAAAAGGAGGGTTGACCAGTTTGCTTATTTTAAGTCTCTCTCTTAAAATATACGTATTCGCAAATTCTATTCTTCCAATTAAGCATCTATTTGTTGATGCATAGAACCTCTGATTTTTTAGATGATTTTATAGATTCTTAATTAGTATCTACATTTAAGGGTTGAAACCACTTCATTCACAACAATTTCATGAAACTCCCCAATAAATGGCCTAACTAACTATTTATCAATGTTATAAAAAACTGACTTTATCATCTCATTATATAACATTTTAAACGTACAAACATTTTACGTTCATTTTAAAATATTATTGAAATTGTTATATTGGGGAAGGATATAAAAATGACATTTTCTTAACCATAAAGTAATCATCGTAAAAATTCAATTTTTTTCTTTTCAACTCTACAATTTTACTAAACAGTGTTGGAGTTGATGGGTTTTTAAAAATATTTTTAACCAAAATATATTATTTCCTGTGTTTAGTTTTTTAAATGTATAAATGTAAATGAATAATATCTAATTTAAAGGATTTACTAGTAAAAGCAACGAGAAGATCTTTTTTGATTGACATACCATAAAAAGATGGAATAGCTACCATCTTAATATAACTGAAGAGTTACCAAGATTGAAATTATCTAGTTTTTTCTTTACTAAAAAAACCATTGTTAACCCTTTTGAAACTCCAACAATTAGAGTTTGAACTTTCAATTATCACAACTTTATGAAGTATCCTCACATGTGTGTCCTTTTGGAATGCTTTCTGAAATACATTAATTGTGGAAACGTTTTGCAATCAGCGCCACGTCGTAGCTAAAATTACTTTCTTATCCTTAGAAGGTTGGGTATTGAACTCTTTTATATATCGTACCTATGCATCTTTATGCATCATAAGTACTTTAGCAATGATGACAGACTCAAACAATATGTTGTGTGTTTGTTTAATACCGACTTAAAACTAGTCAAATTCAAGAGGTAGGTAGACTAATTAACATATTGAATATTGATTTTATTTTTTACATTTTAGCTCTTTTTTAACGTCGTACCGGCTTGATTTTTTTGGAAGAAGTTTTTTTTAACTGTCAACAACCCGAATGTTTCATCAAACTTTAAGAATATATAAAAAACAGATATTCTGACTAAGTGTTTTTTATTTATTTTTTTCTAACAAAAGATAGTCGTAAATTAATATGCGTGTCAGAAGTTCGAATTTATAATTTTTCGAACGTATTGAATTGTAAATTGAACTGAAATCGGAAGTTTAACCGAAAACAGAAGTGGAATCCGTGACCCAGTAACTGTTTATTTTGAAATTGTACAATAGTTTTTTTTTTCTAGATTAACGCAACTACCTACGGTTTTTTATGTCTATGTCTGTTAGTTTTCATTTTAGAAAACTATATTTAATTGTTGTCATTATTGTCTCTACTAAATTGTGTCTTCACGTTTTAGTTACTTGGGAATTAAAAGTCAAAAAGCGAAAACATTTCGTATCTATGAATGATATTTATTTCACGCGAAAGTCGGTCGTCTCGGGTTAAATTTAGAAAATGTTCCACACATTTACAGCTAGCGAAAAATTAGCTGCAAAACCATTGCGATAATTTCCATTTCTAATGGAAAAATCAGATAAGAAAATGATTCATTACGTATAGGTATAATTTTTTCTATTAGAACTTTTCTATTAGCAGCTATAATGAAAACGAGAAAAAATTTAGTTTTTCTTTATTTTTTTCTGAACTGTACATCAGTTTATTATTATTTGTAAATGATTCTTTCATAAATTAGAAAAAAATTCTCACATTTTTTTTTAAATTCAATAGAGAATATACACGCGAATCTATCACTATACTCCCTCCCTATTTCGACGATCTTCTTGTATATCTCATAATACTTTTCGCTCTCTATTCAATCATATTGTTACACAAATATCTCTGTCTTCTCGTTTTATTTCGACTCATAATATCCCTTACTTTCAATGCAAATATGGGAACAAATTCTCTCGTCAGATAATTTCACTACTTCAAGAAAAAATCTTCACCTACCTTTTGTTATAATATGTATTCCGGTTTATTTTAAATTATAACTTCTTTTCTTGAGATTTTTCATGACAAAAGTAATAGAAAATATTAATTTTCCGCATTTCTTTTCATTTTTGCGCACCAAATTTTTTTAATAGTTTCTTGATGAACCTTTTTTTTAAATTGTTACGTTAATATTTAATAATTTATGTGTGATTTCAAAAAAATAAAATTTCTATTGGATTTTTGAAAAAAATATAATTGGTTCCGGTTTTACTTATGTAATTTTAATTCCCATTTAATGTTGCATGTTTTCTATTTTCATTATAACGAGGATGTCGGTTGTAGGAATTTAGAATTTATGGAAAATGATTTATGTATAGATTTTAAAAGAAGTTTGATGGTAGGTAATGCATCTGGAAAAATTATCATATTTCTGAATTTCGGTTAATTAATAATTTATGGTTTTTCCAAAAATTTATGGACAGCATTTTCTAGTATAAAAGCATGAATAAACTAACCATTAAGCTATTTCTATAAAACAGTTTCGTGATGAAACTAAGCCACTGACGATAAAAAATGAAAGTGTTATTCCTTATAGTAGACTATGAGTTCCACTAAGGAAAGAAATTTTAACTTTTTCACATTCTACCTTAAGTGACTTCAAAAGGTGAACGTTTTTTTAACCTTGTTGGGTCTTATAACTAAGCTATCAACTTTTTCAAAGCCTATGTCTAATATCTTTAGAGATTCACTACTTGACTTGAAGGTATTTTATTTACAAGTCAAAATATCAAGCACAATTCATTTCGAAAAATGGTATCTACTTGACTTGATAAATCCTTAACTATCTTTGATTGAGTTATGTGTTTAAAAAAATTTAATTTATTTGTAGACATTTAAAAAAAAATTTATTGTGTTTCGGATAGATTGACTACATTTCTATTAGCAGTGTATAGGATAGTTGAATCGGTAATTCCCTAGACAAATTATTTGAGATTTGGGATATATGTAGATATGTTTATTTTAAGTTTTAAAGAAGCAGAGGTTGGGTTATATCTTATATTAACCATAAAGTGTAAGGACATTTAATTTGTCAGGAAATTTTGAAACAAAAATAAGGGTTAATTGATCAAACAAGTCCTTTATTATGCATTTATTAATATTTTACATTTAAAAATGGAATAAATTAATTGTTATTACCTACAGATACCTCAAACATTTTTTATAGCATTGTTTGCAATAGAAATCTCTTAAAAAGGAAATCATTACTTCTTACAAAACGAAAATGACCGATAACGAAATTGAAATCGTTGCAAAATGAGAGATATTATCTGACCACTTTTAACTTCATCAATTATAATCAACCGCATACTACTTAGAATGCATATATTAATGCAATTAATACTTACATTGGTTGATAATTAATTAACTCAATATAATGCTTTGACAGATGGACAAGCATAATGGTTGTACCTATAATTACAGACAAGTAGAGTACTCTAATTGGCGTCTCCTTTATTACTCCTTCATTCTGAAAGCAGTAATAAAGGGAAGCATATCTAATATTTTTACTACCAAAGTAGATAACAAATATAATTTTTTTTTTTTTTGGAGTAATCCTGAAATAATGCACATATTGAAAATCGACTAACATACAATAAGTAATTATATTTAAAAAGTTTAAGAAAAAATATTATTTTTTTAAAATAGGTATGTAATTGATTTTTAAACTTTCAACATTTCTGTAGGAAATTCTTTTACCAAATTACCGCCTTTTGGCAAAGTACGAGTATATTTGAATTAAGAATAATAACATGTTTTAGCGATTGGATTTTATTTATAAAAGGACCAAATTAACAACTGATCAAGATGTTGAGGGTTAAGAGCTAATTTCTGATCTTTCTTAAAAGTTACGTTTTGATAAAAATTGCGTTTTGACGGAGTATTCAGATTATCTAGGGAAAAAGGATAGGTATATGAAGTAGAGATCATTTTAAATAAGCTGAATGATTTCTTCTTAAAACTGGTGACAACTGGCAAGTTTGGTGCAGAAAAACTTAAATCAGCAAAATAGTGGTTTCGATGCTAGGTTTACTTCCGACTTAGAACTGACAACTAAAAAAATGTGACGTCAATAACCGTTACAAAACGGTATTTGTGACGGTCACGTCACATAATTTGGAAATACCGGTAATTGCAAATTTTTAGGCACATCACAATAGCCCTTATTAATCGTAGGATAAATGAGGAAGAAAGTTCATGAATCCAAAAGGTTAAGACATAAGTATTATACAAAAAACTTACTATAAATCTACAATCAAAAGAGTAATTATGCATATTATGCATGTGTATGACCAAACATACCAGCCATAACAAAAATTCAATGGCCACTCTCAGCACACTTTGGAAATTGTCACACCGAATACGGCTGGATTGATAAGTATTTTTCGTTACCTATAAGTGCGAAAGACTTAAAAAACGGTTTATTTTTTCGGCCTTAATAAAATCATTAATATTTTTCTTAACTTATTTTCTACCCTTCATATAATCAAAAACAAAAATTCTTATTGTTGGGTCCACAAAATATGCCATTGTGGCTTCTTTCACTTACTCTTTCGATGAAAAATTATTTCCACCGAGCTGAAATTTAATTTGGAAACTTCAATTTGGTAAATAGGAAAATGTTACAGAAGGCTAAATCTCCCTTAAAATGATTAACCAATTTGTAGTCTATTTATTTTTACCAACACAAACTTTATGACCGCGTGGGTACTGATTTTGTTCACTATACAGCTATGCGTGACTTGCCCAATTTGGCCTTGCACTATTTTAAAATAACGAGTGGCACTTATTGCTAGATATACGTTTTGTTGTTTTCATTTGAAGATTTTCCCTCTATCAAATACCACAAGAGCTATAACATCTAGGTACTCATCCACTAGGTACTTTTCAATTCACCCCTTGTACAAAGCTGCATAATACATTTATTTTAATTAATGTTCTCATTCATTAAAAACTAAATGTACAAAAAAGAAAATTAAACAACATTAATTAAAAATCAATCACTAAAAGTATTGCTTCGGAAAATTTTGAACTAGATTATGAAATTTCACACCGATTACCTATTACATACCTATTATACATTAATGACTTAAATTATAGATATTATACAAGTATATACGTTCTTAAAAACACAACTTCAACAATACGATTTAATTTTCTTTATAAAAGATCAAATTGGCGAAATTAAAAAAAAAAAAAAACTTTTTACCAATTATGATAACGTTTATTTTCTATTAAATAGATTAAAGACAAAACATTTTTGATCGACTAATGAGAACTATTTATTTTCCTATTTTCAAACATTTTCAATATCAAGATATATTCTTGTTTAATGTTCAGTAACAACAATGCTAGTGTCGTTACATTGACGTTGTGCAGTTACTAATTTAACGAAGCGTAATCGACATAACCTATTCATATTTAAATGATATTATGGGGCGGTCAAAGGCGGTGAAGCAAAAGAGGCATAATGAGGTGGGGGACGGTGGTGGAGGCGGATGTTGTTGAAAGAGATATGTATTCTTTTTAACGAGTAATCGCCTCTGAACTAAAACGTAAATAATCTCATGTCCAATTGTTTAAAATAAGCACTTGAAATTAGTTCAAAAACTACTGCGTTTCGTACCTATTAAAAAAGAAAAACGTTATGAGGCGACTAGCTACATTTTTTAAGTACCTGCATTAAAAAATTTCTAGACTCTTACAATTTTTTATCAAATCGTTTCAATTGTAATAATTTAAAAGCAGAGGCGGTAGGTTCATAAACAATTAAGTTGAAACTCTTTTCTCAATGGAACAAATTGAAAACGGATCATATACCCCGAAAACTGTAACACTCATTATAAAATAAAGTAATGTTGTATTAATTCCTATTGTTTCTGTTACTGTTTAGACAAATTAGTGGTAAAATCAAAACATTACACTATGGGTGGCTGTTATTAAGTTATATAATGCTAGAAGCCTATTCAAACACTTTTTACCATCATGATACTTTTTTTTAAATTGAACCGTTACATATAGAGTTACATATTCTGTAAATAGTAGGTAATTGTTGTAAATTGCTAATAGAATTGAATGGTTTTTTTAAAATATGTTGTATATATAATTGTATTCAAATAAGGTCTATAAAATTACGGAATAAAAATCGAAAGATTACGAAATATTTGTTGTATTTTGAATACCACGGATATATTTAACAGCAATAATAAAAATTTTTGTATAAGATATAGTAAGTAAAATAATCTCTACATATTACGTATTTAAAAGAAGCTGACAATGGTCAAATCATTGATAATAAAAAAAAAAACATTTTTACTCCTAAGTGAACTCTAGTTTTCACTAAGGACTAATTTTTCAAAATTTTACCTCTAAATAGTTCAAAAGGGGGTTTACAGCTTTGCATTTTCTTAAAATCTTTCTCTGAAAATATCGAATTTCGCAAATTCTATTCCTGCAATCACCTGCAATTATCAATCTAAATACATGCAAATGTGAAGAACCTCTGCCTTTATTTTTTTCATTTAAGAGTTGAAAACAATTTTTAAAAATTTTAAGAAAACCTCCAAAGTAATGGTTCTCACTGCCTCATTTATAAATATATTTTTAAACTGATTCTACTCTTTATAATTAACTGTTTAAAACGCTGTCTATACATTTAGTACGTTGGGAATAACGTTGATTTTGGGAATAACGTTCCAAATTACAATATTATCAAGTGGCGTTGGAGACACTGAATTTTTAAAATATTTTAATCCAAAATATTATATAGTATTTCCAAATTCACTATACGTATTTTCAATTTCATACTTCGCACCATTTGTTCAAATATCACAATGCTTATTAATTTACCTCTATGTGTAAAAGTAGAAAATGGTTGACTGATAATAACAACAATGATGACAAAAACAAAAACTGATAAAACATACATTTTTAAAGTGTTATTCCTGGGTTATGTTTCCTTTCATATAGAAGTATGTTTTTAAACTAGTATTTGTTTATTTTTTTGCCAAATGTTACGTGAACGAAGTATCGGGTAGTCATTAGTATTAATATATAAATAAAATTATTTTTAAAATTGTAATATCAGCACCATAAATACTAAGCAGGTTGGGAGTCTGAAAATTGGTTTCTTCAAATTTTGTGAAGATTTTTTGTTCAAAACATTAATTATTCTATATATTAATACGTGAAGCAAAAATTTGTGGCACCTTTTTACGAAAATTACACGGACGGAGGAGTATGAAATTTGGCACAGTTGAAGTTTATATGGGGAAGTTGTGTATATAGATAATATTTTTTTATAATAATGCTTCAAAATACCTTAAATTAATAAAGAAAGACATAACACACACTACCATGCATTTGACGCACACATACACACAATACATAAATATTTTTTTTTGTTCTCCTAGTTTGTCACTTGTTCAGCGATTATTAAATTAACTAGAGGTTTAACATTGATCTTGGAGCATTGTATTGTTTAATTTTTTTTAAATAATTTCCTGAGGAAGTCTTCTCCTCAGTCTTCTCTGGGCTCTGCACTGACCCAAGTCACATAAATATTTAAATCTCATTGTCAGACTTCAAAATGTCACTACCGTCACTACGTTGTGTCATTATGTCATTATTTAAATAAAACCTCTACAACTATTTCCTTCCTTAACTTAAAATAAATATTTTCAATCATTATATGATGAATCTTCCTCAAATGAACCTTGATAAAAAATTAGTCAAGGAATAATTTTTCCAAACATTCGCAAATACAAGTCATCATCTGCTGTAGTTAGCTTAGGAGCTAAAGTTTTTGAGGCAGTTACAAGTAAAGTGTGCCATTAGGTATACTAAAATTTAAACAAATTATGGTCGAATTTCGACCATTGGGCGACCTTTAGTAATTATTATTATTATGCCTGATATAGTACGCTAGGCTAATAATAAATAAATAATTGCTCGTTATGAGGTACTTTTAAAAATTAAAATAAGAGTAAAATTGAAATATGAAATATTTGCCTAGAAACTTATCAATCTAAGAACGCAATAATTTTTCTGTTATTTTTAACCTAAATTTAATTTAAAACAATTATTTTACTTTAAACGTACCCTCTACAATACTAGTTTATTTTACTCCCTGAGAAGCGGTTTAACTTTAATATTCCATTCGTGATATCGTAGCTTTTCCACCCACTTACAAACGTTTTATTTCGGTTTGCTTGGCATTTGTGGAGAAGCTCGAGTAGATGCCATTCTATAAAAGCTTCGAGCTTTTTCAAACTCAAAATATCACAACTGAACATACATGCTTGCAGATTTTGTGGTTTTAAAAATGATCACTATTCACCGACTAAAAACCTTCTATATAAGATAATCGTAATGATTTCAGTAATTCGTATAACCTACAAAAGTATTCTCTTCAACATTGTTAAGATGAAGTGGCATTGAAGCAAATGTGATGGAACTTATCTAAATCTATGCTTACCATTACTCTTTATATGGTTAAATTATTTTGCAGTTTAGTTTTTTTGTTTGTTTGTTTGAAACTAAAGATAAGCCAAACCTTTTTTCTGCTATATTATAATCTTTTCTCTCATCTATCTTTGTTTAGAAAATAAAATAAAAACGGTCAAACCATATTTAAAGTCATATGAATATGGAAAAAATTGGATTAAAATCTACAAAGAGATTTTTGTTATTGTTAAAGTAGCGGCCTCGTATTTTCATTTGATGTGTGATTCCGGTTCATCGTTGACGATAATTTTGTTCTATTCAAATAATAATAATAGAAATTAACTCGCTCATTTCGCTCGAATGTCCGTTCGTTTGGATGATTTCATTTGCTAATATAGCCGGCCATGATGCAGTTAAGTACAGGATGGCTATTTGTAGTGAGTAAATGACTGCAAATGCAGCGGAGATTTTGTTCGAAATCAAGTCGACTAATAATTTTGATTCGTAACAATTTCGGTTATTAAGTGGATATAACATTGAATTTTTGTTTGTTTGTAATGTTCAGTTTTCAATTCAAGTTCTTCGTTCATTCTAATTTCATTAAATTAAATTAATTTTTGTTGAAATTAGTATTAAATTATATTGAATATGAATTATTGTTTGTTTTGATCAATGCCAATTCAATTATTTCTACTAATTATGGATAATTGAAAGAGACACATCGTTTCATGACCGATTTCTCACACTATGAATACGTGTATATTGAGATATATTAGCTCCAAGACAACCATTCTTGAAAGAGGAAAAAAAATGATCTGTTCTGCTCTTCTCAACTATGTTGTTTGGTTTGAATTGTAAAAGAAAACATAATTTAAATATTTATTGTAGGTACAATTTCTGTAAACATTAGGTACAATTTCGTAGCCGTTTCAATTTGTCATGTCAATATGTTCATGTGTTTCTATTTTACCAGTAATTGTAATTTGAAAATATCAAATTTTCATTTATTTCAATAATACAATTGTTGTGTTGATTCAAGTATATGATTAAATTTCAAGTAGGTTCAAGTCCGATAGTTCTATGATTGTTTTAAATCTAATTAAAATTTATTACATGTATGGTGTATTGTAAAAAGAAAAGTGTTTTACAGACCATTTCAAGAATATTATCGAGTGCATAATAACCGTGGCAAATGTTTAACATCTATTAATTTTAACCTTGCATCCTTAAAGCATTTTTATAAGTTTATTAAGTTCATACGAATCATAAAGATTGCGTTAAAACTGAGATAAAATAAGTTAATGATATATTTGTTTTATGTTTTGATAAATAACTACCCTATTAAAATGTGTAAAAACAAAACTGTACGTCACGGGATGAGTCTATAAAATTAATATGTATATGTACAATACTTACATTAGTTTATCTAACTTTCCATTTTAACGTAATGTTTTAGCATAAGTGTCAGAGATGTAGTTGTCAAAAATAAATCATTGAAAATTAGAGATATTATTTCTTCCATTTTAATTTTTTTCCACATTCCTCTTAGAACTGTATGATCTTACTTTGCGACGCATTAGATAACTTTTGGGCGTTTTTAAACGATACCTGCTCAAGACCAAGTACTGGCCTTACTGGTTCAGATTCCTGCAATATAAATTTCCAAGGCCATTTGGTACACAAACTTATCCACCCAGAAACAATCACATATTATCTGGAACGCTATGTTGCCGTTCATGTACGGAAATGTTGGTCTGCCAAATGAAATCAACAATGACAGATTTAGATTTGATGCCGCTTAGTATTTAAATTTAATTGAAAAATGTCTATCAATACTAAACGAGTCCAAATATATTTTTAATTTATCTTTATAATTAGGAATGCGCCTTCAAAATGTTGTTGTTTCTAAGTTTTTGCCGCTCCTCACATTATGCCGTTCAAGACCCGGGCCTCACGGGCCTAGGCGTAAATCCAGCACTGAGAACGAACCTTTAAACAACACCGGTAATAATGAGCTTGTTCCGATAACATGTACCTAAGTATGAAGTTCAGTGATTTTTGAAATATTTGATGTCCAAGATCCGAGGTTAGTGTTAAGTCCACTTCAACGAAGTTAGGTTAACAAGGGGATTCTCTTCTTAATTTAGCTGCTACTGTTGGCTTCACACGAACCATTCTCTTTAAATGGATTGTAACTGGCTAGTTTTGTTTCCATACTAACCAATGTTATTACAGAATTTATGCTTTTCAATTGGTTGTTGTTTCAATCTAGTATTAAACCCAACGCAAAAATAGCACATTTTCTATCAGCGACATCCAGCAGCAATAGATTATCATTTAACACTTTTTTCTATTTTCACAAATTAACTCTAATTTTAAGGTTTACTTAGCTTTACAATCAGTGTAACATTTTTTAAGGCAGTTTTCTTGAGATTTTGTTTAATGAAGTTACTTGTATTCATTGACTCGATTAAGTGTATCTCTATAATTTGGTTTTCTTATAAAAGATTTACTACATTTAATAGTAAAATGTTTCACAACATTCCGTTCTAGTGTACCTACCTATATGTCTTCATTTGTAGCTATTTTTACTACCATTTTTTACATACAGCTACTTAGCTAAGTTTTTGCAGATTGTAACTTAATTTCATAACATTTTAATAAAAGGCCTTTTGTATTTGTATTTAATCTATAAGAACATATTGACACTCGATAGTATTCGGTACCTACAATTTATCATTAGTTCATTGTGGATATTAGAGGGACCATTACATTTCTTTTTCTTTTTATTAAAAATATATTTCGAGTTCTTCACTTTTTTTTAAAAACTTCGTTTACAGAATTTTCTTATTTTAACTAAGTAATTAGTAATTACCATTATCTACTTGATAGGGATTCAGACAGGGTTGGTAAACTTAATAGCTTTTTGCCGCCCTCACATTTGTGCCGCCCGGATCCATGGGCTACGCCTCATTCCCGAGCCCGTAACACATTTGTAGAGCGACCTCCTTCATCACCCTTTGTTGCACAAAGTTTATTTAAGTATTAATAATTTGGAGCAAATTGGCATTGACTCATCAGACACTGGTCGCATGATATAAACCTGATGTATGTCACCGCCTCACGATGCCTCTATTTACACATTTTTCAAAAATTAATTTCAAACAAAATATATAATAGATAACTATTATTTTTTGAAATAAACCGAAGTACTTATAACTCAAATGAGGATTACAAAAGCACCACATCATTTTTTATAAAGAATATTTTTTGTAAGAGAGATGCTATTTTTTAAAGGTGAAGTTCCGCCATTGAGATATGGCTTTTATTAATATAATTTTTACTACCGTGCATTGGACTTAAAAATAATAAAAAAATGTCTTAACCTTAATTGAAAGTAATTACGGCCAGGCGAAGGTTACTATGATTGATTATTCGATGTCGATTAAACTGTAAAATAGCCAAATAGAAATTTTACCGGATTAATTTGCGGAACTTACTTAAATATACTTAATAGTACCTAATAATTTATTTATCCTGACATATACATAACTCCTTATAACTTCCGTTTGCGCCACAATTAGTTTAAGTGCTTAGTATTTATTGTATTTAGGTAGGTAATTTTATATTTCATTTAATAAATTTCAATAATCAAGCTATAAAGAAACGGAAACTTTTATAAAATGAAAAAGGATAATTTTTTATGTTTATTTACTTAAATTAAACAATATAATAAATCTATAAAAGCGCTCTTTGATTAACAACTTCGAATATTATTTAATTACACAAAGTAATAAAAATATACAAACAACAATTAAAATTGTGCATGAAATTAATGTTCCTATATATGATTTTTTTGTTAATTTTCTTCTTTGTATTTTCTAATTTCTCTTTCTTTTCAACATTGTGTTGTTGAGTTACAGCTATAACAATGGTTGTTTTTTCGTAATTGTGTTGACGAGTCTAATAATTAAAGGAGATTAAACGATTAAATATAAACGACAAGGCCTCTTGACAATGGATGATTCTTAATTTACACACGTTTTCTTATTTGGAAAATAAAGGAGGATATTTGTTAACATTTATTAGTTGTAATCAGTGGTGGCAAGGGAGGCAATGCCTTATCAAATAAAAATATACTATTGTTAAAACTTATAACCAATTTGATTTTTTTTTCATAGAAGATAGTAAAAAAAATGTACCAAAAATTTTATAAAATGTAATCTTTAAATGACCGTTACATTAGGATGCAAAAAATATGCCTTATATTTACGAGTCGCCGATAGTTATAGAAAAGAAATTTATGCACTTGTAGGAGTACCACAAACAAAACCAATTTTCAAGATTCGCTAAGAAAGATTTTTTTTAATGTAGGTAATGTTTGCTTAAAAAACTACTTTATGCGGTAAAGCGTCAATATATTATGCTATATATATAAGCTATGGTAAATTTTATAGATATCTATATTTTATCTCGTTCCCATTGATTTATGAGTTCCATATATATCATTATAAATACACGTTTCAAATTATAAATCTTTCACCCCGTTGAAATCTATTTTTGATAATCCTAACAAGATAAACATTTCCCTTCTTAAATTACCTTATAGATATTTTTATAACAGGAGCACTACAATTTTATGTTTTTCTCCTTGATTTTTTTTACTTTTAAATTTCAAATAATATTTTAAAAAAATAGGGTCAGTGGGACGTGTAACGTAAGAAAATTTATACGAGAGATGTCTTAAGAAATTTTGAATTGTGCCTTACGATTGTCCCATTTTTCTTATGCTCCAACCTTGAACGTGTTTCACACAACATGATTCCAACACTATTGACCTTAAAATTTTGTCATTTATAAACGTATAATTTTTTGTGCGATTCATTCAAATATTTTTAGAAAATTTCACGCTGAGTAAACTGGAGGGGAACTATGCTAATGAAATGGAAAAACTAAATCGCTAGTTTTGTTCACGATTATATACCTAAGTACATGTCTCTAATAGTTAGCTAGAATACGTTAGAAAAATTCACAGGCACTTAATTAATTTTAAACCTTAACAATACATTTTTTGGAATAAAATGAATAAAGTGTAAGTTATTTTAATATTCAAATCGTCATAAAAATATCATTATTATTAATAACAATAAAAAGAAATGATTTTTCATTGCACGTTTGCGTTGGTTTAAACATTCCATATCGTTTAACTGTCAATTAAATATCTTAATACATTACCATTTAAATTTTAACCGTCCAAATATTTGGTTTTAAATGGTTTTGAGGGGGGCGAAATGTTCAAAACAAATATTATCGTCGTAGTCGTCACGATTTGAGTTCAATTATAATTTATTTTAACTAACAGCAACATGATCAATTGCAATGTAAATATCTAACCTTTAAACAATAACAACTTAGATCTGTCTTTAATTTATCGGTTTGGAATAGCTAAAAATATAAACTATCTATACTGCTTGTATAAGTACCTAATATACAAAAATAAATAAACGGGAGCAAAAAAGTACAGCGATAGAAATGTTTTCATCTTTTAAAATAAGTTCGACTATGTTTCGTATTCTATTAGAAAATATTTAATAAGTTAAATGTTTTAGGTTGTACATAAATCTTTAACGAATTATTTTTTGGTTTTAATTTATTTTAAAAAAAACGCAACATTTAAGGGTTTATAGGTTTTTAGTCTCATTAGCCTCATCCGGTTAGATTTGCAAATTGTGTGAATATTTTTATATTAAAAATTCAATAATCGCAAAAAAAATATTTTTAATGTGTTAACATTTTTTACAAATTAACAGTTACAAAAATTTAATTGTTAAAAAATAATAAAAAATATATTTTTTAAAAGCGTGAAATTAACTGGTGTTCAGTAATTTAAATTTCTCTTAAAATCTTTTTGTTGATGTTAAAAGTATGTCTTTTAATTATTGCTGTTGAATTATTTAGTCTTGTGATTAGCGTAATTGAAACTTTTCTTATTTTATTACGTCAAAATGGACTTAAAACTCTTTATCGTCGCAATTATAATTGTAGCGTTGTAGTTTTCCATCTCTATTTAATTGATAAGAAAATTCGTTAATGTTTTAAGGAAGAGAGAGAACTAACTGATAAGGTTTTGCATTGTAAAAATTCTGTAATAAATTTATTGTTAAGGGTAAGAGAGTAAGTGAGATGGCTAAATGTTAATGAAGTAATGTATATGTGTTTTTTTTCTCGGTTGGCTGTTTTATCAGAACGCTGGAGACGTCTTCATCGACATCATTTGTGGATCAGTCTGTGACATGTGTCGCGCGCGGTCGAACATCGAACGAGTCGCATCGTCACACCGTACAGCAATCGTCGCAAATCACCAACGGGTCGACATTTGTCGTCGACAAAAAGTCCGACTCGACCGACGCACATATAAAGCAACAAGAGCACGTTATAAACACGAGCCGTGGCAACGACCAATCGGTCGGACAGATCCAGAACGATAATTCAGCGAAATTCGAAACAACGGAAGCAGTGCCGGCAACTGTAGTGGTGGTTTCAGCGACATCGACGCTGAGCCCAGTTCAAAATCCGATACCATATAAACAGTCGAATCGATTATCAGAACTATTTAGTATTGATAGTGACGCTAAAACAGTACCAAAGAAACCACCGCGAACACCGAAACATCTTCGAAACAATAGCGGACATTCGGATGAATCGGTTATTTTGCAAAGGAAACCCTTGCTTTTGCCGAAAATTATCGAATCAAACAATACCAAAGAAACAGCTGTGCCAAATGCGAACATCGATAAACCAAATAAAACCCAGCTTAATCCAAATAACAAATTAAAATTTTCTCCACCACCCGAGGACAATTTGCATGTCAACCCTCAACCGTCGTCCATAGTATCTAACAAATTCAACAGTAATATTAATAATAACAATAATAATAATAGTTTTCGTAATCATAATAATTTAAAACGGACTAATGTAAAAATTAATTTGGATATCGCTGAATCAAATCAATTTATTAGCGATCGTAAGCAAAATTCATTATATTCAGAAAGTAGGAAACTGTTATGCAGTGGAGAGGTGACTGATAAGCGCACCACGCGCGTTTATACCCCAGTAATGTCGACGTTGCCGTCGCATTTACCCGAAAATCGAAATAAAACTGCTTTGAAAAAGGTTCCTGCGGGATCGTCTTCGACCCCGATGACGTGCTTTTCATCGTGGTGGCCACGTGACTGTTGCATTGCGATGCTGTTTCGCGTCGGCGGCGGTACTTTAAAATTAAAAGAACGTCTCGTATTAGGCTTAAGTGTGGGTGCTGTCCTATTCACATTACTCTTGGTAATAGATTTGCAAATGGATTATGGCTTAAGTGGTCATCATCTGGTGCCATCCCACGGCCGAGTGAAAATTGGTTCTTCATCTAACCAAGAGGATGGCCCTGGAGTTATATATAATAGTTTTCGGAAAAGGTTCCTACAAAAAACAATCACGTAAGTAAAATTTTTTTAAAAAACATTTTTTTTCAAAATTAAGTTAATTAGGTGCAGTAATTTCCCAAAAATAACGCGTTATTTTTTGACTATTTCCTGTCAAAAGGTAACTTGTGTTAATTTCTAGATCTACGAGTATTTTAAGTATCCTTAAAAAATTTCATTGCCACATTTTATTTAAGTTAATACGATAATAACAATAATGTATAGTTTGATAAAAAAAAAAGAAAGCAAATGCTTTTTAATGCCGAATATGGTACGCTTATTATTTGATAACGAGATATACCTACTCGTATTTAAAAAAAAACCTTGTAAAAAAGACAAATTAAAACAAATTATATTAATTGAAAAAAAATAAAATAATTGCCCCAGAAAAATGATAAAATATATTATTATACCGTTAAGAAATGCATTTAAAATGCTTTATCATCAAAGTATTACTTTCTTAACATGTGAATTATTAGTTTCAATAGAAAAATTATAAAAATTTTAAACATATATAACAAAAAATTGCTTCGGTTCACAAAAAAGAACTATCTACTTAAAAGGACTAGATATATACATATAATGCAATATATATAAGAAAGACCCTTTTCATCTTTTTGAAATAATTTCTTGCAATTTATTCAAAGTGCATGGCGGATGTTAACTGCATCGTCTTTCCTCGTCTTTGTCTTCTTTGATTGCGCAACATATTTTAATTCAGTACTCATTTTATTAATTAAACACAGTTTACCAAGAATTGGAAAATGACATTATTTGTATTGTTAGAGGAAAACTTCACTTTCATTTAATTTGTGCGCGAAAGAAAATTATGATTTCCTTGCAGGAAAAGACTGACGTTTCACGTCAGGAAAGTTTCAATTTTTCTTTTTGTTTACAAGGCAAAAATAAATTCGAGGAATTTCAGTTGAATTTACATAATTTTCGTAAGACAATAATTAAATGTAATTTACGAATACAATAGATTACTTAATCGCAATTCACTACTTTATTGCACATTCATTGTTAACAAAATTAGTTAGGTATTTTAACGATGATGTTTATGCGATTTTTAAGTTTTGTGTTAAATGATTTTCATTAATTAATTGTACTTTTTTCATAAAGCAATGGCTCGAAGGAAAGTCAGCAGCAGCAATCCCAACCTCAAGCGCATCAACTTCACCAAACTCATTTCGAAATACCTCCCGTGCCGGATCCGGCAGATCGGAAAGACACAAATATTGACGTTAATGATTTAGATACACCCGATAAACATGACAGCTTTAGTGATTTAGTGATGCTTGTGACGAAATCGGAAAAAGTGAAAATGACTGAAGTGGCTAAAACAGTTAATGATTACGCCATCATATCTAAATCGAGGGAAAAAATGTTCAAAAATCCTTCGATAAATCCTTCATTGGGTCAAATACATCAACTTCCAGCTCGGTAAGTTTTGTTTTTAATTGCATTTTACAATCATTATTTTTCAATTTTTATGGTCATATCAAATAGCCTCACGGTGATTTTCTTCCCATTATCAATAAAATGTTTGCGAAAAAATATACTATTAACAAACAATTCAATCGGTCGGTAATTAGCTCAAAAATGCACCGAATACGAATAAATGTAAAGTTTCCGTAATAATTTGCATTATAACGAGTTTGTACGCACGTGATATATAATATATCTGAATGCAATATAAGTGGGAAAGAAAAATAAGTCATCTTAAGCCAAGAACTGATTATAATTGTAGGATTCTTTTTACAACTTTTTTGTTTGGACGAAGAAACGAAAAAGAGTGGAAATTTTGAAACTGAAGTTTCAAAATTCGATTCAATTATCTGCCTTACGAAACTGAAATCAATTGAAAAATAGGCGAGTTCATTATTTCTATTTTAATGAGATTTTGATTCCCTTATGATTTATCGACTCATAAATATAATTATTACACCAAAATTTTTAACGATTTTAGCAAGAAATAACATTTTCTTCTCTTAATTATTGTAATTAATTTTTCCTTTTTTTAACTGAAACAAAAAAAAGGTAACTAAAATATTTATAGGATATTTATCTATTCTAAGTTTTTCTTTTCTTTAACTCGATAATATTTCCTATAAAAATATTGGTTTAAGTCTTCCCATGAATTACCCTCTCTCTTTAGTGATTAGTCTGTACACATTTTTGGAGAAATGAAATATTTAATAAGATAGGGTTTATGTTAGATTATTAATCAAAATATGAACTTTAAATTTTATTTCTTGAAAATATCTATATCAAACACTATAAGTAGGAAGTTGTATCATTTGTATCAAAATCATGATAAAATGCCTTGCAATAATTTTGTTTTCACGTATCTACAATATATCCTAATTCCTAATAAATAACTTAAGTACAGAGGTGTGAACATTATTATAGACTCAAATTAAAGTTTTTACGTTTTTCCAACTCTCGCTTTTATTAATCACTAAATGACATTCCTTTAAGTTTTTGGGTATTTTCATTTCACTCAAATAAGATTTTAAAAAAAAATATCGAGCTTGTTTATTCTCTCCAATGAACGGCTGTTAACCTATCTATATATTTTTTAAGTAAACTATAGATATTGGTGACCAATTTTTCACTATTTTTCTAACATTGCAGAATGATTTCGTTTAACAGGATTAAAAACTTTGTTTCTAAAATTAAAGCTTGAAAAAGCTTATCAGTAAATACTGTATGTCTCGGCGTGCAGTACGCACCTGTAAGAACAAACATTTATGTTTGTTTTTTCGGGTGCGTATTACTTATATGCCAGATATAAAATGATACCTTGGCAAATTTTTTTTAACTAATAAAATAAACAATAACTTATTTTGCATCTTTATTTTTAAACGATTATATATTTGCAAAGTATTTAATTAGAAAACATTTTACAAATTAGAATTTAAAAAAAACAACGAGAAAAAAAGTTTACGTATTATACACCTGATATACCTGCAATCAAAGGAATACTTGTCTAAAATGTTACTGCGTACTATACTCCGAGATATATGGTACTTTAAATTGGATCTAAAGGGAATAACGTATTTTTAGGTTAATATTACAACTCTCTTAAATATTTAAAAAAAAATTTATATCAAAGTAGAAAATTTTCTTCTGTTCGTTACCTTCATTTATAGAAACCAACAAACATAGTTTAAAAGATTTATCTTTGTACACACTACATTAATAATCTTAAACTTACTTAAAGCTCCACAAAAAGCAAAACACAAAATATTACGACTTACCAAATAATTCTCAGAAATTGGAAAGGGTTTACAATGAATTACAGTTTTAGATGAAAACTTTTTAGCGTTTTTCATCCATTTTTAAGATAGGTAGTAATCAAATTGATTTAGCATCAATATAACATTAAAAAATAATATTTAAATTTGGAGTAACTGATATATAAGTTTGAATCAAAATGTTTGGAAATGAAATTTTGTGCTAAAAGTAAAAAGGTAAAACATTGCGTTTATGTAAATAGTACGAAAAAAAAATAAATTCAAACATTTATTATGAACAAAATAACATAAAGTCCACTTAATGGTGCAGCGGTTAGATCAATTGATATCCGCGCCATGCATCAGCGGTACTGCATCCCCGTTGAATAAGTGACATATAGAAATTTTCTGTGTTTAGACACTCGTAATATTACTTTAGATTACCTTAATTATAATAAAATTACATGCGGTTGTTATTGTGTTTAAGTATAAAAAAAAATTGACCGATTTTAACAAAAAATATATCGACCCTAAGAAGAGACGAACGCTTAAATTAGAAAACATAATTAGAAAGCCTGATGGGTGAAATTCTGAGCAAAATTTATTTTTTTATTTTTCAAATTAAAAATTGAAAAAATATGAACTTCAATCCTTTTATAATAGTATAAGCGAGTACCTACTCCTCTTCCCTTCGTGCTCGTGTCTTATGTGGAATTATAGATTTCTATTATATTGTTGTAAAGAGATGAAAGCTACCGCTTGGAGAGTAATGACGACAAACGGAGGTTTGGTAAATAGTGAAGAGAAGTCATTAAGATTCCGTATTGTTATGCTTAATTGAAGTCTGTTAGAGACGTGTGTGTCCCGGAATCCCGTACCTACTTCATCATATTAGAGCCCAAGCATCGTCACCGTCATTTCAATCCTCATTCCTCGACTCAAACTCATACTCACACCACCATAAGCCCCGCAGGATAAACTTGCATTGTGTGTACCAACTGTCTACATATATGCACCCCGTAATTTTGTGTGTTTGCCACTATGCGTTCTCCCGCTTCCCTAGTATGCGTTTCATCCTTGTTTCAACTGCGGGACTATTAATTTATCTTTTAGCACATAATGTTCCTGTTCAAAGTGATTCGACAATGTACATGGAAGTTTTAAACTTTATGATATTAAACATAATAAATGTGGTTACTTTAAATAAACAAATAAACATTTGTTGTTTCGAAAATTCAATTTGTAGCGTCCGAAATAAAATTATTTCCATTTCCCGTGTTTTACTTCTAAACACAAAAAAATGAGAGTAAATGTATACCGAGTATATTATTATGTTATTTTCTTGTTAGAACAATTCAAATGAAAATTTTGTTTTACCAAACAATCTTCCCACATTGTTTTAAATTAACCACTGTTTAAAGAAAATTGGATGAAAACCTACCTACCTGTTTTTCTCTTATTAGGTATTGATTGATTTATTTTTGTTTTGAAACTAATTGAAAAATCATTAACAAATGAAAGTCGTATAAAACAATTTAAACAATAAAGCTTTATAAATTACCAACAAAAATCTCAAAAGTTAATTAATATTGAATGGATACACCGGTTATACTACTACTGATAGTGAAACAATAAATGTACACATAAACACCAATGTTTACAAAGAACTAAATAGGTATGCTATTATTTGTATCATTTGTTTTCTTCTAGATTTAAATGTTAAAAAAATTTCTTTATTTTTTAAAATTTTATAAATCAGATGTTGATCTTTTCTAAAGTTTATTCTATTGATACCTACATACGTGTGTGTTAAAATATTAAATCAATAATTCGGTATTGATTGATCTCGCATAACCTAATCAGTCGTTGATGATTATATTAAAGCATTTTCCTTTTTGGTTCAATAAATACACGTTTCGTTGTAATTAGTATTATTTTACAAATGTACGTGTTAAAGCAGACTTTAATGATCTTCATTACATCTTTACATAGTATAAAACAAAGTCGCTCTCGCTGTCTGTTACCTTAGATCTTCTAAACTACACAATGGATTTTAATGCAATTTTCAGCAATTGATAGAGTGATTCAAGAGGAAGATTTGCAGGTATAATACATGCATATTATATTATATTATATATGTATAGAGAAAAGTTGGGAAATTTAAAGATTTATAATGTAAGGTCATAATCAACATATTTTTGTGCACTTAAATTGCAAACGCTGGCTAAACCTTACGAGATATATCATACATATATGCGGCGAAATTGTGTATCTTAAAAAGATTGATAAAAAAGTCCGCGACGGTATATGTCTATCTCCTAAGGATAACCCACAGGAACCATTTTTATCTATTACGTATTACAAAAAAAATTATTGCTTATTTACCAAGCTATTTTAAACATACCTTATTATTCTTTATTCAATTAAATACAATAGATACGTTGTGCATATCATATAGATCATAATTGCCCGTTAACAGCATATCAAAAAAATTAATATTTTAGAAGATGTCACAGATTTAAAAAGAAAAGTGTGGCTATTGTACGTCTTACGTATTGTCTATTTTATTGGTATCTTCTTCTATATTATGTAAAAATCTTATGTTGGTCATTATTTAGACAAAAACTCGAAAAATTCTACACCTATTGAGATCAAATTTTGATACAATATACAATCCGCTTGATATGATATCGATTGCTTCTTATGACGAAATAATGCACGGTTCCCATTGGATAGCATAAGAATTGTATCCAACAGGAACCGTGTATTTAAGAGAAGTTTCGTTAAAGTTCATGACATAGCATTTTAATGCATTTTCTTCTACAAGGCCTGACCAATTTTAGTAACGAAAGAAATCTCTACAAAGTTTAAATTGAAAAATTGACAATTTTTACTGAAATATTAATATGTATTTCAACTAACACCCGATAAAATAAATAATGACATTTTTTTAAATATTTGAATTTATTTATTGTTTATTGTCGAATTTAATTAGAAATAAACTTATTAAAGTTTTGTACATTATTAACAATTACGTAACGGAACGTATTTTAATGAAGTTTTGTTAAAGAACGGTTTTAAAAGACATTTGGTATGAGATCTTCAAATTTTCTTAAAAGAACTTTTTATACTTAAAATCGTATAGAACCTCTGTGAGATGGCTTATATCTCTTCCTAGAAAAGTAGTTTTACGGATTTTGATGAACTTACTTTGAATCTAAAGTTTGGAAGTATCTACCACCTTTGCTGTCAAAATAAATCAATTTTTATAATTCGCTATGAAGGTAGGGAATCTATTAATCAATCAATTAAAATTTAGATACTCAGCAAAGCGAGCGGGTAGCAGCTAGTTTATCTATATGATTTATTTAACGTATGGTCGAGATCTGTCTCGTTTTTCTGCTCTAGTTTTTATATTTTGTGTCACTCTAGCTTTGAACATGATTTGCTTATCATCTGTTCTGTACAGTAAGGAAATATCAGTGACAAAAATAGAAAATCCAAAAACAGTATGCAAGCAAAAACTAGAAATTTCAGTTTCATTAACACCTTTAACCAATCATGACCTTTTTAATAATAAATTGTTACCAAGTTGTTAAAAAGTTACCAAGTATTTCATAAGATCATTCAAAAATTTCTATAAATATAAACATAGAAGGTGCCAAATATATAATTGATATCAGATGGCAAAAATGTACTGTACTTACTACATTGAAGTGTAATTTTTTAAAGAAATAAAATCTAAGGAGTCGTTTTAGTGGCACAGTAATTAAATTTGTTAGATCTCTCGATATATATATTCTCGATGAATCCTAGATAAATCTAGACTTGTGAATTACTGACATTTTCTGTGTTTAGACAGTTGTGATAAGATCCTTAGCTTAGATGATAAAATGATTCAAAACACACAAAAATATCAAAGAAGTAAGATTAGGTTTGTTTCTGAAAATAAAAGATAGCTGAATCTCGTGACTACTCACATATCATACATTCAAAAGGTTTGATTTTAATAACGATAGTAGTTTGTGTTTTCCTAAGGTCTGTTGCAGGTGAAAAGAAAATCGTTAATTTACAGTACTTAACTGATGTGCAATATACAAAAATTTGCCATAATTGTATACTGTGTATATAATTTTATCCCGAACAAACTTCTAATACCTATACAAACACACAGAGGCTTATATTCTTTTTTACATAAACTGTTATTTGCATGCTACAGAAAAGATTCATTTACGATTTTTGTATATAAGTACATACTCTAATTGTATGAGATATTTAACTAGACATCAAGTCAATGAAAAGACAATAATTATAAATAATCTTCCATTTACAAATATAATAAATATTAGATAAGATAATTTTTTTAAAAATAAATAACTATATCGTATGTACTTTGAAAATTAGTAAACCTTAACAGAAAAATATAACATAAAAACAAAAAAAATATTTTAAATGTTTGATTTGATTTAGAGGCAAAATATTTTCATTGTTGTCATTGTTAGATGTCGTGTTACAATTTCGTTTGTTTGCTTTATAAAGTTAAACAAATAAATCTCAATTTGATGATTTTTTTAATTAAAATTTTTTATTAAGCTACTTCTATTTGTGATTTTTATTATTTACAACCAAGTTTAAACATCTAAAACAGATCATGTAAGTTTTGTGATTTTCGAAACCAGACGTCACCGATGGCTATTTCAAATGAATTTTCGACTTCTGATTCAGATAGATGTCTGTTAGATATGTAGTTTCTCTCTCGTTTCTGTCAAACTCACATGTTTGTTGATACACAATAAACAGATACTTCTCTTTTCAAACTCTATATATATGTATACGCAAATTTCATCTTTAAACATAATATATTCTTGTATTGAGGAGAAACCTACAAATACTATAATGATATTTCGAAGTTTTGGTATAAGAACCTCAACGAAAACGGACGCTCGTGTTGAGAAGCTCTTAAGTTTTATTTTGTTCTAGCCAGAGGTGGTCCCTTTGATTTTTCATATAAATCACAATTTGTTTGTGTTCTTCGTAAATACAAATAAAATAAAAGAGCCAGAAGAAACATTTCTATAACTGATACATTTGAATTTGGAAACTAAAACATATTTTCTAAACTAAATTGAATAACTTTTTTGTCTTCGTAGTGATGAAATAGTCTGAGTAGTTAGTCTCGTATTTAATTTAATTGAATGATTTATACAAGAAGAAATTGAAGCTGTAGCAAAAGACACTAAGATAGTAAGAAAGAAAACAGAACTCGACCGACCCTAACGTCTTGAAATTGTTCTCTCACGAACACATTTAATTAATTGCAATTGAAAAATTGGCCATCTTTATCAAATCTATTATAATATCCAAGAAAAAATATCTAAGATTTCCATATGATTTCATAACTTAATAAATTTAATTTTTGAAGAAAATGTGGCTTCTTTTTATATTATTCTTCTGGTTCTTGAAAGGATTCACAATAGCTCCATTTGAAAACAAAGTGCTGAGAAAATAATTTTTTCTTTCTGTTATTTCAATAGAAATAAAGAACTCAAAGGTATATAAAAGACGTCATATAAATTAAGGGTACTAAATTAACACCTTTAGTTTTTCTTGGTTATTTTTTAACAATTTGTACCAAGAAACGAATTGTGAAAGAGAAAAGAAAAGAAACTTCCCTCGTGTTTAATTTGATCAAATCAATCCCCTTTGAACTTCCTTCTCAACCTCTTGCCCGACACAAACTACAATTCAATTCATTTCGGCGAATTAGCTTTGTCTTGAACTGAACAAATGCTTTTTACTTATATTTGAAACAAGTGGGTTATGATTAAGTTGGAAAAATGTTAAAAATATTGATGTAGGTTTTCTGATTGAAAAATAATTGAATGTTAAGTGGCGTTTTTTTTTTTTGAGCTTTCATGTGAAAAATTTGTGGTGATGGTAATAACGATAATGTTGTCTCTTGACTCTGGAGCGTTGCGATTTTTTTCAAATGTAAAAATGTTTTTGTTGTCGAATTGGAGTGAACAAAATTGCCAAATCCCAATGGGTTAAAATCGTGGTTACATTTCCACGGAATCGGATGTAATAAATTTTATTGACACACTCATAGAGCGATTTATGTGTATGTGTACGTATATGGACTCGATTTCGGGAAAAGTATTGTGCAGGTGTCAGCTGTATTAGTCGTAGTCGCCTCGTAAATCCCGCGACGACAACTCACCATCCCCCGTCAATCCTTTGGGACTTAGGACAATCCGGAAATTACCAGATCCAATATATTTAGAATTCATGTTGTAAAGATAGTAATGTTGTAGAGTAGGTACTTGATTTTTTCATTATGAATTCGTTGAAAGTAGTTGCAATCGTCAGTTAAAAATTTAACTACGTTTGCTCCCCAGTAAAGAATAAAGTTGAAATTTTGTTCAAAATCAAACATTGTTCATCTTATCCATTTTTAAAATGCCTTTTCTACAATAAAAGGAAAAGTTTAAAAATCCCAACTAACATAATATAATTACTCGTGTAGAATAATATTTCATGACAAACAGATGTAGGTATTTATTTTCAAAAATAAATTTTTTAAAAATTCACATGTGAAATAACTACTCATAAAAATTAGAATTTATGTTTCAAAATCTTAATT
Organism: Sisyra nigra; assembly: GCA_958496155.1. Taxonomy (NCBI): domain Eukaryota; kingdom Metazoa; phylum Arthropoda; class Insecta; order Neuroptera; family Sisyridae; genus Sisyra; species Sisyra nigra. The sequence goes on from OY292314.1 coordinate 27,574,597, forward strand.
TAGAGAGAGAAAAAAGAAATTTCAAGTACAGAACGGATGCAACTATGCATAAAAATAAATACATTTTGTTTTTTTAATTTTTTGGTTTCAAAGATAAGTAACTACTACTAGTTTGATTTTAAATTAGAGTATTTGAAAAAACTTATTTTTATACAAAGAAGTTTCAAACTGATAAACTTACCCTCCTCAGTTCTTATCCATATATAGAAAAAAAATTTGAAACAAGTTTTTTATGATTCAAAGACTAAATATTTAAGCATTTCAGATTGTTAAAGGGTATTTTATATGATACAACACATAGGTATTATAAACAACCCACTTATCGGGAGTTCTTCGAAAATTTTTAAGTAAGAAAGGAGGTTGCAGACTAATAAATTAGAGAAACATACGCTGGAAAACAATTAAATTATCCTATATAGTATATACGGTTAAGAGACCTTTTTTTATGATCTCACAGTCAAACTAATTAAACTAAAAGTATGTTTAAGGAAGTTTTAGTAACTTTTAATTTCACTCTAATTGTAAGAGGAAAAAAAATAGCCTGCAGTTTGATTATGTCAAGGAGCTCACTATCATTTTTTGTTCGTTCCTAATAAAATGTATCGTTTTGAAAGTAATTCTGCTGGTGTTAACGGTTGTTCCCTATCAAAAATTTTCCCTATCAACCTATCAAAGTATTCAAACAAGTTTCACTTTCAATGTCGCATATGTTAACTGTTACTAGATCAAAGTCCGCGCCTTCTCTCTCACGCTCAGTTTCTCCTCTCTTCTGCCTTGACGTATTTGAACTTTATAATATTTGAAGAATTTTTTTTCACTGGTTCTTTAATATCACGTTCAGATTTCTGTCCTAAGCGACAATTGTTGTGTTGACTGGGTTAGCTTATATATCCTCCGGGACACTCAAGACTCAAGAGCCTCAATGAGCTCCTAATGTCCTTAAAATCCATTGTCTTTTTGTTCAGGGTCTTTTCTAGTTCACTGAGGTTGATTGGTGTACTTAAAAAGGGGCACTCACTAATTACATGTGTAACTGTTAGTTCACTTTCACACTTGGGGCACTTGAAGAATATTTTATTTATTAAAATATACCGCGTTATGCTCGGAAACAAAACTTATTATATTTTTTAATGATTTTGTCATTTTCCTACAAAGTTTCATCAATTTTTCTAAATTTGATTTTTTAAATTAGGTATATTTTTTCTATCTGATATATCCATTATTCTATCGAACACACGTTAAAATATAACTTCTAAAATGATTTTTTTTTTACTTATAATTCGGTTCAGAATTATAAATCCTCAAACATTCAGGAGCATGTTTTGATGTTGTTATTGATTTTTTTGTTGATGTTCATTACTATCTGTAAACAGGTTTAGTTTTATTACGAACGGCCTTGAATAACCAAAATGTTTGAAGACAAACCTAACCTTACATACTCAATTCATTTAAAATTATATCCTTCGTACTGAGAGAAAAATTTGGGTTTAAAAAAACTTCCAGAAGTATGAAATTGTTTTACTATTATAAATTTCAAAGTTTTTAACTTGTATTAATTTTTATTTTGTTTGTTTCTTCACAAAATATTTTCTTAAACAATTTTAACTTAAAAAAATCCAATAACATGTAAAAGAACAACTTTTAATTTTTAACTTTAGTAATCATTATAGAGATAATACAAAACGCAAAATTAGTTCACTTAAATTTTTCTTTGATCTTTTAATTAAAAGAACTTGAAATATTTTCAACCACAGCTTTTGTACAATCCGTTTTTAAAGTAATAAATGAGCTGCTTAAAAGTTTTTCTATCATAAAATATATACAACTGCTTAAATTAAAATCAATACTCTTTAGAGATCGAGTTAACAATTCGAGAGCCCTAAGCATCTTTGTATTTATTTATTTCTTTTTTTTTTCGTTAAAAGAAGTTCTAACAAAGTTTTCGAAAAGTTAAGTTTTAAACTTAAGCAATTTTTTTCACATAGATTGATTGAATAATAACTAACGAAAAAGAAACAGTTAGTGACGTCATTGTGAATAGAGAATCATATGTTTGAATAAATTTTTCCTTGAAATTAATTAGTTTGGAAGTTTAGGTTTGAAGAAACAATATAACTACTATTAAAACGTTTAAGATAGTCTTATGTTTATTTTTCATAAACTCTCATGAATTTTAATTTTATGACTCCGCAAATAAGTCAATGTGACATTACTTAAACGCAACATGAAGTGTAACAAAAATTTGGTAGTTTTATTTTAGAACTTGTAGATCTTTACGTCTCTTCAGATAAACACTTACAAACTGTGTTTAAGAATCGTATTAACTGAAACGTAACTTAGGTAAGTAAATTAAAGGTGATTTAATCAAAACGTCAACCAGAACTGAAGTAAAATTCAAATGCCGTTACTTGGTATAAGCAAAAAAATATTTTTGTAAAATGAATGAATAATTGAATGGGTTTTTTAGATAGGTATACCTAGAATAAAAGTTTTTATTCAAATTTTCCAAATCAAGTGTACCTATATAAAGTCAAATGACCATTTCTATGAAATTTTTGATCACACCACGAAGTTTGTTTTTAACTTAAAATCTATATTACGTTTACTAATCATCCCAACCCATTTAATTTTAAAATCAATCAAGATAAGTTTTGATTCGTTATAGTTTGGTAAATAACTAACCTTAACAGTATGATTACAACAAAATCGTTTATTTTGAAAGTGGTATAAGTTTATTAATGTTCGAATCGAGGTATTGAAGCAACGCGATGCTTCTTTAAATAACGCAGTTTTATATTCAACCCTTACATATGCAATCGTTACAACTCTCTTTTTCATGCAATAATTATGTTTCATATTATCTACAAATCATTCATTCATATATTATTCTCCCTACTCACGGATTACCACGATCGTAACGCCCACAGATAAAAATAAAGTCTACTTATCCATCCTCATTCACCCCCAAACATGGAGGTTCTATAAATTTTTAGGGTTTGGAGTTGTTTAAACTTTTATATAAATCAGTAGTTTTGTGTTATAATACCTTAATGATTTAAATTATAATTGTCAAAAATTAGTTCTTCAATTCTAACAATTTGTTTCAGAATGAAAAGATCATCTCATAGTGCAAGTATACCTATATATATGCTTCGGTGTACACGGTACTTGTTTTACACGGTTTTGAAACTATGTTTAAAAATTTTTCTTCAATAATTTTTATTCCTATTAGCTTGATGACATTAATATTACAAATAATAATAATGAGGAAATAAAAATAAAATAAAAAGGTAATATAATAAATATTCTATATAGCACCAGATCATCAAGAAAATGGGATGAGCTGATAACTAATTAAATATAAAATTGGTAAAAGTAATATGTAATTAAAGTATTCGATATAGTATACACAAAGTATAGTGTATACTAAAGAATTTTTTTGTAAAATTATTATAAAAGCTAACGAAAAATTAATAATTTTTTATTTTTGCTTTATTTAAGGTCGCATCAACTACTATGGTCTTTAGCGACCACTTAGGCTTTCGTTGGGATTCGAACCCAGGACCACTGGCGTATAAGGAACTATATCTAGTCACCACGCCACTAAGTGACCTATTAATAAATTATGCATATTTTTGATTTACCCGATTTTCAAAGGAATATTATATCTTCCGTGGGGGTATCAGTATATTTAGGTGATTAGCTCGATTTTTTTTAAATAGAACTACATCCTACACTTCAAGTAAATTTTGGACGAGAATAGTTTAATTTTTTATAATTAATTATAAAAATTTCAGTCAAACAAACCTTTTTAATACTGTACTTATCTTTTATATATTATAAGCTATTATGAACTGTTGGATTTTATTACCATGACCACATGACAACTACCCAATACCCATGTTGTTATATCAACATTTTGTAAAGTAACTATTCTTGTTATCTATTTCTTATTTTTGATTAGTTTCCAAACCGTATGGTTATGTTTTTATACGAAAAATCGTAAGAAGTAAACATTTCGTATACAAATGTATTTTACTAACTAACTCATTTAGCAACTTTAAAGTAAAATTTTGATGGTTTCCACTTGTTATTTTTGTCTAAGCACATCATTTTTAGAAAACTGAGAACACACATGGTTTTTATTTTTGTAAAAACCTTACAGCCAAAACTTTTGTTTCCACAAACTTCACATATGAGTGGAGTATGAGTTTTGTAAGTTGAATAAAGTTTGAGTTAAATATACTAGACATTTTTTGAATAGTATATGTAAAAAGATCGCAACGAAGATATATGGTATACGAAAGGATTAAAATTTACAATATAAAAAATTATTACTAATTTAACTGATTTTTCGGTAATTATAAATAGCAATGACTAAATCTCAATATAGATTTAAATTATCAAGTAGAGTTCAAAGGTTCAATATCGAAACTTTATCAGTCTTTTCATTCCAGTTTAATTACCATGTTTCATTGCAATTTTTTCTCACTTCAAGTCGAGGTGTTTTATAAATGTACATGTTACGTACATATAGATTTATATAATTTTTCTCGCATTAAATATTGTCGTTGACAACGGAAATAATGTCAAATACACAAGTGATACAAAGCAATAAAATATTGTGTGCTACGAAAATGTGTTAAAAATGTTCTTTTATAAAAGCATTAAGAGGGCACTGTGCGAAGCCGCCCTACGGGGGATTGGAACCACCCTTATTTCTCCCATTGCCAACCTCCTTAAAATCCCCATTTCCTCTGTGAGCCCTCTAGGAGCATTTCTCTAGGATTAAAAACGTCCTGATTTTGTCGGTAACCTTATATTTACGAGCGAAATGCTATATATTTCAAATACACATAAATATAGCTATGCCTAAATGTGGTGATATTTTAAGCATAAATTTATGGAACTAAATAAATTATTTGGATAATAACATACATATAAACTACATAATACATAAAAAACTAATGACTTTTATTTCATTAAGAGAACGGTAGAGGGAAATTGAATTTTCCGTTTGTATAACAAGAAAAAATTATCCGAAGGCAATTTGTAGATTTACCTAATTTGTTTTCCCATTGAAATTTTTCTGTATGTTTGTTATTCAAAATATTTTTTTTTATTTCCCAAAATGTGATGAACATGAAAAAATAGGTCACTATTTTACGATTATAAACCATTGTTCGAAATATTGGATCATTAGTGTTTTTACATGCTCACTGTAATGAAATATAAGTCATATGAGAAAATTGCATACAAAAGTGCATTAGAAAATGTTGTGGACGCAGCGGGCGCTTTGTTTCTTCTGCAGGGTGCCAAAATTGTTCGTTGCCCTTTTTTGTCTTTGTGTTTCTGTGACACACGTGGCAACTAATACTGCGTGTTATTTTTGGATTTTCTTTGTTTTTCTTTTCCTTTTATTAAGATTTTTCGCTTTCGTCGTTTCATATCGCTCAATTTATCTTGATATTGGAATATACGTATACATATCTAATATTTCCATTTGAATGGAAATTATTGTAATAGGCTGCATAAAATATTTTTATTTGTCCCTTCTCATCATTTTTTCATTGGCATGCATAAATATATTTTTATATCACAGTAGAATTTTTTTGAAACTCCCTCGTCTCTAATTTAAATATTACATTTGGAAATTTTATTCTGATTTTATTATCGGTTGGTATCTATAGTTTTATTAAATTGAACATTGAATAATTCGATTTTCTCGTTATGTTGTTTACGTTTTGTTTTCGTTGAAGATTTACTATTTGTTATATTTTCCTATACTGTGGCTAAATAAAAATGATTCCGATTTTTTGCTTAATTTAATTTCAAATAGTATTTCATAAGAATATACTTATTTATTACTTTAATATTAAATTATAATCTTATAATATTTAAAATTGAACCAAACTGGTTAATTTTTTTAACCAAAATAGCTTATCTAATCGTTTCTTAAAGTAGTTGCTATAGGTAAATTGAGTTGATAAAGATTTTAAGCAGCATAGCAAAAGTCAAATATATATATATTAGGGGTTATATATTACATGATTAATATAAATTATAAATTGAAGTTTGGACTAAATGGCATGGGTAAATTCTCACTTAAATCTCATTATCGTATAGAAAACGGGATGATGAAGCAAAAAGAAATGATCGACATTAAAATTTATTGCAAACAAAACAAAATAAAATATTCGAGTTGGAGGTAAGATCATGAAATATTATTGGCGGAAGCCATTTAATTTGTATTTTGTTCCATCATCGATTGGTCTGTGTTATGGCAGAAAAAATTCAGACACTTTCGCGAATTCTAGTGTTGTGATCACCATTATATTATATGAACGTCGCCAATATCGCGAGAACCAAAGAAAAGATACTTAAAGAGAGATGAGAAAACACATGTAACATTGATTACTGCTCCTCCCTTATGATTAGTCTAATTATTGCGATAAGAAAAGAAACACTATCTCTCATCTTATCGAGAAACTTAAAGAAATTAAACTCTACAGAAGTTCATTTTGTGCCAAAATATGAACTGATTTCTAACGTTGTTTAATAATATTTAATGCCTAATTTTTAGTGCGAAAAAATATTACTTGAACTAATTCTTTGATTGATATACTTACCTGTCTAAAAATTTGCTAGAAATTAGTACAAACTTGAGATACAAAGAATTTTTGATCTAACTGATTTACATAAATATAAATATATTTCTCGTCACCAACAATTAGTTTGATGACTAAGATTAATTAAAATTTCAATCTTTTCTTAATCTATTATAATAATTAAATATTAGGAATCACTATTTAGTTTTTATGTTTTCGAGAAAAATGTACACAAAATTGGTTTTTATTGACCTGATTCTTTAGCCTATTTATCAATGTACTTTAAGTTCTTTAACTACTAACTTAAATAAAGTGTAGTGTAGGTGTACACATAACATAACTATGCTTAGAAATGTTTTCAAAATAATTTTGCTGAGGATTCAACTTTAATATTCGTATGTGGGTACTAACTTAAATATTTATCGATTCAGTTACATTTTTGTAGTCTTATTGCTACGTGATTTCTTGAGAACTCCGGCGTTTTTCCGTATAAAATTCGTCACTGCTTTAAATGTTGTAATTATTAATGAACTTTGTTAACAATTATTTAAGCATATTCATAAAAGAAAAATGAGATTAATAATTAATTCATTAACTTATCAAAAATTAATTGGTCCAATGTTAAAATTTCAAATAAAAAAATCAATACTAACAAAAATTAAGACAAATTTATAAGGATTATGATGTCAGTTCCAACTAATTATACCAAAAATGCTTACGAAAGAAATAACGAGAAAAATGTCTAGAATAGTTTTACGTCTTTTGCAATTCATTTTTAAACAATGCAATGCTATTTTGCTTGTTTCTCTAAAAGTTTAATTTTCGAAGAATTCATCAGTGCCTACACAGATTGTACAACCAAGGGTCATACACCAACTCTAAAGCGAGTACTAATATTGTTAAGTTAATTTCAAAGAACCATTTTTTATATTTTTGTTAAATATATGCATGTGTAGTTAGACTATGTTGGCTAACAGATCAACAGATTTTGCTTGTTAATGTCGCGGTTTTAACGAGTAATATATATTTACTATTTTATAAGCTAAAAATTGATTAAATTAGTATTATTCAAAGAATTACTTATTCTTTTTTTTTGTGAACATTTTTATTGTTAATTTTAAAATCATATACCTACATAAATATCTAACATTATTGGAACTGTTACAAAGTATTAAATTGTGACAATTTCTTTTATAACTTGAAAAATTTTTTTCTCAAGTTTATTACTTACATTCAGTGACAGTCTTTTCTGTTAGAACTTGAATATGTATAAGACCTACCTACGCTCTTTCTTTCACTCTAGTTTCCATTTTAAAATGTTAATAATTATAAATCAAAAAGACTAATTAATCGACATAATTTTTAATTTATCTGAAAAACAAACGCCGAGACTGTTAAATTGAAAAAAAAATACCAAAATTCTTCCAATAGTTGTCTTATATACGTAAGCATCGATAGAACTAGATATTGTTTGGTTTGTACTGATATTATAGTCAAAACTACATTCTAAAGTAATTTTTTCTCGGCTAACTATCAAAGATTAAGGTGGAGAATGTTCAATTAAAATCCAAATAAGTGCCCACTTCACTTCCTGAAAAAGACAATCAATGATAGGTTTTCTATAAATGGCATTAAAATTATATACTAACTCCTTGGTGTAAAAGATTAAAAAGTATGTGATTTGAATGAAAAATATTTCTCTTTTATTTTAAGTAAAAATAATAGAAATTGTTTTCATGATATAGGTACATGTGTACAAAGAAAGCACGAACTTAGCTTGTGTAATGATGATGCTTAGCAACTCTCGTTTGTATGCACTATTTGCTTCTATTTTTTACTCACGATTGACCAAACATACACTTCCTTGTAAAAATACGATTCCTTACTTATGTTATCAAAACTATGGACATTTTAATAACAGACATTTGAAATAAAACATTAAAAATATATTGTATTTATGTTGAAGGGAAGTATTTTTGGTCTATTTATCATCTCATCGCCTTATTTCTTTAAAAATTTTTATCTAAACAGTTCGAAACTTATAACTCGCATCTACACATAAATATTTTGGAATGTACATACTTACCTAAAACAACACATAAAATCAACCGAATATAGGTAACGCTAATATTGGAGGTCAAAGAATCTTCCTATTTTATTTAAAAATCTACCATATTTTAATTTTTTGTTAATTTATTTCTCATACTTAGCGCTTTTCTGTTTTTTAAATATATACGTTAAAATATGTATTATAAAATAAAATTTATAACCTGACAATGTAATTTTGGTGGAATTTTTTAATTTCAGCATTCTTTTATAACCAATCTTCTCAATTTCGATTGTTAATTTTATTTATATCTAGAAAATGAGAACACTTGAAAATTCAATGAAAATAATCATATTTTTCCTGTAGAATCCTCTAACATTTTTCTCGTAGAAATTTTTATAAATACATTGTGTAAGTTTTTTTTTAATATTTACCAGCTGATTTGTACTCTATCTGCCTCTTGGGAAGAATTGTTAAGAGCCATTTAAAACGAATTCAATATGTTTATTTATAATAGTTTTAAAAATGAGATTCGATTCTTGATTATCTTTCTTGCAAATGAGCTTTATATTAATTACAAGCGACATTAAAACAATCTGTTTTACATAAATGTGCTCTTATAAAAATTATATTAGTGTTAGATCAGTGTTATTAATTGTCATTATAGCCACCTACATATTTTCTTGTGAGGGAGCTTATTGTTGTAATGTGGATGTTTCCATTGAATATACTGTAGATAGAATTCCTGATGGTAATTAGTTGAGGGGGTAAATGCAATTACTATGCAATGCAATGCAATGATAGCACCGCGTCGTAACAGGCCTTTGGGAGATAGGAGGATATGAACACGTTCTATTCGGTTTGCTGTCGTCGGCTAATAAATATGTACATCGTTCGCGGTGCTTTTAAGACTTGATTTTATTTCAAATGGAAGAAATTTTGTTTGTGTACTGGTACAGATAATTGTAAATGTATGATTATTTTTTCGCCTCTGACTAATAATTCTTAATAATATTGCAATACCCATCTATTCGTTTTTACTTTTCTTGTCATACTCATGCTTTCCTAAAACTCTTAGTTTTCTGTGAATTTTCGCAGTGATAAAACTTTGATTAGCATTTGTGTGATATTTAACTAATGACTGGAAAATCGTTAAAATTCAAGGTGCTTTGTATATTGTAAATGTGATGATGCATGATATAACCTATGTATTTACCTTAGAAGCTGTAATAAGAATGTAATAAATATTGCTCATCCTACACCACGGAGCTAAAAGCCATCTACAGAGCTTTATCCTATATTCGCGAATTAGAAAACAATAGTCAGAATTTTATCATTTGTACTGACTCCCTAAGCTCCATCAACGCTATCAGGGGAAAAAGCGACGAAAACCTAATAGAAAATATCAAATCGTTGATCTGGCAATTGGGTCCTAGAGTAGCTTTAATGTGGATCCCGGGACACATAGGCATTGAAGGGAACGAGATAGCTGACAAAGCAGCTAAACGTGCCATTACTGCAGAAGTTCAAGACGACGAAATAACTTACTGGGACGCCCTAACGATTATAAAAGAACGACTGACTAAAAGCTGGCAGAGAGGGTGGAATCTATCATTCGATAGACTGAGGCTGATCAAACCTGAAGTGGGGAGGGCGACAAACTTCGGCAGAGTTAGTAGAACGGAAGAAATCGCCCTCACAAGACTGAGAACAGGCCACACCAGTGCTACCCATTCCCACATCCTTTCTCGGGAGCCTGCACCGAACTGTCGAAGTTGTGGGGCTCGGATAGATGTACCGCACCTGGTTTTCCCAGGTCCCAGCTGTGACTTGTCCTTCAGCCAATCAGACCTGAAGGCTGCTCTCGACCCGGAACATCCCGAATTTGACGACAACTGGAGGAGAATAAAGAACTCCACCTTCTACAAAACCCTCTAATAAATCATCAAATAAATGGATTGTTATCACTGTTACCATTGTTATCATCGTTATGTCCATTGTAATCATTGTTACCACTATCCAGCCTATATCAAATATTTTTTTTCTTTTTTCTTCCAATCTAATATTTTTATCAAAATCTAATTAATTTACTAGGCATAGTACTACTATGCGCAGTCGCTAATAGCCCTAGAAGTTGAAGCGACTTTTAAAAAAAAAAAAAAAAAAAAAAAAAAAAAAAAAAAAAAAAAAGAATTTATTGGGTGTATACAATAAAGACATGAAAAATTAAAAATTGCTACTTTTTAAATTTTTTTATATTTATTTTATTTAAGTTAAAAAAATTATTATTATTATTTTTTTTTTTGTAACAAACAATGTGCTAATGACTTTTTGCTCACACTTCTTATTTTATTATTTCAATAACAGCTGAAAAATATTTAGGTGTACTTTCTTCGTAGGTACCTACCTATATCTACAGCAAAAATTTAATTAGGTAACCTTAACTAATTGAAATAAATGTTTAGATAAATCTTATATTTAAAATTAACTTCGGCAATAACTTCATCGCTGGCGTTCTTGATATGTTTTGCAAATACCTCTTCTATTTGTATTTCTGATTTTATTACCTACGTATTTATATTATATATTGTTTTAAATGTAGCGACAAAGGGGTTTTTACCTCAGATTCAGAACAACGTTGTATTTTATTATAATATAATACTTAAATTATTTATAATGGGAAAGATTTATGATGCGTATAAGATTTATTCCAGCCAGAAGGTAGTGTTTCATGTATAATAGAAAATAAACAAAACCATTAGAATTTTCCCATATTATAATTTAAAAATATTACTTTTAATCACCTTTTTTATCTACTTACAATTCCAATTACCATGAAGATTATGAGTCATTAAAATTAGTGGTTTTTAATATTTAACATTTGGCTTGTGATGTTGTTATAAACATGGATTTCAATATTTGAATTTTTTTTCTAAAATTTCATTGTAAATAAAAGAAGTTTAGCATAAAAATCAAAATTAAATTTTTATTGTCACAAGTACAACTTGGATAATTACCAAACAATCAGTAATTTGTTGCGCTAATAGCTTGAAATTTTCAATTTTTCGTCTAACAAAACAACATAATCAACCTGTTATATTACAGGAAAAATTCACTTAAATAATAAAATTTAATTTTGCAAATTTTCATTTCTTTTAAAAATTATATAAGTAGTCAATGTGAATTTTTGCAATTTAAATGTCTAATTGTTCTAATTATTTCTTCAATGACTCGGAAATAAATGAACGTTCAAGTAATGTATTTTGTAATTTTGTAAAAAAAAACATTATTAAATGTACATTATAAATGGTATAGATTAAATAAAATACATTTGCAAAATTAACTTAATTATTTACATTTACTAAAAAATTTCTTTGGCATTTTTGTAGGTACATGTTTTTGCTTTCGAGTGTGTTATCTTTTGTTACATTTTTAAGCTATGTTACTCTTCTTAATAAGTTAAAAACATTAAAGTTGAAAATAGTTGATTCATTAAATGGCATTTATTACATTAATGGCTTAAACTTAATTTTAAGATACTTAAATTCATTAATACTCGCGTTCAATGCATTCTTATAATTTATAAACTATCTATAGATAGTTATTTTTTGCGCAATTTTTTGAACTACTGAGGTCGATTGAGAACTATAATAAAATTTAAGGTCATTTAAGTCATATTTGTGTTGCTTTTTAGATATTTATTGTTAATGTAATATAATTAGTTGTCAACTAGTAGTTGAAATTAAGTATTGAAAATGAATATATTAGCAAATGGTACCGGCCAAAGCCTTTAAGAAATTCTCCAGTATCTAATATATTTTATTTATTACATTTATTTTATTAATTTTTTCAACGTAGTATCGATTACTTTAATGAATTCTAAAATGTTTTTTTGGTAAAATCAGCGGCAATATAGTTTTTGAAATTTTTTATTGGCGAGGACATATTTCATAACCTCTCTGAAGAAAAATACGGCCTAAGTTATACTTATTGAGTTGTTGAGAGTACACTTATTAAAAAAAAAAAAAAAACGTTAGTCATTAATGTCTTATTGGTATAGAAATAGTTTTACATACATTAATAAGTAAATGATACCCACGTCATATGTCTATAGTTCCTATACACTCACACACATAGTTTTCATAGACAATTAAAAATAAGTCTTATTTTTCTATTGGACCACTTCAATAGTCCTTATCGAAGTAAATACTATTTAAATTATTTTTATTAAATTTTTATTATTTATAAGCCGTTCCTATAAAGTTCTATAAGAGGCTTATATAGTCTTTCATCCTCTATCGTCTGCCATTAACCAACATGATCACTAAATGAATCAGCACCTACTTTAGGAACCTACAATACTGGAATCTTAAGCGCAGGTACGCATGAAAAATTTCCAATAGAAGCACTCTTTATTCTGCTAAATCCCTACCAATTTATGGGATTGAAAGACCAAGTGCCTGATGACTAAAATAATCATTGCATTAAGGAGTAGCTTTTTCTTATGACTAACATTTCAGAAAGTTTTCTGCATTTTACAGTAATTTCAAAGGTTGTTGGTATCCTTAAAGCTTTCTCTTGGTGTCATCAACGCTACTTGTACACCTTTCTGTATTTTTTTAACTTTTACATATAACTTGTACAATGTACATATAAGTATAACCTTCCGGTTTACGATAACTTTTCTTCATGTTGTTTTTGTCTAGATTTAGAATCTCTATAATCAAATAAAGATTCATTTTATTAAATTTCAAGTGTTATAAATATGTGCTTGTTTTAATTTTTATCATAGATACGTATTTTATTTCAGAAGTCAATCTTCTTTTTTATTTTTTGATTATTCAAAAAAAATTGTATCCATTTTTTTAACTAATGAATAAAATAACAAAATATAAAATAGTAATTTCTTTGTAATGGTTTGTTTATAGATTTTCACTTTTTATTAACTTATAACTTACATTCTATAATTATCTACTTCTCTTAATTGTATAATACGATATAATAATGTGAACCAAATTTCACCACATCTTGCTCTTTTTTTTCACAAGATTTTCCATTTTATTGTGATCATTACACCTTTACTAAACAATCAGTCAAATGATGAGAGCTGAATGTAGTTAAACCAAATATAATTATTTCTGTTTTTAATAGCAACGTTTTTGAAACACTATAAAATAAATTGAGAAGAAATTTCTCTAGCTCTTGCGCGTATCTAATGATGCTTTTGTAGGTAATAACTAATAACTATTGAGTTAAAACAAAATATAAATAATATGCTTACGAAATACTCGAACTAATTATTGTTAAAGATGTAGGTATTGAATGAAGTAAATTATTTTAAAAAAAACTGTGGTAATTAATTTTATACAGAGTTTCTATGTTTTGTAGTTGTAATTTAAATTTTAGTTTTCATAACTTATCAGTAGTTCAATGTGCACCTTTATCTATATTGTACGCTTCACAGAGCAGTGTAAAGAAAATTAATGTTTTCATTTAACCAGAATATTTTTTTTTAATTCATTTATCTTTGGTCATTAGCAACAGCCTGAAATTTATTAAGATTTAGATTTCTCGAAAAACGCCGTACGGGGTTCAAACTAAGCCCACTGGTATGTATAGCAATAATCAGGACCGCTGCAATATCGAGTGGGCTCCAAAATATTCATATTGTTATGAGATACTCTGAAATATGTATTGAACTTCTCATTAAGGGTTCTTTTATTCGATGGCAATTAAAAAAAAAGAACGCTTAATAAACCAAACAGTTTTATTTATTTTAATTCATTGATAAGTAACTTATCACAAAAATCACTTTCAATTGCTTTTAAAATCACTCGTATCACTGTTACTTACTTGAATCACTTATACTTACAGAATGAATCACTTCGAATCAATCCATTAGAATGGTTGAATGTCTTAATGTTTTAACATAGGCACATTTAGTTTCATTTCCTGGTAATACTATGTTTAATAAATAGTTATTCAGAGAGATTCTGTTGAGTTTTGTAAATAGATATATAGTATCTTAAAATTTAAAATTATTTTAAGAATTTAGTTTACTTTTGAATTTGTTAGGAAAGTGACTTGTTTTACATTTTGTATTATAGGTACGATATACACCGTACTAAACACAGAATGGCAACCGTAATTTAACAACTTTATGTTTCTATATTCGTTATCTTTTATATTTTTTTATAAATCTCATTATCCGAACCGTTAAAATAATAATAAAGAGTTATAAACCTATTTTCTTGTATAATAATGAAGATAACTACGCTGATGGCGAGGGAACGAAAGCGAGGAGTAGAGCTTTCTAGTTCAATTTCTGTGTTTTTAGTCATATGGAATAATGTCTTGAATATATTTACTGATTACTGGTCGTTTGCATGCATGAGAAGACGAAAATGATGACGAACGAGGACCATAGGGTGGCGGGTCATAAACGGGTGCTTGACGAAGACAAGTTATTACAGCTCCCATTCCACTCTAACAGTTCCGCTTTTTTATGCCGTTAACTTAAGCAAATAGTCGTACATATGTGTGACCATTTCTACGTAGGTAATATAACACATAGATAGTAAGCTTTTCAAATAAATTAGAATATTACATTTGACTGTAAAGTTCAAATATCTTAATTGAGGCCAAATGAAATGCAAAGGATTTTTTTTATTTACAACGTGCTTCGGAAATGGTCTATAGAACATGGATAATCCATTTTCTTGTTATCAGTTTAATTTTGTTCAATAAAATCTACGGTATTCGGAAAATTTCGGATTCGTCCGATCACAAATGCCGTGAACAAGGCTTGCTTGACTTTTTTCCACCAAACGCATAAATTCCTTCCAGATATGATGTATAAGGGACAAAACTCATTACAATATAGGATTAATCTCGGGACTATCATCTGTGGATTGTGCCCCGTATAGAAGTAAGGTTATCGAAATAATATCCCGTTTATATTTGAACATCCTCTTTCCATTCCTGTTGCGCCTTATCAAACGATTTATCTATTTAGTCTCGAGCCGTTCTGAAAAGAAACGAATTGTATTTACTGGAATGCGAGAAAAGCTCGACTCGGGACCTTTTAACCGTTAACCATTTTCAGTTGTTTTGTGTTCGGACAAAGAAGTAAACTCGTTATAAATTCAAGTGTGAGAAAGAGAGGACTATTGTAGCAAAAACATCTTGCAGCAAAAGCGATGGTGAATGTGAGATGGGAATACAAGGAGTTAATGTTTCTAGTAGATAATTTATTTGATACTGATAATAATAGACATGGTTGTTCGTGTTTGTGGGATAAATTAAGGACTACCGTCCACCGTGGTTTATCTTATCTATGTAGATTCTTTCGTCTTTTTCTCTATTTTACTTACTTTATTCTTTTCAGGATGCTAGCATAAATTTTTTAGATAAGAGAAAAACAGATTAGGATTACACTCGTATTACAGAAAAGAAAAAAGTTTTGGAACGGTTTCATACATTAAATATTAAAGATTCATTAGAACACTATCTCTTATCTCTATTTTAATTTCACATCATAATAAAACTATTTATTGATTTCACACGAAAAGAAAAAATCCTTAACACATTTTTTTGGGGATTAATGTTAGTAAAAATGTAATTCTCTATAATAATTAATTAATATATATCTATACTAGCATACAATAAAATGGTTATACAATCAAAACGCCATTTTTGTTCTGAAAACTTGAACCAGTTTGAACATTGGAAAATCTCTTGAACTTTCATAATGATGTCAAAAGCAGATGATTTCTTGTTAATTTCAACATTCTTTTAACTATTAAATCTAAGAATTATTACGCTTTTGTGATTATGAAAATGATTATGTTGAATTCTGGTCATTTATTCATAAGAAAATGACAAGTTCATCATTTAAAGAAAAAAAATATATAAGATAAATGTGACGTCAAAGAAGGTAAATGTTTTTCAGTTACGGTTACGAACTTATTTGATGAACCTACATTCATTGATAGGAATGTTGACATTTTTTAAAAATAATGTTTGCAACTGTTCAAATGAATTCAATACAGCATTAAAATATTTTTCTTTTTAAAATTGCAATGTATTCTTTCAAAAACATTATTTTCACTTAAAATCATGAGTCAAAATGACTGTGATGACATAATTTTATAAAGGTGTAAAATTAAAATGGATAATTAAAGGATAATTAAAATACTGGCTTCTTTTTTGAAGTATTAAACGTTAACTTGTTCGAAAATTCAAAAAGTAAATATTTTAGAACATAAAACTCACCGATTCACGTTTCCTATCACACAACTTAAATTTAAAAATTCAAAAATAAATAATAGTAATTATATAAACGTCATCATCATCAGACGTCTTAATTTCTTCCTTAAGCTTTATCAGCTTAAATAAAAAACTTTAAAGATTTTTTATTACAATAATTTCTATTGCTATTCGTAGCAAAACGGTGAACGAAGAACGATGATAAACTAAATACAACAAATTGTGCAGACATCAGACATGGAGTTCTGTGCAAATTCTGTTTAAAATTCAATCACCGGTTGGTATGTGCATATTAAAAACTCACTAACCCATCAAATAAATCTTTTGTTAAGGCTGTAAATATGTTTATACAAAATGTTTGATGCAATTACACAAACATTTTACAATTGCATACATTTTTGGAACTATACATTATTATAATATTTTTCTATTATAAGGGCTGACGATGAATTTTAAATTGCTACATTTTTTCGGTTTCGATTACAAAATGAACCATCACATCTCTTTATATTTTTACTGCATTTATTTGTTTTTTGAAAATTATTATTTAATCTCTTTTATTAAATACATTTCTTTGGCTTTTAGCTATGTGTATGAATAATAAATGCACCTTAGTCACTTAATTTTATGGTTAAAATCATCAACGCTAAATAATGTAATGTGAAGGTCGTCAAATTTTGTTTATAAAGTAATTAGGTACTCGGTATATATTTTATTTGAAATGGGTCATTTATTTACTAGAAAATGCAATGCATTTGTTATTCTAGTATTTTCTTTCACAAATAATTTCATGCTGTGTTTGATCATATTTAGGTACTCGTACTTGAAGATTTTGTAAGCAATCGATATTTTACAATAGCAATTTTTTCAATGTAGGTAAAAGCTTACATAAATGCCAAAGCTTTAAGCCTTAAATCATTAAAATTTGTTTTACCAGAAATCGCATTAATTTTGTTGCCTTTTTACCACGGTCCGGTGATATTAGAAGACTGAAGAATCTGTATTTAGAACTGATTGAAAGTGTGCATTGTGCTGTGTGCATATAATATATACTATTGTGCTAATTAATTAATTATTCTACAATATTACTTTGAACTAATTCATCAAATGAAAAAAACATGGTGTGTACTTACGACCATACTATAGAATGGTCTTAAGTACACACAAAGTATAAAAAATCTAAATTGGAGTCAATCCTCATCGTTTCGGCTAGAGACATTTAAACGCGATCTGGTATGATGGGAAGTCATCTCAGTTCATGACGGGTGGATGGTTTATAGTTCTTTCCTTTTTGGTAAAAGGGGGTTGTTCTGTAAGTGTTAATTTTTCAATTGGTATGCATCCAATATTTTCTTTTATATTGCCTTGCTAAAAGGGGAGAAGGAATTGCTCTTCGTCAAAAATTCCTATTTTGTCTCAAAACCTATAAAAAAGTCCCCGTAAGAAAGTGTTCACAATACCGGATCACTAAAAATATAACAGACTTGGTTATGTTACCGACTGATGCGATAATGGTGGCACTACTGGGCATAGCAAATCGCGTCCCCGAGAATGGTGACGTTCAAAAATTCCACTTTTATTATAGCCTGAATAATTAGAAAAATGATTCCTTTGCTTATTCTCATTTGTAATGCATTGTCATTGCATGAATAATATTTTAATTTCTATGTAATAGTTCGGTATCATTTTCATTTTAAATTATGTGGTGTACATAATAATTTTTTGTGGTTAGCCTATTTTAATTAAATTAAGTTTACTTACTACTAAATAATGTGGAACAAATAAATTTCCTTTTATTTGTAAAAAAATTTCCTTCGTTAATCACTAAATAAAAATTCTTAACATGCAGATAGTGATGTTGAAAACAATCGTGACATTGTTTGAATGATATAATCTTTAAATTACTTAAAATAAACGTTGTGTGAATCAACCTCAAATGAATAAGATAAGAGATGAAAGTAATAATATAAATTAATTTAAATAATTCATTGGGATTAATTATTGTTAAATATACATTTAAAGTCGTATCAAAACCCTTAATGTATAAGTTAACATGTACTCACATATTTAGTTTTGAAATAAAAAGAGGTTTTAGATAGATAAAATAAGATCAATTTCGGGAACAATAATAATTAATACAATGAACTAACTATAGACGATCGTAAATGTACCGAATTTCTTGTTATGTCTCTTTGTTTAGTAATGTTAGTTGCTATTTAATTCTATTGTCGCCAAACTCATCCCTTAATTGATCAACCCCATGGGTCTAATTGTCACCCCAACACATCCGCCACGTTTCTAGTTTATGTTTCTTATTAATGTCTAATGAACCGTGGTCACATAATTATGTCATGCTCACACCCGTTCTCTCGCTACCTACTATCTCTTGCGGTTTTGTCATTCCGATCGTCGTTGGACGCGACGCTGGCACTGCTCGTGGCAATGGTGGTGTTGATGATGATGATAGTGGTAACTAGTAATGATGATGGTGATAAAGAGATGTGGATGTCGTTATTGTAATGATGCATAGTTGGTCATACGATAAACAAGTGTAGGGTATTAATCGACACTTACACGACACAACCTTATTATTTTGTTGTTCACCAATTAGTTTTGTTAGACTTGTTCTTAAAAAAAATACATGAAAAAGCTTTCTGCCCGAAAGCTTTTCTAACTTTAAAAAAAAAGTGCTTCCACAAAATAACTTCAAATGTAAGATTCGTATTACATATTTTTATTATATCATAGTTTGTTAACAAGTTCCATATTACATTTGCATTTGAGGAGGTTCGATAACACATGTCAATACTATTCCTATGCTTTAACATCCCATTGCAATCTGTTAAACTTGACAAAGAATAAAAGTGACAAATAAAAAAATAAATTGCAGTTTTGTAGAGATATTCTGGAAATAAAATAATTAGCATTACGAACATTTGTTAGAACATATTATAATAAAAAAAAACTTTTGCTAAGCTTCTTGATACTGGATGCTTAAAACAACGCTTTCTTAGTTGATCCATTAGGTTTTCAACTACGAGTAATTTGAATGTGGAATACCACATGTTTTCTGTAGTTGGAAATGTCTTATTTTAAGGTTGATACGTGAAGGTCTTATTGAATAATAGTATATAATAGTATTGGAGACAAACCATAGGGCGTTTCTTATCATTCTTTAAATTAAAAATTCTCTAAAATGTCGATGTTGGGGCGAAAAAAAATTATTCACCTATAATAAATTTCATAACTCTAGTCTAGTCAACATATATTCTTTTATTTTTAAAATTGTAACAATTAAAATTGAAAGATAGATGACTCAGTTGCATTTTTCCGAAATTTTAATTTATTTCACACCAGCGTTTTGGAAAAAATTTTTTTTTGAAATTTGTTGTTTTAAATCTAAATAAATCGATTCGAAGTAACATGAATATAAATATTAGGTTCATTCGATTATACAGTTCAAACCCTGAATGCGAACTATTTTGATCTACAAGCTGTGTTCAATTTCAAATATTTGAAATTCTGCACGGAAAAAAATAGTGGTGTAAGATTTACAATACTAAACTTGTAATATTTTTACTGCACTTTGTGTTCACTATAACCACAAATGTAACATTAGATAACACACTGTGTTGTATTCAGCTCTAACGTATAGTAATTTTAACTACCATAGTGTAGAAAATATATGTAGCTGTTACAACTGCTGAGTGTTGTACAATTAACAAATTTTGGCGTTTGCGCATGCAACATGCAAATTTTGGCGCGTACAACATAACCAAAAATTTTGACAAATAAATGCAAGTGTCAAAAATTCAACTACATTTTTACTAGTTTGTGTTGTTAGGGTTTTTTAATTCGCTTGACTGGTAAACGTTACCACACTTGGTGTCATCCTATATAATACTAGTTAATGTAGCAAAAATAACAAGGAATGTTGTTAAAACTACAACACATTTTTTGCGTGTGAATTTGGATGCCTGAACTCAAACCAGTTTTATTATGAGGTTTATTGGAAAACCATCTGTAATACCTACTTTTAGATTTCTTATTAGAATGTTTAAATGTATTTACAGTTAGGTGTATTGTTAATAAAATAAAATAAAATTTTTAATACAAAAATTTGTTCTGATTATCAATTTTGAAAAGCTTAAACACGAATACTCATATTCATTTGTCCTAATCAAATATATTTGTAATTGTTGTATTTAAATCAATTTAACTATAGTTAATTAAAATTTCAATTTAAAAATACACATTTTGTACTCTTGTCATAAATATTCCTAAGATAGATTTCAAAAATATTTATTACAATTACTCACTGCTGGGTGCAGTTTTCACTATAAAATATTATGAGTCATTATACATTTGATAAAAAAAAAACAATAAAGTGTTATGAATTTATGAATTTTTGTAAAAACCAACGGTCGAAGTTCAAAATTATGACTTATGTGCATTTTCGCCGAGAAGTCCCAAATCAAAATTGTCAATACATTAATGAAGCAACTGTCAACTTTGTGGTAAGAAATTATTTTTTACCAATAATTAAGAAGAAGCTGGAATGTTGAAATTCAAGGGTTGGGTTCCTTCAAACGCCGGATTCATGACAAAAGTCACAGGAGTCACCTCCTCTCGGTACTCTTGCTCATATGTAGATTGTATAAAATGGAATAAGGAACCATCCGTAAACTATGAAACGCGTTTTCTGTACTTTTCAAACCCCTTTCCTTTCTATGTTACACTATGTATATTGCCTAATACTTTATCTTTTAACCGTACGTAACATTAGATGCCCTTCGCCCCTGGTAGAGTGTGTTACGTGGTTTATGGGTGGTCCCTGCCCCCTAACAAACTTTATCAAACGATATTCAAAATAGACAATTTTTTTTTTAATTACTAAATCGAAAGGATAATAACTTAGCTCTTGATCTTTATCTTTCCTTAATTGCAATTTGTAGACAGTGGTATGGCGTGGGAGGCAAAGAGGGCCATAGCCCCGAATGGCGCAAATATGACGGTGGTAAAAAGGGGTTAAATTTACTAATCCTGTTTGCAAAATCAGACGATTGTAATTAATGAAAACTGAAAAAATCCATAGACAAGGTTTTAAATAAAGTAAGTAAGTAGGTATCTGCAAAAATGAAATTTCATTTTAGAAAGAAATTTAACTTTGGATATTTATTTTAAACATCAGCAAAGTATTCCAGGTTATTTATAAATTGCGTTACACTGCGAATATAAAATTTATCGTTGCCCTCAGGGGCTATAAATCTACGGTATGCCACTGTCTGTTCACTAAAATCTATGGCAAACAAATCTATAGTTTTTGTGTAATTTAAAAATATGAAACCTGAAACTTTGCATTTCCATTTTGCATTATTGTAGTTTCCACTACATCAAGCGCAAAAATGCATTCTAATGATTTCTTTATTTGAAAAATAAACTCGTTTTTATTCATTACATATCCAATTAATTGTACGTCAGGTACAAAGATAAACCTAAAATTATTTTATTCAAGTTTTCCTTTGAGGTTTTTCTTTTGCATTTTTCGGTAGTAAAGTGGATCAAAATTTTTCCCCTATATTTTTTTTAAAAACTGAAACTTTGATGTTAATGGATACAATTCTGAAAATAATTTCACAAGCAATAAAATCAATTCAAGCAATTTATTCGAAGTGATTAATACAACTTTAGTTGTAGGTAGAAACATTTTTTTAAAATGGATATTTTTTTATGTCGCTTTAACATCTAAGGTCATATCACGACTGTCTAAACATAGAAAATGTCTATTGGTCAGTTTTAATCTTAGATCGAACCCGTACCATTTGACGCATGAAGCGAAGAGAACTACTGCTCAAACCACTGCGCCAATAGGTGATTAAAATGGCTATTTTATATGAAAAAATACCTAATTAATTAAAGGTTATCAGCAATTCATAAATTTGTTATTAGTTTAATGCTACTACAAATGTCAACTAATTTTACCTAGTATTAATTACCTAATATAAGTTAATAGGTTCTGTTGAAGATTTTAACTGGTCAAATGACAGTAAATAAAATTTTAAAAAATTGTTCGATATACCTATTTATTATGGTTTGATAGAGGTATTGTACTAACATGTCATTTTTATTTATAGAAATTATGAGTTGTGATTTAAGTAGATCACATTCAAAAATCTTATGCTTTGTTTGTTTTTTTGTTTTTTTGATGGTAGGAGAATCTTATTTTTATAGTTGCTTTAGTATGTATGTCATGAATTACTTAATTTTATAGTCTGATTAAATAAATAAATATTTGCTTGAAAATGCAAAAGAAATTTTGGTTTTCTCGCTTAATTTAATGGCTTTTTGTTTAGCAGATTTTCTTGTATTGTAAAGTAAAATTAATAGTAATGCATTTGAATATTTCAGATGCATTAATGTCATAGTTTTATTTGTGTTCCACGACTTATTAGCCACAAGTAATTCATATAAACTACACATTATAAACAGGTGTAATTTACAATACTAAAACACTATAAGCTGTCACTTGTATGCATTAGTGTTGTAAATTCTTCTAATTGTTTATTGTTTTAAGGTTTATTTTTAAGATTTTGTAATTCTTGTATGATTTCTGTTCAATGTCTTAAATTTAATTAAAAATTTTCATGGATTTTTCTTTTCTAAGTTTAACTTACTTATAAACATTGAATAACATAAAAAGGTGATGTGAGTGTTATTTTCTGAGTATTATTTTTCAAGGTAGTGAAATGAGATAAAAACCATAACAGAAAAATTTGACACTGCTACTTACAATATGTTCTGAGAATTTGTTATGTAGAATATTTGCTATATATAATAGTTCACAACTCACGTAATCGATGTCTATTTTTAAATCAAGAATAAATCACCTATTGTTACATTTTAATTTTATATTTCATACGATTAAAATGGAAATGTAAACACTTCCATGTTGATTTATACAGGTGTTTTGTAATACAAACGTAATTATTCATTATTTGGTTTAGTCTCATATTTCAACGCTATTTTTAATTGTTCTTCAAAATTATGTAGCTTAATTATGAGTTTTTAGTCATTCATTTTATTCAAAATTTTAGTAGTTGGCGACAATATTTTAAAGTTCTTCATAAATAATCGTATCTAATAAATAAAACTCAGAAAAAGTTTTAAAAATGTTAATTGCAACTTTTTCTTTCGTAATCCTTAATTTTTAAGAAAGAAAAATTATAAAGGATACTCGAGAAATCTAAATAAATATAATGATAACCAGCTCTATGTGTATAAATTATGCAAAAACTATTGAATAGACTTATATTAGATCAATGTTTTCGATTTTGTTTTAGTCGTTAGAGTTTTAACACTTCGCTCTAAAAACAAGTTAAAAGTATCGTGTTGTTTCTAATTAATATAAAAAAGTGCGTATCTATATTTCACGTTCAAATACCAGAAGCTAAAACGTCAAGCTAGATCATCAAATTATATTGCCATACTAATTTTGAAAAACAAAGTAAATATCCATATGTGTGTTGAAGTTGCGTACATTTCCATTTCGGAACGAGTCAAATAAATTTTAAATCTTGCTTTTCTTATATTGATGCAATTGTAATATATCTAATATATCTCTTCCAAAATCCGTTTATCGCCGATATATACATTATGATATACTCCTATGTCCTTAATTCGTTCGAAATCTTTAGATTTATACCCAACAAGACAGTATAGTAAACGTATTTTTCTTATTAAAAACAAAGCGAAAATTATTTATCCATTTCCACGAAAGAAACTATAACGTAACGATAAAAGAACAGCATGTACTTATTTTGAACGCATGTCTACCCTTAACTTCATTTTAAGTGTTTTTAAATGATAATTGCTTGAGACTAAGTACTCTCTTAAATCGAAATAGTGACTTTCGACTACAAATAGTGACTATTCACTATTTGTAGTCGAAAGTCACTATATCGATTTAAGAGAGTAGGTATTGGTATTAGTGGTTTTGATTCATACAATATAAAGTCACTAATTTATCTAGTACACAAGCTAACCCATCCAGAAACAGTTACAGATTACCTGAAACGCTATTTTATCTTACATGAACGAAAATGCACGGTTTTTCTGTTATCTGGAACGAATCTATAAATGAATAAAAAACTTACGTGAAATAAATGAAATTTTAACTTTAATGAGAAAAGTCAAGTGCTGTAACTTGTAAGTGTTCTAAATGATGCCGAGAAGGAGAGTACGCTTCCAATAAAACTTCAGGGATATGCCACCCTGGTTGAGGCTCGCCAGATTTAACTTTTACTAAAAATCTGTTTTTTAAAAACGATGATCTTATAACAAGCAAAATTTTTCGCGTGCAAACAGTATGTATATTAAGTCTGACTTATTTCAAAGCGGACGTATACCGAAGTACTACTTTATGTAGAATCGATAAGAAACGCTTAGATTTTTATTCGTTGAAAAAATATTTTTATTATTTTTGAATGATTACTTTGTTTGATTTAATATACAACATATAAAAGGGTGAATCGGATACCCAGCGTATCAAATCCAGCCACATTATGCAGAAAAGAAAATATTGTGTTATCATCTTTGGTTTCAGAGAGAATAAGATATAGAGACATTGAATTTCAACAAAGACTGGTTATATCACTTCCGGGGCAGAGATAAGCTAAGAAATAAGCCAAGAAGAGAACAAAGATATTTTGTCACTCGGTAAAAAGGACGTAAGGCAACTAACAAGCCTCTATATGGGCCATTATACCCTTAATTACCATCTTCACAAGATCGGTAATACCGACACCAACTTATGTTGTCTCTGCTAGAAGGAGGCAGAAATGGCGGAGCATATATTATGTACGTACCGTGCTCATGTGAGCCAACTTGCAAAAAAGACTGCAATATCTCGGAAAGACGGACATGACGCCTGGCGAAATAGCAATGGCAGCCCCTAGGCAAGTGCTGGCTTTCTTTGAAAGCCGAATGCTCCCTTATAGTTAATACCGAGAGTCACATCACTATAGACCTTTTTGGTCGTGGTGATTAAGAAAGAAAAATCCTGAGACCTGAAAGCGAAGAAAAAATTACTAACCTATATAAATTATTATTGTACTTGATCTAATTTCAACTTTTTTTAAAATATTTTTTCTTAATTTCTCTTAATACACTTTCAGAAAAAAGCTATAGAGTGGACTAAATTCATAGGAGAGAGTTCAACTTTTCATTTCTACCTGATCGTAAACTAAATAAAAAAATTCTTTTAAAATTGTAATCAAAAATTTTGTTGTTGTTATTTCTTTGCAATTTTAATTTTGGCAATTTCAGACAATTAGTTAAAATTTTATGATCTTCTAAAAATTATTATTTTACTATGAAAACACTTTTCCGTTATTAGAGCGAAGCGGTCAAAAGTCATTTAGTAGCAATATATTTAAATGTTTTAATAGGAATATTGGTATGCATATATTTTTTCAAGCACAATATTTGAATAAAAAAACATTACACATGAAAAAAGTTCTTAAAAATAGAACTACGTTAAGTTTTATATCTACACAATGTTCACTAAAATAAAATGAAACTCATTCAATATTTATAAAATAATACCTAGGTATACATATAGTAATGAACTTAAATGGAACTGTCAGTAAAGGTGCTGAAACTAATAAACGTTTTATACAATTATTGCAACCCAACTGTCAATTTTTAAAAAGGATTTTATTTATCTTTTTTGGAAGTTATCCTGTTTCAAGCGGGTAATTTATAGCCACTAATTATTTAAACCCTACCTCTTTCAAGTGATATAAATAGTTTTTCGTTAAAACTGTCTGTAAAAACAAGAATGTTCTGAAAGATATAAATAACGTTGCAACCTTATTTTAAGACGGTGAATATTAAAATATGGATATATATTATAAACGAAGTTTTTCTTCTGATATATATTGAAGAATTGTTGTATTTATTATTGCGCTGTATGTGACTTACAAACTAATTAAAATCTCTAGAAGCCAATATTAGAAATGAAAGATTTATTACGATTATTTATTCGTCTATTTGCAACTTAAAAAGCTATTATAAAATAAGATAATCGATCAACTTTATCAAACTAATTCATCAAATTATTTTAATTAAAATTATATCGAATGGAAGCCAACAACTAAGGTTTATTTCGCCAAATTGAAGCGAAAGAAACGCATAGAATGTCAGTTGATAATAATTTTTTAAAAGGAAATGAACGTACACCATTTACAATTGCTTGATTGCCAATGATATTATTCATGAATGACAATTTCGGTAACGAAATTTGTAAATTGGTTGATCGCCAAATACATTATTTGCTTAAGCGTAATTACTTGATGAACTGTAACAGCCGAACTCGTATTTGTAAATGTAGAGCATCGTCCAAAAATTGTTGTCATACACCAAATATTAAGTAGGAACGTTAAATATAATTTAAACGAGAAATGACACATTTGAAAACGAAAATAAAATAAAATTAATTATATAAATTATTCTATAAAAGCGAATATTTCTCTTTTTATACAACAATTTTTTTTTGATGCTTTAAATGTATTACTTATTTAAAGTTTTGATCAAATAAATTCATTATACCTACAGTTTATTTAATCGATAGTTAAAGGACGCCTTAAGCCTATATTGGATAGATTAGGAAAAAAATACATTGTTCGCGAAAGAGACACGTTTCGATATAAATTTTCACACTTTATTGATATTCAACAAAAAAATAAAAAAGAAATTATGTAGGTATTTGTACATCGATACAAAATACAAATATCTGCCTTTTTTAAATCCATAAATAAATTTATTTTCCCAATTAAATAAGGAATACAACCTTAAACAAAATGCTTTGTCGAAAGTCTAATCTTATTGAATTTCTTTTCTTTATTTCAGAAAAAACTTGACACATTTGGAACGTTTTCATTTGTCGATTCACAAGCACGAACTTTACGCGAAAAATGATGATGTTGTTGATTTGTTGATGAATGATATGGCGACATTACCTATTGAACATGTTGGTAAGTACCTTCTTCTTAATTTTCAAAAGCATTACTCTTATTTATGTAGTTTTTGTAGCATTATTGAAGCAAATTATCGTACAAAAAAATGAAAATAAAATTTCGAATGATATTCGAGTTTTAAGTGTAAAAATGGTATTAAAATATATCAATAGTAATATTGATATGACCGAGAAAATTGAGAGTAATAAAAACTTTTTACGAAAAATTAAATCTTTTTAATGTTATAACCAAAAATAATTGTGTGATTTTACGAAACCACGATGCAAGTAAAACTTTTTTTCGGATTGTAGGCATTCAGTAGGCAACTGAAAATTTTCAGAAAATTATTCGATTTAGGGTATGAAAATAAACGACATAATTGATTTTTTAGGTGTTGCTTCTAACTCCATTTGCTACGCCTTCAGAAAAATTTTTCTACTACATACTTGCAACTAATTTTGAATGTTCATAATTGATGTTAATACTCGAGTGTTATTTTCATTATTGAATTTGTTGCTTATTGTTAAATCGATCATCTGCCTGTTTTTATCTATTGTAAAGTTACTTCAAGAATACCTATCATGTTCAATCATTGTTAAATAAAATTTGCTGTGGCGAAGAAATTGTTTCCGGATGAAAGGGCTACACACTAACATAAACATCATACTAAACAACCAATTGCTTATAATATACTAAAAGGTTACGTTGTGATAAGGAGGAAAATAGCCATTCAGCAATATAACTCGCAAAACAACTCTGGTAAAACGACATGGTGTATAGCTAACAAGCTTGCCGAGCTCTGCCGAACACTTGCCGGTTCCCTGCCGAGAATGTAACACGCGACATGCTAAAGACAGGTCAAAAAATTTGAGACGATGTATAAAAAGTTTCACTTTAAAAATAATTAACAATTGTAGCTGTATCATTTTATTTAGGTATACGTTTATTCGAGCATAACTAGCACCATTCATATACGTGAATTTGAAGTATCTGTTAGTCGATTTTCGTTAAACTCAAATATTTTGATTTCTTATTTTTATAAAATTCAATAACACACTACTACCCTAATTAGTGGCGTAGCAGTTAGATCTCTTAAACTTTCACTCTATACGTCAGTGGCGATCGATTTAATTCCAGTTAGGTTGATTATAGTTTTCTATGTTTAGCCAGTCGTTTATGACCTTATATATTAAAGTTACTAAAACATTAAGCACATTAGATCATTTAGTGGCGTGATCACTAGATTGTCGCTCGATACGCCACCGTTTCTAAGGTCGAGTTCTATGCAAACCCAAGATTTTTACTTTCTTTTACTAATTAATAGTAAAGGAAAAATTAATTAAATTAATGTAAAAAACAGTTCTCTGACGCGTCGCAGCAGATATATTCATGGATTTTCAGATTCGTCAATCGCTAGTAACTGTAAAAGTTCATGCATAGTTTGGTTACAAAATAAGAACGTAGTAGTTTGATTATGAATTTTTATAGGAACGGTTTCACAAATTTTACCCAGATTCTATTAGAGTAAATCTATTTTAAAAATTGCATATCGAATATTTTCTAGAACTACAACTACAAGTACAACTGCGTCAGGCTAACATTTTTAACTTTATTTGTTTAATTTCAATTAAATTATGCCAACGTCCGGAGCAAATCAAAGACCAAATACCTACCAAAAATTCACTCCAACCAAAATCAAAATCCCTGAATTTGAACTAACGCTCGACGAACCGTATAGTAAAATAAAATAAGTATAGGTACGATACACACATTTGTCTCCGGAAAAGTCTGAAACACAGTATTCTAGGGAATTATAGTAAATCAAATCATAACGTTTAAGACGTGCAATACTTTATTATTGCCTAAGTTTTCTATACAATGCTGGAGTTTTGGTTCCCTTTCAATAAAGCACCTATAAGTATAACTCACTGTCTGTCATTTTTACCGATAATTTTCCATGGTGCTATTTTTTTATCTGGAAGATCGAAATGTCATTTTTTTAAAATATAACGGTGGTGTTCTGACTGTTAAAGAGTTTAACGGTTATAGAAATTGAACACAAAAAAGAGGTTCCACTTAATTTTTCATGAATGTAAAACTTATTAAGGAAGTTTTGAAAGCCTCTTAATTTTGAATTTTGAAAAACAAAAAGTAAAAAAGGCTGAAGAAGGTTTCTACTATATACTTATTATAACAACTATATGCATATAAAACGAAATTATAACAAAACGAAAGCACTTTCAGCTAATATTAATGTTGCGCCCCTAGTACAGTAGCTTTACATGACTTAATGTTTTTTCTTCCATTAAAAAATGTTAGTTTTTATTTTTTCTCTCTTTAAGCTCCTATCTATTGTATTTTTGTTTTGATGAGCTGCTTGCTATATTTTTAAAAAGCTTTTTTATTAATACTTAAATCCTTACATAATAGATTAAGTCATCACATATAATTTAGATTGTTTATATTTTTACTTTTTGCGTAGAGTTCTTAAAAGAAGTGGTAGTTCTGGAGTGTAACATAGCTTTTTCAAAATGCTTATAATACAAAATGACGTTATTGAATTGAAAGAAAAATACGGGTCTCCTATTATTTTGGAAGCATGCTTTTACAAACCGATAGCAATATGATAAATGGCCACTTTATCATATTGCTATCGGTTTGTAAAATTTTTGTTTGTTTGTTTTTTTTTTTTTTTTAGTTTAATTTTAATAAACTATTTGATAAAACGTAGTTGTGTATTGATGTGCACACTACTCGTAAAATTAGTTTTTTTTTGGTCACCAAAAGTCGTAACCAAAACTAAAGCTATAAGCAGCCTATCGAGAAGCTAAATAATGTTTTTACAAATCTATATTCCGCACAATTTGATAAACAGTTATTAGCAAATTGTAAATATTAAATTGGCATTTTTTCAATATTTCAGTAACATCTAGTTTTGGTTTTTTTATTTTTTACTTTCAGCGATAGTAGTTAGTATCAATAGGATTTATTAAATTAACTGTAACATAAAAGTATAGTATCAGGTAGTATCTGATGCTTTCTCGGTTAAGAATGTTTTTTTCATTCTATTTACCTTTGTCTTAATGACAAAATAATTGTTGATAATGTGACATTAATAACTTCTTATTCTAAGGTATATCAGTGAAATGTAATGAGGAAGACGTACTATTTTAAATGCAACGATATTCATAAGTTGTTTAGGTTAAAGAACTTCGTAAGTGTTTATTCATAGGTTTACTGGTAGAAAATTAATTGCATAATACGTTATTAAAATAAATTGGATTTTTGCGAAAATCAAAGGATTATGATTGATACGACGTCACTCTTTGTATTGACATGAAGGTTTATTACCAGTTACTCCGGATTACACCCTGTTCCGCCTGCACCAATCCCTAAATACATTCGTATGCAAACAAATCAACAGCAGACAGACCACGAAACAGACGGTCCTTATGTAATATTAACTATAACCTCAACAAACATTTATTATAGGTTATGATATTATTGAATGAAATCGTATTACTGGCACATGGGGAGGTTGGAGGAGAGAGGCGCACTTAATGTCAGTTGTCAGAGCTTGTGTGACGAACAGACCAACTGTAATAGACGGACTTAAGTCTATTATATCTGTGTGTATTATGTAAATAAATAGAGGAAAGATTGATGGTTTTCGGACGGGTTTCCTCTTCATGAATTTTCCAAATCAATCGATTATTTTGGCACAATACCAGTGCAATTTTAATGCAATAACGAGAAAAAGAGAAGTGCAACGATAGATACGATTATCTAGATATAAAACTGGGTTGTTCATATTCAAATTTCCTAATGAATTTAAATAGGGTTGATTTTTTCTGCCAGAAATATTTGTTAGAATTTTCTGCTAGTAGATCTTAACAATCAACATAGATGTTTACATAAAAATTATTTGATTTAATATTCAACCTTTTTTCTTTCAATTTTTTTATATTTTGAATTTAAATCAATTTTCATATTATAAAATATGAAGAATGTATAAATTTCTATTTTCTAGATAATATGAAAAAACTTTTTACTTCATTCCCTAATTTGTATACATATTACCATTCTTCCCCCTATGTCTCTCTCTGTAGGAGGAAAAAAAACTTTGTTGTCACATTTAAATAAAGCAAAGTTTACGTGTTTTGTTTTGGTAATCTCCTGAGATATAAAATGATTTTTTCTCTTTATGTCCCCACCTTTTCAGTTCAGTTCTATTCATTTTGCATATTTTCGAAAAACAACCAAATAAACTTGGGATAAAATGGGATAAGAGAAGTTTGGAAAACATCCCTTGCCGTAATATACGAATCACCGTTTGGAATACCATCTTTATCCTAAACATACACATGAATTTACACATTCATATTTCTACATTATTAAGTTATAATAATCATAAAGTTTTAATCTTTTAACCCTCTATTTTACCTACTTCTCTATTTGTATTTTGTACACAAATGTTAAAAAGTTAGGCACTTCTTATTAAAATACTCCTCGTAATTTTCAGTACAAAAATATCAAATGACAAATATTACTCGTAATGTTTGCGTTTGATATAAACAAATATCTAACAAAGAAAATAGTTTAAGGTTTTTGTGTCAATTTCTATAATTTTCCAACGTTTTTAATGTTTTCAAAGAAAAACTAAATCACCAAATAACTAAATAATAATACACATACGTAGCAGTTTTAAGTAGAAACAATAATTTCTTCTTTCAAACACTAACTGGATGAGCTAATGATAGAAATAAGAATGAATTATCCGAAGAAATTTTAATTTCCTGTATAAGTCTTTATCTGGAAACAGAAATTAACGGTAGATAATCATTTATAGCTAGCAATAAGAACGTTTCCAAACAGCAAAAGTAAAGTGCCAAGCTTAAACGTAACCAATTTTCATAAGAATTCCTCAAGTCAAGTTAATTTCTCTGATTTAAAATTGTCAAAATGCAGATAATAAGATTTTTTTTTTTCTAAAATTTGAAACACATACCTACTCTTTATTTTTGAATTACTGCTACTTAAGTTTGAATACTCACGTATAAATAATTATATGGTCTCTGAATAATAGAGACCCATTGTTTGGTGTCCAATATTTTTCTAGTCAAAGTACAAATAAAAAGGCATTAGTAGTTTTATAAGGTAAATCAAAAATGTAATAATTTAGCTTTGAAATAAAATATAATAACTTACAAAGTGAGTCTATCTAGTGACGTAGTGGCAATAGTTTTAGTAGTTCAAATTCATGAATTTGAACTACTGTGAGAACAAAGCTAATATTACCACTCTATACGCTAGTGTCAGAGGTCAAATCACCCTGTAATAACCCTAAGTTTTCTATATTGCCAATTTTCAGATTCTACAATACCTAGTACCTAGAGTATTACAATAGTAGTTAACACAACTTTACACTACAAAAAAAACTTATGAAGATCTTTTTCTATAAGAAGCTAAAATGGTTATAAAATCTCATGTACATTAGTCGAGATACTAAAGCTCAAAGCTTAAACAAAAAAATCAAACTATTGAAAATAATTTACGTTATCTGCTTTTATTGGCGCATTCAGTAATTACAAAAGTTGTAGAGCACTCCGTTTTTACAAATTTATTTCTAACTTTATCTTTAAACAACCTTCGTTCTTAAAATAGAGTACAAAATGAAGGATGAGCTTCAAGTTTGAAGACCTGTCTTGATAAAGAAATCAACGAGGTAGTCCACTACATTATTTGGATAATACAAGATTTGATTATCAAGTAAGAAGTATTTTTGTCCAATACTTATTTAAAAAAACTAACTTCTTCATAGTTGCTCTGAAATTGTTCAGCTCGTAAATTAATTAGAAAAATATGTACTCGTGTGGCTAATTAAAAGGAAAATTAAAAGGAAGCTTATCAGCTAAAAAGTTTTATAGTACCTACCTATAATAGTGAACAAATATTTATTGACGTAAGACGCCACGGATTCTCGTAGTCCAAAATGAATGAATTGTATTATTTTAATTTTGTAATTTATTGCACATGTTTTACGTATCCTTTTTGAAAAAAAAAAACAACTGATTTTCTTTAATCTTTCTTAAGGTGGCTATTGCATGGTAATAAGGTCACAACACTTCGGATAAAATATACTCTAAAACTTAATCTAGTTGTTATAAAAGGCAAACTTTAATAATGTTACTGTTAATGAAACTGTTAATTGCAATACGCACTATTGCCTACAATTCACAAACTGTTAATCTTTTCGATAATCGGTTACAGCAACTAAAAGGTCAATAACTAATGTTTTTTTGCTCATACTCTGGATATTATATCTATTTGATTTTTTAGTTAAATAGTTCAGTGCATTTTTTCACTTTTGGATAAAACTAATAACTAGATGAAATTGCTAACATACTTTTGTATATCCCTGTAATATTAAACGTATACCATTTGTGAGGGGTTTTAGCCAAAATTAAAATTCCAATAATAATTTTTAAAAATAAATAAAATACTCAGCAATGTATGTAAATATCAAATAACTCTGCCAATTTTTAAAACAACGCGTTTTATATTACCTTTGTCAAATTGTATTCTTTTTAAAATAAAATTTGGAAATTAACGATAAAAACAACATAACATGTTTTACCCTAAAATTGATTTTTATGCTTTTAATTAATATTTGTATTTAATTTTTAAAAAAATCAGAGGCAAATAAATTATTCATTGAAATGCAATAGTTTTTATTAGTTTCAAATATAAGTACACAACAAAATAACACTTTCCCACACAAACTATAAGACAAAACAAAAAGATTAGTTGTAGCTTGTAAGTAAACGGTTCAGCGATAACTTATTAATTGAGTAATATACACGTTTTTATACTTCACGTTAAAACTTCCGAAATTCACCATTTTTTAGTTCTACATTTCCTTCCGCATTGTGTATTAGAAAAATAAATGACAAATGTCTTTCGAGTATCAGAAAATACGAAAAGCGTAATTTATTTAAAAGTTGGCGTGTTGAAAATAAATTAGAAAAATTTTTATTTACTGGTTTCAGTAGGTTGATAAAAATTCAATCCATTTAACTTTTTATGTTTGGCTTGATTCCCAAAAATTTATTTTGATATTTGTTTCAGCACAAAAAGATGGCGGTACACAATTGAAGTTAATTATCGAATACAGTTCAAGTGATCTTCAAGCTTTATTTAAACCAATGAGGTAAGTTTTTATTAAAGAAATTATGACTTAATAAGCTTTAATGTAATAAAATGTTTTCATCAATTACTTTAATTTTAAAATAATTCACTTAAAAATAGAAAAGGGCACTAGTGTATTGATAAGTAGATAGTAATAATGTTTAATTAATATTTAGAAATCAAAAAATTTTGAATTTATTTGTAAATACGCAATCTTCTTTATTTTTCGCCTATTTACAAAAACTCTTTTTGCTTTGATTCGTTTTCAATATTATTTTGGGTGTCAATCAAGTAACCTCGGAAAGTATTTCTTAACGACTAATTGAACTTCGGAAAATAATAATAGAGCAAAAGTTTTTTAATAAAGAACTTTTCAGAACATTAAAACTGTTAGATATTTTTGAAACTATGAAAGTCGGGTGTTGCACAAAACATCACTGTCTTCATAGAAAACTGACCGTTTGCCTCTAAGATATATGTACCTATAAAAAAGCGTACTTAAAAGAAATACCAAAATAGTTTTATGGTCACTCGTATGTTGAGGAACTCAAATATTTTAATATGAATTCTTCTTATTGGCTATTAATCATAAATTTTGTATATTGAATTTAATTTGGGTAAAAAAATTCACTCATGACAATTTCTGAAGTACGCTAAAAGGTTACATTTATATTTGTAATTATATGCTCTATAAAATTATTCTGCTTGTTTCCATTGAAATTTTGTAGAAAAATATATAGAGATTTTAAAAAAATTTGACTTTTCCGTCTAATACTTAGGGTTTTCCATCTAAAACCTCGTTTAAATAATTTTCAAGTTATAAACTTTTATATTCTTAATGGTCGATAAAATGGGAGTAAAATATTTGCCGTATTGAGCAAACAATTTTGTGTAAAAACGGAAAATAAAACACAGTTAAGTGAAGTGCAATTGAATGACTCCGATGATAGTAAAGTTTGTTTTTCGTCCGATAAATTTATTTTACTTGTTGCGAAATAGTTTTTTCGCCGACTTCTCTACGTGTGTTCATAAAAATGACGAATTCATCGACTAATATTTCTTTTTTGTTTTGACATTTTCACCTCGTCTTTTGTTTGTGACAAACTCAGAGAAAGTTTGAGAAAAATGTTCTCCATTTCCATTGGATGAAGAGAAACAAAGTCGATGATAGATTCATCTTTGTGAGTCGAAGAGATAAAGATAGTGTGGTCGGTGTCGCCAGGTAACCTAACGTAACGGTAATTTTCCCTCATACCTAGCGCTTTTCTAGTGTCGAACCGACGACACTCTGGCGTCATCGGCGTCTATCTTCTCTGGCGTCGGAAATCTTCCCACTTTTCTTTTTTCCCCCGTTTTTTCATCAACTTACTTAGTTATTGTCCTCCCGTATCCGAATGGATTACCTATTTTTCCATCATCGAACCTGGAAAGATAGGTGTGGAACGAAAAAAAGAGGAAACAGTCAATTAGATATTTTTTACTAAATATTTTACAAGAAAATTTGTTGATATTCAAACAAAAAAAAATCCAATAAAAAGTAAGATAAAAAATCACTTGTTTTGTTCCCGTAAAAAGATAAATCAAGTAGAACATAATAATCGATGAATGCAATTGAATTTCAAAACAGGTTTAAGAGCTTTTTTCGAAGCGTTGAAAAGCCAACTTTTCCCCTAGAATGGACTTGAATGAATGAACAAAACACAATAAATCCTAGGTAAACATATCGTAGCCAGCTTGGAAAAGCCGGAAAGCGAGACATTTAAATAGAAATGAATGAAACAGAACGCCATAAAAAAGGGAAAATGATGAATAACTCTGTCGGGGCGGATAAAAAGGGGATACTTTTAATTTTTTATCGTGTCCATAAATTTGATTGTTCTCATTGTCGTCGGATTATCTTCCAAATATTTTCTTACGTTTTCCATATTTTTCTGAAGTTGTTTTTTCCATTGTAAATATGTTTGTCAAGTCGTGTTTTAAATCTAAGTAGCTAAGTAAATTTTATTTCAGGCGGTATCTGAAATAGAAAAGAGTTATTTTTAGGGAACTTGAATGTTGAAAATGTTTTGCGATCGTTCGGACATACGTAGGTGAAACATTTTAAGTTTTTGTTTTGAGTGTGGGAGTTAGCACCAATGTATCAATATAAAACTTGTTCAGGGTTATAATTCTTAATAACGCTTTAATTGATGAACTGAAAAATCTAAAAGTTTATATTAAACACAGAAACTTTCGTTTTATTTAGTGGTTTAATATATACTTTAAAAATTGATTATTTAATATATATTAAACTTATTTAATTGTACATAATTTAATTTGAGAACTTTTTTTGGATGCATGTTTAGTTTAAGCTTACCTTTAAATGAAATGGAAATATTTTACCTAGGTAGTACCTTTGTCCAATAAAAACATTTGCTTAAATAAATTTTAGGAAATCAAATAACGTTTATTAGAAAACCAAAACAGATCGTCTTTATTTTTAAAATCTTCCCAATTATTTTATTAATTAAAACGTTACCTATAGTAATATTATTTCAAAGTTAAAGCAATTGATTCAAATGTTTATATATCAAAATTATTAAAATTTGTTCATTTTGATAGAATTTAAACAGTCAATGTATAGTTAACTCAATTCTTGTTACGTTCAGAGACCAGATTTATTTACGCAACTTTACACTTACGATATCATTCTTGTTTTTTTAGTTCTTTAGAAGTTCAGCTTTCTGTTTGTCGTTTTGTTTGTTTTTAATTGTATATTTCATCAAAATTAAACACACCTTCATAAAAAATATCATTAACATTCATTCAACCGTTTTAGCATAGAAAATAACAGATATCGTAGGGTACCTACCATTGGTTTTTCCAAGATACTTTTAAAAACGTAATATCTGCACTTCTAAACTCTTAAACATAGATAATACAAACAAGTTGAATCGAAGTTACAGAAATTAAAATTTATTTCTTATTGCTTACTTTGTGTCTGTGTTAGAATTGAAAAATAATCAACAGTTTTATTTTTTTTTAACTATCTTGTAAGAACCATACATTTTTTCGGAATCAATATCAACATAGACAATCTTTCACTTGTAGAAAAATATACGAAAAATATATCGATTCCTTTTATTTTCTTTTACTAGTATAGGAAGTACTATAATCGCTGCTAAATTTTCGATTTCAAGTTCGAAAAAGTGGTTTTTTAATATCTGTATGTGAAAGCGACATTGTATCGAAAGCTGTGCCCGAAATTCACCAAACTTGAAATGTTGCTTTTTTGCAAGTAGTTGTGCCGCAAAGCGCCTATTAATTGAAATCAGCTAACAGGAAGTCTCACAATATTCTATGAGTTTTTAGGTTTTTTAAATTTTTTTAAACGGTGTTAACGATTTTATTTAAACTTGCTGTGGTTATAAGACTCACTGAAGTCAGAAACTTTTATTTGAAACTTTATTCTATAAGAAAATTTTATATAAAGAGGGTTCGGAGGAAAAGGGTGATAGTAAGTATAAAATAAAATCAAAACTCACATGTTGCTTACTAGCGAAGCCTATCGATGAAATTAAGGTACATTTTACTTGTCTTATTATTTTAACCGGTAATGAGTTTTGTTTATTTTGTTTTAACCAATAGCGGGTTTTATGTAAAAGAAAGTTCTGTGACGCGGCGCAGCAGATATTTTCTTTATGAGAAGCAAGGAGCACTAAACTTATTGTAGCTATTCTATAGGAACCTTGTAGGTACTTATGACTTATTTTTATAAACAAGCTTTACTTAAATTAAAAAGTATTGAAATGATTTTTTCCGTTCAGAAAAAGAATATTGCGCTCTTCCAAGATAATTTAAATATAACTAATGTCCAACCTTCATTAAAAATGGATGAATGGAATTTTTATATCAGATAGTTTCAGATATCAGAGTAGTTTTGGAACTTAGCCCTCACGTAGAAAGTCAAAAACGGTTCCTCTTATAATATGCCTACTTACAAATATAATACAGCCAAAAAAGCAAATTTTGCGAGAATAAATGGAACAGTCTGTTTTTTGACAGGAGAATAGTGAAGAAAATGAAAACAAAAAATGGCTTACCCGATAAACATATTAAAAGTCCCTACCGATGATAGGTGTGAGCGTTAATGTAGGAGGAATTATAAAAGGACCTTCTTAGTTCTTTTAATTTTTACTTTAGGATTAATGAGGTTAGAAGGATGGAAATTTCAACAATCGAAACAACGTATTGTAATATATATGGTGTATTGCTAACAACTAACTAAGCATATAGTGTTGAAACAGAGAACAAGTTGTAAAAAATAACAAAAAAATTGGTTGTCTGTAAAGTCAGTTTACGGATGATAGTTTTACGTGATAACGTCATAAAGAAACATTGATGAAAAGTTGCATCCTTTTATGAATTGAATTGAATTATTATCACTGAATTATCATTATTTTGTATAATACAAAGAAGGAGCTAATTGATAATTAACAGTTTTTTCAAAATGAAATCAGACTGAAAAAGGAATTTAATTAAATCTTATTAAGTAAATTGTAGAAAAACACAAAACACGTTGTCTAGGATTCAACAATTATTGAATACGAGGCAGAATATCGCTTATATCGCATTCTCGCTTGCACGCACAGGCTCAGACGGAACATGCCACTTTTACATACTGGCTGCTGGTGTTCATAAGACGTTCATATCACGTCAAAAAAATAAAATGTTTTAATATAAAAGTTCAAGTTTTAAAATTGTTTCCCTACCAGTAGCTTACAAAGCAACAAAACATTGTTTTAATGAAAAAAACCGAATAAACTTTTTTTAAATTATCAAGATTTACTATAAATACGTACATTTTCGTACCTACTTATTTCATAATGAATTAAATTGATGTGAAAAGTATAGAAATGTAGAGATAACATTTGCAAACCTAATTGATTTTTGTTTGATTTTATTTCCAATACACTCCTACGTTCAAATATATAAATTTGTTTAGTATTTTCAAGTTCAAACAAACTTGAATCTGACAAGAAAATGCAAAAAGCTTATACGTTTTAAATTTCAAAAGAACAAACAAATAAGAAAAGTTGTTTGAGAAAATGATCAAATAACATAAAACGAACGAAACATCTATGTCGTTTATTAAATGAAAATATTAAAGTTTCCTTTTTGAAATTATTTCGATGCAATAAAATTATAGTTTTGAAAGGAATACGAACGAATGGAATATCTAATTAAGACAGTGCTCGTCTTCTTTTTTATTTAATTAGGTATATACAATCTATATTTTTTTTTCATCTAAAAATAATATAATATTATTCAAGTACATTAAATACCACAATTTTCAACTCCAGCAAAAATTTTTTGAAAAACTTTTTATTCGTTTTTTATTTGAGTTTCTCTTGGGTTTACAACAAACTACTGCCACCCTTAAAATTATTTCTACCGCAAGAAGAAAAGGGATTGCATGGATGAAAAGACGGTTGAAAAGCTGTAAAATGTAAAATACGTGTGTGAAATATTGAGAATCATTAATAACCTAATATTTATTATCGATGTCGGTTTGTTACAGAAAAAAAATGAGAATAAGAAAATAATAATACGTATCTAATATCAAATGCATGAAAAACCGGTAGCTTGATTTTTCCATTACAATAAGTCAATGAAAACAGGAAATTATTCCATCAGAAATAAACTCATTAATCATTTGATAAAAAATCCCTCAAAATTCAAAATAACCGAGAAAATAGCATTTTGTTAAAATTTTATTTATTTTATGTACAAAAAATGAAGAAACCAAAGAAATCATTTCTGAATAAATTAATCCTGATGAGGCGTTATTTAAGATTTGATTTCTGAATGTGATTGAACACGTTCGACTACCAAAGACCAAGTGGGAAATGACAACAGTCAACCTGAAGCTTTCCAAAACTACCCTTAATGCTCATCCCTTTTTAGCGCATTATGATCTAATGTAGGTCGTACCCTCTCTTGGACAAAGTACTCGACACGTCTGGGATTATGACGACAATGGGATTGATTACAATATGTGTGGGATAAATCGTAATATCCCCGTCAACAACATTTTCATCAAAAACTACCAGTCGGTCGGCATCTCCTTTAATTTTGCATTTATATTCGAAAGTTTATTTCGTTAAATTAATTTGGCTAATCAAAATGTTTTTCACTACTTCATAATATTCATAATAATAATCAATTCATTTAACATTCTTTGAATTCAAGATACCTGTACTATTTAAATACTTCAGATATGATCTGTAATATTGGAAAATATTTAAAAGACAAGAATATACTCATATACTTAATGAAGACAGGAAAATACAAAAAATTGTTGTAGATGTTATTTCAAATAGATATTTTCATACCTATCCATTGTTAAAGTGTGCAACTTTGGCAAAAGGTTACTATAAATAATTGATTGTAACAAAAATTGGAGCTTTGGAAAGCTAACAAAATTTTTTCTCATCATCCAAATAGGTAGTTATGAAAAGTAGGGATTCACTCTTTGGCTTGACTTTTAAGTTACTTGATTTGGTTTTCAAGCTACATGACTTAAGATTAAATCAATTCTTATGTTAATTTTTATATAACAAGTCAAGTCTTCAATTTGTAGTATCAAATGTTAGTATCAAATTGTTCATTAATGAACCCCTAGTTAAGAGCAAAATACAAGGCTAGAATATCGAAGCGGACAAAAATAGAGATAACGAGATC
Source organism: Sisyra nigra (assembly GCA_958496155.1). Lineage (NCBI taxonomy): Eukaryota > Metazoa > Arthropoda > Insecta > Neuroptera > Sisyridae > Sisyra > Sisyra nigra. The sequence goes on from OY292314.1 coordinate 27,616,446, forward strand.
GCATGTTTTAAAAAGGGATAGAACATTTGCAATGTTCCACAATTAACAACCAAAGTCTACTTATTATTAATGAGTATTAACAAGACAAAGTTTATTGGAAGTCGACAAAACATTGTTGAGTGTGGAAAGTTGACAGTGATTCTAAAGTAAAGTGAACGAAATGGTTACCTACTGTGTGTGTATAAATCGTTGTAAATTTTCACTAAATTAAAGAAACCTTTAAACTTGAATTTTATATAGTTTTGAGCAAGTTCCGAACTAAACATAAGATACTATTTAATATTTTGGGTAGAAAAGTATCAAAAATTTTAGTAGCGCCCTAATTTTTGAAGTTTGTCACATTTCATTCTTAATACTCCTATAATCCTCAAACAATTTATGAGGTGTAACTATATGGGTTCAAATGAGAGAAACAACATTTAAAACAGTTTGTTTTATAAATCCAAGTTTCCCAAAACAGCTTTTTTGAGTTGTGACCCTTTCATTCTTAATGTGACATTAATGCATATATGCATTTTGCAGTGTATTTCCAATTGATACCTTTGTAGTTAAAAACGACACAAAAAACGAAGTCAACAAAAATTTCTTGAAAAATTATTTTTCTGTGATAGTTTTTCAAAAACTGTACCCTTTTTTTCAAATCAAAACAATATCAGGTGAGTATTAAATAATTTTTTTATTTATTTTTTAACTAGTATTGATATATCACATATAATATTCACGAATTGCTTTCAACGCTTTTTCAAAAAAGTTACTTAGACTTCATTTGGACGTCACTGTTTCAGTGACCTTTTCATAGATCAAAACTATTTTTCAAAATAGCCCCTCCGATTTATTAAAAAAAAAAAAAACATTTGTTTAAACACGAACTATAGATTATTATTTATGATTCTTTTAAGTTGTAATAAAAGACAACAACCAATGAAAACCTATTTTATGATATATTTCTTGTTAAGTTTGTACAGTAACATGTAACTATTTTTATTAATAAAACCAAAAATATGTTCGAATAAAACCATCATTTTCTTGTCCCCATTTTTCAAAGCACGTTCTTTTATTTCAAAAAAAAACTCGTAAAATAAATCAAAAATTTACAATTTCTGATTTACCTTCATTTTCAATTCGAAATGTACCAGAATGCAGATAAGAACACCTCCCCATCCTTTTGATTCTCAAATAAAATTCGTCCTCTATATCTCAAAAAAAATCGTAGCAAATAAATCTAATCAAACGATTCTTCGTTCTTGGGGTTTTCGTTCTCTGCGTCCAAACAAGGGACGTTTGCATACGTTTATTTGCACAGATGGTCTGGAAGACTGAATCTTGGTGGATGGGTTGAGGTTCGTGTGACTATGTGTTTTCATTCTTGAGCTTTTGGGAATTGGTACCATGATAAAAATACGCGAGATTAACGACGAAGAGGATTTTTTATGCGGATGAGCAGAGCGAGTGGAAACGAGAGAGCTACTTGTAAAAAGCTGTTCCTGATTTTCCCATTCTTTCCCATTTTACTTCGTTATCAACATCATCACACATATGTGATGTCTCTTATATGTATGACATGTAAATTGGCCATTCTTCCTCACACCAACTGGATTTATCAGAGCCCACCTTTATCTCGTACTGAGACATATTATTATTACGGTCACGTAAAGCACAAGTCTATTTGTTATTTCCAGATTGTCCCTTTGTTACCTCAGCCTCTTCTCGGTGAAAATAGACAGGCGACACCCTTCTGTGAAGGTTGTAAAAATAAGGGAGAACGATAGTACAGAGTGTAGGTGCTCTCGTCCACATTCGTCAACCGTTCAATCTGTTTCGCGAATAACTTTACCTGCTGAATCGTGAATGGACGTAGAAAAACGGTGTGATATTGGGGGTTAAGATAAAGGATAAAAACGGTAAAAAACGATGATGGTGTCACAAACCTGGATAGAATCTTTTGAATTTTTTATGACCTTTTTCTTTAGACAACAAAAATTTAAATCTCACTTGATCTTTAATCTATTTTTACTTTTTATCACAATTAATTCAAGAAGAAAGTAGATATGCAGTTTAAATTTGCACTTACTTTTTATGACACTTAAACATGAAAGAAATAAAAGTGGACATATCTGCTCAATTTTAAGAAGCTTTTAAAGAGTGAATAGAGAGAATAGAAAGATCAATACAGTTTATTTAAGTATAAGATTATTTGATTATGTGTTTTTTTTTTTTTGGTTTTTTAAGTCATTTTAACATCTAAGGTCATATTACAACTGTCTAAACACAGAAAATTTCTGTTGGTCAATTTTATCTTAAGTCTAGGATTCAACGGGGATCGAACCCAGTACCACTTGACGCATAAAGCGGAGAGACCAATTATTACTCTAACCACTGCGCTAATAAGTGGTACCTACCTAATTTTATTGATTTATTGGAACTTACGAGTACATAATAAAAATTAATTCCCTACGTTTAAAACATAGTTCTGTTAAATTTTAATCGTTCTTAAAACCATTTTATTTAAAAAAATAAATTTCGCTTACCTTGGACCTATTTATTATATTTCACAAATACAATTCACAAAAATTCACAACACATATTATAAATTCAAGTAAAAATAAATGTAAAAATTACAAACCGAAAAATCCAAATTGTTAATTTTGTATCTCTAGACACGTATTTCAAACGCCATGCGTTTGTCATCGGAGGATCAAATTGAAGTGTCTTCGAGGACAATTTCGCGCTGATTCACAGTGGATCATCATGGTGAATTAACGCGAAATTGTCCTCGAAGACACTTCAATTTATAATTTGTGTTGTGAATTGCATTTTATTTAAATTAGGTAAATTTGTTAAAAAAAATTAAAAATGAGTTTAAAAACTAGAGCTGAACTTGGGCAAAAATTATACTTAGTATTTAGTAGCCTGGTGTTTGAGTTGAAAAAAAAAACAATTTTTTGTGTTTAATTCTAAAGTATAATATTCATTGAGAACATACGGTAAAAATTTGGGATCTAAATTTTAAATACGAATGGAGATTGGAGATACATATAATGAATTTTCAAGAATACGTCGTAGTTGCACTCTGAAGAGCTCCCGGCAAGCATTGATGATTAATATACAAAGTATGTATGTATAGCATACCAGTATTTACTTTAAATAACTTTTTCATCAAAACCACGTCTTTTCGGGTGGCTCGGAACTTTCTTTTTTCTATTCAACCAATTGGTAGGAATTTTTAAGTGATTATTTTACACATCTATAGTTCCTGTCAGGACTAGAATTCTTTTTTTTCACTCGTAACTTTTCGTTTTACAACGCTTTTTATGCTTAAATAATATGACTTTTTCAGAATTCAGCATTTTATTTTTTTCGATAAAGTTTTACAATTCTAGTTCCAACGAGAATCACAAATGTTATAAGTTAATAATGAGTTTGAATTTTTTGTATCGGTGTAAGTACTTAAGAGACAAAACAACAATAAATCACAAATACAACAATATGTAAAAAAAAAATTTCTGAAGAAAGGCATAAAAACTGTGCTAAATTCCAGATAACTATCTTAAAACAGTTCAAAACAAGAAAATATTTTATTGATTACTTTTATATATATATAACTAGCGGTACCCGTGACTTCTCTCACGCGAACTTCAGAACATTATTGTTCAGAAAACCAAATTTCATCAAAATCTGTTTTGGAGTCTACTTTTTAACGCAGGACTTTTTGCCCTCTAGAAATGTCCCATATTCTGTACCTAGCGAATGATCAAGGAGCTTCAAGCGATAATTACGAAAAATTTATCAAATTATGATAGTTAGCATAGAAGATTTTCGGGAATCGGTGAAAATTGATATCTGTTTAAAACATAATATACTCTCTACTTAATTTAGTCGTAGTCAGGTAAAAAAAAAATAACCTTAAACATACCTGTATATTTTGTAACGCCCTCATTACGTTAATATGTTAATTAGTAATTACTGGGCCTACCTTCTGACAAATTAGGTTTGGGCCCTCGGTGCGGTCGTGTAGGAGCAGGAAATTTTGAGATTGCTGGAGATCGAAAAATCCAGCTGAATTAATCAATTAGAAAATAACTGTCCTCGTGAAATGTTCGTGTCCTGTGCGAATTAGTTGGTGACGGTTTAATTGTGTGGTTTTGGGTAACGTATTAAATTAAGAATTATATTTTGTTTTTTATTATATTTTTTCCATTTAATTTTATAAGAGAATATATTTTGTTATTGTTTTTTTACGGAGTTGTTATTTTATTTAAAATCCCTCGTTTCTTTTTAAAGAAAAAAGAAACTCAGCTCACCGGCTGTGTTTTAATTTATAACATGATATAATAACTTTGTAAAAATATGTTAACAATACTTCTATTTCTGTAGTTTATTAAAAATATTAAATAACTCTACTATATTATTAATGTGTTGTATTTTGTAAGTAATGTTATGAAATTGTAATTAATAGTACCTAAGTAATTTTAAAAAATTGCCGCGACTCCAAAATTTCGATGACAAAAAGTTCAGAATGAGTCTTGACAGTTGAATTTACAAAGTAAAACATTTGACCGATAAATTTGAGCTAATTCCTACTTAACGATCTATCATTCACTATTTATAACTACTTAAATTTTACATTTACTTTATTCATAGTGACAAAATAGCCTGCCGGTTTTCTTCTACTTCAGATACATTCTTTACGTTTTAAAAATATTTTTAATATAATTCTACATTCAAACTCACATGAATCTTTGTACCTAATATTAATTTTTGTGTGATAAAATATAAATGCTGAAGTAGGTAAAACTTATTTTGTGAAAATTATTGAAAACCTTATTTTTGTCTGATTATATGGAAATTTTTGGATATAAAAGAATTTATTTTTAACATAAAACTTAATTATATCCAGGGTTTCCCAGCCTGACCGGCCATTAAAAGTTTCCGGAGAACCTTAAATAATAGAAATCTGAAAATTGAGATTATAGTCATATTCGATTGGAACTACCTTTCTAAAATATTTTTAGTTTTCTGACACTTCAGGTTATACCGGAAGTCGACACTAAAATTGTTATTTCAAATAGCATGCCCTATTTGCTTTTACACATCTCAAATGAATTAATAATTCTGAGCATCTTTCATAGTAACAAGGCATATTTATTTTCTTCTAAATAGCATATTTATTTTCTTCTAAATATTTTAAAAACTAATTGAAAAGAAAACAATAATTATTTTTAATGACGTGTTAAAGTTCCTTATTAATTTTTCTTTCGGCGAAATAATACGATTGTTGCAGAGTAAATGGGAAACAGAGGGTTAAATGAATATCATGATAATTGTTGTTGTTTGTTACAGATTCCCACGGGAACAGCAAACATTGCCGAACCATTTCTATTTCACGGACTTTGAACGTCACAATGCTGAAATCGCTGCGTTCCACTTGGATCGGTAAGCTTTCTCCATTTTCTTCTTAAACGTCTTCATTCTTATTACATACATCAAAACAACTGTTAATCATTCTGATAAAGCTTAAAAAAACCCTCAAATTCAGTTAACATCTATAAAATCACTAAATTAATTAAATGGTCGTGAAAGGGTAGAAAATTGAGAAAAATGTACGCTTTTCTTTTTAAAGCTCTTAATTTTCTAAAATTCAAAAGATTTATTTTAACTTTTTTCAAATTTTCTGTATCTAGGGAAATTTTCTATTTCCTTTTTTCTAATCCCGTTTATTTCCCTCTTGTCTATCCTGTGGTTTTTCATTGTAAATAAATTGCTTCTCATTGTGGCCATCTTTGTCTTGTCTCACAAAAATAAATGAATAACCTTATAGCATTATGTTTTCCTTTTGTTTGAATAGGAATAAAACAAAACAAGCTCGTTAAAAAATGAGACGATCTGCGACGAAACGAAACGAAATGACGGTGCGCAAATAAAGAAAACATTTGCATGTCCCAGGGGCATTAAATAAATACGTTATGCACAATTTAAGCGAGTAAAATGCAGGAGGCAATTGGATATATAATCGACGATTTGGCCTTTCCTTCAGATTATGTTTTTTACAAATTTTTACAATGATCACTTCATTTATATGACGAGGAAATTTACGTTTGTTATAAAAAAAAAATTCTCATAATAATCATTCCTTTTCTGTGTGCTTTACAGTTGAGTTTTAGATGTTTCAACTTTAATAAAAAATTTGAAAAATCATTTAATTTGTTTGAAAAACTTTCAAAGGTTTTCTCGAACTTGATAAAGATTGCCCGTATGTTTACTTTGGGTTTTGCACCACCAGAAAAGTTTTATAGTTTGCTTTTTACTTTTGAGACTTAAACAATGTAACCCGCAACTTAATATGATTTTCTTTTTTTTTTTTTAGTCTTGCATTACTTTTAATTTAGCGTTCAACACTTTCACGTTCATTGCTTTCAAGACCTTTCAAGAAATATATAAAATATGTGTTAAACATTATTTGCCTCTGTTAAAATAACATAAATTTTACGTTTTTGTCAATAAGCCACATTTACCTTATAGATAATAACTCTAATTCATTATTTATCCAGTTATTCAATTTTGAAATTTTAATACGTATTTTTAATGAACACTAACTAACTTCAATTTTAATTTTTTCATCTCTACAAAACGTTTCACTCTCTTTGGCATAGTTTGTGAAAAACTAAAGTGTAGTGATAAGTGCCCACCATTTTGATTTTCATTTCATAGAAATCTTTTATAAAATAAAGCATACACTCAAGTAAAAACTAACCTCAAATATTTTGAAAGTCTTCATAGACCAAATTCATCACATGAGTTGAGTACATACTCAACTTAAGACTATAAAAACTTAAGTTAAGACTAAGCTTCCTTCAAACAAATGTTTATTATTTATTTTACAACAAATATTCAACAAACAACTGTTTAAAGAATTTCCAGTCTCCATTTAAGTTTTCATGGTCTTAAGTCGGTACCTACTTACTTCATGTGATGAATTTGTTCTATGAAAACTGCCAAAATATATAACGTATTTGTTTACTTGAGCGTAAGTTTTATTTGTGAAAGAGTTCTATAAAATGAAAATTAATGTTCAATTATTATTAAAGACACTTATCTTTCCCTTTGAGTGTTTCCTCAAATGTTAGTATAGAACATAAAATATAGATAGAGCTTCCCTTACTTGAGAAAAGTTTTCCATACAGCACAGCAAAGCTAGAAGCGTTTAAACAAAGATAAAATCGACAAAGATAAAAAATGCGTGTATGCATAAATAAGAGGAATGATTTTCCTTGAAATGTTTTCTTAAATATCTATTTTTAACGAAGTCTTAAAATTAATTTCATATCGCTCATGGCTGCAAAAGCTTACGCGCAAATAACTACGAGTACAAGATAAGTATCGTAATAAAGTGTAGGTTATAGATATGTATTATACCTTCACTAATTACGTTTAAAAAAAACCCTCTCCATTTTGTTCAGTATACTATCTCAAATAAAATACCTTTTCAAATTCTGATCAATTCGTATTTGCCTTTGTTTTTTAAATACTTTCTACATACGTTCTGATACATACATATACACAGATACGATATACTTCATAAAAATTAATTTAATTATACAATTCACATCGTTCAATACTTAAGAGAGCTTTATTTTCTGAAATTGACAAAGGATAGAAAAACAAAAGAAAATTTTGTGTAGGAGCTTTTAATCAATTCTTACTTACTTTTATCGTATTTGGATTTTTCTAGATAAAATATAATTTTAAATTGAAAGAATGAATACGTCGAATCGAAAACATAAAAAGCTAATAGTAGGGAGTTTTATTGAAAAATAATATTTGAAATTAAATCAATTGATCAGCAACATCACGATTTTCTTATAATAAAGTTATGAAAAATGTTCACAAGATAAGGGTTAAAATTAATAGAGGAAGAATTGAAAAACTTTTCTTTCTCTTAATTTTAAAGCTATCGCCTTACCTTATACAAAATTGATTATATTATGTTAATAAACTTTTCATGTTTAACAAAATTCAGAACAAGAAATGTAGCTACTTGTACTACCTACCAAGTATGAATGTAGTGAAGTGGAAAGTTTAAATTTGAAATTTTATTTGAAATTTCGTTTAAGTTTTGTTTTCAGTGGGTATCGTGGGTATCTATACATACTTGATGTTGTTTTGTTTCCTTTTAATTTTACGTCAAATGTAGGTAGCTAGTGATAAAATTGAAATTTTGTTTCTGTCATATTATGATGAGGCTAATTTAAATATAATATTATCGAATATGATTAAGAGCAAAATTGAAATGTGAAAATCGGAGATTAGTTTATTGCCCTCTGGTGTACATGACCCAGATGCATGTTTTGGTTACCGTAAAATTTTGAGATTAATTCTTTTTTGCCTTGCAAACTTGCAAATTTATATTATAATAACGACAAGTATTTGGTTGGTTGTAACTTATGAAGAGTATAATATAAGTTTCATATTTTTATTAATGCAATGCTTCCTTAAAATTACCAATTTCAATGAAACGATCTATAATTTTTCCTTAAAAGGACAATAATGTTTTCACAGAAATGAAAAACGTGTTTTTTAATTTTCATTTTTAAAAAAACTTACTTTAAATCTATTTTTACATTGTCAAAATTTGTCATATTTAAGTCAATCAATGTTGGTTAAACCTAGAGTTAATACCTCGAGCTTTAATCGTAGCATTTATGAAATAAATAAACACTATTAAATATTGACTAACAATGTAACTCAAAAACGAAACTTTCACTAAAACCAAATTATTTTTAAGATTTTTTTTAAGAAGACGTTATAAGTAACTTTATCAATTAAGAGAAAAATTATTTTTAGACTATCGATTGAAATGTTTCCAAGTTTTCAAGTTCTTTCTTAACATTTATTGAATATTGTATTTGACTGTTTTGATACCAGTTACATTTTATTTCAACACTGAACAAAACTAAATGATTATGAAATACATAAGTAACTACTTATAAAATTAAATTTTCAATAAACTTAAATTTTTTTTTTATATTACATTACAAATGCTACTAAGTTACCTAATATTACATTATTATAGACCTTGTTAACTTAAGAAACCCCAAAAAATATTTATAAGTTAAAAATTAAAGTGTACGTCGAAAATTCGTCAAGTTTTCGATATTGAAATCAAGGTCTAATTTAATTTAGTGTGGTAATGAAATTTTCCAGTTCGAAACCCCTTGTCCTAGTACAAGTTTTAGTAATTTTAACTACGCAAATAAGGAAGAAATGTTTGATAGGTTATAACAACTATATTTATATATATACAGAAAAATAATTGCGTTTATCATAAATGTACAATAATTTATCAAAAATATGTTTCTAATTTTATTTAAAAAAAGCAACTAAACTTTATATATACATCAAACATATACATATGTATTTCTACATAAACAGAGTTTTTTAATAAATACATTTCACACGAAATTTTCAAAATTTTCACACGAATCATTTCAATGATGCTTAAATAATTGACCCTTACAAGAGCATTATTTTATACTTTCATGTATAGATATATAAGACATTATTATTACGTAATAAATAAAAAAACCTTTAAATTTTTACAATCGGTTTTGTTATCAGTTTCTTATTTATATTTAAATAATAAAAAAGTCAGAATTGGACATAGGCTACTAAAATACGATAAAAGCTGCCTTTTGGTTGGCATAATTTCGACCCAATCGGCGATCAACAACGCATAATATCAGTGAGTTCTTAAACAGTAAAGATGCTTTTTTCGTTTGACGAGAGCGATTTTAAAAAATGGTAAAAGGGCTTCCATGTGATAACAAGATTTGTTTTTCTTTTGTTTGTTAATTTTGAGAATTTTTCAAAAATAGCTAAAAATTTGTTTTAAAGATCTCTCGTCAAACTAATTTTGTAAATTGTAACGAGATACTCTTAAACTTGAATTGAGCTTCTCGTTAAGGGTTCTTGTATTTGATGACTTTTATAAAATGTTTAAAAAACAAAATTAGGTACTTCATTTATATTATTTTGTTGATAAACAATTTATCATCAAATTCGCTTTCAATCACTTTTCAAATCGCTCGTATCACTATTATTTAAATCACTTGTATTAGCAGACTGAATTCCTTAGGACTTATAATAATTAATCCATTTATAAACTCAATTCGCGTCGACAGCTAGCTTGATTCTCTAGAGTCTAGGCAACCAATTATGCTCTTGTACTTTCTAGAACCTCCAATTGTTGAACCTTTTGAATATTCCAAGGTCGTTAATAGACGACAAAGTATAATACATTCAAATTTCTATTTAATTGTAAACAATCGAACTTTTTCGAATGTTTCACTCTTTTCCGTGGTATTTGTTGTCTCTGACTTTGTTTGTTATAACATATTACAAGCTCTTTCCAAATTTCAAAGCAATTGGTTCATTAGAACTTGAAATATCATATCAACCGGTTGATATATATGAGTTTCGAGAAAATCGTGTTTAAAGTTTTAAATAGCCTAATTCAGATTATATATTAAATTATTATTACAAAATTTCCTCAATCAACATTCTTAAAGGTTTATATTTAAAAAATATGAATAAATAATTTATTATTTTTTTAACTTTTAAGTTCAATTTATTCCTACAAAAAATTCACAAGAAATGAATCGGAAAACTTTCATATTTTATGTAAGTACTTCAATTAAAAATGTAATAATAACATTTATGTATTTAACTGTTACCAGGATATTATTACATACATTTAATATAACATATAGGTACCTAATATTTAACAGAAAGTAATACACAATATATAGATATGTTCCCATAGAGGAGTGCAACACCTGTACATAGGCCTGGCAAATAATTTTCCTGGTGAATCATTTCTACTGACTCATTCGAATTTTATACGTTTAAAATAATATTTAAAAAAAAAATGCAATTAAGATAATTATAAATGTAATATACCACCTATTGGCGCAGTGGTTAGAGGCTCTAGTTCTCTCCGCTTCATGCGTCAAGTGGTACGGGTTCGATTCCCGTTGAATCCTAGACTTAAGATCTTTAGACCTAAGAATAAAATTGACCAATAGAATTTTTCTGTGTTTAGACAGTCGTGATATGACCTTAGATGTTAAAGCGACTAAAAAAAAAATACAAACAAAAAAATGTAATATAGTAAAAACGAAGAAAGTGAAAAATAATAAACTTAAGTATAAGTTTAGGGTGCGAACAGAACAAGTAAGTCGGGGTCGAGGTGGCGGTCGCGATCGCTGCTACTAGTTAAGTCGCGGTCGATGTCATCAGCACATAACAAGGAGGTTACCTGCGATGCTCAATGTCAAGCTAGGCCTACTGTCAAGTGAACAAGTTCTGTCAAGTTCCGTCATTTAGCACTTGAAAACGAACTTAATAATTAAAAACAAAAACATTAACAATAAATTGAAACAATTTGGCTTTGAACGCACCAATCACAGGAAAGCATCCTTGTAGACCGCGCAATAGGCATCCATGTAAATCAAACTCATTTGATTTTCAAAAGCATCGATGTAAGCCTCCTGGATGGCATCGCTCTAAACCTCCACCGCGACTTACTTGTTCTGTTCTCTTCCATTCATTTCAATGTGTTTGATTTACATGGATGTCGGCATCGACCGCGACTTACTTGTTCTGTTCGTACCCTTAGTAGTTTCTAGCCAGCGTCTTAGTTTTTATTTTAACCATTTTTTTATTATTATGATACTTAGCATCAGATTTAATTTTTCAGATAATTTGTTGTAGTGAATATGTTTAAACAATTACTAACGAAAGTTAAATTGATAAATAAATAACCATTATAATAAAAATGAAACTACAGCAAGTATCATTTGAAACAGTTAGTAATGTATTGTTAACAAATTAAGTATCATTACGAAATTCAAAGAACATTCCTTGAAGTTCTTTACATTCATCCTGCATTAATTGTTATGTGCATTAAACCAATGAACGTTTTCGCAAGACATTTGAACGATCAATTAGTGCACCCTATATTAAATCAAGTTAAAATAAACTTTAATCAAAACCTACGAGTATTTTCATCATATTATACAAATCAATAAATGATTATTTATTTTTTAGAATACTTTATTTGCAATACTTTTTTTTGTAGGTACTAAAAAGTAGAGTATAAAAATAGATTTCATTACTTAATTGTTTATTTGATCAAAAATCCAATGTTACAAAATCATTCAATATTTTAAAGATATAAACATGATATTGCTATTGAAAATATCAATACGATTGTAATATGTCTGTATTTAAGATGAAATTTGATTAAATTTTCTTATTTATATTTCCATTTTCTATATATTTAATATTCTGTACGATAAAATATTGACATGTTTATTTTATTTGTATTTATAGTGCGGTGAAGAAAATCTTCTCTCAGATGAATATTAAAAAGTAAATATTACTATATGCATATGCGGTTATTGCCAATATCATTTATGAAACCAGACAATTACTTTTCGTTGTGATTTTCAATGTAGCATTTGATTAGTATTTTTCTTTAACATATATGTATATAAGTCCTCAACATTTTTTATTATATTAAAAGATGAAATATTTCTTTTCTCTAGTTAATACGAAGTATGATTTTTTACGAATAATAATAATATAGGCATGTCACTTTGCGCCGTGGTTAAGTAGATAGTTGCCATATACGCCAGTTGTCCTGGTTAACGCAAAAATGATAAAAATATACTTAGTTAAAAATTACATCCACCCATTGGCGTCACATTAGCGAAGGCAAAAAAATTAGGGTAAAACTTTATCGTACATTATTCTATATTTTAGATGAAGGTGCATAATGTTTTTTATTTCTTCAGTAGATACTTCAAAACTAAATAAAAAGGCGTCGATAAAAAAATTTAAAACTATATTTGTGGCAATCTCAAGATAAAATAGTTTTGGAGAATTGGAATTTTTCTTGAAACTTATGGATGTTTAACCTTCAGATTAGCATGTTAACTCAATTTTTGTATTTATTTGATATTAATACAGTTGAAATTTGTAGAGATAAAATAGAAAAAAATACGTTTTTGTTTTTTCTTAAGTCCGATAGTTAAATTATCTTTCATTTGAAACGTAAAACATAAATTTGCCATAAGAAATATGTACTTCTCACAATAAAGTTTTCTTATTTTAATTCTTCTTTTTCAGATTACTTGGTTTTCGTCGAGCGATGCCAGTCGTTGGTCGAACGCTGAATATGTCGAGTGAAATTTACAACAAGTGTGAAGGCGATCTATTGAAAACATTTTTTATTTCTCCATCAAACAACATGTGCTTTCATGGAAAATGTAGCTACTACTGCGATACATCTCATGCAATTTGTGGCAATCCCGATACGCTTGAAGGCAGTTTCGCAGCGTTTTTGCCATCGAAAGAATTCGCGCCGAGAAAGGTCTGTGTACTTTTTCATTCGCCTTCGTTTACAGAATTTGAATTATTAATTAAAAACTGAAAAGTTTTCCTATAAGTTGGAACATTTTCACTATACATGGGGGTATGGTTTTAGGTATGGCGTCACCCGTGGCGGCGTTCATATCACAAACGAAGAAAAGCCCAATGGGAAACAGACGCCGACTACTGTACATTAGTTCGCGATATTCCTCCCTATAACGAAAATCGTCGTCTTCTTGACATTATGGATATGGCCATTTTCGATTTTTTCACCGGAAATATGGATCGGCACCATTATGAAACGTTCAAGTACGCATTTTTGATTTAAAAAAAAAAAACACATCTGTTACACATTTTCTCAGAAAATTTGATAGCGATAAACATAAAACTTTAATTTCTAATCAAAACAATATAAGTATGACGCCAATTAAATACGTCAGAAACTTAAACTTATTTAAAATTTTTTTTTCTCTTAAATTAAACAGATTTCCGGAGTTTGATTTATATTGTTTTCTGGTTATAGAATTTTTGGAAACAACACATTTCCACTTCACTTAGACCATGGACGTGGTTTTGGACGACCATTTCACGATGAAATTTCAATATTGGCACCAGTCTTACAGTGCTGTTTGATTCGAGAATCAACTTTAGCAACTCTACTCAGGTAATTCTTTTTGTATTGAAGTAAAATACGAGGAAAATCACAATTTCCATAAAATATAAAATGATAAAAAAGAACAAGTCACCATATACCTAATTATAACATAAAACAAGGGTGAAATATATTTTTATCGATTGACAACATAAAAAGGAACCAAGAAGCAATTTTAATCTAATGAAATAAAAATCAAAAGAGGAAATCCCAATTTTCCCTGAAGAAATAATTTAAAGAAAAATTACATATAAAAACATGTAGAAGCGAAATATAAATGTATTTTTTCCGTTTCGCATATTATAAATTGACTTTGTTTGGCTTGTTTGTGACAATAACGTGGCAGTAATTTTCCGCTTAACGCGTGATGATTATATTATTCAAGAAACGTTAAATTCACGTCAACTTCAATTCTACAAAACATTGTTATTCGTTGTAAATGCGTATACTTAGGCAAAATTAATAAAAAAAGTTGTTAGCCAATCAATATAAAACTTTTAAAAATGCGTTATTATTTTTGAAAAATTAACTAAGTAGGAATATATTTATATTTACTTAAATTTACTATACACAAAAAGCACATTTTGTAAAACTTAACGTATATATGTGCTTTTATACATAGATACTCATATTTACGTGCAAACCTATATCAGTGGACAGTGGATCTTAACCTGTTGCAAGTACATTTATGTAACAATGATACAAATTGAAACAACTTTTAGCTTACATATAATAGGTCAAATGTCATATTTTACTTTTTCTTTTAAAAACATACAATACTTAGGAATGGCATACATTATGACTGGATACAAAATCTATTGGACAAGATTACTACATGGAATTGTGAATGAATAGATTTATTTCAGAAAAAAATTTTGTATGAATACGCAACGATGAAAGAGCGGTACTTGGGTATTTTAAACGATACTTGCTCGAAACCATGTACTGATATTACTGTTTCCAATCCGTACAATATAAAATCACAGGTTTATCTAGTACAAAAACGAAGCCGTACAGAAATAGTCACAGATCATCTAGATTCTAGAACGTTATTTTTTTATCTTATATATGCACGGCAATGTATGGTTTATCTGTAATCTGAAACGAACCTTTTGTATCAAAAAGAATTCTTTGTAAACTCAATAATTGTTAAAACAGTATCGTGACTAACAATAAGTGGCCACCGTGATGAAGCTTGGAGGCTTGGCCATGGAAGATAAAAATATAAACTTGGAGTTAAATATAAAGTATCATTCGTAAGAAGACTGTAATGTCCACCAAAGAATCCTTTTTCGCAAGTTTTACTTCAACCGACTCAAATGGAGGGTTACACGTTTATACTTTTTAAGTAGATATTACTTCTTAGCTATCAACTTCTTTAAATTCTAATAGCCTAAGATCCCACTACGAAATTGCTACAGTCATTAATTAAAATCTAATTTATACATATAGTTATGAATAGGGAAGTGCATTTATACCAGGGAGCCAATCAAAAAGTGCCCGCAAGTACTTTTAATTAAAATAATGAAAATTGATTTTTGGAGACGATTCTATACATATTGTTGCGAAATAAAATATAATGCACTTGATAGTACTTAATGTGTGTAATGAATTAGAAAATTACTGGCAGCGGTTGCTTAAGTGCCCGCACTCCTTCGCAGCCAGGTGTAAACAGGTATAATTTTGGAAGCCTTTTACGTTTATAATGTAGATTCATGATTCATATATCAAGTTAAAGCTCTTTTTTCTATGCATGGTGATATAAAGCTGCAAACCAAGGCAGCCAGCTGTTAAAGATGTTAGAAATTAAAGATAAAGAGAAAGAAGATAACGCGCAACGTCGCTTGTCAGATGAGGAAATTATCTTTCTGTATAACTCATAACAATATTTAAAGTAATGTTAGTGACTTTGATTTTGTTATAGTTTACCAACTATAAAAGTGAAAATGTAATAAATAAATAAATATATAAATGCTTAAAACTCTCTACGTAAATATTAAGTAAAGTATCTTAGTTGCATTGTTGACTAGATTGTCACCCTATATGCCAGTGGCTCTAGGATCGAATCCCAATGGAAACCCAAAACTTTTCCTGAATTTTCGGATTCAGCGTTTGAACGATCTTAGCTGCTGAAGCGATCTTTAATAAACAAACAACAACAAAAAACTAAACGTGGCCGGTTAAATTATATTTTATTTAAAAAAATAAGTTTAAGGGTTCAAGGGTTTAAGGTGGTTAAACAAATTTTATAAATTGGTTTGAAAATACTGCGTAATAAATGCACTTTAGGTTCGCCTAATAGCGTAATGGTCCTGATCCTGCTACATGCACCGGTGGGCTCAAATCAAATCCCATACAGCGTGGAGAAATTAAGACTTCAAGAAATTAAGGCTGTCTTTAATGACCATTATTGTTGATGTGATTGTAAATAACTAAACAAAAAATTACAGTTTAACATAGGTAATTAAATCAAACTAGTTTAATGAATTCTTTTACACTTATGTTTTCGTAAAACCAATATTTGGTTATAACAACATATTTTAATGATAACAAAACAGTTGAAAAATTTTCCTTCCAACTTAAATTGTTGTTCAGTTTACGTTTATGTACAAATACAATTCCCAGAACATCTTCAATAATGAGTTTTTTAGACAATAAAAGAACATTAAAGACACGTGAACTTGTCATTCTTAGTCAAGTTATTTAAGAGCTTATTCTATTCACATTATTAGAGTGTCAATCTTCTTCTCAAATGAACTTTTGGTTTTTTGACATTATAACAGGTTTTTCTTTTTTATTTATTATCGAGTTGTTCATTTTTGATTGACTTGCTATTAATTAAAATAGTAACGTTTTTATATTTAGACTTATTTACGCATAAAATACTATCTATGTGTTAAGAATGAATGCAGAAATCTATTATGTTCTGTTTAAATTATGCGGAAATAAACTTAGGTTTATTCTAACCATAGATAAATAATTAGACAGCAATTTTTTTCATAGATTGTTGGCAATAAAATTAAATTGAAAATTTTGATTGAATTTTTTTCAAATAGATAACAAATGTTTCATAAGCACGCAAAGCTTCTGAATGCTTTGTAATTTCTATATTCGTAAAAACTAGATTGACATTGAATTCATTTAAGTTATTATGTATATTTGGTTTTCTTTCTTTGTAATATGTCATTTTTATATTTTCTTTGTTTCGAATTGATGTTTGATACAAAGATAAAATCATATGACAGAAAATTTCGTTAAAATTTTTGTTGGTTTTTAGTCATTGTCTTTGGATTTTCCTCTCTTTCACTCTTTGTATTTTTAAATAGATTCGTGTCTTTTGCCGGTAGGTAACTATATATGACGACAATGATAATAGTTTTTTATAAATTGAAAATGTTGGTGTCTGTTGTTGAATCGGGAAACATCAGCAAAGGAGATCTATCGACTCCATTATTCTATTATTCCCTTCTTCTTTGCATGTTTAGAAGAGAATATAAAACCGGGATTTCGGTCTATTTTATTTATTTCATACATAAATAAATTTTAAAAGAACAACTCGTCGCTATCCCCTGTTATATTCCACTCTCGACGTTGTTAGGAGCTTCCGAGGATGGGATAGGGGTTTCACGTGTAATATTGAATAACTCTTCGGTCTACCTCTAGACAGACAATACACGTACAGTAGATTATGACCGTTTCGCGTTTCCATTTTCAACACCGGAAATTAGCGGCTTTAGAGACAGGATAAGAAGGGTTCAGAACGAGGACGAGACGGATACTTAACGTAAATTTTTAGACCCCATTTTTCTCGATATAATTAGGTAACATTACAAGTGAATGTAAATTGTATACACTTCATTTTTAATAGTTATAAATATACAAGTTTTTCAAATTACTAACCTGTATAATTTTTAATTTAACCAGATTTTAAAATAGTTCACAAACAAAATATTTTAATAAAGCCTAACAATTTTCTTCTGGTAAAAACTTTATACTCTCTTAAATCGAAATAGTGACATTCGACTACAAATAGTGACTATTCACTATTTTGTAGTGAAAAGTATACCACCACAATTCAAATAGTGGTATACAATTTACTACAAAATAGTGAATAGTCACTATTTGTAGTCGAATGTCACTATTTCGATTTAAGAGAGTAAGTATTGTAAAAATAATTAATAAGTAGATACCTACTCTTACAATAATTCTAAGATAATGTAAAATAAATAAATAAATTTAAAATAAATCTTTCTTTTAAGTTTCCAGTTTAATTTAATTTTTTGGTTTATCAAAAATTTTAAAAACATGGATATTTCATGCAAATAAAATATAAGAGGGTATATTTGAAATTAACAAGGGTTTCATGAAAAAGTTTTTATTCAATGGATTTTACCTTGATTTTGATAGTTTTAGGAACATTTTTGATAAAACTGAAAACTATCCTTTATTCATTAAATATAGGTAGGTATATAATGAATCATAATAATCTTTAGCTGTTTTCATTTTTATTTTAGGAAAGCTTTATAGCTCTGATAAATACACTTTTGGTATCAAGTCTGTTCTAAATGGTAAATCGATATAGGATCAAAAATTGAGAGACATTTTAGGATTAGTTACTGAAGAGTTTATGTCATCGTAACTAATAGTTATCAAATTTTTCATTAAATTTAATCACATGTTATCTTTCACGCATTTACGATGAACGTTCGGTTTTCTCCGAAATTTCTCTAGAAAAAGCACTGAATTGTTCTTTTAATCGAGAGAAAGGCATGTTGGAATCATCCTTTGCACTACAAATTTAGACTTATTATGCTTCTGGTTTGCTCTTTTATTTTGTCCTTGGACAGGACTTTTACTTATTTCAAGCCCAAAATGTTGCGTTACAAAAGTAATTTCTGTACTAAATGCTTGATGGGATTCGAGACCTTTGCAAGCAAATGTGACTTAAGTTACGCTTTCGTCCTCATAATCGCACATGACAGCATTTTGGTTCTTCTTAGATATCTTAATGGTTCACAGATGTTTCTTCAGTCCACAAATGACTAAGTAGGTAGTTGTCAAAACTTAAAGTCCTTCGTTAGGTTTTTTCTTGCTGTAGTACTAACACAGTCATGAGCTATGTAAAAAAGAAACATTTTGAAAGACATTTTAATGGTAACATTTAATAAAAATTAAGTGTTTCAAAATTCATTAATTTTTTTCCCATATAAAAAATATCAAAAAAGTATATCTCATAGAATCGCTAATTTAAATTAAATAAAAAGGTTTAAATTTTGGCACAAACTTTTAATCATTTGATGATAAAATTTCAAAATTTATGTATACTTTTACAGTTTGATGAAGGACTTGATTATGTTGCTTTTTTGATTAAATATAGACTTGTTAGTATATGGAACGGTAATTTATACAAAATTTCTTTATTGGTTCCGTTTATCTCCAAAAAAAAAAACTCATAAATGCAGAATCTTAAATTCAGATTTTAGACCATAATATATAGTAAAAATGGTATAAGGTAAATACATAATAAATTGATACTTCTAACCATGATAGCTGTGTTAATTATAATTTTACTTGTAAATTATTATCAATTACTATAAACTGAGCATAATCGTAATTGCTTCAATACGTTTATGATAAATCTACTTGCCTTTATCTAGTGTGAATTTGTTTCTTATTGTGAGCTCAAGAAATTATATTCTATACTGTCTACAGATAAAATTATTTGCTCTTGACACAAATGTCATAATTGGCTCACTTTAGACCACTAATAAATTTAATTTAGTGAAGCAATTTAGTAAATTCTCTTTAGTGATCTAAACACTAGACTGGTTTTTATAATAAACTATTAAGAAATCTTTACGAAAATGCTACGATATATACGAAAGATTACGAAAAATGTTATCGTCTTTAAATCGTATTAATGAATCGTTAAAATTTTCAATAATGATAATAATCAATCAAATACTTTTTTTTTTCAATTATTATAAAATATTTACCGATTTTTTAAAAGTTTAAAACATATACGTAAAATTTATTTATTCTAATTAATATTATTTTACCACCTATTGGTGCAGTGACTAGAGCAGTTCTCCTCTCCGTTTAAGCGTCAACTAGTACTGTGTTCAATGCTCGTTGAATCCTAGACTAAAGATCCTAAAATTAAGACAAAATAGACCAACAGAAATTGTCTGTGTTTAGACAGTTTTGATATGACCTTAAAATAAAAAAATTAATATAGTAATATAAATAATACCTACGGCATTGTATTCCTTAATAAGACTTCTAACACCCGTAATTAATTCACAATTAATTAAAAATTGAGCAAAACAATTAATTTACCTACCTTTTATAAATTTAATTTACGGACAGGTTGTAGAAATTAAGGAGATGACAAGTTGTTTCCAAAGTAGTATCCATTTGTTTTAACTACTCGGCCAAAAAATAGTTAATTTCAAGATTCGGGAATTTTTCAATTTCATATTTAATAGTTATTTTGGCACAAGTAAGGAAATTATTTTCACTTATATTTTCATGAATATAGCTATCGCAAAGCTCCAAATAGACTCAAAACGCACACCTCCCCTCTTGCCAAAGCAAAAGAACTAATTAATAAATATAATATAAAGTTAGGTGATCCTGCTCCGGTCAATATAATGAACGATACATATAGCCAACTCTCCCCCCCCCCCCCCGCCAACCTTCGACTAATGGGTCAAAACTTATCAAAATCATCATATTTGGACATCGAACTACGGAAAGCCTCTCTAGAAACGATCCACTCCATGTACCCAAGGTCAGAATTTCTACACATCTATACAGATGGTTCATCCATTCCAGGATCCGGAAAAATTGGTGTTGGTTACTACAGCGATATATTTGAAGGATGTGCCGCAGTTGGAGAACCTCTCAGCTGTTTTGATGGGGAAGTAGAGGCAGTTTTACTAGCTATATCTAAACTTCACGAAGTTAAGACCTATCATAAAGCTGTTTTCTTCATTGATTCTCAACCCGCGATAATAGCATTATCCTCTAACTACCCCACCGATTACGTTCGTACTAACAAATGTCGAGCCGCCTTTGACAGTCTTGCTAAAACAGGTTGGCACCTGTCACTACAATGGATTCCCAGTCATGTTGGTATCTTGGGAAATGAAAAAGCAGACGAGCTCGCAAAGTCTGCCACTGCTCTAAATCAACCGCCAACACTTATGTCCTTAACACAAGCTCAGAGCCACATCGCAAGCACTGTCAACTGGCATTCGTACAATATTCAAAAAAATGAAGCGCAAGGAAAAAAATGGGAATCCTTACTGGAATCTCCTATCTCACGACTTGTCCCCCGTCAAGTGTCAGTCGCAGTTTTCCGAACTACCACGGGGCACGACTACCTATGCGAACACTTGCACCGCATTGGAATCCTACGGAATCCAATCTGTTCCCTCTGCAATGGGGAACCCATGAATGCCATGCATCTTGGCAATTGTCCTGCACTTGCAGACGTCAGAGAGAACAACGAAAACAACCAAAACCAACTAATCTCCAACCTCTATTGGACGGCGCGGCACCGAATGACAGAAATGCCAAGCGTGGGCGTTGAATAAGAAGAAGAATGAATATAGCATGTTTAAGAAAGAGACAGCTAAGCTTTGTAAAATAAAAAATCTCTTATTAAAATCAAACCCAATTTGGTTATATTATAAGTGAACTTTTTACTGAAATGAACCTAAATTTTACGTTTTTAGCAAAAAAATAAAAAACACTTTTTCATAATATAAACAGTGGTTTTGATAAAAATAACTTTGCTCTATAATAGTTAATATTTGCAAAACAATGAACTACATTAATTAACTTAACAAACTTTGGGCGTTTTAATTTGCCAAAATTAGTTTTTTGTAATTTTTTGCGATCAATGAATTTTTTTGCTAACATATTATGCATATTATAGTAATTAACAATTACATTATATTTCAGAATTAATAAAAATGAATTGTTTTTGCGTTCTTTATTTTTTTATCACAATTCTGTTAATACGAGTATATTTAACCCGGAAAATTACTATAATCTACTAATTCTTAGAAAATTTAGAATTTATTAAGAACAGAACCGAACACCACTAACGCATGGACCACCACTTATTAGACTTTGAAATCTATATTTTTATTAAACTAAACCTACGAGGGAGAACTAAATAGAATAAACTAATTTAGTGTAACCCACTTATGGACTTTAAAAACTAAAACTGTTTTATTTTGAACTACAAAACAAAGAAGTTCACCATTAAACAATGTTGGTATAAATTAGGAAAGTTTAAAAAAAAGGATAATAATTAATTAAATAATCTTATAGTGACAACCGTTAAAATATGAAAGTGAACGGCTGTATTAAAAACGTGTTTAAAAATATAGATTTTCATCAAAGTAACGAATAATAATCGCACCCTTCTCCTACTCTTGGTTCCATTAATTTCTCTCGTCATTCTCTTGAACAAAACAATTGATCGAAGTAAACTAATGACGTCATTTACATAACAATAGTAAACAATTTTGATAAATTTACAAGAGCAGTAGTGTCGATATATGCGTTGTCGGCATCTCTTCCCACAGAAATCCTTCAACAGAATTATATCAGATTTCTCGTCGCTGTGTCCTTAGCCTTATTCTGTTCATTTTCGAAACGGAACTTTAGTCATCGTAGGTGATACATTCAACCCCATACAACACACATGTACTACGTGAAGTTACCTTTGTACGTCGACATCACACGACATACTAATAACGAAGACGAGACGATTGAACCTATAATCAGTTAAATAAGGAACACCTGAACGTTCTCTATATAGCCAAGCTGCTTATGCATAAATGATAAGCTAGAAATTGCCTTTTGGAATATGCAAAACCTATTAATATTAATGTATCATCTATCTCAGATCCCCAACCTTAACTTCAGAGCTCACTTTTATCCTTATCACCCTTCCAACCTTCGTCTATTACCATAGGATATCAACAAATGTAACCTAATCTATTCACCTAAAAGTATTCTATTATTGTTCTCCATGGAACATCTATTGGCGAAAAAGCAAGGATCCGTATAAAAATTTAGATAAAAATACTCAAAACAGTGAATAAATATTTATAATAAGTAAATTCTTATGCATAGGGGAAAATAGAAAATGTTTCAATAGTCATTGAAACGTTTTGCCTTTTTGGTTTTTTCGATAGAAAATATCAACGTTATTTGATGAATTTTTTATTTTCTATTAGAGCTTGACGATTTGTGACCAGTGGCTTAGTGATCCTAAAAGTTTTACCTCTTTACCCGTATTTTATCCGTAATATTCCCTAAATAATATACAACATGTTTCGTTTACAACTAATGAAAAAAATCAATAGTTCAATGCAATTGCTGAATAAAAATTAGGGATTAATTTTTAATATTGTTGAGCTTTATTTTAAAAAAAAAGTTTCTCTTCGTTAATTATTGCAAAAAATATAAATTTTAATATCAAATTGGAATCTACGTTTAAACGTTTACGTATTTCATTGTAGACGTCACGTTTTTAACAATTCATAGCGACAGAGGGCGGTAATTACTTTATAGCCTTCGGGAAAACTTCTTTAGCACACGGCCCCTGGAGCTCTTTTGTCCCATCAACAACTCGGCAGTTCTTCGCCTACCAGTGGCCTCTTCCTCCTTTCTTTACCATTATTCGTCTCAATTTCCCCATTCAATCGATTGGTCTATTTCTTCAGTAGGTAACAGAGGAACGAGTCGAAATTAGAAAAAGGAAACTTTCGCAACTTTCGGCTCCTTTTATTTTCCGATTGCCTGCCTGAGTGATTCGTTTGTTAATCGTTTGACAACAAAACACGATTTTCTTTACGCAACTTAAACTTTTATTAAGTGTTTTTATCAAAGTGTGCTTTCGATTGGCAAGAAAAACTTGGCCTGTATTTACTTTGCCCTTTATAATTATACCAAATTAATTATAATTTGAGAAAATGAACAAGTGAATTTTGTCTTTCAAATATACATATATACGCGATACACAAGAAAAAAAAGAAGAGAAGAGATACGTTTTAATAATGAAGAAAACGGGAAAATAATAAATTTTCATCATCGAATTACATTCGATAAATTTTCATTTTGTTTTTTTTTCGATAAAGTGAAAAAAAGTCGTTTTTTTCGTTAATGCAATTTCAAGTGTGAACGCAAACTGAAATTCAAGTCTTTCGTCTTTTCTTTCCACTCGTATACCGTTTTCCTTTTTCGAGGGAATGTTATTCAAAACCACCCCGATTGATTGGTATCTTATGTCACCAAGTAGATAACGACTTCTGTCTATTTCGCTATGCGATTGTTACGCTGAACAAATTGAATTGAGAAAGAAGAAAAATAATTTTTTTTACTTGATTTTCACGTCTCTGTCGGTCGTTTCACTCCACCATTTAATGCTTCTACAATGTACCAATATGGTACTAAACTATTTATCAATTTAGATTTAATCCTGAATGAGACTCGGTACCTTGACGCCTTCATCACCATATTATCTAGTGTCTTCCAGAAAATATCCACGTCCTCTTTGTTCTCGCACATAATTACTGCATGCATGTTTTATGGGGACGTTCACGAGGTAAATGGGAACGCCGCTTTTTCTTCGTCTTCTTTCCAAGCCTGATGAGTATTTAATAATAAAAGGTCACATTATTCTGATAGCCCTATATAAGAACGGTAGAAGTGATTACTAAATTATATTAGTTTCAATCCAAATCAAATAGAATCATTAAAGTTGTATAAGCGTACAACTTGAGATACAGATTTTGCGTCGCTCAGCTCGATCAAGTTTGGGTGAAATTAAACGAAAAAAATTCAACTGTAAAAAGGGTCGTAAAAAAGTTCATTCTAGTTTTAGTGGTTGTATAAAAATTTTATCCTAGACACAAAAGTAATCATTCCCTCCGTATTCTTTTTTGTTGATTTCGTTTTAAATAATGAATAAATAATGAGTAATATTAATAAAAAAGATATCCAATTTTTCTCTTTGGGATGTATGTAAGTAGATAATGTGAGTTCCATTTTCGTTGAAAATGGGATCACAAATGTTCAACTCAGTAAGCTTTTGGGTCTCGTTTTCTTCGTACAGTTATTGGAAAACATTAGAGCTACTTCTGTTCGGGAATACTTAAATATTTATAACATTAAAAAAAAACACAAAACCTTTATACCTATATAACCTTTCCAAGTATTAACCTTGTCCAAGTATGTTCGTGTATTACCTTCGGTTATTTTAATTTACAAAAACAAGTTTGGAAAAAGTTTATAATATTTAAAGAATTTAAATACTGAACGAAGTAATATTGTGACCTCAACTAAATACATACAACCGATTACAATTCTTTACATTTTTTTTTCTTTTAAGACGAAGTTCGTATAAAACGAAAAGTATTTACATACCGTCTTCTACAGTATATTACTAAATAAAGGTTTATAAATGTTTAAATTGCATTTTAAACTAAAAAATAAAATACAAAGTTGAGCCATCGCATGAAACCTGGCATATATGAAACATCAAAACTATTTAGTTTTGAAAATTTTCATGAAAGGATGTTTTATTAAAGGCAATTGAAATCGGATAGTTAGAAACAAAATATTGAAATTTATTTTAAAAAAATTAATCTTTTTAAAAAAATACATAGGTATTTATTTAATGCCAAAATTAAAATTGATAGGATTAGTTATTTCAATTATTTACTTCTATAATAATAATATTCGATGTCGCCTCTAACGGTATTACGGTGACAATTGATCGATAGTCACAATAGTATGCTATAAAAGTATTGGGCATAACATTGTCAAATATATTTTAAATACTGCTACTATTATTGTTCCATGCCTGGTTGTATATTTTATCTGATTTTTGTTAATTTGCAGATGAAATTCTTTTTTAAAGAACGTAACCAATGGCATTGAATCATGTTTTAATATTTACATTGAAATTTCCAGCTAAATGGCTAAAATCAACAGCAGTTCATGTTTAATGTTTTTAAAAATATGTTCATTAAACTCCTGTATAGGCCAGAGGTGAACAATTTGCGGCTTGCGGGCCACATATCTTGAAAAGTTTTCTGGTTTGTGAGATTCATCACCCTCATAAAGTATATTTATTTTAAACTGTCCAAAATAGTGAAGTGGTATTTATTAGTGGTACTTATTGTTATATCAATTATGTTTACAAGTAAGAATAATAACCAACACAATACTAAAAACTTATTAGGAGTGTATTTTTAATTTTTCATCGAAAACAATGTTTATGGTGGATCTAAATCTTATAAGATGATACCTAATTTTAAATGCGACCAGTGGTTATTGATTGTTTTGTAATTCATTTTCAAAGTGGTCCGCAAGATCATTGGGGTTAGCCACCTCTTGTATAAACTATACAAAGTATAATCTCAATACCAAAATTGTTGATAATTAAAGTAGTTTAGATACTTTAGCAATTACAATTTTTGATTCAGAAATTCAATCTAATACAAGTTTATTTTGTTTTCAGATTTCATAATGGACCAGTTCGATTAAGCGAGGCAATGACAACGTCTTTATCAAAAGATCCAGTTGCACCTATTCTGTGGGAACCACATTTGGTAGCTTTGGATAGACGCGTCAAGGTTGTCTTACAAACAATTCGAGAATGCGTCGAGAAAGCCGAGTTAAATGATGGCTGGATTGGGAACGTTATTGTTAAAGAAGAAAATCTTGACAATTAAAAGATCAAAAGAGGCCTTTTTATTGTTTTTTAAACAGCACAATCTTGTTATTTTTTTTTTCATACGACTGGTGGAAATATTTTCAACCAATTACGACTGAGTCAAGGGAAATTTTTTTATAAAATAATATTTTGTTACTTTTTAACAAGTCAGATATTTTAAATATTTGTATATTGTCTATAAGAACCTTTTAATGGTTTATGTAAAAAAAAAAAAAATGGATTTGTGAAAAGCGTTGCAGGGTTTTCCCTTTATTTCCATTTAAACTGAGCTTATACTATCTATACTATTGATATATTATGTATAATATAATTATATTTGAATAGTTACGCTTTTCAAAATGAGAAAAAATTTTTTTTGGAATGAAGCAAATGGTGATCATGTTACCTTATTCATACTTAATTTTATGATAATATAGGCTATATCAGGGGTTCCCAACCTGTGGTACGCGTACCGGTACCGGTACAAACGTCTCAAGCTACCGGTACGCGCAGCGCCGCGCCGCGCCGTATATGTTGTTTATACAATACATTTTTTTACAGGATTTTTTTTGTTTGACAAAGTTTTTAAGAAAAAAATGTGCGAAATATTTACACTGGTACGCGACCATATTGTCTATTACATACCGGTACAACATATTCAAAAGGTTGGGAACCTCTGGGCTATATGATATAATGTAAAAATGTATTATAGCAAAATTAATTTAATTAAATTAAAATAATTACAGAAAATACTGAATATTCCTTCACCCTCAATTGAATTGTTCCACTGAAAGTCGTCTTTCTTTTTCTTAACAGGATTTTGCTCCAGTTTTGGATGATGTTTAAGCTCTCGTATGCATTCATCTCACTTTACATCCCCGTAATTTCGTATGTAGGTAGCTTAATCGTAAAGACGTTGATAGAGAGATAGACAAACACACACAGACATGGACCAACTCCGAGTAATTTGACAAAGAGTTAAAGAAGTTGTTTGAACTTGAGTGTAATTTTGTTCGTGTACGTCTCCTGTTTCTGACATCAAACACCTCAACATCATCATCACATTCACCCTTTTCATCGTAAATTAATTTAAGAGGGAAATAATAAGTACTTTTGTGTCTAAGCTGGTGCAGATAAAATAAATTGATCTGCTTTGGATGTGATAACAAAGGAGTTTTTTTTATTTTAAAATATTTATTGTAAAAATTAGCCTTACATTAAAGTTTATTAAATAAACGTTATTATTTTCATACTTTGCGAGTTTTTCTGTACACCTTACTTAAGTTTTTCTAAGATATATTATAGTTATGTAAACATTTAATACCAATATTCAAAAGCGTCACTATCATTACTTTTTTTTTGTTTTTAATATAATTTGTGTCGTTTTGCAATCTGTCCCAAGACAATACACGAATTTGTTGAACGTAAGGACGGGACGACAGGGCACTCCAATTAGGGTACCTTCTACATTACTACCTGTAGAGCAGCTCCAAGAATGTCAGACCTTTCAGTCTAACAGTCTCCTCGCTGTTATCTAGTAGGTTCATAGCCAGGTGACTCGGATGATCATTTAAGCGCCCAAGGTATTTGACGCTAAATCTGGATGCCTCTTCCTTAACAGTAGCAATGCCTAGATCTTTATGGATGTCGAAGTTTGTGATATACCAAGGGGCATCAACGATGAGATTTTTTAGACTGAAACCTCTGCATTATTTCAATATTAAAGTTGCTGGCTGTTCCCCAAAGTTGTATTCCATACGTCCAGACCGGTTTTAGGACGGCTTTATAGATCATTAGCTTACTTTCTAGGGACAGGTGCGATCCGCGCCATAATAGCCCCCATAGCTCTCTTAGCTTGTGCCCCAGTTGGCTATCATTACTAGTATACTAATTTAATTTATTTAAAATAATAGCTGATCCCCGCCCGCTTCGCTGGACATAGCTAAATTGAGCTGATTAATTAATAGAAACCGTCGTAGCAAAATATAAAAAAGTCATTATAGTTATGTTGACATAAAAAGATAATAGTTATCCCTCAAGAATCGAAAATTTTCCTGAATAATAAATATCTTCGTATTTTTACCTCCCTAGAAATCTCACAATTTGCAGTTCAGTCAAATTTCAAAGGATGTTTACCCGTAATTTACGTTTGACATATTTTTAACTCCCTATAAATGTATAAGTTAAAATGTTTTTTTGTTCCAATTCACTCTAAGCCAAACTCCTAATCAGGATCACTTAAGTCGAACTGTATGCTTTGGTTATTTATTCTTACAGGTGTCATTTTGGTACTTCAATATTTATTTTTTAAGAATGAAACCTATTCACTGCAGAGAACTTCAACTATGAAAATATAAATTTTTATAATTTAGAATATGTATTATAAAAGTCGTGTAAAACGGTGAACTTGTAAGTTTAATTTTTGAGTCAAGTATCCGAACCGATTCCAGTTGTTAAATACATGAACAACACTTTTTTTTTCAAATTTCGTCAGCCTTTAATACGTTACCGAATAGCAGTAAGGATATGGTAGAAAATAAACTCGCTCCGTCACCTAAAATCTCGACAATTTGGAAAGGTATACAACGCCCGTCTATTGAAATATATTCTACGTTCATTGTTTATATTTCCTAAGTATTATATTTGAAAATATTAAAGATAATGAATTATATAATTTATGAAAATCAAAAATGTTAAAGCAAATTGTGAAAATAAAATCAATTATCGAATAACATTTTATATTAGTTTTCAAGAAGTTATAATAAAATAAATAAAATAATAGCTACGGTTACCAAACAACATTTGCTTAGTGTAAAATCTGCAGTGAGATAAATTTGGTAAAATTTGTAAAGATGGGTAGATGAAAATTTTATTTTGGATAGGATTTGCGTAAAATCCGTTCTTAGTAAGCGTCTACATGGTAAGAGGAGTAACTATGCTGAATTTCAAGTCGATCGGACCTATAGTTTCAGAGATCTCGTGATAAGTCAGTGATCGTTTTTCGCTTATATATAAATAGATTAGTAACTGAGTGACCGAGTATCGCTCATTTGAATTTTCATAAATATAAGCTTGGATTTTTTGTTGACGTTATGGAGCTGAAGTAATGGCTAAATAGGCTTGAGCATACTCAATAATTTATTTATTTTAATTTCTCAACTTTAACACCCGAGTCACCCGAGGTGAAAGGTGAATTTGGCACTCCCAATTTTCGTAACTAAACAAAACTTATAAATGTCCTGGATTATCCTGCGTATTCATCAAGTCAAAAAGTTGGACATTTTTTGATGAACTGTGCTTGTTGTTTTTCAGCTGAAACCGAACCTTCGACCTTGCTCTTAGTTTCGACCGAAATCAACCGAAATCGAAACTTACACATATTTAAAATTTCACAATATGTAATAATCTAATAATTTATTATTTAATTCTCAACTTAACAAAGATATATTACAATAATTTGTACAAGTATGTACCTACTTACTACTCACAATCAGTAAGTTACTATGTAAGTAAAAAAAATAGGTATAAATTCAGATAACAAGACCGAAATATATTATTAATTAAAAAAAAGCATTTTTGTAATTTTAGTATTCGTAATTTAAGTCTTATATTATACACTAAAAAAATCAGTTTTATCCACGTTCTCACCTAGCAGATTTTTCCGACGATCTGAGTATATTTGTCCAGCAGCACTAGACAGTTGCTCACTTGAAGCTTTAGTAGGTACTTTAAAACCGATTTTCTCAGAGTAGGATGTAGACTGCTGTTCCAATAACAATATATGTCGGCATTGCGTTGCAACAATGGCTTCGACATATAAAATTGAATTCTTTCTTCGGGAACACTCGAATTTCGGCACAGCGGAAAGTGTCTTGTGCACACAAACAATTTATTCCATATCGATCGATGATTAAAATTATTAAGGGAGTGGGTGGGCTTGTTGTTCACTACACGTCTTCTCAAATCTCGGAATAAAATTGTATATGGCGACCTTCATTTCTTGTTCAACGTTAATTTTTGAGCGATATTTACTTTTTATTAGCACTACCGCCGAATACCCAGTTTCGCACAAATAGGATGTTGCGAATGGAATTAATATTCGAAAAGTTTTACCACTTAACAGTGGATATTCCTCCTTTATAGATATCCAAAAACTGGAGAGTTCCATGCTACCAAATTGCAACTTTAATGTGTTGTCGCAAGCTAATTCAATAAGAGATTATTCATCTAAAGAAGTAAATTCTGGTGGAGCTTTGGTTCTAAATGGGCCTTGAATTCTTGAATCTTGGGTTTTGAATTTGTCAATATTATCTGATTCAAAGTATTTTTCGAACCATTTGATAAGTTGTGATAGGTGATCTTCAAAAAGAGATTCTATGCTGCAATGTCGAATTGTTAAATTTCGCGGCGCCCTTATGGCGACACCGCGGCTCCCCGTGGAGCCGTGGCTCACACTTTGGGAATCACTGTTCTAGATTATTATTTGCAAATGTTAATAATGGACATTTGAACCTTTTCATTATTGAATGAAAACGGTTTTTGAAGTTTGTAGAAGGTTCAGTAATTTAACTTTCTCGGCTGTTTGAAGACGAATTCGGTAGTTTATATATAAACATGATATTCAGTCAGTCTAATGGATTGTGGATGGAAAGTGCGTCATTCTGCGTGAATACAAGTAGTTCAAGCGATACGAGAGGTTTAAAAAGTGATTTTTGTTATACAGTTTTTGTTCACGAGTTAAAATAAATAATGCCATTTGGTTTATTAAACATTTTGTAAAAGTTCTATAGAATAAACGTACGTGAATCTCAATACAGGTTTGAGAGTAGCCAATAAGCCTTTTTTACAAAAAATTACAGTTTTTTACTTATTTTGTTTCTATGGAAGAAAGAATGTAAACGTAATTTATTTATTTATAGGATAATAGTATAATTATGCATTTCTCCAGGAAGAATATATTATATACAACTTCTGATCGAGAACCTAATCCTTCACAATAGCATGTTGATTGTTTGTTTTCTGTTAAAGAACAAACAATATATTTCTATAAACACTAAATTTCTATAGACAAACGTATATCCTGCAGAAAACTAACATTTTACCAGGATGAATATCAACATTAAGAATCTTTAATTTATAAACAAATCTCTCACAAAAATTCACAACTCTTTATTTTGTTTCTTTATAGGTACCTAAGAAGTATACACTTTTTACATCTATTCATACAAGAACCATGTGTGTTACTGGGATAAAAAAATAACTTCTTTTTTTTTAAAGTAAAAACGTTTTGCTTTCCTTACTAATATTATAAATAAAAAAGAAATTTTGTTGTTTGTTACACTTTCACACCAGAACGGCTGAAATTTAGTACAGATATAGTTTATAGTAGTCATGTAATTATACAAAGTATACTTTTTATCCAGGAAAAATTCACGGTTCCCGTGGGATAGATATGTTTTTGTTTTTCACAGAGCAAAAGATTGACATGATTTTTGCAATGTGGTAGTTAACGGGTCATTTTTTAATTGTTTATTGTAGAAAATATTAAGTAATTATTAGAAATAAAAGTATTAAAATAATATATGTATTAAAAATCGACAATTACTTAACGGAACTAATTTTAATGAAGTTTTGTTAAAAATACCTCACAAATCTTAACATATTGAATATCATATAACTTTAAAAAGGCACGGTTTCTGAAGGAAAGCTATAATCTTTTCTACTAAAATAGCTTAAAAACACAGTATTCTTCAGGCGTATTCTTGGCGTTTAACGCTGGTAATTATATCAATAGTTCATTTAGCTTCCAAAAGACTGGCTAGGGTAGCTGATGCGACAAAGTCATTTAAGATGTGTGTTTTAAAATTTAGAAACCATACAATATTCAATAATATTGCAATTTAAATACCATACAATTTAACTAATATTTTTTCCCCCTTAAACATAGATATTGAAAAGGATTATCGAAAACTTAATAAAGATATTAAGACATTCATTTCAAATTAATTAATAAATTAATTAAAAAATTAATTTCAAATTACGAATATTGTTACTGAATTGAATCTCCTCAACCCATTTGACTTTCAACAGATATGCTAAAAAAAAAATTATTTAAAAAATATTACGTAATATGTAAGTATCACAATGAATTTGGGAAATATCCCATTAATTATATGGTAGCCATTATCATTTATTTAATTCTTTTGTTGACAACAGTTGACATTCAATGTTTTTTTCACACGAAATACTTATTATAGAAAAAAAGAAATGTCAATTGTCAATTATTGCTTCGAAGGGCTTCGAAGTTCGATTGCTTCCAATTGCTTCTAACTTCATACTTTTTCCAGACGCACCTGCGCAAAGCTTCTTTAACGCAGAATCCGCAGAATATTCTAGAGAATTCCAGATTCCTTCTTAGCCGACTTTTCATTCTTGATTAAATTGGTTCTGATACCCACTTTTCTCTAGAATTGAAAAAAATTCAAGAACATTCTTGAACATTCATGACGTTCATGACATTTATGAGGTTCATGAGTGAGTTGAATAATTTTTTCAAATAATTTTTATTTTATTATAGAGTCAAATAGAATATAATGAAATATATTATAAAAAGGGTTTCTTTTTTATCAATATTATAGGATAAATCAATATCATAAATATTATATTACTTCTACATTCATTAATAAAAGAAAATGACCGTAGCCATGTGCAACACTGAATATTATATTTTTTCCAATAATAATTCAGCTATTTCTTTATTTGCAACCGTTTTTAATATTCCTATATATTTCATATCACATAATCAATTTTGATAAATAATAGAATGGGTTAAGATTAGATAATTAGAGATAACTTTTATTTATAATTAGATTATTGTAAAGTTTAACCGAACTAAACATGAAAAATTGTTTGAGATTATAAAATTTTAAAAACTTTAAAACATAATCATAACATAATGAAACTTTTTGAAAATTTAAACAAGTACAATGAGAGCTACTCGGAATTAAAAAAAAAATACTTAACAAAAATTAACATTTATTGAATGAGTTGAATAATTTCGGACCAAATTTAAATTTAGATCATCTTTACAACTGGAAGAAGCAAAAACCCCTAAAATTCCATATATGCGTATGCGTGTTTATTTGAGAATGTGTGAGCAATGTTCAAAATGGCGGGTGGCTCTGACATTTCTAATTATTGTTATTGTTATTAAAAAAAATGTTCATCAACAATTATAATTTGTGTGTTAAGTCAGCTTTAAACAATTAACGCATTATCTAATCAATGAAATATTTTATTGTTTAAGGTTGTCATGAGCATTACTCATTAATATACCTACTCATGTGCAATACAACGAAATGATTTTTTCACTCAGTTAAAACATTTTTTTTCTTTCGAAAAGTGTATGAAAAACTAAGTGTGCTTTATATAATTTATTTTCGTGTAAACGTATGTTTTTTTATAGACAAGAAACAGTTTTTATATAGTTCAAGTTGTGAAGTTTGTTTAGTTAATTGTTTCTACCGCCTTTGAATCACATTGATGCATTAAGGGTGGAATGTTATGACTATGTTTACAGTTTTATATTAAATGGGACCTTTTATCACTCAGACATTGTACGTAACAAATCGCAAATAATCAAATTCTATTTATCAACAAGACGTAAAAATTTCGTATCGATTCTAACCTATTTGTTAGGTAAGTTAACAACCCATAACATCAAATTTACTTGTTGTTTCATTATAACTTATACAAATTAAGAAAAGTATTCTCCATTTTTATCAAATTAAATAATTCTCGTTGTATCGTTTACTTAAATATTATTACGCTTCGCCTCCTAACACTTAAAGTCCTTATTTACCTAAGTAAACAATTTATCTATTTTCTATTTACAATGATCCATTAGGTCATAAGGTTATTATTGTGATTCTATAATTTATAGCTGATAATATTGTATCAGCTTTTTAAACTTGACTATGTTCTGAGTTTTGTTTACAAGGAACGAAAGATGTTCACCATCTAAACAAATTCAGTTCCTTGACCCTAACTTTATTCCTCACTGTTTTCATCGATTCTCTAGCGTTAGATGGAAACTATGAGAAAATGAAAAATTAAAACTTTGGATAAAAAATAATAATAACAATATTAATGTTGTTTAATTGAATCAACAAAAGCGCGTGTCATCGCTATATTATTTTCAATGTTTGTATGGATGCAAAATGCAAATCACAGAAATATTTCCAATAGCACGTTTCCATTTTTGTTCTGTTCAAATAAAAATGTTATAAATTAAATAAATCTAAGGGAGGAAATTGATACCAATGGAAAATTTCTAGTTTTATTATTTTTTAATTAAGTTAATAACTTGAAAAATTTTAATTCTTCGAAACGTTTTAATCAAAGCTATCTGAGTCAGCTATTGGGTTGATTATGTTATAACATTATATAAGCAAAGAACAATAAACAAGCATAAATCAAACGAAATTGTAATCTCAATACGATAATATCAACCAAAGCGAATATTTCACTTTGCAACGAATCACATATTATTTTTAAAGGCAGTATAATTTGTCATTTAGTCTTTTATTTATAGTTAATATTGTTCTAGTTTACTGTAGGAGGTATACTTTTGATGTATACGTTTAAGGTATTAGCTTTTTCTATAAAATTATGATTAATTCTAGACCGTACGTTGATTTTATTTTATACTACTACTAGCGAACCCGACAAACGTTGTCCTGTGAGAGACCTGTCGAGAGCTTCAAGCGAATGCTTGTGGGCCATATTGTACATTCATTCCATGATAATAACTTTGCATTTTCTCAAAACTTCAGCCATGCCTGAATGCTTCTTTATGTTACACATTTCGTCAGGGTTTGTATAAATATTCAAAGGTAATTTAAGTGTTGAATGCGCACTCTGTCCATCATCAGGTTGCTGCACTGCCTGATGAAGCTATTGCCAATGCAATATGATTTTTTGATCGAATGCGCCCAAGTATCAGTGAGATGAGGGATGTTTTACCAGTGCCACCTGGTGCATCCAAAAAAAAAAGAATTCACCTTGTTATGTTGCAATTGATACATCTACATCATATACATTTCGTTGCTCAGCAGTAAGCAATTGTTCTTTATCAGCTACAAATGTAGCCTAAGAAGTTATATCAAAATGTTGCTGGGCGTATCGACGCTGGCATGTCTAAATGGGTGAGCGACATGTTCGAAATAAGAATACAAATATCCTCAATCATTATTAATAACGCGTTTTATATTTCGGCGGAAAATTCAATATTGACATTTTGATTGGCAATTCTAATCCGGTGCAAAATATCTTCACTCATAGGTATACCTTGTCTTTATATTTGTTCCACAGAGCAGATGCTTGAGGCGGTAAACACGTTGTTAATATTATTGAAAATAATTGACGAATTTGGTGTGGAGATGAGCTCAGTGCTGCATCTGCAAGCGTGAGATCCCAATGGTTGTCATCTTCCGATAAATGTAACTCACGAAATGCAACGAAGAAAGTGTCGTATAAAGTACCATTAACTTTTCGCAAATGTTGGAAGGATTTTGGTCCAGGAATGTTCACCAATAACAAACGCAGAAAAAAAACTCGTGTTACTTAGGATACTTTAGGAACTGTACGGAACTGTATATAATCGGCCTAAAGTATTTGGTATAATATGTCAGCGAATCCAGGGACTGAAATGCCTCGCATTTCCATGGTTCCCAAATTTTTGTTTGTTTATTCAATGTAAAAAATTTAGGAACATCAGAATTCGTTAATGTCTTTGTGAATTGACCAAAAACATCTTGTCGATTACAAATTGTAAATCTAAACCATTCTCGAATCCATTTGAACACACAGAAAAAAATTTATCAAAATTGGCCCAGTTGTTTAGGAGGAGTTTAATTACAAACACACGCACAGAAGATTTTTATATATAAAGATTTGTTTATTGTACTTGACGAACCCAATAAACGTTGATCAAGCCACCGTCAAAGAAAAGGCAAAACAAAAGCTACAAGAGAGTCCATAAAAGCAAAACGTATTTTGGTCGTGCGTTCGATTATATCAAATCAAATGTAACAGTCCATTCAAAAAGTCCGTAGGATAAGTAAGAAAAAAACAACATTTTGACAAAACTCGATTTTATTATTGAACATAGTTGCCTTCGAGGGCGATACAACGAGTATAGCGAATTTCCAACTTTTCGATGATAGTACGATTTCTCTTTTTCGTCAAAATAGGCCTCAGTTACAGCAATTACTTCATCATTGGACTTAAATTTCTTTCCAAAAAGCATTCTCTTAAGATCTAAAAACAGGAAAAAGTGGGGGTAAATCTGGAGAATATGTTGGGTGGGTAAGCAATTCGTAGCCCAATTCATTCAATTTTATTATCGTTTTCATCGATTTGTGACACGGTGCATTGTCTTGGTGAAACAATGTGGCCGTTTCTTTGCGATTTCAGCCTTCAATCGATCCAAAAGTGCACAGTAATAGTCGCTGTTGATGGTGGTTCCTTTTTGGAGATAGTTGATAAATATTATTCCGTTCGCATCCCAAAATACAGACGCCATCACCTTACCGGCCGACTGTTGCGTCTTTGCTCGCTTTGGATTCGGTTCGTCGACTGCTGTCCACTCAGCTGACTGTCTTTTGGATTCTGGTGTGTAATTGTGAAGCCATGTCTCATCCATTGTCATAAATCGACGATAGAATTCCATTTTATTGTTTTAATGGTTTAACAGCGCCAAAAACTCCTCTGAACCATCGATTCGTTGTTGTTTTTGGTCGACTCTGAGCTCACACGGCACCCACTTTGCACAGAGCTTTCGCATACCCAAATGTTCGTGTAAAATGGTAGAAACAGTACCATCTGATATTTTTACAATATCAGCTAGCTCGTGCAACTTCAATTTGCGATCGTTCATAACCAATTTGTGGATTTTTTTATGTTTTCTGAAATAACAGCCTCATTTGGGCATCCACTGCGGTCTGCATCATTTGTGCTACTCTACTATTTGTCTCGATGGAGTTCGGATAATGTTTATCAAGGCATTGTTTGGCTTCCACTGTATTATTTTTCATCAAAAAGCAATGCTTCAATTATAACTCGAAATTCACTTTTTTACATTTTTTTTTTCAAAAACAAAAGTTGCTTCACATAAAATGCTAAGTATAACTCACGAATCAATAGTCAGATTGTTGTCAAATTTATACACGTATCGTTTGAAGGTAAGTACTAAATAAAAATTATATGGAAAAAATTCTAGTAACGCCATATATGTGCCATCTTACGGACTTATTGAATGACCTAATATAGCTACATTAATATTACAATAATTAACAAATTCGATATCATCTTAAGAGGATTTTCGTATGGAGTTCACAAAAGTTACAGATTTTTCAAGAGATGTATTATATCTACTATCATATAATTCTAGCGTTAGATTTAATTATGGTTTAGAAGATTGCATCTTGCCCAATCTCAATATATTGGTTTCAAGTTTAATATAGGTAGCTAATAAGTACTGTTATATATTTAAGTTTTATGTTGTGATCAATCATATTTATTGTATTTGGTATTTTATAAACATTTTATATCAAGTACTTACTACAACTTTTCACTAGTTATTAATTATATTTCAATGTAGCATATACGATGGTACGAACTTCATTTTTAACACCTAGATTCATTGATAGGTAGACGAGCTCCGAGAATCCAGAACCTCCTTTTTATGATGAATTATATGCAATTTACAGGAAATTTAATTTATGTAAATATTCAACAACTTCTTTAAAATTGAATTTTCATTGGCAAAATAAAAAAGAATTAACCAATTACTAATTGCCAAACATGGTGTTATCCAACCTAGACGCTGAATATTTGCTTCATGTTGTATTAAGGGGACATCCATAAAGGAGGGGTTTGCTTGTTATGTACGGTTAAAAGATATAGGATTAGGCAATATACATGGTTTTACATAAGAGGGGGAGGGGTTCGAAAAGTACAGAAAATGCGTTACGTGGTTTATGGATGGTCCCTAACATCCTTTTTGGTCTGAATAACATATTGTGTATAAACTTGTAAAATGATAATAATAATTTTTTTTTGTAACTGTTAAGTACCTTCGTTTGTAAACAAAATACTTTCACAGGTTTTGTTTAAACAAGTTATAATTTAATATTATAAAAAAGTTGTTGGACCTGGACTATAAATTATTTCTTACTGCACAAAAACGACAAAAGCTTTATAAATGGTTGTATATTAATTGAATCTTTGTAAGAAACATTAAATCAATAAAGTCAAAATGTTATTATAAACAATTCAAAAAATGTTTTCCCCTCACACAGTTCTAATGTTATTATTTCATTGCATTTTAATAGTTTCAAATTAGGAAGCATGAATAGAGTTTCGATTTTTAAAATCAAAAACCGAATTAAAGTGTAATGATTTCAAATCATCAATTGTAATCGATTTTTTGATAATTTAACAAAATATCATTCAGGTGGAGTGGGGTAAGTGCACCCGAGTTTTTAGTAAGTTTTACTTTCAACTCATATATCTTTAGTTTGATTTATAAAACTTTAACATTTATTGAAAATAACGAATACTTGAGCTAATACGCTCTAATTGACATTGACAAAACGCCAATTTCACTTGTATTTTTAATTTTTTTAAAGAAAATTGTAAAAAATCTAAGAACTGTGCACTTTCTCTGAAAATGGGGCAGGTGCATAACCGACTATTAAAACCGATTTGAAACCTTATATCATATGCTACGAGGCAAGAGTATAACTATTGAAATGTTTGCTTTAAAATGCTTTTTACCGAATCTAAATATATTGTTTCGTTTTAAAGTTAAACAAATAAACAAAATACATAAATAAATAAAAAGAAATTAGTGAAATAAAGTCCTTTTTAATAGAGATCTAAAATATATTAATAGAAATGTTACACTGTTAAATTTAAAAAAAAAAATATATTTTTGCACAACAAATTTATTAATCCGAATCCAGACAACGTTCACATTCATACCGTCGTTTTTTAGAACCTTTGTTGCATGTTCCACATACCCACTGTGTACAAGTCACGCACTGGATCCACTCTTTTTACTTTCTTTTACTATATAGTAAAGGAAGTATTGCAATCGGGTCGAATTTTTGAATTCGAGCTTTCATCGGAAATACATGTTTTGAGGTCCCCTGAGTCCAAAAAAGTGGTTTTTAGAAACATGTCTGTGTGTGTGTGACAGCCATATCGTATCGAAAGCTTATCCGAATTTCACCAAATATATATTGTATTGTATGGTATTTGACCTCCCTATTATACCTAGTTGTGCCGCGAAGCTTTTGGTTGAAATCGGGTAACCGAAAGCTCCACTTTATTCTAGGGGTTTTTAAGCTTTTTCAATTTTTTTCAAAAATGGCTCCAACGATTTTCTTTAAACTTACTATAGTTCTTAGACTCATTAGTGGCTACAACTTTTATTTGAAACTTTTTCCTGGGAAAATTTGAATAAGGGCGGTTCTGGGGTGAAGGTTTGGAATTCGTATATCCATATGCATATAGGTTGTATGCATATACAATAGTTCTGTTTATATGAATTTGTATAGTTACAAAGTACTTATAGTTCTTTTAACCAACAGTGAGTTTCATAAACGATGGTAAAAGAAAGTACTGTGACTCCTCGCAGCAGATATTTCTTAATGTAATGCCAAAAATCGCACTTCCAAATCGAACATAAATTAGAATTATCAATTTCTTCTAATACGGGATTTACATTTCCCTTGCACGTTTTTTCGGCAACCATTCTGCACTTCACCTCTTCTGATGTGATGACTTCGGCTCCTCTCGCAACTCTCTTTTTTTAAGCACATGATTGGGCCTATTTGCTTTTATAGTATTCAAAAGAAGTTCTTCAAACGTTTTCATTTTTTGTGGTATCAATGATAAGCCAGGTTCTCTAATTGTAGATGATTGATTTAGTTTTTCTGAAAATGTTTCCTCAAGTTCTGATTTTTTTTCTGGTGGCTCATCAATAATATCAAGCACCACGTCCACTGAATCTTGGGGAACAATTTCTAATATTATGGGTGGGTGCAAAGTAACTTCTTCAATTACTTCTACCATTGGGTCTTTAGCTATTTGTGGAGAATTATCTTTTTCTGCTGTTTTCGCGTCATTCCACTGTTTAAGGACAGTTGCGTTATATATTGAATCTGGAACAACATTCCTCGACAATGGATAGATGCCAGCTTTTTTAAAACCATTCATAATAATGTTTGGATCCAAATCATTCCAAACCTCTCCAATCATTGAAGAAAATTCTTTTTTTGGAAGCCTCACACCGATATTTTTTCTTTGCCACTTTACTAGTTTTGCGTCCCAACACGTTTTCAACGGTTTAAAAACGCTTAAATCCAATGGTTGTAGAATATGACTGGTATGAGGCGGTAATTTCAGAATTGTTACATTTTCTTGAGAAGCTATCTCTATCAATCTGATGGTCAAGTGAGTAGAATGACCATCTCTGCCTCTATTCAACCGTTATTAGTTGCAGCATAAGTGGTTCCAGGATATTCACTATTTTCTGATGCCTGCCATTGATCCCAGATATTTTTACCTTTAAAATTATTGGTGATGGAACTTTATCTCCAGAAGCTGAAGCAGCCATCAAAATTGTAATATATTCTCTTCCAGGAGCACTGACAGTGCGAGTGCAAGGAGCATTTTTACCGCCAACTACCTTTGTTTTTGAAGGATCGGTACAAAAACTAGTTTCATCCAAATTCTCATTGGTTTGTCTTCTATAGCTCTTTTATGGTATTTTCTAACAATGAGAAGTATTCGTTCATTGTAAAAGGATTGCAACTATTTTTTCTAGCATTTCTACGCTTTGAGGTTTTTTTATTGATAAGTTATACCTCTTTGTGAAACTCAAAAACCAATCCTCTCCAGGGACGCCGTTTTTAAATGGCGTTTTCAGTTTGTTCTCATTTACGAATTGCCCAACCAATTCTTGCACTTCTTTTCTAGATAACCCAAACCCATACTTCTCCATTTTTAATAGTCCTTCGACTAGCCGTTTTTCATAATCAATTGGTATAGCAGTGCTTCTTCCAAAAGATTTTGATTTTTCCCACGTCTTCCAATTAAGTGGCATTTTATTGTGGGATAAGGTATGTTGTATATTTTGCTGGCTTGGTACGCATTTCTGTGGTCTGCTTTTACTTCTCTAAGAGCTTCTTCAAACTTTTCTTTGGAATAATCTCCTCTGTTCGTTTTTCTAATGTAGGTACGAACCATGACTCTTTTCTTAAAAAGAAAGTTAATTAAGTAATAAACGTAGCAAGTTACTTTTAGTATATTATTCAGAGATGTAAAACATGAAATAATCAGGCAGAAAATTTTCTGTGGCAGTGCACAGCACATTTATGCTCTTACCCCGCCACATGCTATGCACTTGCCCCTTGTCTCAATATTTACGGGGCAAGAGCACACTACTGTTTTCTCAATAAATTTTGATAATTCAACGGAAATTATTTATTTAAAGTAAAATATAAACATTCTTTTTTAATTATTTACCAAAAATAATACCACAGAACACACAATTTTTAATACACTCAAACTAGACTCGCTCTTTGCATGCGGTGCTTTCGAACTGATTGGGATAAATCAGGGATTTCACTTATTATTTCGGAGACATTTATGTGTCTTATATCACATTAACTTTAAGTAGATGATTATGTATTAGATATCGACATTTCTCTCATTATATTATAAAGAGCCCGTTTATGCACTTACCCCACTTCACCTTATCTTCAACATTCCTTTAGCAATTAAAATTATTAAAATAATATATTTATGAAGTATTTTTTTACACAATTGAATCTATCGTTACTGAAAATATATAATTCACTTATGTATTTGTAAAGATACCCTGAATACACGAAAAAGCAACAAGTAAAAAAAGAAAATAATTCTTAAAATTCTCATAAACAATATTTAATTACTAATGTGTTTAATTATAATTACACAGACCAACGATGAAAAATTTTTTTTGATGAAAATATCTTATTCATTTTTAGGATGCTGAATCCAAATCTAATATTTAAAAAGCTGTTTCACCTACGATTTG
The DNA here is from genome assembly GCA_958496155.1 of Sisyra nigra. Lineage (NCBI taxonomy): Eukaryota > Metazoa > Arthropoda > Insecta > Neuroptera > Sisyridae > Sisyra > Sisyra nigra. The sequence continues at coordinate 27,659,424 of OY292314.1, forward strand.
TTCACATTTTATAGTTACATTTGTTAAATAGATTTTACGCAAAGACCTTTTGGATAAAAAATCGTGCTCTTATCACCTCTACATATAAAGTTAGGCCTCGTGAAACTGTAACCAAAGGTTTTGCCTACAGATGGACCATGCTTCAAGTATCTTTGCCAAAAGATTTTACAACTTTCAGAAACTAAACTAAAATATGGCGTCTTTTTCGCAACATTAGAGAAATGCTGGTTGACGGAAACCTTAAATCCACAATGGCATTAAATGAGAAAAAACATAGGTGTCACTAAAGCAAGTCGTCAAAGAAAATGAAACTATAAACCAATCTCAATTCACGACTAAAACCTGTATTAGTACATTTATCACTGTTTTAAGTAATACAAACCATGGTCCTAATGTGATGTGGCGTTTCATTAATTTTGCTCTATTACATACGAGATAAGGGTTTTTTTACTATAAAATAAAAAATCAGATTGTTAAAAAACTATGGGTGATACCTACGAAAAAACTAAGACCAGATTTATAATCGGGTCATAAAAATCAATATCTATCAGCTACTAATGTAAAAAAAAGTTTTCATATTTTTTTTTTGTTGGCCTGTGTTATTATTCGAGAATTTTATTTATTGCAGTTTTTATTAATTAGAAGGTGATGAAGAGTCTGCAAACGACAATCAGCAATTATTATTATTATCCACAACCCTGAAATGCTTCTTATAATGCTTTCATATTGGATGATTATTTTTACCATGAAATTTTTATATTTGTACATTATGCTATGAAATTATTTGGTCATTGTCTCTTGTTTTCCTAAGACCTTAGCAAAAGATTTCAATAGACAACTAATTTAAGCGAGAAAAGGTATTTATGTAAAAAATTGTTAAGCTTATCTTTTTGTCCAAAAAATTTGTGCAAGCACATTAATGTTAGTAATTTGGTTCTGGCAAGAATTAATAATTAATTAATCCATAATTATCTGTCATTTTAGTTTGAAAAGCTTGTAGATTTTGAATTTATTGATTCCAAATCAGTTATCTCCTACCTTCAATGGACAAAATTAATATTTACAAATACTTTTTACGGTAATCGAAAATATCATAATGTGGCTGTTAACCTCATGCTACAATCAATATACATAACTATATTAATTCTTTGAAAAATTAAATATTCCTAACAATATTTCTTCAGCGTACAATGTAGATTAATGATAGTGAACTAAAACTACAAAAACTTAAGTTTTTGGATTCCTTGGTGCGCCACACCAAAGTAGTTTTGAATTAAACGACAGTAAAATCAAAAAAGAAAATATCTTGCTATTGTTTTGTGGGTCACTTTAAATAATCGAATGGGTCAGTGTCTGAACCGCGGCCAAAGGTTCGCCACTCACTGCTAGTGTAGATTATGTGACTAATAATAATATTTAGGATTAAAATTCTATTTGATTATTGTCAAAATGTCTAAACCTTATCTCTTTAAAATAATTAATTTTTAATTGAAATAATATTATATAAGAACGTTTTCATTATTTCTTCTATTTATACAACAATTTATAAGTATGTATGTGCCTTAGTTCTATTGCTAATCTAGAAAAACAGTTCGAAGCTCAAATATTTGTATTAAACCTTATTTTTTTCTATTTATAAATATGTAATTACTAAAAATTTAAAAACTTTAACCAGAGTACCTACAATAGATTAAGATAAAATTGATAAGATTATATTGTAATCTATATAATTTATTTTTAAATTAATTCCTAGAAAATAATGAAAGTATTTTTTTTGTTTATCTGCAAAAAGTTTTAGTAAAGCATTTCTAAAATCTTAGATTGTTTAATAATTAATTACAAGTATGTATAACTCTCCTTATTTGAATTTTCCAAGAAAAAGTTCCAAATAAAAATTGCAGGCATTGATGAGTTTATGTACTATAGCGAGTTTAAGGAAAATCTCAAAAAAAATTTTAAAATAAAAACAAAACAAAAAATCCTAGAATAAAGTGGAGCTTTCGGTCAACCACATTCAACCAAAAGCTTTGCGGCACAACCAAATGAAATATAAAGGCAAAATTCCAATTAGGATTATATTTGAACAAAGTTTTCGATACGATATCGCTGCCACACAGACATTAATTTAAAAACCACTTTTTTGGATTAAGAAGACCTCAAAACGTATAACGATATAAAAAAGAATCTATAGTAACAATATTTTTATTTGAGAACTTTCTTATTCAAGAAAGTATAAAGGCAGAATATCCGGCCGAGACCCGCGCAGTTTGAATTTTACTCTGAATATTGTGGTTGAAATCTAGTTGCAAAAAGCGGTACTACATTGTAATCATCTCGAACGAGACTATCATATAATTACAATCGAACTTCACTTAAGGTAAGTTCGTTTGATTCTTAATTATATTTCTAGTCTCGTTCTTCGAGGTTACAATGTAGATGTTCAGAGTTACTTAACCGTAAGTAAAATAAACTTTTATTTCTTAATTTTTATTTACAAACATAGTCAAAATTTTAATTAACATTCTTTACTCTTGTTTAAAAATATCGAAGTAACAAATTTAGCCTGGTCAGGCTCGATAGGTCTTTTATAGAATTTGGCAAAAGTTTTTGACTGTTCTGAACAATCCGCCGTGCTCTTTATGATGTTAACAACTATGCCCATAGATTCTGCCGCAGACGTAGCAGCGTGCCTAGTACCGTGAGCGGTGAACTGTTTGTCTATGCCTGTTGACACCAAGCATGACTTTATCCACCTACTAATTGTTTGAGATGTGTTGTTGTCCGTTTTTTTCTCTTAAGTCTTTTGTTTGGTTTATATAATATACTAAAGTTCTGGCAACACATACTGGGTCCGACAAGACTATATTGCTGACCTTTATCAACGATAATGTCTGAACTCTGTGGGCTGGTGCTAACGCCAGTAGAGAGACGAGCTTGAGGGTTAACGATTTCAAGTCTAGTGACTTGACAGGTTTCTAATGTCTCTGCCCACTTGAGTACTCTTTCCAAACTCCAGATAACATCGTATTTTGGCTTGGCTTGACGCATCTTAAATACGCCTTTGAAAAACCGGGCTATTAGAGGGTCTTTATCCAGGTCTACTGTACTCAAGAGATTAATTGTTGATCTTTCTGAATTTAATGTGCCATAAGCTGCTCCCTGTTTAAACCTGGTTATTAGAAATTTTAGCACCGTGTTGATTTGTGGCTCCAGCGGTTCTGATTTTTGATTGTAGTAGTAATGCCACCAACTCTTTAGAGTTGAGTTGTATTGTAGGAGGGTCGAGTTAGTTAACGAAGATATCAATATGTCTAAGGCTTTTTCCGGCAATCCCTTTCTTTTTGTATGTTCTCCTGAGAGCTTCCCTGCAACCAGGATAAGCTTCTCCGCCAGCGGATGTGTCAGTGACCTGCAGGGAGATAATAAGAGATCAGATGATGGTGGAAAAATCAATGGTTTTTCAATAAGCATCGTCTTAAATAACGGGAACCAAGGTTGCGTTGGCCAGAGTGGCACAACTAAAATTCCTACTGCTCCCTCTAATTTAATTTTTTTTTTGAGCTCTTGCAATAAGAGAGAAAGGCGGGAAAGCATAGAAACAGCATTTTTTCTAATTTATTGTAAAAGCATCTGTAAGAAAAGCGTCTGGGTCTCTTTTCCACAAACAAAAGTTCGGTACCTTTGCCTTATTCCTGGATTCAAACAAGTCAATCCCGTTTACACTAACCCCGTCACAATGTGCACCAAGCCGGTAAGAGATGCGTCTGAAAAAATTTCTGTTTAGAATTTAAACAATCTAACGGGGTTTTTGGTACTCGGAATTTTATTTAAACACCAATTTAGGTCGTAATTTACACATGGGTTAACTAACATCTTCTGATCAAAATCTTGATATAATCCTGAATAACACAGGTCTGCAAAAAAGAAAAAAATTAGAGCTGTTTTGGTTTTCTTTTTTGCGTAATTCTTATGGTTTTGGGTGTGCTGAATCAGAACATCAAAAACATCTCCTAAATTTTCTGGAAAGTAGTCGAAGTGGGAATGAAGACAATGTACTTTTAAACTCATCAGACAACCTAAAGATTGAAATGCTTTTGAGGATTTGTTTGAAGTTAAGATCTTTGTTATTGCCTAAAAATTTTTGTACGACCTTTTTAAAGGCAATTCACCTTTCTCTTTGAGGATCCGTCAGGGTTGTGATGAATTGTGGGTCAGCCATAAGCCGTCTAATATCTTATATAATAATCTAATATAATAATCTTTAATATCTGGTCCAACGAAAATACTTTGTCTGGTCAACTTTGCCTCCGAGAGGCCTGGAAACTTTACATTAAGTATTTGAAGCAATTTCCATCTCTTGGAAGTGACTTTACAAATTGCTTCATCAATCCCAGCTTTATGTGAAGCGGTGGTAGAAGAATTTTAGAGGAGGCACCAAAGTTTCATGCAGGACGTTCTTTTCGCCAACTTTTAGTTCCCTCGGAGGCCAATACTTTTTGGTCCAGTGATTTTCTCGATCTTTACTATATCATGCACACAAAAAGCAAGGGAATTTGGTAAACCTAGATTCGTTATATTATTCCTTTTTCATTAGGTAATGCCAGTGTCATGTTAACAGTGTTTATTACAAATCCTAGACATTTACAGGTTTGTTGTGAACGTTGCGAACTTTTATCTTCATTAATAAGGAAACCCAATTTATTCAACACCTCCTGTGTCATTTGCACATTTCTTTGACAGTTAAATTCCGAATCCCCAATGCACAATATGTCATCAATATATGCTGTGGACAGTAACTCCTTCTCACTGAGATAATACAGCACCGGTTGCATCACTTTTGTGAAGACAAAAGGGGCAGCGACGCTCGATGTAACTTCGACTGACTCGATAAGCCGTTGAACGTTGTCTTGTTGTATTGTCTTGTCACGAGGTATTTTGATTGAGAGTATTTCTGGCCCTGATGTTGCGACCCCGATCTCGCATACTCGCCAGTTTAAAGATCGCCCTGGAAGGGGTCTTTGTAATGGTTTCTTCGAAGTGGATGAGGATGTTGTCTGTGATAGCTCACTGCTTGAAGCTTTCGATGATTAGGATAAGATTTTCGCGTCTTCTTTACATTATCATAATTTAAATCCATTTTAACAAGGTATCACAAAATTTTTACTCTCAATTCAACCGTTACGCGCACGTGTTAACTCGGAGACCACTGACCTCCCTCCCTCCTATTAGGTAGTTATAGTACGTTCGGTTTATCCATGAGTCCGGCTTATCTATGATAAGATTTTTATTTAAAAAATCGTATGATTTTTGGTCTCCGGCTTATAGGCAAGAAATAAGGGGAATAATATTATGTATTTATGTAACGTAGTATTTTAAAGTACTTCTGCGTACACGATAATTTTAGTTTTATTTTCTTGTGATAGACGGAAATACTGGTTTTCTCCGGAACCTGATCTTGATGACGCAACATATAGTTGTCCGTGAGAAAAACAGTATTAGAACCGTTTGACCAGCTGTTGGACCAGTCAAAACTATGGAAAAGATCACATTGTTGCGAAGATATGTAACTTGCAGTCTGGTTCCATTACATAAATTTGGTGGTTTCAGATTTCTAAGTAAAATAATTGGAGTTCCAGTTTTTAATTTGAGGGAATATGGGGGAAGGCCACTTGGATGTAAAGAATTGGGGAATTCTTGTGGATAATGTACCACATCTTCTTGATCAATTACATTATCAATGGACATGTAGTTTATGCAATCTCCTGGAAGTTTACTTAAAATTACGTCATTAATTTTGTCAACATTACTATTTCTAGCTGCCAATATTGCCCTTTGGCACATCCACTTATAGTTTTTGGTTTCTACTTGAACTACATCCTGGTAGACTTTGGAGATTAGGTCTTCAATGGTGGGAACTATTTCGCCTAAATGCCGTTATCAATTTCAATTTTGTGTTCAAAATGAGGTACATTACCATCTCCCATTAAAAGGAGCTTGGACGAAAATTCGGTATTGCCTCCACGCAAATGTGCTCTCATGTTAGTAAATAGTTTTAGAGTATGAACGAACTTTCAAAGCGGGGAAGTTTTCAAGCAAGACTTCACAATGACAGCTCTAGTTCCTCTTACTATTACCGGCAACGTTTGTCGAAAATCGCTAGCAAAGATGACGGTGGTGTCTCTAAGAGTCCTATCTACATAAGCCTCTACATGAGCTCTATGAATCATAGTGCACTCATCCCATATTATTAAACTGGCATCTTTCAAGACTTTTCCCAAAGGGCCATTCTTACGGATAGAACACACGCTATCTCTCTGTAAAGAAACAGTAAGAGGTAGTTTAAACGTCGAATGAGCACCCACCTGCTAATAGAGTTGCAGCGATACCCGATGACGCAACTGCCAATGCTAATTTTCCCTGAGACCTAACTTTTGCTAATATCAAATTAGTTAAGAAAGTCTTGTCGGTTCCACCTGGGTATCTAAAAAAATATCTTCCCTTCGTTAAAATGAACACTGTCCAGAACACAATTGTACGCCGTAAGCTGGTCATTCACTAATTTAGGTTTGTTTTGAGAAATATAATATATTTCCTTAATTTATTTAAATCAAACGGTTTCCGCAAAGCTTCTTCCAACGGATCTATATTATTGTTTGAACTATTCCTAATCGATGCTGGAAATCCAACATCAGTTAAAGATTTATCACACATCTCGTGAATCTTATCCTTAATCATTTTAGTCCTTCATTGTATATCATCATTATATTCTGAAGTTTTATCCTTATTGTCATTACGAATTTTGTTTAATATACCTATCTTCACACAATCCATTACGACATTTACTCAATAGCTCGGAGGGGTCAGATGGCTGACAAAATACGAGGATCATAATAAATAATTCTCTAATCTTATGGCTGGCTCTGATGTAACAACATCCGACAGAGTATTTTCCCAATGTTGGTCTCCTTCCAGTGAACTTAATTTTTGGAAGGCGCTTTGATACGTCTGTAAAATAATACCATTAACGGTCCTACGGTCTTGAAATGATGTTGAACCGCGAACATTGTGCAGTAAAACTCTTAAATAGTAGTATTCAGTTTGTGTCGAATGGATGTTGCACACACGGCCTAAAGCTGTCTCTACTTCTCGATATAACAGAGTTTTAGCGAATTGGTCTGTTTTACACAAATCGAAAAACGCTGTAAGTGTTGTCTATGGGAGATTGTTGGCCCGATCCTGAATGCTATCATTATTAAAATAAACTCTTTGCCCGTTTTCCAAATGAATAACGGCTGAAAAACGTTTATGTATAGGAAATTGAAAAATTCTCAACAGCCTCTGATGAGCTAATAATGAAAATGTGGCTTGATCAGAACCTTTATGAATGTATTTACATATATATTTTATAGCTTTGACCGTTTGACAAAATTTTATGTTTATGTGCGCATTGAAACTTCGTAAAAGGACTGAATTATAAAGAACAATACATTTCAGTTCCTTTGACACGAACAATTCCTGTCTTTCCACCATTATCTGGAGATCTGCGTCTGTAGATTGGATAACCTATATCACCGGTTTGTGTTCAGAAATAAAAGATCTAAGGTATTTTTTTGAACAAATATTCTCTTTCATACATGGTGACGCAGAGTTATGAAATCCACAAGGACCACTCTCTTAAATTGAAATAGTGAAAACTCATTATTTAATAGTGAATAGTCACTATTTGAATAGTTCCAAAGTATACCACTGCAAAATATTGAAAACTCACTTTTTGAAATAGTGGCAATATTCACTTATTAAAATAGTGAATTTTAAATTTTACTCATTGAAATTCATTCAATTCATTTTTGCAAATAGATTAATCAAAAGAACATTTTTAATGATTCAGGAAATTTAGGAATATTTATTATTGTTTATTTATATAAAAATAAAATCAAATAAGTACATTCTTCAATAAACAATAAAATTAAAAATATAAAATCAAATACGTCTTCAATATAAAATAAATTTAAAAATATTTGTATGTACAGAGGAAACAATGCCATATGGCTTTACATCCATATCATATATATACGTTTCTATAAAATTATAAAAATTCCTCAAAAATAGATTTCTTAATAAAATTCTTCATTTTCCTCAACTCCCGTATGCCCCGGCATCCAACCAAGTTTGACTCAGTTGTGCTTTGCCAGGTCCACCAGGAGTTGCCGACACTCCAGCACCAACTTAGAGTTGATCGTTGTTTTGGCGATCGCTTTTAGCGCTACCTGACAGTCAGAAAGGATCTGTAAGTCCCTATTTTGATAGCCCATATCTAAGTTCTCTGTAGCACATATGGCCGTGACCTCCGCCTGAAAAATAGTGGTTGAGCCCCCAAGCGGCACTGAGACGCCCCTTTTGGGTTCTCCTCCCACTACTCCCGCGCCAGATCCTCCGTCGATAACCGACCCGTCTGTGAACTACATCAGTTTATTATTTTGTTCTTTATGTCCCTTCATTAGTGTCCATAACATTGTCTACGGACAGATATTCAACAACATCACCTTCCACATGCGACATGATTTCTTTATTGATCTGCTTTACAATTTCATTAGTCGGTGCCAAAATTGTTCTCTCGCAAAGCCATTCTTTGCCCTTCATATTTGTTTTTAGATTGGGATAGACGTTACTTTTGAATACATCTGTGGTCTGGGCAATATTACAGAATTCACTGTTCAAAGTAATCATACCGTTACTATCTGTTACCGCACGATTTTCTTCGATTTTCAGAAAAGCAGCTGCAAATCATCCCGATTGTACATCGCAGTGCAGCTGTACTCGAATGTTTGTAATTAGACAATTTTTTACATACACCCACAATTTAGACGCGTTCAAATGCGCATTTATTTCATCTGCCATTTTTATTTCTGTGCCCCTAGTGATCACCGGCAGAGTTTGTCTAAAATCACCCGCTAAAAGTACCACCATTCCTCCCATGATACTTTGGGTGCTCTTGATATCTTTTAGAGTCCGATCTAGTGCTTCGACTGCTCTATTGTGGGACATCGTACACTCATCCCAAACTAACAGCTTACATTGTTACAACATTCGTCCGCACTCCCCGGTTTTCGTAATCTTACAAATCGGCATTTCCTCATAAGTCAAGTTCAAGGGCAGTTTAAGTACTGAATGTGCTGTTCGACCACTACTGAGCAGCGTAGCAGCTCTACCAGAAGAGGTTACGGCTACAGCGATACCTTTCTCTTTTCGGATTTGGGCTAGAATAAAAATTATAAGAAATATTTGCCAATACCTCTTGATGCGTCCAAAAAAAGCAAACCACCTTAATCTTTTTCGATTTCCTGAACATCATCAAAAGCTAACCTTTGTTCTGGGTTTAATCGTGGAACAGACTTATCTATTGGTTGTTGTAAAAAGCGACGTTAACTGCTAAGTTCCCCGGTTCTTTGTGGCCTGCTCATCCAAAAATCTTAGTTATCATGTATTAGTATCATCATTAGTATCATATATTAGTTATCATCTACAGTTATCAAATGATCTTCAACTTTTGTTAGGACCTCATTGTAAATTAAATAATGCTCTGCAACATTTATGTTCTTGTAATCTGTAAAATATCATCCGTCATGTAATTTTGGTGTTTTTCAATTGCTGTTGAAGGTTTGGAAGCCCATTTGTCGCTATTAATATAGCGAAAAATTTTCACCTTAAATGCTGAAATACATTGTGCAGCTTCTTTCAGTGTTACATTCCAATGATTGTTATTCTCTAATAATCCTCTTGCCTCACATGTCTCTCGAAATGTTGAAAATTCTTTATTGTTATATTTTTTGAGGTCATTGAAAAAGGTTGATCCATGTACATGATGTAAAAGCATCCGCAAACAAAAACATTCCAAGTTAGAAACATAGACTGTGTAAACTATTGTAGTAGTGATAAAGCATCTTTAGATTTGACACCAGGCCAATTTTGAACTGGAGTTCTTTGAATTTGGCGTTTTCAAGTTTTTCTGGTTACATCCCATCTTTAATACCTCGGTGCCTCAGCATACAAAAAAGTTCTAGCAAACTCTTCTCTTGTGCAAAAAAAAAGTATATTTAGGGGCTACTCGCTCGTGGAAATTGGGAAATCATTTTTAATAAAATAAACCCGTTCACCATTCTCTAAGTGCAGACTTAGATAGGTCACAGTGGGATGCCTTTCGTGCAATGGGAACCTTAGAAGCCGCCACACGACTTCGTTGCTGCCGACATACCGACCAAATTTAGAAGTTTGTACTTCATTTACGGGATATGCATCTGTGTCTTTATTTGATAGGGCCTACTGAACTGCAATCTTAATATTTATATGGGCGTTAAATATTTTTGATAAGATAGGGAAATAAGGGACCACCCAACCATTATCAACAGCAACGTCACTCCCATTTCGAAGTTTCACAGATGCCGTTCGACCTACGTCTGCTGGTACTCTTGTACAACACAGCGGGTATTTGTTTTCATTGTCAACAGTCTCTTTGAGTAACTCACGTGAAAATTTTTTTGTACATTTCCCTTTTTTCATTGGAGTGTCTTGTCGCAGCTTGGGTTCGAAATCTCAGCGCTGATGATTTTATCAATTTGATCGGAGGTAAACTTATCTTTAACCCACAATAATATGTGAGCATGCGGAAAACCACGCTTCTGCTACTCTATCGAATACACACAGCAGCGCACTTCTCCAAATATTCTATCTTTGGTAATAACATCCATAGGCTTTTTAACTTTCAACCTAAAAACTCATACAACTTTATCATGCCTATCAGTCGAGTTTTGTCCCAGCTTCAATTTATTTCTATCTTCAGGCCAGGCTGGGTTGCCGGTGAACGTAACAAATAAATCGGGGCGACCATAGGTAAACGCGTCCTCAGTACATTCATGTAAGTACCGTGGACTATTTACAAATGAATAGGGTAAAATGACCATTCTACCAAGAATTGGCAGAATTCACGTTAGCGTCTTTGGCTATAGCATCTTGTAGGTGAATATAATTCTCTGCTCTTAATTAAGCTTGATTCGGTTATATGTAACGTAATCTTTCGCTTACAATCTTGACGTACATATCAACATAAAACTGATTAGCCGTTTGTTTACATCCTTGTATAATATTGAAATCATTTTCTCAGATATCATATACTACCATCATATGGTAGGTATAAAAATCCATACATGATACTTTTTTGTTTAGCAACGGGAGGGCAGTTATAGGATTGATTTATGTAATTTGAAAGTGATAACCTTCGTCTCCTTTGCTTAATATTAATGGCTATTGGAGCGCATCATTTATGTGTATTAGGTACCCTGGCTAATGTGTCTTCTCGGGCGTGTAAAACTATATTACGGGAAGCATACTGTTCGTCACTAATCACGGCTTCGTCTTGGTTTATTAAAGGGACATTTCTTTCCGTTTTACGGGTCTTAGGATATTTATCAACGCGACCAAGGAGGTCTATTATGATGTAACCCTCTGCTCTCTGTGAAAACTCACTTTTTTGAAATAATGGCAATATTCACTTATTAAAATAGTGAACAAACCACTAATTGAAATAGTGACCAAGCAAGTATTCAAATATTTGTTAATTTTACTCATTGAAATTCATTCAATTCATTTTTGATAATAGATTAATCAAAAGGACATTTTTAATGATTCAGGAATTTTAGGAATATGTATTATTGTTTATTTAAATAAAAATAAAATCAAATAAGTACATTCTTCAATAAATAATAGAATTAACAATATTTGTATGTACAGAGGAAACAATGCCATATGGCTTTACATCCATATCATATATACGTTTCTATAAAACTATAAAAATTCCTCAAGTTCTCCGGCCACTTTAAATTCATAACATTAAAGAATTTGAATAAAAGGTCGAAACTAGCGATTTGGTTCCCTTCTTCATTAACATGAATGACCCAACCATCCCCTTGAATGAAAGTTGATTGGCCTGACACAATCAATAAATAGGGTTGAATATTTTTTTTTATTCTTTAATTGATTTTTTTAACTTACCTACTCCGTCAAGTTAGTTCTTTTCTGAAAAATTTATAACAAACAATTATTAGACTCTCTATAGAATAATTTCTCTCAAACTGATCACCAGCCGTACGTCTTTTTAAAATAATAGATAATTTTTTAAGAAACTTTCTTTCAATTGTTTTATTTTTTTCCTAATATGGTGATCAGCCTAGAGTTAAATATTAACAGCAATTTATAAAAATTAGTATTCTTAAAGGTAAAATTTTAAGTAAACATTTATTGGGAAATGGTTTTTTTACTAATTCAGGTTCATCTTTATTCAAACTATCTTCATTTTGAATTTTTCTTTTTTTTTCTATGCGGTTTTTCTTGCCTTTGACCGAATTAGGTATTGGAAGCAATTCGGTCAGAAGGAGAAGAGCTCGCAAGTTTTCTAAAAAATTGAAGAAAAAATTCAAAATAGTCACAAATACTTTGCAAATATTTAAATTTTAAATATATTTATAATAAGTTAATCTTACTGTCGTGAATCGATTCTGATAATTTTAACAGCTTTGGTTGAAAGCCAAAATACTTTGTTGAGAAATAAGGAATAAGGACCAAGGAATTATCTCTAGGTTACTACTTAAGTAGAACCAAATAAAAACAAAAACATTCTTTAATACTTCCAATTAGTTTGACATCCAATCGTTTCTAAAATTGAATACATAAAATTGACAATATTGAATTTAAAATTTTTCTTTACAATATTCCATTGTATTAACTTGCATAGACCGGCACTTATGGTACTTATCGTACCTATTATTGACTTTACGAGAATATAAAGTTTTCAATCTACCTTCGGTGTGGCAAATAAGCTAAATTTTTCATTATTATTCTTAAGACTCACACTTTGGCACCCATTCACAGCACACTTTCACACCATTTCTGCGATTTCTACTTAGTAAAAAACAAATTTTCACAACAAAATACAAATTCATTAACTACATTACAATAATTTAAAATAGTTATCTTAAAATTAATTATTCTGATGGATTTTGAAAATTTCGACCATTATTGCTTTATTGCACTCAATAAATAATAAATCAAGTGCACAAATCACACAAGCCTGAAGGAAACGCCGCAATACAAGCAGTGTTAGGCAGTACTATGGAAGTACTGTGCGTAGTGGTACAATAGGAATATGTAGCCAACTTCAAGTAATACATATAGTACAACTAGCGCCAACCAACTGTCGACAGTTAGAAAGACAACTAGCGTGTCATGACGATGTGAGCTATTGTCACTATTTCGGTAGTGAATTTAGGAGTCACTAGCCCAAATAGTGAGAAATTCACTAATGTAGCGGTGAATTGAGGAGTCACTATCTCAAATAGTGAGATTTTCACTATTTCAATTTAAGAGAGTGTGTTTAAAGGGAAATTATATTTTCTTTCATGTTCCCCACTTGGTGTACGGTAAGGATGCATAACTAATTTATAATTTTTTCCTGGCACTATTTCTAAGTCTGTTTTGAAAGATTGTATGAGGCGGTTATGATTCTCTGAATTTTCAAAACGATGTCCCTTTTAACTCCTTGAATATTTTGACACCTGCGTTCAACTTCGTTGTTTTCGAATGAATGAAATAATTTGTAAAAATATTGGCTGTTAATTCATGATAAATTTGACCTTCGATTGTAAAAGCTGGTGACAACCTAGGCATAACTACCTCCTTATCGACACCAAATGACGTTATTTGAAAGAAAGAATTATACTTTCTGATCTTGTTTAATAAAATGATAGGATTCCTTGCTATATAATAAAATAAGAATTAAGTGGTTTTTCTGGTTCCCGAGTGTTGGAACTAAAACTTTTCCAGTAGAACAACACAAACCCGAAGCTTCTTCTTTCCACCTGAGTGCTCCACAATGCCTACATTTTTTGTCCATTCTGCCTATGAGAATCAATTCATGTATTAAACAAAAGGATTAAAATCAAAAAAAGCATGGTGAAACGCCTAGCACTTTTTGATTGAAAAAGCATGTCTCCTTTCCGACTCACGTTCAGCATTTGTAATGCGTCGTCTTTGAGATGCTTCAGGCATCTCTGCAGCTATCAACGACGCATGATATTCGGCATCTAAAATCTGACAGACTGAAGTTTGTTCCAAGGTCTCGACAGCTCTTTGAGCTGCGTGAAACTCAACATCTAACGCCCGACGGGTTTGAGTCTGTTAAAGTTTCCATAGACCTATGGATTGCGTAGCGCTCGACATACAAAGCCTGACGGACCTGAGTCTGCTCAAAAGTCTCCCCAGCTCTCTTAGATGCTTGAGACCCTGAGTATCTAAAACTCGACGGGCTTGAGCCTGTTCTAAGTTCTCAGCAGCCTTTTCAGTTGTATGACGCTCGTCATCTAAAATCTTCCGGGTTCGAGTTTGCTTCTCAGTTTCTTGAAATCTAGCTAAATTCTTTGCTCAAGCTCCGGTAGAATTACGCGTAAAATTAGATTTACGCTTGCTAGGCATATCGGCAATAAGAAATCAAGTTGTTAACAGTTCAAGAACGAAATAACAAATGGGTAAATTAAAGTCAACAACATTCGTGATTCGACCCTGATTCTAAAACTAATTATTTTTCATTGTTAGATATTTCAAATATTCCGTTACATTCAAAAACCAATAATTTAATAAACAATTAAAATTATTTTTTAAAATTATTTATTTAAATTTCAAATAAAGAAAAAATTATAGTGGTCCCCTATGAAATGTTTAAAAAAATCATCCTTACTTATGTTTCAAATGTTTTTCAACTTGAATAACAAAAAAAAGAGTTGAATTTGAACAAAGAAATAGATTGAAATATTAAAAAAACCAAGCTGAATAATATTTTAAAAAATATCTGCTGCGAGGCGTCACAGTACGTTCATGTAGGAAACTCGCTGTTGGTTAAAAGAAATATAAGCACTTTATAACTATTAACTATACATATAAACAAAACTATATACATACAACCTATATAGGTATTATATACACACGCAGACATGTTTCTAAAAACATTTATTTTCGGTGAAAACTCGAATTTTAAAATTCGACCCGATTACAGTACTTCCTTTACTATATAGTAGTAAAAGAAAATAAAAATGAGCTGTTGATTATTCGCACTTTTGTTCTATGTTAAATAGAATTTAATTAAGTAACTGTAGGAGTTGGACGTTGATAAATAGTCGAGATGCAACGAAAATTGCTACTATTCGGTATTCGGCTGCATTTTTTAATATTCGGTATTCGGCCGAATATTGTGTACTATTCGGCCCAATATCGAATACTAAATCATAACAAAATACATGTTTAATTCGAAATTATATATATTTAAATGATAAATTGAAATTGAAATCAACTAGGGAAAATTAACTGTCATGAGTCAAAACAATTTTTTATGCATTTGAGTAAAGTTTCCTTGAGTAGGAACCTGCGTTAAGTTAAAAAACCCCTACTTATATAGATCTAGTGCTAGGGATGTGAGATTAATGGAAAAAATCTTATAAATAAAAATCGATTTTTCTTTATTCAATATTAATCGATTTGTCAAAAATCGATTTTAATAAAAAAAATCGATTTATGCGGAAAAATCGATTCTTCTATTATTTAAAATTCTACTTGCTTTTCATATTCCAATAATGATGAAACCTAAGAGATTCATACTAACAATTTATCAGATTAAAAATCAAATAAAATGATATGAATACGAAAATAACCAATTCAAAACTAAAAATTAAAGCGAATCTTCCATTAAACTTTCAAGGTAAGGAATAAGGCAAATATGATTATTGATACACAATTTCAGTACCATTAAACGTTTTATTATAATAAAAATGAAATGATGAGCACCCTAACAAAATTACAACCTTATTGCCTCAAAAACTATTTTCGATTTCAATCTTTTAATAAAGAATTTTAAATTTAACAATCAAATATTTCAATGAATGTCTATTATATTTGAATGACAAGAATGAAAAAAAACCGTTACAGCTAGTTTGCATTTAAGTTTGCGCTGCTTATGAAAATCGATTTAAACACGTAATTTATATAATCGATTATTTAAAAATCGATTAATATTACTATGAAAATCGATTATTAGAAAATAATAATAGATTTAAATAAAAATCGATTATTTGTTAACATCCCTATCTAGTGCCCAATCTAGGCGAATACTTTGTAAATAAAAATCAATTTTGGTTGTCGTTAAATTTTCTCTTTTTTTAATAAAAAATAATGCGTCTTATGATACGATTTACTCATAAATGAAACGGCCGAATATTCGGTATTCGGCTAAATCACTATTTGTTGCATCTCTAATAAATAGTATACAAAATGATAACAATCGCAATAATATTTTATTTAATTGTTTACCAATACACACTGTGTAGTACACTTCTATTTATGACCTTTAAGCTGTATGCTCTGTACGATGGTTTTCAACTGTTTTATCTTACCAGCGCGTTTTACCGTGGACACACGCTAGCAGCGCCACTCACACATACATGTATCGACAAAGCAATACTCCTTACAGTAATCCTAAAATTCTATAAGATAATCTAAACTTATAAACTAAGATGAGTAAATGAATAAGGTTTTATATCTACAATATTTGAGAAATAACTCAAACGACCCAAAAAATAATACAGGTAACCGCCCTATAACACGATAGTTAGGTTCCTAGAAAATGCCGTGTTGTGTGAAACCCTGTTGCATGAGACCCAGAGCTAGTACAAAAAGGGGGTTACGTTCCAAAAACTTTTTAAAAACAAATAATATTTATATTAATAAACAACTGTAATACTTGCAATCGTTTAATTTTATATAATTTACTAGATGACCCGATGAACTTCGTATCACCTACATTTGTTTTTAAAAAACTTGGCCAAAACTATGCCTTTTTTCTAATCCCAGTAAAAAAAAATTGTATCTACATTAAGTAAAACACAGTTATACACTTAATCAGTTTAAGGCTCTCTGATGTACTATATTTTTTGTCTTTTTTGTGGTGCGTAATTATATAAAGATGATGGATTTCCGACTCGCGAACACGCGACGTATAAATGCCCATGTGCGAAACAGGGAAACTCCAAGTTGATTCCGCAAACTTTCAATGGTTGGTCTTGCGATTTATTTATGGTCATCGCAAAGGCAAGACGGACGGGAAATTGTAGACGCCTAAAATCGAATGGCAAATCCGTTGGAATCATCGGCATACGCGGAGTCAAGACATCTTCTCTTTTGTATTTTCCCTTGATGATCTTGGCCTCAATGACGTTATTCATTTGAGGTTGATTTATATTACGCAGCATAATCACAACTGATCCTACTTTTAATTTTAAATTGTGAGGTAGTCCAGGCAAATCCAAGGAATTTAAAAACTCTGTGGGATAGTTGACTACGTCATCCTGATTTATAACTGTGTCAACTGATTTATAAGAAAACAACTCTCCGGGAATAAAATTCTGAATGGTCGCATTGAGATTATCGACATCTTTGTTTTTGGCTGTCAATATTGCTCGGTTACTCAACCAATTATGGTTTTTAAACTGTTGTTCTATGTCCGTAAAAACACGCTGAATAAGCTTCTTTTTTGAGTCGACGAAATTACAAAAATCTGTGGGTATTGTAATTAATCCTGTCGAAGTGTCAACTGTGACCTTACCATTTCCAATATCTAATAACTACTTCGAAAACAGAATCGTAGTTTGATCTTGCTGCAAAAACACTCGCATGTTAGTTGTTAATTGAAGTGTCTTTACATGCCGCCACAAATTAGATGATTTTAAGCATGCGTTTAGTTCGTCAGCAACAGTTGATCGGGGAATAATTGGAAGAGTCTGACGAAAATCACCTGACAACAGAATCATGGCTCCACCAAACATGTTTTGGTTATCACAAAGATCTTTTAACGTTCTGTTCAGTGCCTCCAGGACAGTTTAGCTTTAAAAAATGTCCACTGTAATTTTCGTCGTAGCCCCAAATCTAAAGTTAGCACGCACAATCCATATGTTGGAATATGTGTGCCATTAGCGGCATACAAATAGTGGTTTTTATCAATTTTATCGCGGGGTCCTGCAGGTACTAAAGAAACTTCTGCTCCACTGTCAATTAGAAATTTTAATTTGGTTTTTTTATCGCTTATATATAAACGATATCGATTATGGCCCAATGACGGTACTCCATTTGCAGTAGGTGCCGTCTCATCTAGGTGCTCGTCGTTTTCCGACTTCTTTTGGGATTTCCACTGGCATAAACACTTAAATTTTTCAGGGTACGCCTTATTATCATAACGAAAATGGGCATAACAATATTTTCCTTCTGGGTTAAAATATTTGGATCGACTACGGCTGCGACTTCGAACGGGGTTTCTACTAGAACTGCGACTGTGGTTGCGTGGATTTATTAGCATTGCATATATTTCTTTTTGCAATATGTCGATTTTTTCTATAAGTTGTTCCACTAATTTTTCATAAGAGGTTCTTTTCGACACCGCACAGGCTTCATTAGCTGGGACTTGAATATCTTGAATTTT